>OX377205.1:47012706-47061185 GCA_947396885.1 Heligmosomoides polygyrus polygyrus
TGAGACTTTCTCCAAACTCCCCCTATTAGGCAAGTTGGAATGATTTTCTTAAAAACAACAAAGATACCCTCTATTGTATATAAGAAATCGGTTCGTGAAATTTGGGCAAAAAATGATGCAAAATGTCCACCACGTCTTTGGAGAAAGTCTCACTTTTAACGCGTTAGTTCTACCAAGCACGAACCGCTAGCGTTGCAGCACTTACTGCAGAGAGACTTCACCCAGTGCTGGACACACTAACCCCATATTCGTAGTGGTGCATGAACTCGTGGAATAGATCGTCACTTCTAATTTTGCTGCTCGCGTCATTGCGACGTGGAGTTCGACAATTCATAAGTTTGGGTAGTGACAAATAGGGTTTCCTTACCCATGATAAGCTGTATTCGTCGAATAGCAAAGTGCGCATCAAGGATGGCAAAGCGCACTATCACTGGAGTTTGTGTAGCAACAGTACTGCGGAAATATCTCCTACAAAATCGGAGATTCTACCAACCCATTCTGAGTTGAGATCGTGGAGTGAATATTTCATAGGCAAATTTGGTGTCATATAGGTCGCTAAAACGTGAGAAAGCCAGTGAACATAGTAACATATGTTTTAATTTAGTTTTGAAGCTTTCAAAATTCAACTGGCAAAAGCTACTTCTGCCCAAGGACATAATTAGGCGAGACTCGACGGCGATTATGGGTCGGGTCAAGGTAATTAAACGGCTGCCTAAGTTTAATACTGGATTTTAGGTTTCCTCCTGATCGAAAGTGACGATCGCATGCCATATGATAGAATAGATAATTGTAAAAGCCGCTGCAAATTTTTATGAGGAAATCTTCACTTTGAAAAAAGTTATCATGAAGCGACGCAAAAAACGCGTTTTTGCGTCGCAAACGCCATTTGGTTGAATGTTTAGCGGCGGTACTGTATGGCTGCATCAATAAAATATGTGACAAGGAAGTAAGTGTGGCAGCAAAGAACAACTTTAGATTATTAGTGAAGCCCTGTCCTTAGAGTTACTATCTGTTATATGCACAAGTATGTTAAATGTAAGAGGAATAACCGAGTATTAGTGTTGGACGTGTTCAGCAGCAAAACCGTGCGACCAAATGTTGCAAGACAATTTGTTGCGACCAAAACTGTTGTGCCAGGCAGGACTCGAACCGACGCTCCCCACATGCGGGCAGGATTTTAGCTCACTGCATACTCTATCAGCGCTGTTGAACCGCGCCACGTCCGCGACATACTCGTTGCAAATGGCTTATCAGCACTCTCCATGGAATGGGGACGTCGCGTGTGATCAAGCATCCTTTTGCTGTTATCCTGTCCGCAGGGTGGAAGGAACGGGCATAAGTCCCTCACAATGCGAGAGTTCTCATCGCAAAAAAAAAACATACTGTAGTTTTGTGGGCCACGCACAAACGAAAAACATTGGTATGCATCTAATTCTACATTTCGCACGGATGCTGGTCGTGACAATGAATGAGACAGTAGAACGGTAGGTCTGATCGCGGTCAGCATGTTTCCCGTCTTAATTTTTTCTATTTTTCTCTTTTTCTATTTTTTTCTGAAAGGAAACTGACTCCTTCCTGGTCGCCTTATAACGCAAGTGACTTTGAACGGAGAGTTTTCTTCAGAACCGCGCAGTAATGGGAGTAGCGTTATATCCGACGCGTCTTAAGCGGAGTTGGTTTGTATTGACGTAAAGGTAAGCCGGCCGGTTCCCGAACAAATCTGCGTTATATGGGGAGTTGCGTCTTATCCGGAGGCATCATAACGAGAGAAGACTGTATTCGGTAGTCAATCACTGAATGACATTCTATTCCGAGGAACAAGAGCATTAATAACACATTGTGAGTCATTGACATAGCCCTAAAAGGAGGAAAAACTCAAGGCTGAAGAATGTGGTGGATCAAACGAAACACCTAAGAGACCAAGCCTTTCAAAAAACAAAGTAATATTTTGGTTTCCGTTTCGCACGTGCCCTTAGACGGAAACCCAACCAATCCGATAACCGCTCCGTGTGCTATCCTAGCCGAAGGATTATTTGCCGAAAATTCAGCAATATCAATCAATACAATTGATCGACTAGTTTTTGAGTCTGCTTCACGTCTACCATGGAGAAAATTAGCTTCAGGGGTTGATATGACACCCTCCGGTGCTTCTACACTTTTGCATGCCTGCAACGTAGCCAGCTTTTGCTTTAACTCAGAAATGTCTCCCCTGAGACGGCTGATCTTCCGCACGAGCTCTTCGTTCCGTAGATTCATTTCCTTGACTTGGTCCCGCTTTGTAGCAGGAGATCAATGACAAGTTTAACTAGCTTGGCACCTTTCCGTAGTTCGCCACTTCTTGGAGACACTTCGCAAGCTCTTATGAAGTCACTGATGCACTAGTGGGACACGAGCGTCTCGTCTTCTTTTCTGGAACAGGAAGACCGGCAGCAGGAGATGCTATCGATCGTGCGAATCGAAGAGAATGAAAACAATATCGCAATGAGGTCACCTTTATTGGTGGCCAGTGATATCGATGAGTTTCCCGAAAAAATGTTGCAGGAAATCATGCAGACAAGGTGCAGAATTGACCCCACGCGGCGAGAACAGGTGGTTATTTTCGAGTCCTGTAGAATAGAATGCATGAGCATCCGAAAGAGGACTGACTAACGGCTCCCTTTACCATTTTTCGACCTACTGGAGACGCGCTACGTGACCATGTAGCAAGCGACCCGAGATCCCTTCAACAAGAGCCCGAAGGCGACTCAACAGTAGAGGTGGGAACTGAATACGCCGTTGACCTGCTTTCTTTATTTTCCTTTTTTGGTCAGCCTAGCTTAAGTGCTGCGGTGAAATTGTAAAGTAGTTCCATCGCTCTACTCATCACTCGCCTGACGTTGGTTCGCAGCTCTTATTGTTAGTTGATAGCTGCAACAACGGTTAACTTCTACTCTTCCCATTCCACTGATGTTCGCTCAATTATAAAACCAATACCTGTAATGAGCAATGCGTTCGATGACGAAACAATGCTGAGGATTCCCTATTCAAAGCCAGCTACGTCAGTTTTGCAGTTTCATACTGATCATTGAGGGTTTTGAACTGGCAAAGATAAGGTTGTGGAGTTTAAGCTTTTTTGGTTCCTTACTGCTCCCAAGAGACTGCAGTTTTTCTAAACTTCTGCAATGTTTCATAGAAATTCCTGGAGTAGTGATGGAGTTCCTTCATTCGAGCTGTAATGTAGATAATGGTCCTGTGGTGGTTAGCAACTGTTGTTGGAGTAGCGGTAGCAAAATCCACAAAAAAACGTCAATGACGGCAATAACTCAGTCAACACTGCGAGAGTTCGGCGTCCGGAAAGACCGCACAGGCGCATCTTGCGTGCTGCCCGAAGGTAAGTGAAGGCCCTTCTCCATCATTTTTATAGCCATTAGAAAAACAGCGAAAGGCAGAAAAGAAGTCGGACCAGTCTCTTTTTGCCCTGTCGTTGACGACATTCCTCGGTGGCCCGACGAGGCTGCGTTGACCATTTGTCCTACACTTTCTTTGAGGGCGCCGCTGCTTGTCTAAGCGAGAGTGACTGATGAGGGAAAGACCTTCGCGCTTGGACCTATGAAGACGTTTACAACGGAAGCGTACTGGACTTCTGGCTACCCTCTTTACCTCCTCAACCAATGAGCGCTTTCCGTTTCTTTCAGGCCAACGCTGCTCTGCTATTTACACTGTTTCAGGCAAATAAATATAATTTAGTAGCATGAATCAATACAGATACTGCAGTTCATGAATATTATGACTCAAGATGCTCCAACGTTCCATTCAGAAACGGCTATGTGCAATGAAGAGAAGTCATGAGAAACGTCGGACGGCCAAGCGTAACGGGAGAAAACAGCGAACCAGGAGGACGAATAAGCTCTGCGGAACAATATATCGACAATTACAGCTTTGATTATCTCTTTGGAAATGCTCACAACCCTAACCATCGCACATTAAAACTGGAAACAATCGTATTCACATGCGTATCACAAGCAAACAATGTGTACATGTTGGTCCAGGAGAGATGCGGGAATAGCGGAGGACATCCCCTGACTGGTGGGAACTCGGGGATGCCGTCTTCGCGTGAACAGACTGGAATGGAAGTGAGCGAGACAGTATGTCCGGGGTGGGGTGCCTCCGGACAGCGTCTGGTAAGTGATTCAGTTCGAGAAGACTGCACAAGTCGATATCGACCGGGAATATCGATTGAGAGGCAAGGCAATGCGGGCTGCGTGAAATCGACTGTACAACATACGCTTCCGGACGAGGCGCGACTCATTCGCTACAGCTCGGCGACGACAGGTCCGACGCGTGCAGATGCGGCGAGAACTCGTGGAAGGCGCCTCCGGACTGCACCATGCCATATCCGAGATCGGGCACGATGTCCGTGTAGCTCTGAAACCACAGAGATCGAGAGTGCCCGGAGCATACCGTCCTGGGGGTTCGAGCTCAGCGTGGAACCACCATTCGGAGAGAAAGGTTGCGAGAGAGCGCCTGGTATGCTCACTGGTTTTTCTTCTTCTCTGCCGTCATGGAAGGGTTTCTGTGTTGCGAAGCGCGCATCCGAAAGCGGGATACGCACATACGTACGCATTGCGTTTTTGCCGCTTTACCTTACACACATCACATTAGAGCAGAGCCGTATTTTGTGATCCCCACGTGGGCGGATCCATTGAATTTTCCTTAGCTGCACAACTGGTATTTTGTAATGGGGTTCCCTTGCCTCCCATGCGCTGGGAGAGATTGATCGCCTTCGCCACACAATGAGCCTAGCCAGCAGTCTTTTTTCTTGCATTAGTCTACTTTGTGCCAAACATGGCCTCAACCGTTGACAGAAGTTGATGCATTTTATCTGAATAGGCCTGCTCTAGAAATAGTAGAGTTTCCCTCAATTGCTGCGGAAGGGTAGATCTGCCGGATCCGGAAGGGTTCTAACCGTAAGTTCTCGCACTGCCGTCATATTGGTGGCACTGTCTCGGCCATGGACTACCTGACACCCGCCTATCTAACCGGACCTACTCCAGAAATGCCGCGCGCAGAAACCGTAGTGCTCGCTCAAGCAACGAGCTGCTTGTCGACCGTTGCGCGACCCTCCGAGCATCTCTAAGGTGTCGCGCTTATTTATGCAGCTGTCGACAGGATGATCTAAAAGGGCCGCGCGACGTCTAGCAGGTGCGGGCTGCAGCTCCCTGGCCGGCTGTGTATAACCACACATCCTGTCCTTAACAAGCAGCTCATCCAGTACGCGGCCAACTGCAACCATTACCGGAGCGCCGGCTACCCGATTCAAATTCAATCTACCCCCCCCCCCCCCCATCTCCCCCACATCACGAAAAAGAGGAGGCATCGCTTCCGCAGCTCTTTGGTGGTGATGGGAGATAATTAAAATTCGATTCTAATGGACACAGGATTGTTCGGACGGATTATGGCAGAATGTGTAGTTTAATGTTTTCTTCCCGGCCGAAATCGTTGCTGGGAGGGCTACGGTGGCCTACTTGCAGATACCGTAGGCTGACCGGAGACGCGCCGCAAGCGAGAAATTTGCGCTGGGTGCGAAGCGGAAACCCGGGAACTGGGACTGTCCGTATCTCGAGATATCTACCATCTCAAGCATGATACTAGAAGGCAGGAGTGAGATGACAGAGCAGTGGTTCCCCCTAAGAAGGGCGAAATCGGATAGTGCTATGCACGGAGCAGGAAAAGGCACTCACCATTGCAGGAGGAGGTCCAAAGGAGGACGGGTCGACCATGGGTCCATCCATCGACTGCCCCCACTGGGCATAGTGAGTGATGTCGATCGGCTGGCCAATCGAGAGCTGATCGACGTGGTTCGTGGGGGCGCCGGCGACCATCGGACCAACGCCGGCCATGCGAACACCGTTCAGGGCGCGTTCCTGCAAAGCATGAGATGTTGGAGGACGATCGCGAACTTCGACGTCGGTTTAGGCGCGTGGCCGCCTAGGCTGAGGGAGCGACAAGGACTCGGTTCTCCTGCTCAGCGAAGCGGAAGGTGCCTGTCTGTTTGCGGTCCGTCGCTAGTAATTTACCGCGTCCGGATACCACATCGTGTCGGTGCAGACCGGTGTCATCGGTGCAATTACACAATTACCGCAGCCCGGACAGTATCACCGTGTCTTTTGACTCGCCGACTAACTCAATGAAGGCATCCGGCGGTCTTTAATCAGCGCTAATTAAATGCACACAACCAATTACGCACACGCAGGGCGCAAAGGGACAGCCAGAGCACTGGGGAGCGGGTTACGCAACGTGCGCGGAGGACGCATCTCGAGGAGTGCTGATCTTGAGGGGGTGGATGGATCCCCGTCCGAAGTGAAATGAACGCGTTATAATCTCGCGTGTCGTTTCGCCAAAACGAGAAGGTGGCTATGCAAACATTTCGCCTAAATCGAAGGCAGTCAATAGAGGGTCGGATTGCGTCATACCAGCCTCCGTCCCACTCTTCCGCACTTCTCCTCCTACCCTTCTTCTAGTGCGAGCCGAGCAGAGTACTGTAACTACAGTCGTGTCTGGAACGGGTGTTTCAACTCGGCAGCCGCTACGCAATGCATAGGAACGCTCCTTACTTGAAAACAAAAAATGCCGAAATTCAATTTTTTCCAGCCTAAACTACGCAGCCGCACGTCCAAAACTTCCTATAAGCAAGCATAGCCTTCCCCTTTACAACTCTCCAGCCCAATTTCAGGAACGAGCCTATCCTGGGACAATTGTAGCTCCAAAACAAGTTCTTCAGAAGGGCAACCTTACCTCCTGTTTTACCGAATGTGGAGCGGTATCAGTGTTGTGGTGTGAAAGTGATTTTGTTATGCGTTCAAAGAGTTCAAACAAGCCGGAAATTCCTAAACGATCTCCAGCAGAGGGCTGCATTGGCCTTAGCAGAGAAAAGCAAAATTGATGAATGGAGAAAGGCGGAAAGCTGGAGTTGCAACCGGCTACTGCAACGGCGATTCAACATTGAGATGATGCTACATATGTTTAGTTACCCTCCAGTTCTTACGGAGGGCTTACAATTCGAGCTGATCTCGTCGGGTGAAACATTTCTCCTTCTGCCTGGGTGAGCAGTCTCTACTATCATCCAGAACCACCAAGCCTAGACCATTCCTGTTCTGGTGTTCTGTGACAGTGGAATGCTTGTGTAGCATTTTCTCCGGATTCTAAATCAGCAGGCTTGGCGGTTTTCTCGAAAACTGTGTCCATTAACTACGCGAATGTTCTCCGCCGCACGTTGGGTAATGCTTAAAGCTTGCTACATAGATATGCACCATTTTACCTAGCACAAAATTCAGATGCAATACATCATTTTAAGGGGAAATGGCTTTGAATTTCTTGACCAAGATGTCGGCCGCATGTTCAGCTCCGCCCTGTCATCCTGCATAGATAGGTCAGTTTCTGCAGCAACACTGAAAACGCAAATGATACTGACTGCCATCAACAACCGTCTACATTCGAAATTTTCAAGCATCACAATCGCACTCCAGGTACTGTGGGAGTCTCGCCTTTCTCGCTGAGACGGAATTTCAAAATTGAAGTCTTTACATTTTTTCACGAGCTCTTCTGGAGGCAAAAAAGTAAACTTAGCCATAGGCATCCGATGGGCCACTTACCTAGCTGATATGAACACGAAAATTGGGGAAAAGCGACGTCATTTTGAGCAGCTGGCATATACATGGTAGCGGTACAAACGACTCTATAATTAACACCAAAGCAATTGAGCTGAAAGTTGCGAGTGCAGCAGGATTTACATGAACGGGAGTTGAATCTGTATGTTCTTCAGAATAAATCTACACTGGCACTGAATTCTAATAAAAGAGGATCAACCTTAATGTCGAGATTATTGAACTTCACGTTGGCAGCACCTAGTTTCAAAATGACCATGCTTTAGGGGTCTTTTGGCAATGGAAACATGGAAACAAAAAATGGATCTCTAATAATTTTCGGGCTTACTATGGTGTCACAGGACTTCCTTCTCGTAGATGTTATACAACACCAAAAATGCTCTGACAAAATATGTGCTCTATTATTCGTATCACCTTTGCGACTCCTCGTGCACTGAGCTCACCGGGAGGCTATCGGAACGTTACGCTGAATGACGGAACTGATGCATGTGGACAGATGTGCATCTGCCCACATGCAGGCGAAAATGAAGGTGTTTGGACCCGATCGTTTAAGGAACGGAGTTTCGGTCTCCATGTCCTCTCGTCTTGGAACCTCGCTCAGTTTTGGTGTTCAACGTGTTTATAATGCCTCTGTGCCACGATGTTGCTAGGTGGAACAATTTGTTAGCCCGACGGTTCGATCGCCTCGTCGTCTTCAGAGGCCTAAAAGCGGTTCGTGGTGTTATTTTTTTACAGTAGCATACCCGATCAAGCACGTCACCCATGCTAGCATACGCATCTGTGCAGACTGCATCATTCGCTACTGGCCCAGCTCACGTCGAGGGATAGCCAGATTACTGCACTCAAACGGCGTGAGTTCGTCTCCACCTTTCGGGTTTCCACAACGTATTTCTGGCATTTGGACAAGAATTCTAGCGTGGGTGATGCACCTGATCAGGTAGGATGCGGAGATACCACCGTGAACCGTTTTTAGGCCTCTGAAGACGACAAGACGGTCGAAACCTGAGGCCAGCAAATAGCCAACCTAACAACTTCGTGACACATTATAAAGAGCTTAAGTTGATTAAATATTGAATGCAGTACCTACAGTTAGGGGTCTGCTCCTTCGTTAGGACCGGCGATCAGTTGTCGAGGGCGAGGTGGCGTGCTCATAGGAAGCAGAGTTCAAATCCGCTTTCCGTTTTGCATACTTATCGACGCTCAGACAGTTGGATTCGCTAACAATACCACAGATTTTCGGTCCCTGTTATATACTGGGGCCAGATTCATCAACGACTTACAGCAATTTAACAGAGAAAATACGGCCGAAGTTGTTGATAGCGCGGCCTATCAAGCGATATGGTGAAGCATTTCGCCGCGCTATCAGAGATTTTGGCTGAATTTTCTCTGTTAAATTGCTGTAAGTCGTTGATGAATCCGGACCCTAGTTGACCGGTAGCAGTCTGCTGTATCTATTAGTTGAGTTACTGAACGAAGTCACAGAAAATTATACGTTGAGTTAGTGCAGCATCTTCCAAAAAGGAAATGGATCCAAAATACGAACGACTACGATCAATCGGTTGGAGTGCTACAGCAAGCAACAATTGACATTATCTTGTTTCCATAACTTCTTAACATAACTCCTTTCTATGAGCCCTTTGATGTTTTCTCACTCCTAGCCTTTCGATGATCTACCGCTATATAATTGAGGCAGCGGTCGATGACGATTGAGTGATCTAACCTACTTGAGATTCGCCTCACTATCTACAGCGCCACGCGTGGAGTGATCAGAAGAGGAAGCTTCCTCCTGCTTGACACAGCGGCAACTGTGTCAAGTTTCAGAGCGTCTGGATCCAGAAGACGGGGCCCCTATTTCAGGCAACAAGCGTCCTAATTCCGAATACGTGCCACCAACGTCTGCCGTGAGCATGGGAGGACCACTAAGAGGTGGTACATAGAAAAGGGTTGTAAGGGGGACCTCCAGGATGGACCAAGAGAGCGACCAGGAAGGAAAGGAACAACCTGGAGGAGGGACTGGACGGAGAAACCTGCAAGAACAAACCAGTAGGGGGTGTCAATAGTGGAAACAAAGAAGTGGACCAGGAATTGGGAACAGGAAGGTGGGGGAAGACCAGTAAAGGCAGGCCAGCAATTAGATCCAGTAGGAAGAAACGAGAGAGGGGGAACCTGGCGTTCGGATTCGGAAACGTGTCAACGATTCAAATCAGTTTCTTTAAGCCTCAGTTGACTGGTATCGAGGTTGTAAGCTGTAACAACGATGTTTTGTTGCGATCAAAACTCCTAGCGCCAGGCGGGACTCGAACCCGCACCTCCCTCTGACCGGGCGGGAATGCTCTACGCCTTTACACCACCGGCGCCGTTTGATCGAACGCAACATCCACACCACGTGGGACCGATCAGCACTCACCCGTATCCGGGATGAGCTGGCCGCTGATATCAGCATTGATCCAGTTAAGCTGATGGTCTTGTTAGAAACAATTCAAATCAGTTTCTTTAAGCTTCAGTTGGCTGGTATCGAGGTTGTAAGCTGTCACAACGATGTTTTGTTGCGATCACAACTTCTAGCGCCGGGCGGGACTCGAGCCCCCACCTCCCTCTGACCGGGCGGGAATGCTCTACGCCTTTACACCAAGCTGTTGAGCATGAGAACGGTTGCGGAGGAGCCACCTGAGGGCAGAAGTGCTGCGGAGCACAAACCAATGGCGTTACTGGACGGTCTGGAGAGAATGTGTGGGATGAGGTACCGAAGTGATGAACGGCTTGAAGCCACCAAGCGTGCAGCAGGTCCTAAATTTTAGTGAATTTCAAGTTTTGCAAGAACTACTTTCTGTAGGTCGGTGATGCTGCAAAGTAGCGCAAAGCGCGCAAGTGCGAGACACGTCGTTAGGCGTGTCGGAGCACTCGTTACTTTATAATTTAGCTTCCTGAAGCATCAGCACATAATACGGGCATCATCTCGAGTGCCTGCACCTTGGGTGGAGATTGCGGGAAAAAGCCGTAAGAGAATTGGTCGAGTAACACTTTTTACTCTACAAAACCGGGAGTGAATCAATGAAACCCAATCATATTTGCTTTTTTAAGCATGCGAGATGGAGTCCCGACGAGACGGTTCGAGCTCTGAGCGTCTAGCCACCAACCCATGATAACCGATCGCCGGCACTGACGAGGAGACAGACTCCTAACTGCAAGAGGCCACTGCATCCAATCTTTAATCGGCTGAAACTCCGTTCCTTGCATGACTCGGGTCGAGATACCTGCTCTTTCGTAGGCAGGGGCGCTTGCGGCCGTATATCCACTTCTGTCGTTCAGACCTACCGTTGGAAGCCTTCTGGTCAGTACTATATCGGCCAGCATCCTCTAACAAGATGCTGCTTTTGGAAAGGCTGCAGTGTTTGTCTCCAGATCAGTTACACGATGTTTGACTAGCCGATCATCGGTGCCTTCCTTGACCGTGCAGATGAATGCCTTCCTCAGATGATGTAGAAGAGGAGTACGAGCTGTAATGATCCGGGGCCGAGTCCTTCGGTGATGTAACAAGTGCATCGGTGTCGTGTAGCACGGTAGCTAAGCCGTTGAAAGCCCCGGTCATGAGCCGGTCGGATCCGAACTGACCCCATCGGCCTGCCACCCGTCCGGTCACCGCCGTATGCGCTCCAACGCGCGATGGCAGTTCAGCATAAACACTCCGCGCCGGCCGACCAGATGGGCGCCGGACGGACGGCCACCGTATTCTATTTATAGAGAAGAGGTGCTTGAACCTGAGAAGCGCAAGCTGGCAGTATGGTACGGGCGCAGATTGTGGCCAGCGCCACGTGATGTGGCCGCGCAAACATATCGCTTTCAGCGGACTCTTCCTCGCTCCACTTCTAGCCTGTGCTTGCCCACACGAAAGGTCTGTGGACTCGTGGACCGTGTCGAGTCATCGGTCGGTCCTATGGCTGGAGTAAAATGATGGCCCAAAGAAAATCCCATATCAATGTTTCTAGGAGCCTTCTTCTTCCGACTGATGCTTTCTTGAGGACACAGGGGATATGCAGACCTTGCAGCTCTCCCTAGTCTTTAGCAAATGAAGCTAGCTGTGCTGCTCAAGATTACGGCATTCACTGGGAACACGAATTCTTTTCTTACTTCCAAATCCTGATTAAAGTGGGTACAGTAAAATCATTGTAGCTTAAAAGCGAAATCGAATCGAGAACTTGGACACTATCATCTCTCTCACTCACCTGCAATCGCTCTCTTGCCTTTCGCAGGTTTTTTAGATAATATACCTACCGAAAGAACAGCACCTGTATATGAGCGTTCCGCCAGGCCAGAAAATATTACGGACGGAAAGTCGTGAGTGTGGAAATACCCCAAGCCCAATGAGTGGTCGAAGGCTGAAGGCGAGCCAACAGCTAGCCGTTAGCCTAACGAGGGTACCTAGATAGCAGGAGGTTCCACGACCTGGCCTATGAATCCATCGTGAGAGAATTCACGACTCGAAGGCATCAGAGAAGAAAAACGTAGAAGCAAAGAGGGCTCGCAAACCTGGCGATGAACAAGAACCAGATGTTACTGCACCTGCATACTGGGACGACTTGATGAGGTTATACGTTTAGTTCAACCTCATCGTTTCCCATTTCCTGTACCTAGACAACTTTGGAATAATGAGAACAATTAGAGGTTTACCCTTGCGCGATAGCGAGTGATCGATCGCACTCGATTTCGGATTGCTAACACTCAGCATGTGTGACGAATTACTCTGACCAGGAGAGTGGTCTGCCAACCGGAGGAACAAGTACCCTGATACAATTGCAAGGCCAACAACTACAACAGACAAGCTCATAGAACAGAACCAGTCGGCAACTGCCAGACATAACACTACATAAATACATCTCAACACAGCACGCACACGACACTGGGACGTGGATAAAGGTCGCTGTTAGTCAGCGCCTTCGCGGGTCCACTTCTACGGGATGTCGTGGAGGCAATTGGAAAGCGTATATTTGGACTACAAAGTGACCTGCGGTGATCAGCCGATGAACGGAACAATCAGTTTCCTGCCGTTCTCAGACAAGTCTGCTACTAATTCACTGACGCAGAAGGAATGGTAAAATTGGCCAGAAAACAGAAAATAGAGCTGCGAGCAAAATTATATCATAGAAATCCAATGAAAGAACCCAAAAGGTATAATAGAATCATGAGTTGCAATTTAAAATAATGTTTATAGAGTATTTTAAATTACAAGCATGTACGTTTTTAGATTGCGCGTGTAGCGCAGTCGGAGGAGGCGCCGGCTGTCGCGTGCACCCGATACCAGGTTCCTGGTTCGGATTTCCGGCCAGATCAACCAAGCCTTCCATATCTCCGGGGTCGGTGATTTGGTACCAGACCTGTCTGGGAAGGATATAGCGCTGACTGGTTCATCGGCTGGCCACCGCAATTCCTTGTATGGTCAAATACGCATTCAAATCGCCTCCACGACATCCCGTAGAAGTAAAATGCGTGGCGCATCCCACAAGGGATTGAGTAACGCCGCCCTTTATCCTTTATCCTTTACGTTTTTGGATGTGCTTGTGTAGAAATTGCGCCATATACTCCTGCACTATGCTGTTTTTGATTGTGCAAATGCCGCTGCCGTGGAGTTCCTTCATAAGACATTTATCGACTTTCATAATTTGGCTTCGTACGCTTTTAGATTTTAACTGTAGAGTGGACCATCTGCGACTACCTACAACTTTATATAAAGGCTACAATACTAGTGTTCTGAGGGGATTTAATTATCTACACATGAGCTAACAGTTTGTTTTAAAGTTAGTGTGGGTAGGATTGTTCTCCACCCTCGGTTTAAAAATTGAAAATTGTTGGTCCTGTCATCCCCAATGATCGCTTTCTGCAGAGCCTTTGGTGAAGCTGCTTCTCCAACTCTGAACCTTGCTTAGTTTTTGGTTGCCAAAAATTAGCAAGAGACAGAAAAGTTTTAGTTACTTTCGATTTCGCTGAGGTGTACATGTATGCTACTGATGTGGTAGAGTAGTGATACATGGTATTTCTCATGTATCACCTATATTATCTGTCGTCCCACCGATCACTGAGTTGTTCGAGCTGGCACCAGCAGCACCTCATTTCGCCCTTGTCGCGTGCGAGAGCGCTCTAGTGGATCATCCTTGCTCGAGGGACACGAAGAGCGTCATATCTTTCGTTCAGGAGTTTCACGAAAAAGTCCTAACAACACGTTGGTGGGCGTCCTAGTGTTTTCTTGACATCCCGCGGAATTCAGTCGGTGACGGCGTTCCTCCATCGGGTGTCTGCGAAGCGCATTACGTGGCCGGCCCACCTAACTTTCGACGACATGGCCCACGCGACAGCGTCTCTTATCTTCGAACGTCGGCGAAGCTAGGAACTCCGGAGGCCTTCTCTCACTTGAGTGAGTCATATCACTCCGGGCACGGTCCTCTCGATTCCACGCTGCGCGACCCTGATCGCATGGGGCATCAGAAGCTCGTCCTTCCTAATGAACATCGTTTTGGTGAGACTCAGTTGTAGTCCAACATTCCAACATACATCAACGTCGGTCAGCCTTCGCTCCGCCTGGCTAACGCTCGTTCTTACGAGCACTTTGTCGTCGAAGCGAAGAGGTGTGGTTGCTGGCTTTCACTCTCATATCTCCTCATTCTAGCTCGCGCATAACGTCTTCGAATATGTCGCTGAAGAGCTTCGGGATATGGCATCCCCCTGCCGAACCCAATTCTTCACGTCGATGACAACTCGTTGTAGAATGGTGAAGTCTCGGTCGTGAGTCGATGAACGGAAGGCATAGGATTGGCAGCTTGTACTCTGCGACACTGCGATGAACTTCGTAATGGTCAATGTGGTCGACGTGCTGAATCTCGAAATACTACTGTTTGCATGGCTGTTCTTCGCCCAGCGTTCTGCCGACCCTATTTAGGATGACTCCAGTAAACAGGTTGTAGACTACGGACATCAGGCAGATCGGGCGATTGTTGATAATGTCGTGCACTCCTCTGTACAGCAAGGCAGTTCTGCTGGTCTTCCACTGAGATTTAATATGATATCTAGATATGAGGAGAAATAATAATAATGTGGTGGGGAGTGAATACGCTTGATCCGCATTCTATAGTTTCTATGCATTCAAGCAAACACTTTCACCCAAAAAGTGTTGTGCTGACAACCCCTCCAGTCACAACCTCCTATCGTTCTGTGAATATCAAGCATGTACACAACGTCTTTAGTGTGCTAAGGAGTAACTAGATGATGTAAAGTGCACTGGTGAGTTGGCCTGGAAACTTTCAGCAACGCGGAAACTAGGCCACTTACAAGGAGAGGTATTGTCGGAGAGCGAGACAAGCTAGGAATACAGGTACATACTGGCGCATCGAGTAATGTCCAAAGAAGCTCTGCACAGCTTTAGAGTATGTTGGGATAAAGTCTGCAGTCGAGTTGGAACATAATAAATGAGCCCTTATCGTGTTTGGTACTCTAAAAGGCCACTTTCTTACTAGTGGACAATTAATCTATCGAGTTGTCTGTTTTGGGACCACACCTACATTTTGGACTGTATTAGTGTACCTTAAACCGATATGTTCTAATACCAATGTGGTAGGTAAAATTCATGATTTATTTCTTTTTTTTGTACCTCTCCTCTCTAGCTCTATCCTTTGGAAAATCAAAGCATTTATAATATTTTCACAGAAACGCTCGTAGTATTGCGGTTACTGACGTAATCGTTAGGGCGTTAGCTGTGAACTGGAGCTGATGAGTAATGTTTCATACTTCGTAAGATCTATGAGTCAAGACTTACAATTGACTAATTGTTTTGAATTTGGCGTGTATTAGAAATTTTTATAACCCGTTGCAAGATTAAAACACTGGTCCCCGACGACATCTCTAGTCATTCAAAAGCACTTGCTACTGGAAAAGTGAATGTCTGGGTGGAGTAATTAGTTCGTATAATAATTTCGAATTTTCTGTTCTTTGTTTTCTGATTTCCTGTGTTCTGTTTTCTGGGAAAATTTTCAAAACTTCTGCCCATCCCTGGTCGGCATGTCCGCGGCAGCCGACGGCTCCTCCGGCAGCACCACCACGTCCTGCTCAGACAACATCAGCATGACATTGCTACCCTTTCTACAAGATATAAGCAGCAGTCCGTTATCTGCGTTGCCAAAAGAAAGAAACGCTTAGAAAGCGGCAAATGGTATCCTCAAATCTACAACTTCGCCTATGGAATTCAAGGGATAGCAAAAATTGCTTAAAGAAGACACAATTTCTGGTTGCTGTCGAACTGTGACCGCGCTCAGGTGCTCAAGATGCGGTGCAAATCGACCACCACTTTAAGGACAATATTGGCCACCCGAAATAATGCGGATAGTCTGTACTTTACAAGGTTTCTAATCTCCTTTTCACGTACAGGCGTAGTTCTTGCGTAAGCGTAACGCCATAAGAACAGCATCTGATACCGAATGGTGAAGACGCTGCCTTGTGATTATTCAAACAAGGACAGGGTTAAGCACATCAATTACGATTCGTATGGCTTAGAGAATGTTCTGAAGTTGAATGTGTGTGACAGAGCACATTCGTTGACGTCCCCCTCCTCCCGAGATACACAATCCACACTGCATAACCCACGCAACGCTTACTATCCGAGATTCTGAAGACGGCATTTACACGTGTGAGTATGCCCTTCAAATCAAACCTAACATTCGACGAGGAATAGTTCTTGATATTAATTGAGACAAAAAACGGTAAATTGCACTACTTTCTAGGAAGGAAGCTTCTTCTGTGTGCTGTTTTAGGCTTGAAGTTCAGTGAAGTATGTAGATCGGCAGCAAGATTGAAAAAAGAGCGCTTCGAAAGCGCTTTGAGCAGAACCAGAAGACCTAAGGGGAACGCAACGCTGTTATAAGAAGTTTTAGTTGCCAACAATGATCTGCAAATTCTCAAAGTCACAGTACCTCTGTCAAGCAATGACGCTATTATGCAGTTATACTACCGTACAAAGTTTACGCATAGTTGCCACTCGCAGCATTTCCCAGTCCAGAAAGCAAAAGAGAGCGTGAGAGTGAGAGGGACAGCTTGAACGTGACCACAACTTTGTTCATTGCTCCCTTCCTTTAGTTGGATTGAAGCTATTCATCGCTGATGCTTGGACTATGGCACGAAAGAAGTGGAAGGCGCTGTTCCAATACACCAAATACGACGCTCTATTTGAGCTTCTTTCCCTATAGTTTCCAATGCAGAGGTTGTGCACCAGCAGCAAAGCAGAGGTGGATAAGTGGGAAAACCTGGAATCTTACTGATTTTTGGCTATGAAGAGTTCTCTAAACTGACGTTTTGAGTCACGTCTCTCTAATTCTCACTTTTCTGCCGAAACAGCTATCATAAGTGAAGTTAGAGCCATGCTTTGCAGCATACAGGTACAAAGGTAATCTAAATAATCACTTCACTTCTCCATAAAAACTTCATCAGAGTACTGTGGCTTGTAGCTATGGGTGCTTCAAGTTGTTTCAGTTAGGGTTCGCTTATTGGTTGCATTGAATTTCGAGGCCTTGTCACGGATTCTGCTCTTTGTAACTGACCAGTTGTTTTCGCCAGATGGTGAAAGAAAAAGAAAAAAAGAAAAACAGAAAAAATTTCCTCCGATGGATTCGCCTAACATAGCTTCCCGCGTCTCCCAAACGCGCTACAATGGCAGCCTTCGTACTCCTGTGCAAATCGGATGAGTGGGACGACAGCGATGCAGAAGAGAAGCACCGAAGCACTCGCTCACTCAGCAAAACTGAGCAGACTTGCCCCCGTTCAAGGTCGAGAATTGCGTTCAGTACTGTGACGAATTACTTACCATTGACACCCTGTTGCGCACACGTTACATTTCGGAATCGGGAGGAACTGGTGTGCTCAATTTGGGGGGAGAGGGACGATTCCGGAGAATGGGCGACGATTTCGCGCTGTCATAAATTAGAACTGGTCGCCAGGTGGTGGCACCATCTCGCCGCCCAGAAAAACTGTTGCTGATGATGCTCAGCCGATGTTTTTTGCCGCTAAATTGACGTCGGATCAGGGTCTTTTCAGGGCGAGCGACCCAGGCGGCATTAAATTGGGCAAGGGGATGATGATGAGCCGAAAGGCTTGTCCGTCCGGCTGCTTCGGGCACTCGGAACCCTGGCGGTCTCCCCACCGACTCGCGCTGCTCGATATCGGTCGTCTGATAACGGCCGCGTCTTATCTCCGAATATCCGTCGGATAATCAGCTCGAGCCGCGTCTGGCAACGTGCCACAAGCCGCGCTTTTCCAGAATCACATGCCTGGTAAGCTCTACGAAGTTGCCTGAATCGATCCCTTTCCTGCTCATTTCTAGGAGGACCTCGGAGCCCGAATTAGATCGAGTCCCAGCCCCTGATATTGCGCCAAGTGCCGTCTAGGTGGAAATAGCGGTTCGGTCGCAGAGACAGCGCCTCCCTAATTGCTGATCGAATTAACAGTGAGCAAGTCCAGCGCGTCGCCACATAGAAAACTAATTAATGGGATACGGTGTCGGACGGAGAGTGAGGCACGGAATGTGTACGGTACCCGCTGAAGGCCGTAAACACACTACAGTGGAACTAGTTACAGCGTTATTAGATTGTGGTCGCCTGCGCGTCCTTTTTTCCATGGGTTTCAGGCACAGTGCCCTGCAAAAGTGGAGCAAAGGCGAACACCTTGTCTTGAAGCGGCAGGAACAGGGGCAAATTGGGAGTGGCGTTGCAGGTATTTGCACGAGGAATTCGCTCAGATGGTTGCTCATTACATACATCACAGCGGCTAGTGAGTGAGGGGCAAAACGGAACGGCGGCCTGATCTTGCCTACTTGACTCCATTTCAAAAGTTCGAAATTGCATCCAAAAGCGCGGTGCCGCTCCAGCTCTTCGAGAATTATAAAGGATTCTTCCACTGCATTAGCAGCGCTGCGTGAAGCGGTCACATGCATAGTGCATTAGATCTATTTCAGTTTTGGAACTTGAGTTGCAGCCTTTGCAATCGCTGTCGGACGAAAACATCGTGCCTCCCTTGAAAATGCAAAGGTTGACAGCGGTCGTGAGCGGAATGCGAGAGAAACCAAAGAACCGAACTCCCCAAAGTGGAGGAAAAGCGAGGTTTGACGACGAGTAAAAGCGGTAGCTAGTAGGATAGAGAGCACTGGTTTGAAAGCCACTTGTTCCGGTATATGATACTAGAAGCAATTTTGTTCCCCAATGGCAAGCGTTTTGCAGAAGAAGGCAGAAGGTTCAGATTTTGCTTGGGTTCTGGAGATGAAAGAATTCGGACCAAATAGCTCCCGAATGAGCTGACATATGCTGTTGTAGCATAGGTCTAACATGGACAGCAATTACACCCTTCGAAGTGGGTTGCTACATATCTACTTACATATTGATCTGGCTCGAGTTTTTGCCCTTCATACACTTAGTTCAATCTCTTGCTACCGGAGGAAAAAGAAACATAGACAGCTGAGCTTCTTGTTGATATGGCCAAGTTCTTGTAATGGTTGGATAGCCAGCCATGAGTAAAAGCCTCAACCCGGCTCGTGCCCCAGCGGCGCGAGGCAGGGAAGAGCTTCAGGAGCTCTGTTTTTCACCGCTCACTACAGTAGTGTATGTGGATATTTCCCACGGTTCAACGAGTGTTTTGTTTTTAATTTCGCGCCGTTTGCATCGCTAAGCGCCCAACAATACCCGGCTAGTCGCTCGAATGCACACCCGCCGCGGGCGGGCAGGAGCACGGGGTGAAGCAGGATCAGACCCCACACGAATCGATGGGTCCTTGGCCAAGAGCCATGGAGATGTCGTGAAATGGCAGCGGATTAGCGAGCCGAAGTACGGGGGCAAACAAGGTAATCGGGAACGGTTTACACAGATCCACGCCACTGCGGACACTGCTGGATAAACGATGACGAGAATAGTAGCTAGGAGGAGAGCAGGCGATGACGCAAGCCCCAGCGATTACGCGGCTTACCTTCTCGGCGTTCACGGCCATGTCTCGCATCTGGATCTGCCGCTTCTTGTCCTTGCAGCGCTTATTCTGGAACCACACTCGAATCACTCTCGCGTTGAGTGCTGAAGGTGGGACGTTTACAGAGATAGCCGAGCACCGAACAGGGAGGCGCGTACCAGTCATCTCCACCAGTTGCTCCTTGAGCAGTGCGTCTGGCCTGGAGTTGAGAGCGTAGCATTTCTTCAGAATGGACAGTTGATGCTCGTTGAGCACCGTTCGAACCCTTGTCGTCTGAAAAATGGTGCATCTTTGAGGATTATGTCGCGATGTTCAGATCATCGATTCCTACCTGTTTGTCCTTCTTCTTCTTCCCAGATGACCCTGCTGACGAGCCACTGGTGTTGTGAAAGCAGTTATTTTGTGGCGTGCCCATGTCGTCCGACTTTGGCGAACTACAATGTGAAATCATCCGACTGCTTGCATTTTTCTCTACTACGGAATTCGGCTACTAGTATGCGGCTTACCGTACAGAAAGCGGCGGGCTGTTTGTCTGATCCAGCGAGGTCATCGTTGATGTCTCCCACGAATCGTCGTTGACGAACATCGACGGCGTTGGAATCGACGAAGGCTGGAAGTAGCTCCTAGAATTTTGGGGAGATCCAGTGTGTCGGAAAGGGCACTCACTTCGGGCACATTGCCAGCTTCACAGTCGGCTCTGCAGTAGAGGGAATTGCCTTTGATCTGCAAGCGAGCTATGTTGAATTTGAAAATTTGCCCGTGCGAGTGGAAATATTACAGCACGCAGGTATCGAAGAAAGCCAGTACGAGGATCCGGACGCTTTGAGAATGTTCTGCGCTGCACTACCCGCACTGCGTTTCGCCATGCCTACTCGAAGCTGCGTCGCTGAGTTTCAAAGTAGAAGTGTTGCTCTTTGTTGCGCTGGAACTCTGAGTAGACGAAGCACTTTGTACTGGGCTTCGAGGCCTAGAAACCGCTGTACACTCTGCTCAGTGAGCAGCAGACTTGTGAAGGTGGGTCGCTGTTCCCTAATAGGCACTGCTCCGCTTCAGTTTTCCGCCTACCTGGAATTCGTCGCCGGTCTTCAGCTGACGCTCGCAGGCGACGCACGAGAAGCAGGCGACGTGGTAGACGGCGTGCCTGGCCCGCATCACCAGCTCGCTCCGGTCGAACGGCAGGTCGCAGCGGTTGCACTTGGTGCCGAAAAGCCTGCAAACAGCGAGGCGCTCATTAGTTGTGCAACTTCCGACCACATGCCTGACCTGCTGCTGACCGTTTTCCGGTCCCGAAAGCCTTTCGGGCACCGTGGTGAGGTGACGTAACGCTGGCTGGCTCAAAGGAGCCGAATACCGTGCACCTTATTACCGCATTACTTCCGCTGCTCTATTCCAGTGCGGTCAGGTCCTTTCAGAAGGTCCACACAGAGACCTCTTTTTACTGCCGAGCGTTTAGTTTTCCCAGATCCTCACTCGGCTTGGCCGTTAATAGGATAATCGCCTAATCTGCGCCAGACGAATCGATGAGGGAAATGTCATCCTTTCACGCTAAATGTTTAGCTACGGGGCTGCACGGCTTGAAGGCAAACTTCTTCAGATTCTAAATAACGGAACTTGTTGAAGGTACTGAATACTGAAGAATTAACAAACTTTAGAAGACCCTTTTGTGAGAGTGGGGAGGATACGGTCTAGATACTGAAGTGCTATCGAATTTCATGACCGTGCGAGGCTTTTAGAAGAAGCGCCTTCACAAGGGGCCAGGATAGATTCTCACGTTCAAACAGCAGTCTCTTTGAATGCAAGAGCTGTCCTGCTAATTAGGCTCGTTGCAGCTCATCCATAACGACCAGGGGCACATGCAATTTTCTCATTTTTCTCGTGGTCCTCCGGATACAACACTTGGTGTAGAACAGCGATTCCCTACAATTAGCGCATGCGGAAGGTGGTAGTGAGGACCGGGAGCAACAAGGTGTTAGGGAAGCCCAGGTCGGGCTAGAGACTCGTGCCGCTATCCTAGCGGCACAACAAAGGCCCTAAAAGAACATGGGAATTCCGCACAGTGTGTCTGGGAAGGTGCGAATAGCCATCGGCTCTGTTTCACCACATATGTAGAGATACAGGCGCTGCAGAACTGAGCGGTAAAGGCTACAGTGAATCCTCCAGAAACAAGCACCGCACTTGGAGCAAGTGTGAGGAATTTGACGTCAAGGGAGAACTCATCGGGAGTATTTAGAAGCAGATCGTGCAGAGTTCGATCAATCAGGCGGTAAGTTGAGCGGCGCGCCGCTCAGCTTCCGGCTATTCTAACCGTAATGTGTACGTAAGGCGGCTCATGAATAGGCAGACAGTGAATGGGTAAAAGGAGAAGGGCCCTCTCGACTCGGACACTTCCCCTTCATATGTTCGCTCTCCGTCAACCTCCAAGGAAGAACAAGAACAACACCGAGGCAGAGCCTCGAAGGTCACGTAACAGGCGCATGGATGGGACGGCGGCCGGGGGCAACGGAGAGAGGTGATGAAAAGGAAGGATGTAAGAGGATCGGAATCGCGCTTTGAGAAAATGAGAAAATAAAGAAAAACAGCAACGATTATTTCAATAATATTGAACGGAAGTTGTATCAGCGAAATCCGTAGCTGTTTCGGAGGAAGGTCGAAAACTGGGGAGAACAATCGGCACAAGAGAGCATTTTCTATGGAGAGCGTTTAGAGGCTTTTATGAGAGTACATAGTTAGTTAGTCCTGCTACACGGGTAAATGAAATTAAAAAAACGTGCAAACTGGAGGACCCTCGAGAACAGTGGGCTTAAATTCAAACTTGGCGTGGCTTTCCAAAAGGCACATTAAGTAGTGGTATGCATATGCACACATATAATAAAACTAAATTTTTTTATAGAGGGATGGAAAATCTTCCGCGGAAATTTTGAAGGGATGTTGAACTTCGACGAGGAATCGAATAACTTACTAGGCAAATTTACAGTCGGAATGTGCCACTTCGCTGTCAGTAGAGTTACGAATTCGTTCAAAAGAAAGCATCTTAGATTACACAGTCACAGCCTGGAGGAGTTCTGTTGATCCGAACTCTTCCAGACGGTGCTTGGTCAAAGATAAGTAGGTACGATGAAGGAGAACAAACTCGGAGAACGAAAGAAAGCCGCAGGAAGGGCGGAGCAAATTTTCAACTGTATGAATTCTCTCCTTACCAATCTTTGATTCGATGACTCAGAAGTAACCTATTCTGCTCAAGAATTCAAAGATAATGTAAGGAAACATTGCCTTTGAAATGCATGAAGTACACCACTACAGTAAGTGCAAAGGGATAGAGGGGAGGGAGCGAGTTGATGGTACTGCCTTCATAACAGCTGATTCTCTCCCAGTTTACAGGACGCAGAAGAAAAAGGCGTGAAATCTAGGTTACGAGGTCTCCGAGGACTGTCGGAGGGCCACCGATGTCAGGAATAAATTGTGACGAACCTGAAGTAGTCTTCGCGGCAGTAGGTGACTCCGTTCCGCACGAAGGCCGTGCAGGACTCGTCCAGCGGCCGGCAGCACTCGGCGCACTGAAAGCACAGGGTATTCCGCAGCACTCCCCGGCGAGGGCATTCCCGGGCAGGTCGGGCCGAGGTTGTCACGCCTCAATTGAAACGTCAGCGCCGATGAAAACGCATCACTCATTCATCGGCTGGTCAGTTTAGAGCCGCGCACAGGTGGCTGGAATGCGTAATGACGTCACGCATGCCGCGTGCGCGGAATCCATCCTGACGTGCGCCGAGCCGGCAACTCGCAGGAAATCGAAGAGATTCGCCAGGTGAAATTTGATCTCGGAGCGACGTTTCGACCTTTGGGGGAAGGGGGGGGGGGAGGGAGCGGCGCAGGCCAGCTTCCAGGAGAGCGCTCGGCGCTTACCTTGAGGCAGGTGGCGTGAAACTCCAGGTTGGGATGAACTCGCAGGATGAAGCGGTCGGCGATTTCTGAAAGAAGGCACTCGGCCGAGATCCTAAACGGCGAGGCGGCAGCAGCACGGAACTAACTCGAACTCACCGAGCTGGCAGGCAGCGCAAATCGACATGGAGCGGTTCTCTGAAATCGAATCGATCACCAAGCTTGAAGCAGAGATTCGGGAGCTAATTTCTAGCCAAGGAGCGCCAAACATGCTCGTAAAGTTAAGGTTAACTGCCTTGGCTACGCAGTCGAACGTGATTTCTCCTGGGAGAGCCGCCCGAGACAAATCGCAGTTGATTCGGGTTTGTTTTCTCGAAAAATGACGTGCGGTTGCCTTCGTCTTCCACTCAGGAAAGCCCTTATTTTCAAGTGCTAGAATAGAGAATGTTCGCCGCCGGCCCCGACTAAGCAGGTGGTTAGGAATGCTCTAATAGTTATCGGGGCATAAGCAGGGGTTTGGAAGAGCGCTAATGATAGTCGGCCAAGAATGATGATTAGCGGCGAAGTTAACGACCTCTTGAATGACCTAGTGAAAGCGGCCCATTCGAGAACCAGCCGCTAAAAGCTGGCCAGCGGCAAAAACCCAAATAATCTGCTTCGTTCTGCTTGCCGACGCTTATACCAAGAGCAGAAGGCTCGAGGGGATGCACGTGAGGGAGACTGGCCCTTCTGGATCAAATAAACAGTTTGAGTGCCGCGAATCAATGTCAACCCCACTCAAAAGTACTCTCTTTGCCTTTATGAAATGTACTCATATTCGATTCGTTGCAGGATCTACTTCAGACGAGATGAGGTTTTGCGAGAAAGAGCTGCGTTGAGGTTTTGGAAAGGGAAAATGCTAGTGAATTGGTGGAGAAGAATATGTCACCTGAGACGTAGTCCGTCAAAAGAGTAAATCTGCGAGAAGCTGAATCCATTCATATGGTAGCGAGACAATCAATGATGGCCAAAATAAATATCATAGATGTACACATTGCAGTAACCGCCGTTTTTCAGCTCTAAGCTTCATAGGCACAAATATTGCTTGAGGGGTTTCTAGTTAAGCGCATTGTTCTGCCAGAATAAACTCCGAGAAGCAAGCATGCATTGCCGCTGTCTTGAGCAATCTTCAAAGGTAGGCCAGCAACTTTAACACCTAGAACGAGTGCCCGATGCACAGCGGATCATACGCATGCGTCTTGATTTGAGGAAGTACAGGCTTTCGAGCAAAAACAGGAAAAACAGCTCGGCTCATAAATGTGCTAAATGGTGGTGGCAAGAAACTTACTGTCAGGGCTGTCAACAGCAGCGTTTTTGGACCAGTAGTCAAGCGGGCATTCCTCTTCGGATGGTCCCGAGAGCTCAAACCGCTCGAAACCACCCCGCATGCAGACGGTCGCCAGCTTGAAAGCGATGGGTGGCCGCTGGGGAAGACAGAGCCGTGCAGCCAGAAGCAGACCACTCGTACAGCCGAATACAGGCGAGCGAGTACGTGTCGATAGCCCTCTCGGATGAGTTAGCGGGGGGCGAGGATGATGGGTTGACGGGCACGGCCGGCGGGGCGGGCCCAACCACATGTGCCGGTCGCTGCCAGATTACGGTAGCGGCGAGCACGAGGGCGGAGCGCGGTGGAGGGTGGTGGACGGAGGGGGCAGACGGCTGGCTCGCACGGAAGAAGAAAGCATGGCGAGGCAGACAAGCAGAATTCGATATTGTAATGTTTCCGTGGCCGAAGACCAGGACGCTGACGTCGGTCCCTTAGTTCCCACCGCCCCCAGAAGCGGGTTCTGCCGGGGTAAGCGTCTGCCTCTGCGGTCTGTCCGGTGATGGCGACGAGTTCCGTCCGCTCAGTTGCCAGATCGCTTGTGTGCGCAGGCGTCTTGCTGCTCGGCTGGTTGTTCGTTCGTCTTGTGGTGGCTGCGCGCCCGTCGCCCACGATCCTTCCTTCCTTCGGTTTCTAATTGCCATTCGTGTCCACCGGCGCAGAAACATCGCCCAATCCACCTGCTGAGATGTCTCCCAACTACTGTCGTTCGCTAATGAAAGAATCACTAGTTGCCTTGACAATTAATTCGACCGCTCGGTCATGAGAAAGAACTGTATTGGTCGCCCTACGCTAGTCATTGATGCAGAGCGGGCGGCGGCGAGTCTGGATTCATTCCTACCTTCAGGAAGTCCATTGGTGATGATCTCTTACGCTGAGGTGAAAGAGGGAAGAAATAACTGATCATGAAATTTATGCCGAAGTAAAAATGACTGCTAACACTGACTAGCTCTTCAAGAGGAAAAACTACTCAAATTTCTAAAGGGTTCCTAAAAATTTTAGACCTCCGACAGCAACTATTTCTTCGGTACCTGTTTATCCTTCGCGGGAAGCGTTCTCCGATTCCGTAGTTTTGTCACGGCCTGGTAACGGTTCTGTGTCAGAACAACTTGAGGACGAAGACCTCGCCCAAATCCTAATGTTGTGAAACTGACTGAGGTTGAGTTCAAAACTGCAGTTCTTCCTTGAATTCTGATCAAGCGTTTTCTGAACATACTGCTCAGAGGGCACGAGAGTTGCTTAATCGGGTTTGATTGAACGTCTCGTAATCCGAAGCTATGAAGGATTCATTTTAATTACAATGCATAGAGCATTCCTCAGTCAGCTATGTTGCTGAAATGCTTGCCAATTTCCCATCGGAAGGAAAACTAAGAGAATCTGTGAAATAGTAAAGCAGCTCCATAGCGCTCGCTAATCGACGCGATCATCGTGAGCAGTGTAGAAGCTGCAGACACCGATATGTAGTAGATTGCTGGCGAAAACTTATTGGAGACCCTGCAGTGTATAGAATAGCGGGTCCGAGAAACGCCGAAATTTCTTTTCGAAACCTCTGCTACAGAAATTATGTTTTCAAGTCGTTCTGAAACTATATAGTTGCGAAAGCCCAGAACATTAAACTCTCACAGAGTGGAGACAATTCTAAAAAAACCTGCATTGTAGAAAGCCATTGATTCAAAAGTTAGGTTTTCCCAGCAAATCTTCCGTTGTTGGAGAGGAAAGTGATAGATTATTTCGACTTCGTTCGCACCGACGGAGGGTAGCGTTGCTTCCTACCAGTAAGTGTAGAACCGCAAGCGAATATTGGAGAGTCTACGCTGTGTCCGTCATATCATAACAACACAGTAAGTTGTGCATAGAACAGTTACTGTCCAACAGCAAAGCAACGCTCAGGAGTAGCTCCCGTGCAAGAAGCGTAGAAATTTGTCAATACAAATGCCGTGGTTAATATTCAGAGTAGCTGGAGTTCTCCTGGAGAACGAGCCTGTTTCCTCTGAGCTCGGGGAAACGAGCTGTTTTTTGAGGACGTACTGTAATCCGAACAAGGGATTTTCGGTTGATCCCTGCGTCCTGCATGGAATCGGACCAGCTGACACCTAAGCCTGCGTGTATGGCGGATATCGCTGGGAATCTGTTCTGTTTGGCCACTCGTATTCGGTTTCAATGAGAGTCGTCGGCAGAAGACAGACGCGGAAGGTGTCGCTGCCGAGGCTTGCAAGGGCTGCCAGCGGAGTCGCAGCTGGCTCACCCCGAAAGGTTCGCGGAGCTGACCCCGTCATCTGGCGTATTGTAGCTACTTATTCGACGTGACGCATGCACTGATTGAAACTGACGTCAATTAGGTGCGCGGCCGGCGGATGCGCTTATTAAAGGGACACAAATGGGATGAAACGCCGGGTCTGTGATGCTGGCACACATCCCCTCCGGAGGTGAGCCCACTGCAGGGCAGGCGGCCGATATCCGTTTATCAGCGATAAGAGGCTCCGGGGCGGTGGAATGAGTCCCGCTGCGAATAATTCCCAGAAAATCGCCTCCGATCGAGCTTTTGGAGATTCGACGTGATTAGGCTGAGAGGAGCTTAGAAAGGGGCGGTCAGAACGCGGTACACACCAGCGTACATTGCTACGTTCAGAAGTGGCAGCTCTACTTCTGCTTCTGTTAATCGACAACGGTGCAGGTGAAATGCGAACCTAATTCCGAGCAGAGTTGCCCGCAATAACTAGTATGGAACTTATTCAGTGAGGGTGCGCAGGACGAAGCATATATTTCTTGAATTTATGTAAACGTAACCTTCGGTTCGTGCGTTGTGATTCCCTGTGGTCATAAGTACACGAGAAGGCCTGCTTTTTGTGGGAGCAGATTCGATGCTCGCAGCGGAGAAGTTGCAGAAACACAACAATGCCGCAAATTTTCGCTGGATCTCATTCAGCTGTTTTTGAAGCAGTTTCTAATGAGTCGTAGTTTTTCTTTGCTACTCAGAAAACGGCAGCTGCGCAGCCGTGAGAAACGTTCAGCACTTTACCTTTTCAAACCGGACTCTCTCAGCACTTGCTGTTATCGTCAATAATGTGGTAACACGTAGTTTTGAGGAAAATCTTTATTTCGGGCTTACATTTCGACTAATTCGTTGTCAGAGGCATGTGATGCAAGGTTTTCCACATGTAATTTACACCGCCGAGCGCCTTGGCCCTCTAGCGTTTTGACATAAAACTTCGACCAAACCATGCCGAGGTTTCAAGGAGAGAGATGCTGGAGGCTTCTCTCAGCTCTGTTATCCGAGATCGTTGACAACAATGAACGCACAAAAGGTCGGGTATCAAAACAGCGCTAATTCTCTGTGAATATTGAAGTCAGAAGTTTCCGCCCATCAACAGATATGTTCTGCAACAACACCTGGCAGGCGCTGGTGCAGGCTACTCGAAGTACCTCCTACTTGCCACTATGACGTAGTGGAATATTTCAATAATTATCGACTGTTCAGAACCTTCTAGAGTACAACTTAGAGAAATTAGAAGATATAACAATTGAAGAGTACAGAAGTACAGAGGCTGCTTAAGTTTCCACCCAGAAATGATGAAGCCTCTACGTAAGCCTCTTCGCGTTCGTATGCTTCCCAAGCTTCTCTAGCACTTAGACCTGCCAGAGTGTAAAATGGCCGAGTGAGCTACCAAACACTGCAGATACGGTCTTTAAAAGTGGGTACGGTGCACAGAATACTAACAGGAAAAGCAAACGACGGGAAGAAGCCCATGGTCCTCTCATTTGGAGTGAACTTTCTCTGGATTCTCTCAAAACAATCGATAGCTACATAGCGTGCGACTTATCCAGCAGATTGCGTACTATCCAGGTGCGTCTAAGGAGCTTAAACGATCGCGTCAACCTCGCGGATGGAGACGTCGTAGTGGAGGGGAATAAAGTGCAGGAAGAAGCTAGAACGCACAACTGCACCTCGTCTTGGATGCGACAAGTGTGTTTGTAGGGTGTTGGCGGAACGAATGCATTGGCTCAGTTGACGTGCTCGACTTTCACAGCTCTATTTATTATGGAAGCAGCAGCTAAAAGTTGCTTAAAATTCGCCTTGCACCGACGGCAAAATCGAAGTCGCCGAGGATACTGTACGGAAACGACTTCATCCTTCGAAGGCGTCTTGGCAAGAAAACATGCTCATTTGTGAAGAATGCAGAAGGAAATTAGAGAGTCGTAAAACGTCGCGGATGGAGATGAAGTGGAGGGAAATAAAGGTTCTTTCCACGTTTTGAGCAAGAAGACTGAAAAACAAACGAAGTCAGGCCGGAACTTTCAGCGGTCGCATTTCTAACCGAGCTGCCCTGCCACTATTTTAGTTCGACCATGGTCACACGGCAGGTCCTCAAATAGCAAACGCCCCGCATCTGCCTCCAGAAGCTGGTCGCGTAACAGAGGCTGACCTAATGGAAAGAAAAGCGAATGTGGAAGAGAGGGCCAAGCGATGAAGACTTGTGCTAGGCATAGGCTGCTGAGGAGCTGGAAACAGAGGCACTGATTCAGGCGCTCGACCTCATCAGCCTCGTGCAAAACTCGATGCAGCTTGTTTGGATGAGTCAGTGCTTATCGGCTACATCTGCGCGACGATACGGAGTGGATGGATCGGGACAGAAAGGAGAAGAATCGGCGGCAAGCAGTCAGCGCTGGCAGCGCCGGACGCACCGTTGGTCTGGCCAGGCGAGCTCGACTTCCCTTTAATGGAGCATGGTTCCCTTGGTTGTCACGGATGGAGATTCGAGTGACAAACGAGCCATCGGGCACTCACTGTTGAAGATGGCGAGTGAGTCCACCTCCATGCTCAGCGCCAGTACGTTGGCCCAGTCCATCGTCGCAAATCGGTCCACCTGAACGACGCCGTTGATCATTTCATCCGATCACTTCCACAACAATCATAGATGAAACCTCAATCCAGTGTGGAAGCACGTCTGTCTGCGCCTCTCAAAAGCCCTCTGAAGGCTTGTTTATGAAGGCCTCTTAACTGTCCCGAACTTTCTTGCCTGCTGCCGCTTGGAAGGAAACCGGTACAGAATCTTTAGAATTCCAGCCAATGGATAAGACAACCTTAGCTGAGAACAACGATATTGCACATTGTAACAACTTGTGTTTCTCACGTAAGGTCATAGGTTCCTAAAAACATTTGCCGAAATACTCCATCTTCAGATCCTCATCACAGAAGTTCTCAATGTGGTTCACATAAATAGTGGTTTCAGACGCTCGAACAATTTTGGAGTGTAGGGCGACATTAAGTCAAAGCAAAAAACATAAAAGGAATTGTTGACTACCTCATTATGAACCCGGTTTGCTACTGGTTTGTTTGTGTTCCAGAACTCACAGATCAAAAGTTTTCAGAATCTCAATTACTCTACACAAAGTGATGCGGACGCGTTGAATCGAAGAAATAACAGAGAAAGCAGAGCACTATTCTTTGGAGGAACACAATCGATGAATGGAATAGTTCGTAGTTGAGGAGCGACCAGCTCTTTGAGTCTGTGTGGGTGGGAGCAAGCATTCATTCTTTTTTCGCTTGCCAAATCTTCAAATCTTTGTTAGTACGTAAACACGGATACGTTGATACCTTCCTTGATTAAATTCCAGGTGAGAAGCCGATTAGCCGCAAAGATGTCGGCCCACCTTGGATGAAAATCCTTGGTGCGTCCCGGAGATACTCCAGGAGATCTTTTTTCCTCCGCAGCTGCTGTTAATCCGTATGATTTTACCCCGCGAGTCAAGGTTTTTCCTTCAACAGATTCCTAATATTGACCTTAGCGGTCAACTCTATGACCCAAACGTCACTGCCTGCTTTCAGCACTCCTACGCCTAAATTACGGCCACGAACTCCAAAGACACAGCTGAATTCTTTGCTTGTCTCAGAAGACGTTCGTAATGCGCGGAGACTTCTCATCACTTGTGTTAGTGACGTCTATCTCCATGCTTTGTCTACCATGTAGGTGAAAGCACTGCTGCTCTTTTTTCGCCGGTGAAATTTGGTTTCAAAAAGGTACTCTTTATCCTCCTTGTTATTGTACAGCTTAATGCTAACATTAGGGTACGCCGCAACGTATGAGTGCAGGAGACTTAGAGTTATTTATTATTCATTTATTTCATACACACACTGTGCGCCATAAAAGATAAGCAAACAAACACATTTGATTAAACCAGTTTACATGACATATGTTCGTTTGGAGTGTTTTGAATCTATATGTGGGCCATGTCTAGATTCCGGTTTGAAATTAGATAAACAGAGATCGTTGCAGGTTCATTGCCATCAAATGGAGAGAGAGGTGTTATGAACGAGTTGTGGTAGTATGTGGAAAAACAGAACAGACAATAAGAGATGTACGATTGGCTAGAAGGAAGTCAGAAAAACGGCGATGAGTATTATCCACCATTTGCAGTTGTGAGGAGTAACCTGCAGCCTGCACTTGTTTCTTATCAGAAGAAGAAATAATTTTAAAAAACAGATTGAAAAATTCTTTCCTCGAAGGCGTCTTGCATGCGAATCATTAAGATGCACCAAATCTACGACCTTTAAGTACACGACAACAAGGTTTACATGAAGACGAAGAAAAAAAAGAAAGGCTCCTCCGACGTCACATTGTGGAATCAGATGCAGGGTAAAGGTGGTAGCATCAGGAGCGAAATAATACAATACCCGCTGCGTTTCGGACTCAACTCCTCTAGAATTCTATAATTCGGACAGAAAAAACATATATTTGAGTTCACCAGCTTGTGCGCTATCTTTTCTCTTTTTGATGTACAAATTCCTGACTGAGCTCAAAATGCATATAAGCCCGGCAGAATCAATCGAATGCACACGAGCACTTGCAGAAGAAACCTAACTTTATCAAAACAGCTTCTGTAATGGTAAGCACATAAAAAGTATGCTAAACTTCGTAGACGTCTCTAACAATAGATGAGTTTGGGTGTCCTACCACGTATGCAGAATGTTCCAAAATTGAGCTGGTTATTCCAAAGCGGCAAAGTTGGATGTGCAGACGTATTCAGAGTGCAATATGTTTGTCATCCTGGAACTATTCCTGATAGAGCTTATCCGTTTTATAGACAGCAGACAGACTCAGTACTTCACCAAATTACGGTGGTGCAGCCGAGTTTATAGCGCTGCGAAAGTGCAGTTTTCGGTTTCGTGACGAATTTGTTTCCGATTTCAGTTTTTCATTCGGGGGATCAGAGAGAAGACGACTAGCAGCTGTGTCAGCTAATAGAAGACTTGCCATACTTTACGAAGACTTGCTCACAGCTTTTCATCCGTCTAAGCTCTCTGGAAGGGGCCGCACCTACGCGGCCTCTGCCTCGATACGAAAAAGAGAAAAGGTGAATATAAAAATCCGATTTCTTCGAACCTGGCTACGATTAACATCAACAGAGCCTTTTACGCCGAACTGGGCGTATCTTTGACGGTGGTGAGAACCGTAATCCGGGCGAGTGACAGCATGGAAAACCTCGCCCGCTAGTCTCTGCAGTACCAAAATGGCAGCTAGAGTTTCGTACCTTCATCAGTTACACCGACGTGCTTGAAAAAACTGCTAATCCTGTCTAGTGTCTACAAAACAAACGCTGCAATCGCAATAGTTCGGAGTTGACAGAGTTAGTGCGCTTTGTACACGCCTACACATCTAATTTTGCGGCAGACATTGAACGTCCGAGATACACGATAGAAAACGATGAACTCATTGTATGGTGAAGGCGTAAAAGCCAGTAAGCTCAATGTATCTTCCATGCACTTAAATAAGCAGCCTTCATCAAGCCAAGTTCTTTCTGCGAGTGGCTGCGAGCACTCGATTGATTCTGGCAACGTCATATGCATTGTTAAATCTGGAAATTTGCAAAAACAGAGGCGTTAAACAGAAACAGAAACAGAGAAGGTTGAGCCAGCAGAGTTGATAAACTCAAATTTATATTTTCTTTAATTAACTTTTAAAGTAGTTAATTATTTTTCCGCGCAAAAAGTGCAGCTCGAGCTCTTTTGGCGCTCCTTCGCACAAAAACCAAAATTTGTAAAAAGAAACTAAAAATAAACTACCGGTATTGTATTTGTGCATATGTGTCACTGTAGGGTGTCTAAAGAAATGTCTTCGAACGTCACAAATTATCATTCTTACTTCGAAATCATAGTTTGCTTTAAGTTTACATTGGACCACCGCAGCGCACGAACAGAGAAACAAGGGAATGAGTTAAACGGTGCTATTGCGCCGTATTTGTCAAGTGTAGACATTGTCTGTCCCAATTTTCCTCTTATTGATACTGCCGATGCCGGTAACATGGAAACACCAAAGAAGAAATATGTAGCATATTCCTCCGCGAGCTCCTCTACTGAGTCGTCGACTTACTTTAGAGTTGCTTTGTGCGAAGTTGTTTCAACGAAGTTGTTAAAAACCGGTCACGCCCCCCACCCCCCCCCCCCTCTCTATATCTCTGTCCTATTCCTGCCATGAGAATTTCCGTTGGGTTGACACAAAGAGCATTGTGGAAAACGGAGATTCATCGGTGACTCTTTTCTGGTGGTGCCTGCGCACCATGACATGCAGTACACCCAGTCGCGAGATAAAAGTATCCCGCGCGCACAGAATGAAAACTCTGAAGCCTCTTTCGAACCTCGCCGGAAGGGAAGATTTAGACCTCGACTGAGGATACTGGCTTGAAGAACCGTCGAGAGAAAGATAACTGGGAGCTGGAGAGGATTTCGAGACTACTGTAGCATCTCAGCCCTTCCAGCAGTTGATATCTGAGTATTGCTGTATTGATGTATTTGATGCGTGCCATGTACCGTTTAATGGCAGTGTCATGATTCGGTGAAATAATTATAATTGACTGTTGCTCATCAGGTGGAAAGCTGCCTTCAAATAAAAATGGATACTAGGAAGGCACTGCTCAAGTAGAAGGTTTAGAAAATACGAGCTCGGAAAACATACTGTCCTAAAATCAGTAGAGGAAAACTAACAGATTTATTTGTACACAAGCTGCGGTTTTATTCTTTTATATTATTTAGTAAATTTATTATAATACTTATAGGTCTATTATTTTTACTTATCTACTTTCGAACCTCTATTTTTTTACTTTGTTTTGTATTATACTCTTCTAACATAACACAAATTTAAAGCATTCAGTTACCACAAAATTATAGCCAAGTGTTCTAGCCAAAGTTGCTCGTTGTCTAGCCTAACTATCGACAAATGGGAATTTTACGTCAGTTCTGCGCACACAGTGCGTTTGGGTGGCCGAGTGGGTAGCGATGCTGACTTGCAGAGGAGGGGTCGAGGGTTAGAATCGAAAAGTGCTTTACGGATGCTCATTTTTGCAAGTGTAGAATACGGTTCCATCTTGTTCTCACCGTGTTCTCTTTCTAACTCTATTTTTAACCTGTTGAACATATGAAAAAGTGATGTTGCGTTGCGGTTGCGTAGAGCTGAGTCTGGTTCCACATAGACATTCATTGCGTCGCTGAGGAAACTCTCGTTAGCTCCTATGCCTAAATGGTTCTTCTACGATGTTCGCTACTTGCTTTGAAAGTGTTAGTCATCTTAACCTAATTTACGAGCAGATCGAGATAAATTGCTTCGGTCCATCTCTAGAGTGATAGTCCTCACGTTTCTATGGAGTACGCTCCTCTCGTGAATTTTACTGATTTTGCTTTAGTTATTTTACTACCACCCTCACAAAATGCATCATTTTTGGTTCACTCCGTGGTATTGGTCGTACTGCAGCCAATTTTTTTCCTCGCCCACTCTTCCTTACTGATAGGAGCATTGCAAACGTGGGCACTTGTAGTCACCCACACCACTCCGGTCGAGAGTAAAATGTGAATATCGAAAAAAATCGCCAACACAGCGCGGTAATACACCGTGTTGGCGATTTTTTCGATATACGAAGTCGCGGGAGTACAAGTCCGTACCCCTACGATTAGGAGAGAGTGGTCGGGAGAAATGGGCAGAAAGGCGATAAATACCAGGAGATGGATCAAAAATAAAATAAAAAATACTTTAAAAAATACTTTGTAGCTTTCAACAGAATCAGCATGTCACAAGAAGAAAGTTCTCTATAGGAATCCGAAGGCCATCCGCACATTTTGGAGATGGACTTAAGCAACACATGTCACTCGCGTTCGAAAATGGTGTTACAATAAAAAAAACGAAAACTGCGCCTTTTCGAGGTCAACGATGTACTCTAAAGTTTCAAAAGCGTTAAGTTGACCCTCCCATTTCAAACGCAGCCCTATAACCGAACCCTCGACTGAGTGTCTGCATCGCTATCCATCGGACATAGAATTGCTACCGCCGGCGCCGTATATGATTCACCTGAATGTACCCTACGGCTTTTTCTGGAAAAATCTAACAAATTGTTAGATTTCTAACATTTAACCATAATCAAAGCTCCAAACGTTCTGAGGTTCAATTACGGAGCACGACACGGCGATTCCAGGCGTCAGCTGCGTCATCAGCCTGCACTGAAGGGATGTGATCTCTCGCTGTTTTTGACTTACCCAGATGTGCGCAGGAAAACCACCACGGTTCTTCCCAGACAATCCTTTAAAACCTACTAGGTCACCTTGAAAATCTCCACGGGAAGTTCATTTAGCTCCCTCGTACATCGAATGCACGATGGTTAAAACGGTTAGCTCTGAACCACGTAAGTTTGATCTTTTGAACAGTTTGAACAGCGGAAACGTTCGGTCCGACCTAACACACCTGCAGGTCTCCAAACGGCGAGAGTTCTGCCTTCCCACAAACATCTTACTCATTGGCTAGCAGGTCTGGTAAAGTCCTGCTAGACGAAATTGCGCCAAACGAAAGCGCATCGTAGAATCTGCAAGTGCCAAATCCCCTGCAGTAAAGAAAGAAACGACGAGATAGCTGCGCAAGCACTTCAGTAGCAGCACACATTTACGTCTTGGTCGCTGTCGTGCGGCAGACGTTGCAGTATTCAAACACGCAAGAGCAAATTGGATTCGTAGCAGAGGAGAAGAAGAATATCCCTTCGAGCGGTGACAACTCACAGCAGTTGGCGAGTTGATGGCAGCCTTGCGCCGCGACGGGCGATATGTACTAAGTTACAGGCAGACTTAGAAAATACCAGACGCGAAGAAGTACGGCGTGCACAGTTGGTCTTTCTAGAATGTCGTTCCTTTCCAAGGCGTTCTTTTCTTTGGAGTTTCTTCTAGCGCAAAGAAGGGTTTAGTCGGGTTCACATCGGATGAAAGCCGGCTTCTTCTCTGCTACTATTGTGTCATTAATGCCAACACAACATTCGACTAAATGTCCTGTTTCTTCTTTTTTCGAGTTTTTAGTGCCGGTGCGCTCTTTGCAGAGAGATATGATTTTTAAATCGAAGCTAGTCGCTAGTGAGCTGGTTCGCCTTCATTTAGATAATTATAATACACATTGCAGCAACAGCATAAGAAAACTCTTCTGGCTGAGGAGCATGTGTTAAGAAAATGATTAAATCTTGTGAAGATTCTAATGAACACCGTGAAAAAGTTATGCACTTTTTCGAGTACCGCATTGAATTTTGGCTTGAAAACCTTGAAATTGCCTGCGTACAACGTACCCGGAATATGAGCAGCTCCTGATCGGGTGGAACGAAGAAAACCGCCTGCGCTATTTGCATCGCCTGAAAGTACCGGGGTTTATCGATACATTTCCTCTTAACTTCTGCAGCTTCACACGTCACCGCCAGAATGTGCACTAATTTCAACTCGCATGCATGTCCATTCACACGGGACACTAACTGGAGGAAATTCTTGTGTTGCAGATGCATAGGGCGACAGTCTTCAAATTATTATTCCCTTCCTCAATGTAGTTCTTCTCAAAGAAATTGCGGTACAGAGAAGCGCGCAGAGCTGTTTGAGGTTGCTTGCTTTCATCAAAGTGTAATGACAACGGCCATTAATATTGCAGAATTTTCCATTGATGCCGGCGTCTTATTGGAAGAAGACGAGAGGAGCAATGCAACAAGGCGAGAGGCGAAAGAACGGCGAACATAGGACCTAAGGCAAGATGCGACATGAGAGGCTTCGAGAGTGCAGCGATATCCCGTTCAGGTTGCGGCAGAGTTCTGGCGTGGAGGTGCATAGGAGGCGGCATAACCGACAGCTTACTATGGAAAGAATGAGAGGGTCTGAAATCTTCGACCACCGGCGCGACTCCAATTTGCATCCCCCTCGAAGTATGTCAGTTCTGAATTTCAGTCCTCCCTCGTTGGCTCGTTCAGGTGATTTTTGGCCGTTGCTATTGATGTCGCCAAACTTGTGCAAATAAACACTGAGCGAAGGTCTTTTAATAGTGAATCTCCTCAAAAGACAAGTAGCAGAAGTGGAGACACACTTCCACTTCATCTTCGGTCTTCTTTCGCCGCCGCTGGTTGTTTCACCTTTCCATCTTCCAAAGGTGATACGCTGTGCACCGCAGCTGCAGAATCCGTGGACGTTTCCTCACAGCTAGTATTAGGTTGGATTTCATGATTGGTCCTATCGGGTTTTCCTCCCTATTCGACCGAACGGATTGGGAGTGACGCGAGTACCGTGTCTGATAAGGAGGCCTCACGGCGGGAAGAATGCTTCAATTCTAGACCTCTGTCGATGAGTGTTATCGATTTCATGACCGGTTTTGTCGGTTCTCCTTCCTATTCAACCGAACGGAGTGGGAGTCCCGCGAGTATCATGCCCGATAAAGAGGCTCCACATCAGAAAGGAAGCTACCATTCTAAGGCCTCCTATCGATGGGGTGTTATCGATCTCATGATTGGTCCTAACGCCCACAGTCTCCTCACACTTCGAAAAGTTTCTCACCGTTCTCCTTGTAAACACACTGGCCAGTACTGATAGTTGACTTCATAATTCTATCACACTTGTCCATCTTTCGCACGCGGACACAGGTCACGACCCTTCTTGTACTTCGTTATCTTCCGGACTCAATGCCAGATCTACCTCATCTCCATTTTTAGCACGGAATTCTTCATGAATTCACTAAATGATCTGCAGCACGTCTGGCAGCCGACCAAATTAATCATGTATGTATATGGCTTGGGAGCTACTACTCATCGCGCCTGTTGTGAGTCGTTCGGAAAGCTTTAAAGGTAGATTATTCACTTGAGGACAAAGCAAGGTCAGGAAGGCCAACGGCATAGGACGGCATTGAACTACTTCATCTTTTTGGTACTGATAGTAGGCAGACGACACGTCAACTGGCAGAGAAGCTCGAAGTGTCTCATTGGATAGTGGGAATCCATCTGAAGGGCCTTGATGTTGCATGGAAATCCGGAGCTTGGATTCCACATGCCCTGTCAGACACAGTGCAAAACCACATGTTGCAAGACTCACAAGAGAAACAACAAAGGAGCTGGGTTGGGAGGTAATGCCACATCCACCGTATAGCCCTGACCTCGCCCCTACCGACCACCATCTCTTCCATGCTCTCAAGCAAGAAATTGGAAAGAAATATTTTGAAACGGACGAAGACCTCAAAAATTGGATTCAGCAATGGTACGACTCCAGAACTGCAGTCCTTCGCTGAGGAATTAGAAAAGTACCCAGTCTCTGGAGAAGGGTAGTGGAACAAAATGGAGTTTGTATCAATTGATTTGACATTGTAGTTGTGAAGTAATAAATCTTTGAAAAAATTGAAAACTTTTTTCCAACCTAGTAGCTAGCACGGCCTCTTAGCTCGAACACAAAGCTGGAACCATCTTTGGGAACAGGTCTGCTTCCGTCTTTTGAATATAAGCTAGAGATAGGGCGCATAGCACTTCTGGAGGGTTCAGATTTCCCGGCGTGTTGAGGAGGCTAGAACTTTTCATGGTCTTGCCATTTTCACGTGGTTATGTGTACGAGAACTCTCACAATGTTGATGTAATGGAGTGTTACGTAAGCTGGAATTTTCGCAAGATCGACGCATGGAGTGGTTCAGGAGGAAAGCAGTGCACACCACAGGTTCATCTAGAGTCGAAGAGCGGGTGTGGAAAGACGTGAAAAGGGTAATTTCAGAAATCGTCGTACTAATCCTTCCGTGGTTCGGTCCGATACTACAGCTTAAGTCCTTGCGAGGGGCGCTACCCCTTGAGCACAACAAAGCGCTTTAGACTTTGACGTCATATTCTTCTGCGTAACGACGGCTTTAGTTTTTAGGAGGAAGACTGCTTAAATCTGCAGCAAGAGAGAAGCTTCTAGCTTGGATAATCAGTTCTCGGATTTGACAGGAATCTTTCTCCTAGAAGTGCCTCAGATGATGCCTGGAGCTGAACAGTTGCCACCAGAGGTAAACTATTGGAACTATGCCGGATGTGAGAGGGCCCGTCTTCTTACTCATTATTTTATTCATCTTCATGCCCCATAATGCTCGTCAACTCCATTCGCATATTGACCGCTTTTCCACGCAAACGACCTCTAGCGCCGTGCCCGGACTCGAACCCGCGCCTCCTACTGACTGGGTGGGAATGCTTTCATTATACCAACGGCGCTGTTTGATCGAACGCAACACAGCCACACCTCGTGCGATCATCAGCAGTCAGCCGTATGTCGGAATGAGCCGGTCGCTGATATCAGCATGGAACCAGTCAAGCTGGTGGTCTTGGATGAGATGACTCATGTCAGTATTTTTGAGGCCCATGTGGTTGTCGACTAAACTCGCACCTCCTGCTGATATCAGCGACCGGCTCATCCCAATATACGGCTGAGTGCTGGTGGGTACCACGAGGTGTGGGTGTGTTGCGTTAGATCAAACAGCGACGTTGGTACAATGAGAGCATTTCCACCCAGTCAGCAGGAGGTGCAGGTTCGAGTCCCGGCTGGCGCTAAAGATTGGACCGCAACAAAGCATTGTTGCAACATCTTACAGCCTCGATACCAGCCAATTGAGGCTTAAAGAAACTGACTGGAACCACTGCAGTCCAAAGTTCTCGAACAAGACATGCGCCTTACACGTCCTGTGATTGAATAGGTTGCGTAGCTTCTCTATCGTGGCAAAGAGTAAACTATGGATCCAGTTTTGTTGACCACGTATGGAGCCGAAATAGAATGGCACAAGCAAAAAACTGTATCGTATGTATTTCCACAAAAGCGCCAACAAAGACTAACGAAAGAAAATCTTCCAAAACTGCTGTGAAGCGTGCATGGTCGCGATGTGTAACATTGTAGCTGTAAGAGTACCATATCAGTAACAGACTTTAAAAGTTTGTTGAGCAACGACAGCTCTGCCTCTTCTTCAAGCAAGGCAGCTCTTCTCAGAGAATGTCAAGGAAAGGTCCTCACATTTTGTCGCATAACTGAGCGAAGTTGCTTCGCACGAAAAGACACCCTTACAAGGGCCTCGAGGGCTTGTACGCTATGAATGCCAGTTCGGCGCATTCTCGGCTTTGTTCTGCACACGGCACAAGCCGTCTGTCCAGTGATCAAAACGAAGCAGAAGCACGTTACCGTCTGCAGATAGGGTGGTCGCTCCGACGAGACCGCTACCACAGTCTCTGGGCTACCGTGTCGGTGTGCGTTCCTCTCTGTTAAAACTGCCCGAAAATGATAACTGACAGGCAGAGTAGAGATTGCTGGCGGAGGCGACGGCGGTGGAATTGGGAGCTGCAGCAGTACACCTAGAGAAGCGCATCGAGTTTTTTCAAGCCGTCTAAACATCTAATTAGAGCCGTGATCAGAAGAAGGAAGGTAAGTTGTGTATGAACTAAATACAAAAAAACTAGTAAGTACTAGCAAGTAAATATAAAGCACATTCTAACTCTAAGCTTAAAAGTCAATCTGCTATGAATCGCTTCTCGACTGTGCATAGTCTAGCGAAACTCTCGCAAAACGTTCGCTTCCCACAGCAGGGCAGTTCCCGGTTTCCGAGTAACAGAAACTTTACAGCGGATGCTACGCAGTCGCAAGGTCAGCTCCGCGTGAACACAACGGCTTAGTCACTTCTGTACACAGTTCCACATCGTCCTCTCAATATTCCCACCGTAATCCGTGCACGCGCACTCTAAGGTCGGTGTCCAGCGCGCTCAGTGTGATGGACACCGACCTCAGGACGCGGTCGTAGACGGCACCGGAAATTTCCACCGCTTTCAGCTACCTGAAGCATTTATGCTTGTATTATAGTTAGATCCGCGGCACCGAAAGCACTAGGCGTCCCGAACCTTTGCAGAAGTCCTCTGCAGAGGAAAATGCATACGGTGCGTGAAACATTCGACGTCCAGTGTAGAGTGCGTTGAGCGCAGAGCACACGGCCTTTGCGTGGGTACTGCTCTTTTTGGCAGGGATTTGTCCTTCTTTCTGGTATATGCGGTCACTGCTCAAAGAGAAAATTCAGCGCAGCGCTCTTGAGAAAGTGTTCTTCTAAAATTGCCATCGAACGAATTTGCCAATCAAGCGCCGGAACGTCGGTGTTTTTAGCGCTGATAAGCAAATTACCAGCACTGAACCTGAGCACAGTGCAGTTTATTTTCCGTTACTTCTACCTCTCTTGATCCGAATTCGTTGTAAGTGGCATGGGTCCTAGCAATTGTTCTTTTCCCGCATTTTTTGCCTTTTCTCGGTCCTCTGGAAGGACATCCGCCGTCTGCGTGGTAGCGAGAGAGTGATTAGTATGTGACTAGTGTTGATGTTTGCTGATGAGCAGCGAGCGACCTGTCGGGGGTTATCGCCGTTCATATCTGGTAGCGTACGAGCGGATTAGCACGTTGACCGCGAGATAACACTTATTAGGTAACGGATGGAGGCGAGGTGTCGAGATCACTGCTGACAAACGAGGGGTGCCCTCTGTGCAGGCTGTGCGGTATAAATGTACCCTCCTAGAGTGTAGGCGTTATCCTTCCTCACGCTAGCACCGTGGTGGATCGGATCTTACGTAAAAACGCCTCCTCTTGTAGTCGTGGGTCAGATTTCCGCGATGGAGGGCACTTGCATACCAGTAATGTACAGCCGTCGCACGCAGGCAGCTTGCTGGAGTAGAATCGTCTAGGAGAAAGACCCAACTAACATATTTCATTTCATGGATCACGGGTTTTCATAGCACAACGCAGAAGGCCTGGAAAACTACATCTTCTGAAGGAATGGGCTAGAAGGCGGCCACAGGATGCTTTGTGTAGAAAGCTCCACGATCTCTCTGCCTACCAGCGCTGGGATGGTCTCGAGAAAGTTCAACGGATAAAAACGACTAACCTAGAAAATATAGTGGTTGTAGCTTGTAAGCGATGGAACCCGGCAATTCTCAGCCGAACTTCAGTTAATGCTTCACAGTCATTCTAGGAACACACTGTAAATGGTACTCGCGGAGTAGGGAGTAAGCGATAGCCCTCCATGGCGCTCCTTCTATCCGTTGTGGCTTTTGTCGTTCCGCTACCTGCCTATGGTCCCAGCCCTTTCAACGTGTCCTAAAACAGCAGGATGGCGATTGACGGCGCGTCCTTCGTAGGCATTCTCATGTGGGGTTACAGGACAATATTTGTAGGAATGACCCCAGACTTCCTCCGTCAGAGCATTTATGAACTTTGGGTGCTGCTGATAACAGTGATCGGAGGAGAGGTCGTCCTTCTGTGAAAGCTAAGCGATGTGCACTATCTTTTCAACTTTGAAATTTTTTATTTTGAAGTGTACAACGTTGTCAATGTTTATTTTAAAATGGATAGCCTCAGGACCTCTTGGTGGTGTGGGGTGGCAACATGCACCGAACTGCGACATACACCGGAGGTTTCTAATTTGCGGCAGGGTTCCCAAAGGTAAGAAAGAGTTCGGCAATTCTTCAGAAGGCTAGCAATGCCTGAAGCTACCCCGCCCATGCTGTTCATCAGGGCCTCCCACGACAGCACACCCGGCTGGCTGGCCTCTGCCGCCTTGGACGGCGGGCAGTATGGCGACCGGTGAGTGGCGCGGATATCTCAGGTTGCGCAGCACGTCACCTATTCCGGACCCAGGCGACACGAGCACGATACCAGGGATGAGCGGGTAACCGTTATCCGTTATCCGGTTTCAGGCACAGTTATTTCTCCTGCGAAAATTACTTTTCATAACATTTCACCGTGTTCACATTTTGGGGCTTTGGAAAAACAAATTTTCAAAGAGAGTCACAATAATCTTCTTCCCCAATAGGATTGTTGTAACCAGGGTTGAACGGATTCACAGTTATTCGGCTTCCGGCGGATTTTGGCCTATAGGTTTTATTGTTCGTTTTCCGAAGATTTTTGGCCGGATAACGAACAGTGGAATCTGACACCCTTATGATTAGTTAGTTAGATATAAGAGGATTTTTTAAAAAATGGGTTTGGATTTTTTCCACTGATAGTCGAGATACAGTGCTAGGTGGTGTCTTCTCTAAGTTCTCAACCGTATAGTTAGACTAAACCATCGAACTACTCATAGCGCGTTTTGATTTCCGAAACACTACCTAGCTTATCTATGTTTGTTGGATTTTCACCAAAATTATTTCTAGCATGAAGTAAAACCAATCGATCTGAGGAGAATAGAAAAAAACGTTCGGATGAATCACTTCGTTTTAAGGATGTGCCAGATATTCAACTTCTACACGATCTTTTAGCTCTTTGAAACTAGGATTCGCATATACATAATAACTTCCAGTGAATGGTCTATGGAAAACTTTGACGTCTGCCTGACTTGTTGTGGCACCGTCCATTCCGCTACCTTCTGGGGCTGTATTCATCAACCGCTTACCGTCCGTTAACGGTGAAAAATACCAAACTTGATGCTGGTGAATGTCATATCAGATTGTTTGGCGGCACTTTTCACCGCTACCGGCCGGTAAGGGGTTGACGAATCTGGTCCCTGGTGGAGAAGCATTGCGTGAAACAACAACGAGTCCATATCGCCTTCCTTATATATGGCGCGCCTTACGACGGCACAGCGTTCCTGAAGAACTTGTAGAGGAGGTGACGTGATGCTAACATGCGAGGATAAAGAGAACTCATGCGGTAGTGCAGTCTTTGTGCGTCCGCTTAGGAATCGGGCTTAAATTAAACGCCAAGAAAAGCAGCTACCTAACAACGGATATAAACAAGTCCAGCTCCATCAAGTTCAACGGCATAGGGCTCCCATGCACTTTGGTTTTCAAGTACTTGGAATCAGCTATAGCTTCTGACGGCAAACGGATGGTTGAAGTGAATTCACGCGTTAGTGCAGCTTGGTCTAAGAGGCGATCGCTGACTGATGTGCTCTTTGATAGGGAGGATACCAAAGAGATCCCAAACACGAAAATCTATAGGCCCGTCGACCGGCCCGTAGCAATGTACGGCGCCGAGTGTTGGCCTGCGACCAAGGAAGTTGAAGCGCATGGAGACGAAGACGCTGCGCTGTACGACTGGAGCCACGCGCTTGGACCGCATCCAAAACGATGTCACTCGGCGGAGCTTCCGAGTTGCGCCGCTAGCTGACAAGATGCGCGAAGCTCGCTTGCAAGCACCTTCTGCCAAAGGAAACAGAAGAAGGCGCCGTGTGCAGGGTAAGCATTTACTTAGAAGTGTCTGGAAAACGGCCTAGAAGACGCCCGTAGCAGCGCTGGTCTGATACGTTACATATGAACTTGAAACCAAATGGTATCCATCCTGATCTACTGCTGGATCAGGAAAAATGGTAGTGGCACCCACTGGATCGGTAAAAATGGTAATGCGATTAAGCGGGACAGACGCTGAAGAAGAAGATGATGATGAAGATGATGAAGAGTAAGCAGTTTTATGAGGTGGTTCACCCCAGAGCTAAGAAGCTGGTAAGGTTGAATTACGATTAAACCCGGAGAATTCGAAAGCCATGAGGATAGGGAAAACAGATGTGAACGTATTATGGGTGTCAGCACTGAGGCATCACAGCTTGAAACTGTTGAGAAGTTCACATATCTTGGAAGTGCTGTGCCATACGATGTGGAAGCAGAAATACTAGCGAGGATTGTTAAGGCGGCATCTGTGTTTCGGAAGCTTTGGCCAATCTAGAGCATCATCCATCGCGCTGAATATCAAGCAGCGGCTATACAACTTAGTTGTTGTCTCTATTGTTGCCTTCGCGAGTGAAACATGGCGGCGTCTGTGAAGTGCACCAAGAAGCTAACGTCTTACATCAGATATATCTTCGACGCATATTGAGAGTATGTACAATACGCAGACCGTGTGACTAACAGCGAAGTCCTAAACCCGAGCGGATCAGTGAGTCTCTCTACATTAATTGCACAAAGACGTCTACGCCTCGCAGGACACGTTCTACGAAAACCCGAGCAGAGGTTCGAGTGGCTATTGGTGGATTCCTGAAGGTGGTAGCAGAGCCGCGGTCGTCCATAAACCCATGGTGGCGAACATTCGAAGAGGACATATATCTACTAAACATTTCTAGAGACGAAGGTGAAACATTGGCACAAGACAGACATTAGTGAAGAAGTATCGCCGCCCGATATGCTCAACAGCATAGAAGGAACTAAGTTTAAGTCTAAGCCGTCCCAGAGCGTCTCGACTGATTCAGAATGTAGCAGAGCAAGCGAAAGGATGTAGAAGAGCAAATAAAATACATAGCCCCAGCTCTGTGGCGCCCAAAAAACCGCTCCACGGCGCATAGGCAACTCTACTCGTCTGGGAGAGTTCGTATGAGGCGGGCTCGGAAGCTGGTCACCTCGAGCTCTCCCAGACTATCATAATTGGGAATGGACGATCATACTACCGCAGTCGAGAGTCACCTAACGTACGAATCCGTTTGAGTCTGGTAAAGGATAAAGGACGGCGCTAATCAATCCCTTTGTGTCACGCATTCTACTTCTCTCCTGGAGGCAAACTGAATGCGTACTGAAGCACTAAATTGAGCGGCAACGCTACAAGGTTCACAAAGTTCAGGAGTGACCGCAAACCTACTTGTCATATCAGCGAAACGATGTTGCGGTTGTGCGATTCTCGACTGAAATGGGAGCCATGATCCTACCCGCTGCATACCGAAGCATGAGCACAAGACACAACTTCCACTGAACTGACAGTGTAAAGCCCTCCGCACACTCTTAAGCCCTCCGCACACTTTTGCGGCAACGCGGCAGACCTATCTTTAAGCCCTCCACACACTTTTGCGGCAACGCGGAAGCCCTATCTTTAAACATGGGGCAGAGACGCAGAGTCGCCGCGCGAGGCAAAACTAGCCTCGCCCGGCCTGCCGCTGATGTGCCGCCTACGCGGCAGATGCGACAGACGCGGTGCCGCCTACGCGGCAGACGCGGTGGCAGCGGCAGTAATCCTTCAAGGCATTGTTGCCGCATTGCCGCGTTGGTGATTGAGCGAGCGGGAGGAGTGCCGCTCAAACTCTATCACGCGGCAGTGGAAGCCGCATACGCGGCTGTTCTGGTCTCTGCCGCGTACACGGTTGCCGCAAAAGTGTGCGGAGGGCTATAAGCATGGGGCAGAGACGCAGAGTCACCGCGCGAGGCAAAACTAGCCTCGCGAGGCCTGCCGCTGATGTGCCGCCTACGCTGCAGATGCGGCAGATGCGGTGCTGCCTACGCGGCAGACGCGGTGGCAGCGTCAGTAATCCTTCAAGGCATTGTTGCCGCATTGCCGCGTTGGTGATTGAGCGAGCGGGAGGAGTGCCGCTCGAACTCTATCACGCGGCAGTGGAAGCCGCGTACGCGGCTGTTCTGGCCTCTGCCGCGTACGCGGCTGCCGCAAAAGTGTGCGGAGGGCTTTACGGCAACGCGGCAGCCCTATCTTTAAGCATGGGGCAGAGACGCAGAGTCGCCGCGCGAGGCAAAACTAGCCTCCGCCGCCGATGTACCGCCTACGCTGCAGATGCGGCGGGCCGCACGCCGCCTACGCGGCAGATGGGGCAGACGCGGTGTCGCCCACGCGGCGCGCGCGGTGGCAGCGGCAGTAATCCTTCAAGGCATTGTTGCCGCATTGCCGCGTTGGTGATTGAGCGAGCGGGAGGAGTGCCGCGTGATTCTAGCACACGGCAGTGGAAGCTGCGTACGCGGCTGTTCTGGCCTCTGCCGCGCCCATTTTTCACCGAACGAATGAATGAACGAAATTACCGATCAAATGATCGAGCGAATTTATTCGATGTCGAAAATTTCCGATCGAATGAACGATCCAATTTATTCGATGCCGAAAATTTTCGAATGATCGAATAGTCGAATGATTTGTTCGAATGAACGATCCAATTTATTCGATGCCGAAAATTTTCGAATGATCGAATAGTCGAATGATTTGTTCGATTGAACGAATTCTACCCTACTATATGTAAAGGAGTAGTGTCTACGTGTTTCCGTGACGTCCGTCTGTCACACTGGAGTGGGGGCACGGCGTGTTGGCGAAATTCAACGATTGATGGCCATCGACAGCGGCCGGAAACTTCAGCCCTAGGGTCGACGTCGCTGAACACGAATCTGAAGTTCGTTTTTAGAGCGTCGATCGCCATCATTCGATATTATCAAATTATCGATTTTCTGTGGATGCCGTTCAAGCGGTCCGAAACTTCAGCTTTGGGGGGTAGTCGAAGTCGCTGAACACGAGTCTGACGTCCGTTTTTAAAGTATCGATCGCCATTAATCGATATTGATAATATTGTCAATTTTGTGGATATCTAGTTTAACATGATACTTCTAAAATTTACTACTTCATAAAAACAACAGATCTTCGGAATAGTATTCACGCACAATTAGGTTTACACACAACTGAAAGCCTTCATGAAAGGTAATTTCTAATATTATCTATCGTCAAGAACTCTTCTGTGCTCCTTTATAAGGTTATTTGCAATCGATAATTGAAGGTCACAACTACAAATTTGCCTTTGAAAAAAAAAAAAAGCCCTAAAAATTGTTCCTTATCCTGGGAAACAGCAAAATAGCAATAACGTATACTGGGTAATGTATATTCAACACAGGAAAGACCGCAAAGTTGCTTGGGGAGGGGTCGCCATATGAGATACGGCGCAAGTAGGGTCGTGGGGGGTCGCCCTGTAGAACAGCCCTATTTGCTTTTTGAAACCGGAACTTTTTGCAGCGGTAGTGCGTTCTACCCCTAGAGCGAACTGACCATGAAGTGGGCATCTATGATGCAACTTTACATACAGGAGTCTTTTTACCAAGGCCTATAACCACTGAGGAGGGGGTGATAGGGGGTTTGTCTGTCATCTGGAAATCAGAGGTCTACTGAAGGTTTTCTAATACTAACACCAACAATGGCCGCAGACACTCGCGTGGTGATCCACCTTCTCACGCTGAAGTGTTGCCCACCTCTGGACAAGGGACCTTCGAGAGAAGAAACCAAGCTGACCGAACGGATGGCCAGCATGCTAATGGACTTCCAAGCACGTAAATTTGAAGTTCAAGAAGACGTTGTGGTTTAAAAACCGGTCAAAAATAAACAAGCCGCAACAAAAAGGTAGTCTTCACAGCGTACAGCTAGAAAATGCACAGAAAACTTTTGGAAATTGTATAGACCTCAGAATTCCCCAAATCTCAACCAGTCAGTCGAAATGCAAGAATGCAACAGCGCACAAGAACCACGACCTTTCTCGCGTGAAGCAACCCCACTTCTACTGTGCTCCAAGCCGCTTGCAGGCAGAGGCATCGCGAGCGGTCAAGACCCCCAAACTCATGGTGCGCCATATTCCATTGTAACTTCAAGGA
>OX377205.1:47061385-47145618 GCA_947396885.1 Heligmosomoides polygyrus polygyrus
CAGGCAGAGGCATCGCGAGCGGTCAAGACCCCCAAACTCATGGTGCGCCATATTCCATTGTAACTTCAAGGACCCCTACTCCTTAGGTTTAACGACTTGGCAAAAAATGAACATATTTTTATATAAATTGAGGGGTGAGGATTCTCCCTGTATGACTCGCTACCCCCGTTCAGACATACGCTTTAGACCATTTCCTTGTTAGTTGTGTCATATAAGACGCAGCCCAATCCAACTAGTATTGTAGCCAAGACTCTTCTAGTGAACCAAGGTTCTCTGCTTGGAACTGCAAAGGGCGCAAATACGGCCGGGGGGAGGAGGGGGGGGGGGCGGGTCACCCCCTCCTCAGTGGTTATAGGCCTTGGTAAAAAGACTCCTGTATGTAAAGTTGCATCATAGATGCCCACTTCATGGTCAGTTCGCTCTAGGGGTAGAACGCACTACCGCTGCAAAAAGTTCCGGTTTCAAAAAGCAAATAGGGCTGCTCTACAGGGCGACCCCCCCCCCCCCACGACCCTACTTGCGCAGTATCTCATATGGCGACCCCTCCCCAAGCAACTTTGCGGTCTTTCCTGTGTTGAATATACATTACCCAGTATTGCTATTTATTGCTATTTTGCTGTTTCCCAGGATAAGGAACAATTTTTAGGGCGCTTCCCACAGTCAGGAATTCAGTGACTACTGCTAGTAGAGCTGATTTTTTCAAAGGCAAATTTGTAGTTGTGACCTTCAATTATCGATTGCAAATAACCTTATAAAGGAGCACTGAAGAGTTCTTGACGATAGATAATATTAGAAATTACCTTTCATGAAGGCTTTCAGTTGTGTGTAAACCTAATTGTGAGTGAATACCATTCCGAAGATCTGTTGTTTTTATGAAGTAGTAAATCTTAGAAGTATCATGTTAAACTAGATATCCACAAAATTGACAATATTATCAACATCGATTAATGGCGATCGATACTTTAAAAACGGACGTCAGACTCGTGTTCAGCGACTTCGACTACCCCCCAAAGCTGAAGTTTCGGACCGCTTGAACGGCATCCACAGAAAATCGATAATTTGATAATATCGAATGATGGCGATCGACGCTCTAAAAACGAACTTCAGATTCGTGTTCAGCGACGTCGACCCTAGGGCTGAAGTTTCCGGCCGCTGTCGATGGCCATCAATCGTTGAATTTCGCCAACACGCCGTGCCCCCACTCCAGTGTGACAGACGGACGTCACGGAAACACGTAGACACTACTCCTTTACATATAGTAGGGTAGAATTCGTTCAATCGAACAAATCATTCGACTATTCGATCATTCGAAAATTTTCGGCATCGAATAAATTGGATCGTTCATTCGAACAAATCATTCGACTATTCGATCATTCGAAAATTTTCGGCATCGAATAAATTGGATCGTTCATTCGATCGGAAATTTTCGACATCGAATAAATTCGCTCGATCATTTGATCGGTAATTTCGTTCATTCATTCGTTCGGTGAAAAATGGGCGCGGCAGAGGCCAGAACAGCCGCGTACGCAGCTTCCACTGCCGTGTGCTAGAATCACGCGGCACTCCTCCCGCTCGCTCAATCACCAACGCGGCAATGCGGCAACAATGCCTTGAAGGATTACTGCCGCTGCCACCGCGCGCGCCGCGTGGGCGACACCGCGTCTGCCCCATCTGCCGCGTAGGCGGCGTGCGGCCCGCCGCATCTGCAGCGTAGGCGGTACATCGGCGGCGGAGGCTAGTTTTGCCTCGCGCGGCGACTCTGCGTCTCTGCCCCATGCTTAAAGATAGGGCTGCCGCGTTGCCGTAAAGCCCTCCGCACACTTTTGCGGCAGCCGCGTACGCGGCAGAGGCCAGAACAGCCGCGTACGCGGCTTCCACTGCCGCGTGATAGAGTTCGAGCGGCACTCCTCCCGCTCGCTCAATCACCAACGCGGCAATGCGGCAACAATGCCTTGAAGGATTACTGACGCTGCCACCGCGTCTGCCGCGTAGGCAGCACCGCATCTGCCGCATCTGCAGCGTAGGCGGCACATCAGCGGCAGGCCTCGCGAGGCTAGTTTTGCCTCGCGCGGTGACTCTGCGTCTCTGCCCCATGCTTATAGCCCTCCGCACACTTTTGCGGCAACCGTGTACGCGGCAGAGACCAGAACAGCCGCGTACGCGGCTTCCACTGCCGCGTGATAGAGTTTGAGCGGCACTCCTCCCGCTCGCTCAATCACCAACGCGGCAATGCGGCAACAATGCCTTGAAGGATTACTGCCGCTGCCACCGCGTCTGCCGCGTAGGCGGCACCGCGTCTGTCGCATCTGCCGCGTAGGCGGCACATCAGCGGCAGGCCGGGCGAGGCTAGTTTTGCCTCGCGCGGCGACTCTGCGTCTCTGCCCCATGTTTAAAGATAGGGCTTCCGCGTTGCCGCAAAAGTGTGTGGAGGGCTTAAAGATAGGTCTGCCGCGTTGCCGCAAAAGTGTGTGGAGGGCTTAAGAGTGTGCGGAGGGCTTTACACTGTCAGTTCAGTGGAAGTTGTGTCTTGTGCTCATGCTTCGGTATGCAGCGGGTAGGATCATGGCTCCCATTTCAGTCGAGAATCGCACAACCGCAACATCGTTTCGCTGATATGACAAGTAGGTTTGCGGTCACTCCTGAACTTTGTGAACCTTGTAGCGTTGCCGCTCAATTTAGTGCTTCAGTACGCATTCAGTTTGCCTCCAGGAGAGAAGTAGAATGCGTGACACAAAGGGATTGATTAGCGCCGTCCTTTATCCTTTACCAGACTCAAACGGATTCGTACGTTAGGTGACTCTCGACTGCGGTAGTATGATCGTCCATTCCCAATTATGATAGTCTGGGAGAGCTCGAGGTGACCAGCTTCCGAGCCCGCCTCATACGAACTCTCCCAGACGAGTAGAGTTGCCTATGCGCCGTGGAGCGGTTTTTTGGGCGCCACAGAGCTGGGGCTATGTATTTTATTTGCTCTTCTACATCCTTTCGCTTGCTCTGCTACATTCTGAATCAGTCGAGACGCTCTGGGACGGCTTAGACTCAAACTTAGTTCCTTCTATGCTGTTGAGCATATCGAGAGGCGATACTTCTTCACTAATGTCTGTCTTGTGCCAATGTGTCACCTTCGTCTCTAGAAATGTTTAGTAGATATATGTCCTCTTCGAATGTTCGCCACCATGGGTTTATGGACGACCGCGGCTCTGCTACCACCTTCAGGAATCCACCAATAGCCACTCGAACCTCTGCTCGGGTTTTCGTAGAACGTGTCCTGCGAGGCGTAGACGTCTTTGTGCAATTAATGTAGAGAGACTCACTGATCCGCTCGGGTTTAGGACTTCGCTGTTAGTCACACGGTCTGCGTATTGTACATACTCTCAATATGCGTCGAAGATATATCTGATGTAAGACGTTAGCTTCTTGGTGCACTTCACAGACGCCGCCATGTTTCACTCGCGAAGGCAACAATAGAGACAACAACTAAGTTGTATAGCCGCTGCTTGATATTCGGCGCGATGGATGATGCTCCAGATTGGCCCAAGCTTCCGAAACACAGATGCCGCCTTAACAATCCTCGCTAGTATTTCTGCTTCCACATCGTATGGCACAGTACTTCCAAGATAGTGTAAAAGTAGAGAAGAACAAATCTCGAAACGTTACGATTTTTGCCGATCACTCAACACGTGGGGCACACACTTTTCGAGCTTTTTCGCCTTCCCGAGGCGTTTCAAAGCACCCGCAACAGCAGTTTTACCGACGTCTAGCCCTTTTGCGATCCCGCGAACTGTTTGGGATGGTTCAGCTTCCAACAGTTCCTTCAACTCGTCCTCCAGGATTGCTAAAGGTCGACCGCTACGGAGGTCATCTTCGAGGCTGAAATCTCCGGTCCGAAATTTATTGAACCGCTGGCGTACAATGCTTTCTCCAACACTGTTTGGTCCCTACAATTGATTGAATTGTCGAGTTGTCTCTGCTACGGGTTGTCTCAATTTGAAATCGAAATAAAATATCGTTCGGATTTGCTCCTTCGACACACTTTAATAAGCACTTCAAGAACAGAAGTATAAAACAACGTTGAAACATAAATGAGACAGAAAAAATTTTGAAAGAAAATTCAGAAAAGCAGAAAGTAGCATTAATGCGCAATGCAAGTTGAATTTTTACTTAACAATAGATGATTGAAAAATAGTATCACATAACGCTGAAAACTTTCCGAACAACCTAATATTATATTTTAAAGTTCTAACATTTCTGCTAGTGAAACATTCGAAGCTGTTTTATTGATTCCACAATTTTCTGTTCTCGCTATTGCTCTAATAACGTTTTCTACATGTCTGAGCCCATAACAAGAGTCATGCCGGCCCTAGGGTTCCTTTCGAGGAGAAAAAGTTTATCCTGAAGTGCTTCTGGAAAATCGAAAACATCGTCGGAGTGCAGAGGCGATTTAGCGACTACTCCAAAGCACACCCACTCGTGTGACCCATACACAGTCAATCAAGTCTGAAATGCAAAGTTTCTGGCAGTGTATGGAACAATATGACTATTTGCACGCCACAGAAATCTCGTTACCCTGTGCTTTAGCATGAGTCACAAACAGCTCCAAAAGTTTCACTAGAAGCAATGTTAGAACCTTTCAATTAGTACTTGCATTTTTAGGATACCCTGCATTTTTCGCAAGCCATAGTGTGTTTTAAAGTTTTAAACATTGAAAGAAGCCCAAATCAAATGACACGGTTTCTTTAAGGAGAACCTAAAACAGGTATTCAAGTGAAACACAATCAGTCGAATATAAAATGATGAGAATTCAGATGAGTGCATTGCGCAGTCCACACCGCTTGTATGTCAGAAAATTTTTATTTTATTAAGCTTTCATATGAGCCCTTGACTTCTTCAGTACCATTACCTTGAGCAACGTTATCACCTTTCAAACAGTGTATACCCCGTATTTGCTTTGATGAAATGATCCTCTCTCCCAAAACCCTAGTTGAGCCCGAATGATTATTCGAACATTCGAATTCGAATGCTCGAAAAAACGCGATTTTCGAATGTATTCGAATTCGAATGGTCGAAAATCGTAGCTATTCGAATATATTCGGTTATTCGAAATTTTTGGGAGAGCACAACTATAATAAGGACGCATGCCACGTGCTGACCGCCGCCTGACATGTTATAACCAGAATCCAACATGGTGGGGAGGACACACAACTTTGCCGGCTTACAACCGCAACAAAGGTATTTTTCGTTTTTTTCTTGGTGAGTTTTTCTTGTTTAGGGTCCTGTGTTGTTCTGTAAGAGTCGCTCGGTAAGTCTCAAGTGAATTAGTTACATATAATACTTTTTAGTTATGTGGCCCCCGGACTAAGATAAATCCGGAGAAGCATCAGCTGCGGCAAAAACCTTTACCAACCTGCTGTTGAACGTAAAAAAAACTAGGTTGCCCAGTTCTGAGCAGTGTGCTGGACCGTTTGTGGGCTGTCGAAGAGAGACGTACAGCTATTCGGATAGTTTGAAAATAATCTATCTGAGGAAGAAAGTCTGAACGAGGGGGTAGAAGCAGATAAACGCAACCTGACTCAAGGGATGGAGTCCATTGGAATCATCTGCTGCCGTAGACACTCTGGTAGTCTTGAAGAGAAGCTCTGCAGAAGGGTAGAGAAGCCTGCCCATTTCTTCGCAAGCAAGTGACCTGGGTGGGGTCTCCGTTTCGGCTGCAACCCGAGAAGGCTGGAAAGCCGTCCAATGAGACCGCCCTTATACATATGTAGTTTGAAGCACCGATCATCCATTAAAAACCTGAGAAGACGTTTCGGCAAGAGAGGTCTCGCCTGTGCAGAAAGACGAGAGAAAGAGAAGGCGTCGGGAACCCTTGACCCTTGGCTAAACATAAAGTAGAGGAAGGAGAAAAAGAAGGGAAAGAAGAATTTGCTCTCAGGTGGACGTAGAGGAGCCATCTATTCATGCTGATGACGGAATGAGACAATTTGTGGACTATGCTAGAACCATGGTGATGATCCGTAGCGAGCATCAAAATTGATCGGCAGCTTGTTGCTATACTTCAGAAACCTACGTCGGGCATTGAACGACGTTCATAATGCGACTATCGGAAGGTTTGATATTGTTTGTCTAGGAGAGTGCATAGTTTTGTGACCTCCGAAGACGGATCACTCCGCTGAATGCTCTTGTTCTTAAATGTCTTTCTTTTCAAGATTTTTCCGCTTCTAAAAACGAAAGCATCCTTTAAAAATTACGAAACAAGGTGCATGGTGGTCAGGCGAGCAAGTTACATTAGGTAGTTAAAGACCGCACATCTAAAAACATCGAATAACTGCTGAGAAGTTTTTATCGGGTACGTGGAAAAAACTGATGAGTCCACGTAGTTTTGGAGCTGTAAAGGAGCGGCCCTAGCAGATATAACTGTGGTGTTAGGAGATCGGGTCAGTTATCCGTTTCATGAAGGGCAGAGCACGATGCAGTTCCTTCTGGTGGTGAACCAGACGGCATCAGTTGTACTGGTGCTGTGTTTGGCGAAGCAAGAGCCGCAGTCAAAAGGAGTTATCTCCGCTTGAGCGACTTCTCGCGCACGGGCGTTGTGGGAAACTACCGTAGCCTTGATCGCTAATTGATGAGTTGATTGACCGAGCTCGGGAATGGAAAGAACGACGACGCTGCTGGCTGTTCACCTGCTCGTCGGGGATGGGCAGACAACGAGCACTTGGAAACCGTGCAACGGGCAGCTGACAATCCTTTCAGAAAAGTGCTTGCAGAAATGGACAGAAAGCACGCTACAGAAGCTGAGACCAAGTCTGATTGCCGCTGCTGCTCCCACTTATCATTTGTCATTTGAGTTCTTCAATCTTCAGGTTTTCGGTTAGGCGGTATTCAAACACGTCACCAAGGGACCACAGGCGTCCCGCTGTTGCGGATGGCAGGAATGAATCGAAATTGATGCAGTTTCAAATGCTGTTTGCCTACACATTAGCGAACGTTGTTCTGCGAAGCAGCGCTCTTCCATTAAATTGAACAGAAAATTTTTGTAGTTCTAGATTTCTAGTTTTTAAATTGAACAGAAAATTTTTGTAGTTCTAGATTTCTAGTTTCAGATGACCATAACTTTCAAAGTTATGTATTTTAGTTAGCATGAGGAGAGTACGTGGAGGATATCACTGCCAAAGAGAGCCCTTCAAAGCGCTAAGAATTACCCACTTGTGAAAACGCAGCTGTTAGAGCTGGAGAATCGCTGCAGTGCATTTTTGGCGTTCGCTCCCACGCAGTGAGAAACTCTCGTTAGAGATTCCCCAGACATCCGAAAAGAGAATGTAGCGGAAAGGGTATTGGAGATTTACCGAGAAGAGAGTGGAGCATCAGACTCCAAACCCTACAGCTTTTGTTCGAATTAACTTGGCTATGCGCCGTTTATAGTTTGAGAGAGGCCTTTTGTGATGCTGAAGGAGGTCGCACTCTGCCCACGTTGTGTGTAAAAAATTTCTGCTCTTGCGCATGAGCCGCGGTATGAAATCCACAAATATTGTTTCAAAACGATGCTCGTTGTTTTCCAGCAGTGAAAGAGATCGGAGGTTGCTTTGGTTCGGGGCGGCGGCCACAGAGTTCATCCTAATTGGACTTATGTAATGCAAGGAGGGGTTCAGATTTTTGCGGGTAAAAAATTAAGTGGAAACAACTATTGCTACCCTGGTCGCTAGGTCAACAGCGCACTTCTGCTAGAATGCCCGTTTCACACCAACATAATGGCACCTCATCCGGGAAGAGAGGTGTCTCAGTGTCGCAGTGATGAATGTACTTTTTTATTCTTACGTTGTTCGATAGAAGCTACTACGCTGGGAGGAGGCGAGCAATTACAACCTCCTCCTGTTCTAGCGTCACTGTATAAGACTCGCCTCCCGAGCAGGAAAGGGAGGAAATTTTGAAAAGTTTCCCAGAAAACAGAAAACAGAAAATCGTGTCCGTCAGAAAACAGAAAAGATAGGACCAGAAATGCCAGAAACAGAAAACGGGAAACTGTTCTAATTACCGTAGGCGCTAACTGCTCTATTCAAAAATCCAATGTTCCAGTAGCAAAAGGCTTTTGTGGACCAGAAACTGTGGTCGTGGACAAGCGGTTTTACTTGAAAGCGTTTATATAAATTTCTACTGCACTCCAAATTCAATAAAGCCAGTAAATTGCAAATCTTGACTCACAGGTCCTTAGAGTCTCCACATTTGAAGTACGAAGCATTACACATCAGTTCCCTTTTACAGCTAACGCCCTAACGATTACGTCATTAGTCATACTACGAGCGTTTCTGTGAAAAATGAATGCGTTTGTTCTTCAAAGGTGGGGCTAAAGATGAGAGGTATAACAAAGAATGGTTTATAAGTGATGCATTTTACCTGTCGCATGAGCCCCAAATACCAGGACGCCTCACTGATTGATGACTGTTTCCATTTTTCAACTCAATCGCTTAGGTTTATAGACAAACTCTCGCAATATAGTCTGAAGCTGTGCAGGGATTCGTTGAGTATTACTGGCTGAGCAGAATCTATATTCCTAGTTAGTCTGCTTTGGAACTGCATCTACTAGTAGATGACCTAATTTCCGCAGAGCTAAAGTTTCCAGGTCAACCCACAGTGTGCTCCTACACCCAACTGCTAGCAGATCCTTAGCAGACTAATAATTTTGTGATATGATACTATGCGGAACAACACGAGGTTGAAGGGATTTCCAGATTTTACATGAAACAGCTCTTTTGAATGCGTAGACACTACAGAATTGGGATCAAGCACATCTCTCCATGATCATATTGTTATATGAATATTTGTTACGTGAATATTTTATGCACTACTGGTGTATTACTATATTAGCGAAACCAAAGCCGACTGAAACTTTTCTGCACTTACTAATTTTGATAATTTGTAAAAAACTGAGCGAGGCCCATATGTATTTAGAAAAGCAATTCCGCCGAAGGTTCTGCAGGAAGCGATCATTGAGGATATAATTTTGGAAGCTATTCTATTCACTGTTTTTCTGGTGCAATACGTTCATATGTCGAGACTCCTAGGATGTATGATTCATGATTTAATTTTATTTACTGATTGTATTGAATAAGTAATGTGGTGAAAATTCAAAGCGCTTGCAAGTAAAATCGCTTGTACCAGAATTTCCTGCACCTGGGTAGGATTAGTCTCCACATCCAGTTGGAAAATTGGAAATTGTTGGCAGGTTAGCCCCGGTGATTACAGTACCGTCGGTAAACGTTCGCCAAAACGCGGCCGGCGGCGGATTAATCCGCCGTTTCCGTCGCTTTGCCATAACTCTCTTCAAAGTCGCTTATATTCAATGAAAGGCACATTGTTGGAACCAGAACAACATGGTCTACCAATGGCGTAAAAATCTTAACAGGGTTTCAAAATTTTTGAGTTCGAGATGACCTAGATTAGTCGAGCCCGTAACTGTCTTGACATGATCCACATTCGCCCCTGAGTCTCCCCTAATTCTGCCCCCTGGCAGGAATCGACTTGCCCAGTGTAATTTTAAAAATTTTAGACGCTATCGAAAATGTGTTTGATGCTAATTTTAGGTTTTGCCTCATCACGGCGATCTCTTTGATATCAAATTCGTCTGGTTTGTTACCAAGTTCAGCGTTCCATGCATCCTCAACTGCCGATTTTTTCCATTTTCGTTAATTATTTACGACCGCATCACTTTTGCTCTAGAGCTGAGTTTCGCTGAATTTTTCGACTTTGAGGTGTGGATTACAACTGTGGGTTTCAGGCTTGGTCTGATCAAAAGTAAGACGATATTCAGCCGCCAAATTGGCACTGCATCAGGGTTCCAGGGAGACGCGCCCTGCAAAGGCTACTTCGCGTGTGTAGATCTGTGTCTCCACGAGGCGGATCAGAATGAAAGCTGGATATGTGATCAGATACCATGCAGAGATGCTGTCCCACAAAAACGATGTAGCTGGCAGCTCACGTCTCGGAGTGTCGCTTCCATGGAAAGGCAGTTTCCTTCAAATTCAACATTGAGATTTAACACTGACGTCTACCCAACCCTCGCAGAAGAGCTCCTACCACTTAGCAAAGCCTATATTTGCGATACCTTTTAAAATTTCTTCACTCGACTTTTATCGAATTTATTACTTGAGACAGGTCCGATACTGGAACCCACACTGTTGCCGTTATTGCAGTGACCTGACCTGCCCCTGCAAACATGTGTCCTTTGCTTCTCACTACTCACACTAACCCAACGACAGTTTTTTTAAACCTGAAATAGCGACATTTTCATGCAAAATTGCACTCTATAAAATATCGAGTGTTAATTGCTAGTAATCACTCAAGTGCTTCGCTTATAAATGTTATCTGATATTCTGTCTATTGTTTATCTCTTCACACAGTAAAAAAAATAAGCTTCGAGCTTCGATATAATTTGGGGCCGTCTACAAAAATGTAGTTTGCATGAAAATAAAATTATTTTCTACCTAAAGCAGACAACATATATAGCTAAAATTTTGCCTTAAATAGACTCACGCTTTGCTCGATATATAGCGGAAAATACAAATTTCTGAAGCAACCTTTAATATGATCTGAGGACTCCATTTTTCCTATTTCAAAAAGTGTCTGAATAGTGGAACCCCACTGATCGCACATAATATCGCTGCATAACAAATTGATTTTTAATGATCAAACCTTTAAGGTTTTTCATTCGCACAAGAGAAAACTATTTCTGTGACAAGGTAATCCTTCCAATAATTCCATTGGTGTCAGAGATCACTGTTGCCTACACTTAAACTGTCATGAATCGGAAAGCTTTTGGAAAGGCTCGATTTTTGGTCGACTTTTGCGGAAAATCGACCAAATGTCGATCCTCTAATAATATCGAAGATGTAGCGGAGAGCCATGTTTTTATCGTATGATACCTAGGGCTTGAATTTTTGTGAAGTACTTTTTATGAGGTATTCCGTTTTCTGGTGTTGTTTCCTAGAGAAGGAAGACATATATTTCCATGACAAGTCAATCCTTCGGTTTCAACTCGGTCATAGATTCAAACAGCAGTTCAGAAAAAAATTGTAAGGAAACCACTTAAGTCATCATTAATCGATATTTTAAGGAGTACAAAAGGAAGTGAGAAGAGAGAAGCAGCGATTGCATGTCTAAAGGACACATGTTTGCAGGGGCAGGTCAGTCACTGCAATTACGGCAACAGTGTGGGCTCCATTATCGGACCTGTCTCAAGTAATAAATTCGATTAAAGTCGAGTGAAAAAACTTCTATATTGCAAATATGGGTTTCGCTAAGTGATAGGACCTCTTTTGCGAGGGTTGGGTAGACGTCATTGTCAAATCTTAATGTTGAATTTGACGAAATTCGACGAACGAGACGAATTTGATATCAAAGAGATCGCCGTGATGAGGCAAAACCTAAAATTAGCATCAAACACATTTTCGATAGCGTTTAAAATTTTTAAAACTATACTGGGCAAGTCGATCCCTGCCAGGGGACACAATTAGGGGAGACTCAGGGGCGAATGTGGATCAGGTCAAGACAATTACGGGCTCGACTAATCTAGGTCATCTCGAACTCAAAAATTTTGAAACTCTGTTAAGATTTTTACGCCGTTGGTAGATCATGTTGTTCTGGTTCCAACAATGTGCCTTTCATTGACTATAAGCGACTTTGAAGAGAGTTATGGCAAAGCGACGGAAACGGCGGATTAATCCGCCGCCGGCCGCGCTTTGGCGAGCGTTTACCGACGGTACTTTAGTTCTTGCAGAGCCGAGCCGCTTATTTAACTCTTACCAATTTTGGTATAAAAAGTAGCGAGAGAAGAAATATTTCAGTAATACCTTAGATTTCGCTAATGTAGTGCAGTTACACTGAAATTTTTAGTTACACTGAAATTTCTTCATTTCTCTCTTTCTTCTATGTAATCAAGTGGATATGGTTTTACGTCCAGGAAACATAATCTCTGATTTCGTTCCAGATCCAAATATGTGAGCATAGTATGAGTTTTGTTTGAGTATGAGATTACGGATGGGTTTAAGGTCCATGTGCAACTTATCTTTGTCACAAAACGAATGAAACAAAGAAAAAATCTGAAAAATCATTGCTCGGACACCGATCTCTGTTGGGAATTTATGTGATTACTTGGATATGTCAAAGGCACCTCAATGCGCCAGTTTTTCAGTCTAAATATAAAGTTGTAGATGACCTGGTCCAAACTAATGCTGAAATGGAAGAGAATATGAAGCCAAACTATGAAAGGCGAGAAATGTCCAATGAGGGGACTCCATGTAAACAGCATTTACACAATTAACAAGACAAACAAAGCGGCATGGATCATGACTGCATGGCGCATTTTCTGCACAAACGCTTCTAAAAAACGTCACATTATTCCAATTTAAAACACTCAAAAAACATTATTTTGCCATAAAACAACTTGGTTTTCGTTTTTGAGAGCCCACCAGCTCACCTTTTCTTGCACCTGTAAGAGACAACTTCGGCTAAAACGCTTCGGATATAACGCTCTCGCGCTACTGCGAGTGTGAGACTAATTATGCGTTCACAGGAGCTCCCGGGACCTGATCATAGTCCGCGAAGGGAGCTTCCCATGGAACTCCGGACAGAGACCTTGGCCATGTGTAAGAGCTTCCAATGCTGATCACAAATACACAGACCAACTTAGCTAAATCGATCTCCCAAGCGGGAACTGTCCACTGGAAGTTCATCTTGTCGCTGATGAAGCGTTGGGCGGAGCTTTGCGTAATAAGGAGAGTCATTCGCTTAACACGAAGGTGTTCACCGGTTCGCTCCCCATCGATGCTGGTTTCCCCATTATTTATTATCCGTTATTTATTATTTATTATTAATACGTCCTTAAGGATGTGCCAACAATGATCGAGAACAGGCCGACCGGAAAAATTGCCCGGAAAGAACACGAATAGGAAAAAACTCAGAACTCAACTCAGCGAAAGCACTAAAAAAGCTATCGAGAACATTGAGGAAAGGCCCACCATCTATGAACCTGCGCATCTATGAAGGAGAAAATAACCAGAGAAGGATAGGACAACCAGCCCACAAGTAACGTGATCACTGCAGAAAATCAGACGAGGTTGCCCATGGTATACTATGGTGTCATTATGCACCTTAAAAAAGAAAAAACAACATCGTAATAAGTGCTATACAGTGCCTACGAAGATATCTCCATAGGCCAATTGTATGTGTATGAGAGACAGCACTTTTGCCTGTTGCCTGTAACAAGCTGTCAAAAACTGGTTGTATTATTATGGTAGTGATCCTGAGGCACATGAAGATCTGGAAGTAAATAAACTATTTCAAAATGATGGTACTCTAGACCCCTATAGTATTAGAACCACGGCAAGGTGCCTGATGGAAAAACGGTGGGAAACATGAAAACCAATAGGTGGTTAACAAACCCAAACCTGATACCTCACATCGCGCTCATTCACCGACAGTATCACCATCTCCTCACAGCACCTACAAACAAAAACACGAAGAGAGGGCGCCAAGAAATGCAGAACATATGGAGAAGGAAACTCAACTCTTTCAAGGCAGAGAAAACAATCATTGTCAAGTTGAGAGTACACATATAGCAGTTCATCTTAAATCAAAAAAGGCAGAAAGAGACACGAAAATAGACACGAACCTAATCATGACTATCAAGCTGTAATGATAAATAGATCTGGAGTACTAAGCCTTCGAAAGTTCAGACTTAAGAACAATCAGCCATCCCTGACCATCTTAGATGATTTGAGACCACAACACTGCCTCGACCTGAATCGTAGCCCTCATCAACTACTCAGAAATTTTAAGAAATGGAACAAGACAACTCTCCTTATTTTTCGCCAAAAAAGCAGTATAACAGAGAAAGGGTAGGCTAGTCAGCATAAGCCAAATGGCAGCTCAGAAGGAGAAAAAACTGTAAATTTTTGGCCAATGAAAACTGATCCCAGAGTGTGGTATAGCCATAAGACAGGCCGATCGAGCCTGTAAAAAAGTGCTGAAAAGTATAAAGATCTTGGATATTCAATAATGGAAGGATATTAATTGTTTTCAGTCTGCTTTTAAATATCGAGAGACTCGGAGGCATTAGCACATCATTGGGCAACATTTGCAACCAGCGCGCAGTCCGATAGAAAAACGAGTTATAAATTTTGAACCAACACTTCTTTTTAAGAGGTTTGTGGTCAATTACAAAACTCCTTGTCCGACCGCAAGTGGGTCTAAACACCCAATACTTGCTGGTCTTGCTGGTTTACTTCCATGCGTAAGATGCGAAAACAAAGGACTATATCATGTTGCACTTTCCTATACAAAAGGATTTTTAGTCCAAAGATTCTCAATCTAGACGCATAGTTGGGTAAAGGGCTATGACCATTCAAGTTATGTGTTCTATGCATTAGAATTCAGGTGATCGTTTGTTGAATCCTTTCGATCTGCCTTTGAAGTTTTCTATTACCATGAGGCCTCCAAACGTGACAGCAGTACCCCAGTTGAGGGAGCACATAAGTCTGATATAGTCTTAAAAAGATCCCTTCATCATTGGAGTGTATGTTTCGAAAGATAAAAAATACTACTAAGGGCCTTACGAACGATGCTAATAATATGTGATCGGAAATCAAATGAACTCTTATATTCAACACCTAAGTCTCGTACTTCACTGCAGCTCTTGATAGCAATGTCATAGCTTTCTTGGATTGCAGCCAGAAATCCAAAAATCATCTGCAATGAGGAGTGCATCGCGGTCATGCAAGAGCTGGCGCCCTCCGTCGCTCTCTACTGGCCTTCAGTTCTGTGGTGGTGCTCAAGGGAGCATTAGTCAGTTGGTGATTATGATTATGTGATTTATCGTGAATGATACCCTTCATCGATCACCCTTTTTCCTATTTTCCAACACTTTTTTGAACAAATGCCTGGTTACAGCTGTCATATACCTTTTCGAATTGTTTGAAGGTGGAATGATAAAGATTTTGGTTCCACATAAGGTAAGTGGTAAGTTAAAATCGGATGCTAGATTCGTGATAGGCGGACCTCGTCAATTTCTATGTCGTTAAATTGAAAAATGAAACAGTGAAGAAGTGGCCATCTGCGCACTTGTTCTCTCCGCTAAGGTTTAGCATTTTTTGTGCAGTTTTTCATAGCTTTTGGAAGACAATCTTCTGAACTAGAAGAATCCCCTGATTGCTCACTTGTCCTTTATTGATTTTTAGGCCATCAAGTGGGGACGTCCGAAGGAGAGAATTTATTTTTACCGACAGCTCCGTTCTGTGGTTGTTTTTTTTTTGCTCGGTGTTACATGTCGGTCGATAGAGAATGTCTTGTTCTTCAAGAGTTTGTGCCGAGTTTCTTGGATCATGCTGATTTCTGCCGAATATCAACAAAACTCCAAAAGGAGAAAATTTCTCTTCAACAGCTCCTTTTCCTTGTTCAGTTGTTGATATTCGACAGAAATCACCATGAGCCAATAAACGCGACACATATTCTTACTGAGCAAGACATCCTCTTCCAAACGACATATAACACCAAGCAAAAAAACAACCACAGAACCGAGCTGTCGCTAAAATTTCGGGCGGAAAAGTCGGACGTCCCAATTTGATGACATGAAAATCAGTAGAGAACGAATGAGCAAATAGGTCCAACAAGTGTTCTTGTAGTACAGAACATTCTCTTCCAAATGCTATGAAAAGCTGCGCGAAAATTCCGAACTTTTTCACTTTTCACTTTGACGACCAAAAAATTGACAAAATTCAGAATAAAAAAGAAATGCAATACATGGTCTGATGGAGAAAATCATTTTCTTTCGGAAGCTGTATAGCGCTATGCAAGAGACCTCCGGCGAAATCCGCAATGAATCGCTGAAAAACGGCGGGGACCTATGAGACAACCCAGCATTTTCTCGACTTCGGTAGTCACAGCACATGTGTCATTTAATTTAGAAGGGCCGATCCGTTTCAAGATGAAAAGGAATTGTAGATGCCAAATTTTATTCTTCACGTGAACGGAGTCCGTGTTCAACGTGCTAGAGTAGTGCCGATGTACCACATTCTTCAACAATACTGGAAGATTGCAAAAAAATGTGTAAGCGAGATATGTTACTCACAAACTGAATACCTATGCTTTTCTCTACTGCGCAAAAAACAATGCAACAACATCGATATTTGGATTTGCTGTGTGGCCTATCCGCTGCGTAACATACTCATCTGGTTTCCATCTTGAATGGCTTCGCATCTCGGTCACCACCACTGGTCGACAATGATGGTGCGAAGCTCGATCTAGGCTCAAGGCTTGATGAAAGGGTGAGGATAGTGGGGTCGTAAGCACCAATTTCGCGCAAGCATCGTGCATGGGGCTTGTTTCGGGCATTGATCTCGAATCTGGGATCCGACGTTGACTTATCTTAAGTGAAAATCAAAGTAGTCATCGCTCCACTTCAAAGAGCTCGAAATTTTGAAAATTGCTTCGAAAGGGTCAACGAAACTTTGGCGAAAAATGCCTTCGGGAATGCTTGTTAAGCGAGTAAAGTTACATGACGTAAAGTCCAAGAAATAACGACAGCAGAGAAATAACAAATCGAAAGCAGGCAACATTTATAATCCGACAACCTAATATCTATGTCTATAACTGAAACAATAACTATAAATAAACAAATAAATGTATATATTCATATCATATTTAAGCTCCCATATGTTACATGTACATATGGAAGCTTAAAGCCTCAGTAAAAGGCATTTGAGGCACAAAGCGTTTTGGCTCTTTAGGTGAACTTTGCATCTCTTAATAAGTTTCTCTTTCCAGATTGTGGAGGTTGGTGCAGTTTTGTTCACTGAAGGACATCTCATGAGCGCGAAATTAAATCATGTAAAGTTGTCGACGTAGATTGTTTTTCATCAAGAAGTGAATGTTTTCTGGGACAGTATTCGAGGCGATCAGGACAGGTTGAATTTTTTTTCGATTTTAGCAAAATGCCGTGGCGCGACACTTTCTTCTGCCTAAACGAGCAATATCTTGATCTAAAATTGTGCTCTATAAAAAATTAATGCCAACTGTAAGTATAATAATAGTTTAAGAGCTTTTTAAAAATGGACAAGGGTTTGCTACATTGCGCAAAGATTTTTAAGCGCTCTGCAAGTCAATCTCACGAAGTTGTTGGCGAAGCCTTGGTTTGTTATGGAAACATATTCTTTCCTGAAGGAGACTAACAAAAATTTAATGCTTTCCGCATCGTTTTTCGACATGATTAGGGAGGTCGGATACAAAATCATCGCTTTCCATAAAAAGTTGTTCTATTTATGTATCTGAAATAGACCACTTATCACAGTGAAATTTTGCCACATAGATTTTTAAGCGTTTTCCAAGATGCTGTAAAAAATCAGGTTTTCAGTAGCGGTCTTCCATATGATCAGTCATCGATATTCAATTTTGCACCGTTTGCCGAAAAAACGATGCAAATAGATGAATCCCTTCCATGCCAACACTAAAGATTGCTTTAGCAAAGCTTGAGTTGTGTAGCAATACATCAAACTCTGCTCTAAAATGTGTAATATAAATGAACTACTATAGTACAGCTTGGACTTCATGTTATGTCTTCTTTAGATATAGAAAAATGTATTTCAATGAGAAAATGGCCTTTGTCGTCGACAAAGTCAGAGAACGCTGCAGCACGCTGCTAAACGGCCACAACTTGGATGGATACTTGCGGATTTCTCATAAACTAACTGCACGTTAGAAAACAGATGAAAGGGCGATTCTTCAATGTGAAAAAGAGATTTCAAACACATCTTGTATGTGGACTAATGTTTCTTCGATTTCCGTGGGCTTTCGGAGGAAAAATTGAACAGAAACCGTGTAAGTGCAGCCAAGTGCTATCCACGTCCAACTTCTCATGAATCTTGGCATTGCTGGTACTGACGTTTCGTAGGTTGTTCTCCGCTGTGCACTAAGTTTTGATATCGGTCTTTTATTAAGCTCACGTTTCATTACCGCTGCCTCCTTCGTCGGAGCCTGGAAAAGTCAAGGTCATTCGAAAAACTACTCATCTAAGCGCCACTTCATCCTAAAGAAGTGAATTCCAAAGGAGACCGCGAATCTGGAGGCAATGTCGTCGAGCAGAGTAACGCCAACCTTAATGGTGGGGTCACGGCGGTCCGCCCCTCCGCCCTTAGCTCGAGCAAAAATAACTCGCGTGGGTCTATTAGCTCATATCCAAGCACCACGCACCCTAGGATCTCTTGGGCACAGTCACGCGTCCTAAACCCCGCAGAGGTCGACGAGAGGTCGAATTTATGGCGCAACCACGCATGCATATGGTGGAGGCAATTCCACTACTCCTTTTCTGACCGATGAATGCGGCTTCCCTTCACTACAATTATTCGAAGTCAATTTGCTGGCCTCGAAATTATCAAAGCAGTTTGAAAGGCCTACGGTTTCCAACTCTCTACTACTCCACTCAACGACTGGAGCGGTTATAAGTCCAAATTCAGTTCCCACTTGCATTGCTCAACAGATGGAAGCCTCAGTGATTCCACAGGGAACAAATCTATAAAATTCTGTCGAAGTGTCCTTCATCTACCTCTCTCTCTCTGATTTCATTCCCTTGAGCTTCGTCACCGCATTGTTTGCCGCAAAGAGCACATTTTTAATTTTAGCTTCATCTCAGCAGATGCGCCAAAAAGGTGGAAATATGCTTTTGTCGCTCCTCCTTCCAGGAAAAGGCGCTTGTTGCATGACCTTAGAAAGTATCATCGAATTACGTCAACACTTGCTTGGAGTCTAAATTTTTTGAAGAACATTCTGGAACAAGTTCAGGTTAATAGAATAATCAATAAAGGATTTTCTACAAGGAATATCTGTTGAAACAGCAACGCTGAGTTCCGTGAACGACTGGACTGAAGGAGTGGATTGTAAGAACCGTATAGATGTGGTATATTTTGACTTTTCAAAAGATTTCGACAAAGTTCGGATACCACAGCGCACGACAAAATGAATATGGTCGGTGTCCATCCCATGGTAACAAATGGACACGCTGTTACCTTACAGGAAGGACGTACCAGGTCAAGGTTGAGGGAGTGCTCTACTCTGTTTTCAACGCCTCCACTGATGTACCACAAGGCCGAGTGCCTTCTCCCCTACTCTTCTTAATCTCAACCTGTGAACTTCCAGAAGCAGTATTAAGGTTTGTAGTAACAGCAAGAGTAAGTAAGATGTATGCAGACGACCTGAACACATACGAACTAATCAAAGAGGACCAAGACTCTAACTGTGTTCAGTCTGTGATAGACTGTGTAGCCGATTCGGAGATGGGTGGAAACTACTACTTGCACCCGAGAAGTTCCACTGCTTTGCAAGGCGTCAAAAGTAATGACAGTATTCCGAAGCACATACTACAGAATGCTACAATTAAACTGGCAGATGAGGTCCGTGATCGTTTTTGATCGGGAGGAGTCTAATTTTTGGTACACATCACAAATCTTTGATTAAAATGACAACTTTGTGCCTATGAACTTTTTAAGGTTTGAGGAGTAATGTTCCTGATCTACTTTATTAAAATAATAATAAGTTTATTATCAGCGACAGGAAAGCAGAAACAGTACGAAGTTGAAGACAAGTGGCTGATAACTTAGTAGAAGAACAACACAAGAACAGCTTTCCATAAAACACAAATAGGCAAAAAAACGAGACAGAACAGGTGAACCTCCGATACTAGTGAGTAGAACATTTTTCAGAGGGAGCACCATAGATTAAGCTTCGCTCAGTACACGCGGGCGGGTGATGAAGGGCAGTGGGCGGCCAGAACTGCAAGTCCTGCGTTCAGTTGAAGGGACTCCGGGTAGCAACTTAATAGGCCCACCAACAACACCACAGCCAGCACGAGTACGGCACTAGCCTTCGTTAGTGCTGCCCTACAAGTCTTAGAGTCAAAAAGAGCAAAGTTTTCATGATACTATGAGATAACATTCGTTTTAAGTTAATATGGACATGGAGAGCTCATTACACCAAGAGAATCTCCTGAAATGCCAAAAATAATAAGACTAAAGAGTAAATACTGAAGTCAAAAGAGACCCCTGTGTTTCAAAAAGCCTTCAAGTCGTCGGGCGAAGTTCTCCGGGGACGATGACATGAGTAAGGAGCGCGGGAGCTGATTCCAAGTGTTTGCTACTCGGCACCAAAAGGAACGCTCATATAGCTGCGTACTGACCCTACCTGGAACAACACGAAGGTGATGGCCTCTGGTGCGACCAATAGACTGAGAAATTGTGAGAGGCAGATCACAGCCTAAGTCGACATAGCACATGAGGAGCTTAAATAGAAAGCTCTGATCGTAGATCACTCGTCTTAGCTGCAAAGAACTACAACATAACTGGTTCAAGCGCTCCCGATAACTGGAATTGAATTGACCATTTCTTGCGAATATCTCCTTAGTAAACTTTCTTTGAACATTTTCGACCTTCGATATATATTGTACTTGTAAAGGAGACCACAATGGTGTGCAGTACTCAAGAATTGGCCTGACATAGGTTTCAAAAAGGTTGAGGAGGGTTCTCATGTTTCGCGTTTTGAAGGCTGTTAGAGTAAAGTTGGACCATGCAAAAGCCAAGCCAACGATCTTCTCGAAATATTCATCGTATGAGAGCCCGTCACTGTATATAACATCAAGATCTCGCACTGATTTCGAAATGGCCAACTGGTATCCTCCAATGTGAAAGATAGGGTTAGGAGGGTGTCTTCTCCCGATGCACATTATTGTTCTCTTTTCGAGAGAAATGTCAAGTTGGCATTTTATCGATCAGCCTCGTAATGCGTTCAGCGCTTCCTGGAGTAAAGCACAACTGTTTACAGTGAAAATTTTGGAATCGTCCGCATAAATAGAACAGTGGACACCTTGCGGAAGACACAGCGGCATGTCATTTATATAAACTAAAAACATAAAGGGACCAAGGCAGGTGCCCTGGGGGACACCGCTGGCAGTTGTATAGCACGCTGATAATGCGCCATTTAAAAGAACCCTTTGGTTACGTCCGGTTAGAAATGATTCGAGGAAAGAGAGCAGACACCCGCTTAACCCGTATGCTTGAAGTTTTATTGAAAGAAGGGTCAGAGGGACGAAGTCAAAAGTCTTGGCGTAATATACATAGCAAACGGTAACATAACCATTAAGGACCTTATTCCATGTCGAAACAGTAGACATAAGAGCTGTTAATGTAGATCTTTTTTGGAGAAAGCCATGCTGACATTTCGTAATTAACTCATTACTTTGAAGGTAGGCAGAAAGCTGCATACGAATAATTCTTTCGAGAACTCTACTTGTAGAAGAAGTCAAGCAGATAGGTCTATAATTCTTTACATCAGCTTGGTAAAAATGGGTCGTACAAGACGGCAAAGCCATAGCGATGGTACTTCACCACGAAGATGAAACCTGTTGAATAGTAGGGTAAGTACCGGAGTCAAACCCAGTGCTGCCTTTTTGAAAAATATGTAAGGTATGTTGTCGGGAGATGATGAGACTCGTAACGGCAAGGAATTTAATGTTCTGTACACAACTTCGCTGTTAATATCCAAATAATCTAGTTTCGCTCTAGTGATCGGACCGCAGGTTGCATCGTTTGCTGAGCAATCTCTATACACAGATTTGAAAAAAGAAGCGAAGACTTCAGCTTTCCACCTCAGTCATACATGCTTCGCCATTGAAATTTTTTATGAAGCCAATTTTGTTGGTGGACTTCAATCTGCTGTTAGCGAATGCATAAAAGGGTTTGGAGTTTCGTGAAATGGCTATATTTTCTTCATTTTTTAGACTCAGTAGTGCCAAATCGCGCTTTAATTTTCTAGCGAAACGGTCGTATTTTAGGCAGCCAATTGTGAAACGTGCCCGATACAGTCGATACACCTTTGCAGCGAGCAAGCGAATTCTTGCAGGATAGCGAGTGAAGTCGTTTTGACGAAGCGGAGGAATATAATCTTTAATTAGCTTATTGCAGTGCTCCAAATATATTTCATAGCATTCGTCTGCAGTTGGGCAGTTTTCGATTATTACGCGCCAATCGATTTTTAGCAACTCATTGCAAATTGCGGTGTAATTGCCACGCGAGAAGTCTAAACGTTGAGATTGCACAGTTGGGAAGCTAACACTGGTGACGAAACAGAAGGAAATGGCTCGATGATCGGAGGTGGAGAAATGTGGAAGAACTCGCATGTTGTGTACGATATCTAAGTTATTGGTAAGAACGAGATCGAGTATGTTGCAGCCATACGTGGGAACCGTGACGAGCTGAGTTAGTACTTGTGTTGTACGGAACTCACGGAAGAGTAGAGAGAGAGAGAGTAGAGCCAAAGACTGGGCTGCTTTCTGAAAACCAATTGATTTGAGGGAAATTCATGTCACCCAGTATGATACAATTGGAGTTTTCTCCAATATTTGCAGTAATGGTGGATCGCTTCAAGTAGGGCGCTGGTATCACAAGAAGGACTACGGTAAAGAGTGACTATACAAGTTGGAAGAGGGTCCGAGATAATGCACAAAATCAAGCACTGACAGTAGGGAGAAAAACTTTTTGAAAGAACGAGGTGGTGAGATAGAGTGTTCCTTACTAACATCAATACCCCACCTGCAGAAATGTTTCCTGGTCTGTCACACCTGTGTATGTCATATTCGGAATAGGGGGATAAGGTAGGGTCCGTAATAACGTCGGGCTTACACCACGTCTCCGTTATGCCAGCAATGAGAGGACTGGAGGAAAGGGGAAAATGGAGGTCGGGGATTTTATTACATATGGATCTGGCATTGAATAGCACTACGGTTTCGGGAGAAGTATTAATGTTTGAGGTCAGTAAGGGGCTAGCTGTAAGTGATTTTTTAGTTGTGCCGTTTTCTTTCATCGAACTGTCAAGAGGGTTAGAGCTGGTTGGTACGAATGTAAGCTATGCCGATGAGGAAGGTATGTACTGCACGCGCCCCGCGCGACCTCTGGTGCGAGAACGCGTACCACTCAGCTCGTCACTGGAACGGGACGTTTGGATAGACGACAAGATGATTGGACGCCTGGGTAGCTCACGTGGAACCTTAAGTTTGACTATGTTGAAGTCGCGAACGACGTATGCCAATTTGCCTTCTCTAGCATTCAGGTCTCCAGCTTCCTTATGCAGCGATCTGTCAACACTCAGCTCCTCCGCAGTGTAGTCCCTAGACGAAAGAGTGAACGAATCGCTGAGTAAGACTCTGGCGGCCGCTGCGCATATGATCGAGAAGGGCTTTACGTGCCTACAATAAATAATTTCACTCGAAAGTTGGCCATGCGTTGTTCTGGGCTTAGTTATGAGTTTATTCCTGACGGAGTTACAAGACGCCGAGTATCTGGTTTACCCAGTTTATTCTCCAGAAGAAAAAGGAACGACATGGTTATGGTCTTCAAAATTCTCACCAGAAGAGCCTCACTTTGTTCAAGCAGTCTCTTCTCGGTTGCTAATTCCAGAACGAGAGGTTCCAGTATTAAAATCAGGGCTCCGTCTTCTAGGAAACAGGTTAGGGCGAAATTCTTTTCTTTACGAGTCGTTCCATTGCTCAATAAAATAATTAATGAGGACCTCCTGCACCTGCCACTTAGTTCTTTCAGAAGAAGGGCCAGTAAAATTGCGTTTGCAGAGGTGTCCTAAGTTTTCAGTCCTGCTTATAATCCTAGTTTTAGTTGTTTAGTTTAGGTTTTCTTTTATTCTTTATCATTTTTTGTTTTGGTTCTTGGTTCTGACGGTGTTGTCTTGACTTGCTGTTCTCGTTGTCTCCGTACCACGTAGACTTCGGCCTACGTCATGAATGAATAAATAAATAAATAAATGGGTATGTACGACCCATAGTTGAGCGCGCCACTAGTCTGTCCAATCCTTCCAAGAAGAAAGGCATTGCTATTTTGGAAAGCGTTCAGAATAGCTCGTAAGGTGGTGGTGAGATCCGCATGCATAGACTATTTCCTTATACTAAGTGGCAGAGAAAGAAACAGGGTGTCGGGATTAAGAGATCTGTTGGAAGTAGAATGAAACTGTCGACCTCAAAACGCTTGTGAAAATTCTCATCCATAGAGTACACATATACCCCATCACATTTTCCGGGGTCACTTGGCTAAAACGGTGAGAGATAAGCTTCGGCTTCATGTACCGGTTGCAAGGACCACGGTTAGATCAACGTTCCTAACCTACAGAAGCGTACGGAAGTTCAACTCACTACTAGCGCAAAACAATACCCTCTTAGGATTCCCTATGCATTCGTTTAACAAGTTGCAATCCTCTGCAGTGTTTTCGTGATTGTTTTGTGCTCAAATTTTCCTCTTCGATACTAGCGTCTTCAGAGAGTGGTAACACGTGTGTTGTTTTTGTTGCATTCTAATGTTTTCTCGATTATATTGTTCGCGTCGAAACCTTTCGCGCTAAAAATTAAGAAATAAATAAATACCCAAGTCAGGGTGTTCAGAGAGAGTGCCTGTTTCCTCAAGAGGTGCTTTCAAGTGATATTTTGAGTCTCGCATGTTTATCCGTGCATCAGAAAATAGAAAGCGAGAGCAGCAATGCCGAGACTGTATTAAACACAATGTATTGTCATGTCATGAAATAATGGTAGCTATGATTTTAAATGTAAAATCGGATTTCATAGAGTTTTATCACATTATTTGAAAAAAGCACTGAACTACTTCTAGTAGAATCCACGGAAGCACGGGAAGGCCTAGTCTCAAAGAACGATGAAAGGCGGAGGCGGCGCTTTTTCACGTCTTTATTCGACGCATTCCATTTCTACATAACTTTGTAGAATCTGGAGATGAAACACGTCCAGAAAAGAGGTGAAAGCTCTTCAATTGTAATGCTGAAAGCGAATGTTAATGTTGAAGCGATCAACTTCAGCACACAGGGGGGGGGGGGTAGGCAGGGTAGGACTTGTTAGAATAGCTTGTTGTGCAATCTTGATCCCGGTGAGCAATTACCGGCGGCTTCCTCCAAACTGGGTTTTAAACTTTGGTAAGCTTCTTAAGCGATTCTAGCCTTGCTTTTATTTTAGAAAGGCTTTGTTCAACAACGAAGGGAACCAACACTTATTGGAAATCCTTGGAACGTGGTGGATGACTGGAACAGAATGCAGAATGACGTCGAGGTCCACCCGTTTTGAGAGCAATTAGAGTGGCGAAAACAGCAAGAAAGAAAGAAGATTCGGCGGCTCTGCTTTATCCGCGGAGCTCTCCGAAAACGTAGTAGCAGGCTACCAGTCGACTCTGAGACGGTCAGCGAAAGGAAGCGAGAAGGAAGAGAGGTACTAATTGAATCGTAGGCGCCACCAAATTGGCGGCAGCACTGTCCATTTCAATGACAGTCGAAGATAATTCGGCTTTCACATTCCGCGAGGGGCTCTAATGCACCTGGGGCCAGAAACCATCATACGAGCCGGCCAGGATGCCCTTAAACGCCTTCCGTATTCAGCGTCGACTCATAGGTCGACTGCAGTCGCGAACGGCGGACGACCGAACACTAACCGACTTGGGAGTGAGTTCGGAAGGGAATGGTTACGACGACGAAGCGCACGACATCAAATATTCAGTGACGATGAGCTGCGGAATCGCGAAGGAGACACGTATTCTATGTACTATCGACGCCGGCCTGACAGGTGCCGGCCGAACATCGCGATTCTCCTGCTGGCGTCGAAAAGGGCTTGGGCTCCTCCGGGTGTATCGCCGGCTTTAGTTGTATTGAATGGAACCAGAAACCAGGCCGAAAGATTAAACTAGGCAAGTAAGGAAGAAAAAATAAACTTAGTTTCAGTTGGAGAGTCATTTAGGGCCTTTCTCATCTGCTCTGCTGTGGAGTTGGAGGGATAATTGGAGGGACAAACGGCTGCTGTTCTATTGGAATAGCTACTCACAGCTCGGTTGTGATCTATAAATGTTCAACTGCTTCTTTAGTTAATCTTCTTCTTCTTCTTCTTCTTCTTCTTCTTCTTCTTCTTCTTCTTCTTCAGCGTTTGTCCCGCTTCGAGGCGGGGTCCGCTATTCTGGTGAGGTGACGCCACCTTACGCGATCAAATGCTTGATCGGGATGGATACCAGCAAGCTTAAGGTCCACATGCAACGTATCAAGCCATCGCTGCTTCGGCCGCCCTTTAGGCCGTTTTCCGGGCGCATCTATGTTAAGGCCAATCTTCCTAACAGTGTCACGACTAGCTCGAAGAACGTGGCCATATAACCGTGGCCATGCCACATGCTTCTTTAATTAATAATTCACTGAATTCTGCTCAGCTGATAAACCTGATGAGTTCGCTCTGTGGGGTAAGACAGAATTAGTAGATGTGTTAATCATTTGATTAAAACGACTCGCGTCATGTCTTGTTGTGTCTTTGTTTTTTGTTTTTTGAACGTGTTTTTCGAACAAGAACACAAGATTAAGATTTGTAGTTGTAACTCTGCCACATTTCCACCACAGTCATTTCATCATACTAGGTCAACCCTAAATGTTGATGAATGTCTATTGATCGCTACTAGCACTGTCGTTACATTTTGACTAATTTATTTATTTATTTATTTATTTATTTATAATGACTTTGAATACGAGAACTCTTGATTTCAGTGCCTCCCTTAGACCTGGTAATATTGTCAGGTGTGCTTAGTACGTACTTCTGCGACATGCAAGGCGATGGAGCAACAAGCAGGTTAGAGTGAGCCATACGAGCTGCTATTCGGCATAGGCAACAGAAAAGATAGGTTAGTCTCAAAGTAGTGTCAGATTTTACTCCTCGATGTCCAGCTGCAGAACGTGCAGCATTGTTCTATTTTGGACGTTGATTCAAATGCAGAAAAGCGAATTCGAGTTGTTTTCGTCGGCGAGTTTGGTGTGAAGTCGAAAAACCCGAAGCGCTTCGGACAGAGTACCTCCAACAAGCATAATGCACTGCTTTGACATCAGTGGTGTGCGTTTAACGATCAACAATTTACCGATTTAGCATGTTTATCGACATTTTTCGTTTAAAAGTTTTAACGAAATTTGACGACGAAAAATTCCGTTAAATTGCATTTCCGACATTTTACACACCAGTTCTGAAATTTTATTTCTTCCTCTTGTAAAGGAATCTGGACGATTTTTTGGGATGAGCTCGCAGTATCGTTGCGATACCGAGGAAACATTATACTTGTTTGAATAAGTGGAAATAGGCCGATCGATATCGTCCTCGTATTTCGATAATTGCTTGCATTTTTCGTGCTCTTTGACCAAATTATTTGCATGCGTGCCCGTTCTTCTCCGCCATAGTTTTGAGTTTTTCGGTCTTCCCAGGACGTTTTTCGCGTTTCTTTGCTACATATTAGCTCTTGATATTTACTGTTCAGTTTTTCACACTTTTTTGTGATATTTGTCCCATAAAGTTGGGTTGAAAAGGCACAGAAAGTGCGGAGAAAACGCTACTAAACCCAAATAATGCGAGAGAACAACGATAAAAACGCAACAAGGGAAGGAAAAAGATCCCCACTCTTGTATGCAAGTTTTCCGGAAAATAGGACGGGGTCTTCGTTCTAGGTTACGGCTACGTTGAGCCCCACCTAATTGATAGAGCATGGCTAGTGGTACTGTCATTGCTTCGCTTTTATTAATTTCATGCCGCGCATGTCAACAATTTTGGTTAACCTTTTCGTCTTCTTCGAGGGTTCTCCTGGACTTTTTCTTTAGGAGAAGCACAGTTAGTGTACAAGTGACGTGAAGCAGTGAGCATATGCACATGAAAGCAACAAACGAAGTTAAATAAAAAAGAGAAGTTGATGACCACTCTTCGCCAGTTACTATGTGATGAGGTTACTCTAAAAACAAGTACTTTACATGCAGTCTATGAAGGTATGAAGGTTTTTTTTTTTTAAAGTTCAGGGAAAAAGGTATATATCTGAAGGTGCAGGTCTAGCTTTAGCAAGGCATTTCGATTATGTCTGTAGTTTTTTGCGTCTAATTTGCAAACCCTACTATATATAAAGGAGCAGTGTGTGTGTGTGTGCGTGTTTCCGTCCGTCACAACTGGAGTGGGGGCACTGCGTCTTGGAAGCGATTGTTGAACATCGACGTGCTTGGCGATGCCGTAGACTTGCCGATCACGTCGGCAACCGTGCATGGTGAGCCGCAGACGTGCTTAACACGTCGGCAACCGTGCCTGGGCATTTAGATGATCATCGACAGGAGGGGTTTTTGGAGGCAATCGATATCGATCGATATTATCGATTTTTTGAGAATGACGTTCATGCGGCACGAAACTTTAGCCGTGGGGGTAGTCGAGGTCGCTGAACAGGAATCTGAAGTTCGTTTTTGAACTGTCGATCGCCATCAATCGATATTGGGCAAATAAGCGTTTTTGTGGATGTTGTCCATTTTTCGCTTTTTTTCTAACTTGCCCCAATCGGCGTAGTTAAGATGTTCTTCCTGAAGAAATCTTGACAAAGGTGTCAGCTACAATTGATGATGAGAAGTTATTGCCACGGTGAAGCCGTCAAAAAGCCGTCGGTGCGGCTGAGAGGCCGCACGAACGGTTGGTTTACTATAATGCCGTTCACCAATCCAAAATGTGCTCTACAGGAACAAGATGAATTTGAAAAACCCACAACACAGTCGAACCCCAAACAAATGTGCTGTGCAGTATGGTACCAAGTGCTTCAAGAGCAAAATCAGAGTGGACAGTTGCTTTAAATTCGTGAAATAGTGACTAACAAAACGAATTCTGTATGTAGGAATTAGGAAAGGATAAAGACAAAGTGGACCACTCTAACATGTGACAAGAAATGCCATTTTCAAATTGAAGTCTACGTTACTTGGTTGGCAAAGACAAAATTACTCAATGGAGGAAAACTCGATTCGATTAAAAATTGATCAGCGGTACATGGCCGCTTACTTTATTCTCCGTGTCGTCTGCACTCTGCACAAACTTACGAAGACGATGTTCATGAGGAACCTACAAGTTTCTGATGCCCCATTCTCGCTTAACGGAACGAACATCTCGGAGTGCTTCACTTGTTTGTATCTGGGTCGCGAAGTCAACATACCCAACGACCTATCCCCAGAGCTGAGCAGGAGCACGGCTTGGGGAGCTTTCAAGAGCGTCGAAGAAGTCGTGAAGAAGACGAAGAACGTCCGACGCCGTGCCCACTAGACATGGGATCCGAATCATGCATTTTCTGATATCCGACCGGATCTATCCGGTTTCGGATTATCCGAAATCCGGCCCGACCGAAAATTGCCCTCATCTGAATCATCCGAAGATCCGAGGTTTCTAAAATTGCCTCATCTGAATCATCCGAAGATCAGGTGTTTTGAGAAACGCAATGATTCGGATAAAATCGGATAAAAATCGGATAATAGGAGATAATAGGAGGGTAATATCGCGCCTTGCCGGCAAACTCTGCGCCATTGATAACCTGCCTTTCTCGGGCAGATTTGCAATCATTTGGCGGGAATTCTCTCACAAGGGAAGAGTCCGATAGCGTATGTCTGAACGGGGAGAGGGAGTCATCCTATTAAATAGGAATAATCTTCACCCCTCAATTAGCATGAAATGTGTTTCATTTTTGCCAAGTCATTAAACCCGCGGAGTAGGGAATCCTTGAAGTTACAGTGGAATCGGCGCCTCACGAGTTCGGAGGTCTTGTACGCCCGCGATGCTTCTGAGGGCAAACAGCTCGGAGCGCAATGGGTGGTGACGTTGCTTCACGGGAAGAAGGTCGGGGGTTCGATCCTCATGCGCTGCTGCATTCCTGCTTTTCAACTGATTGGTTGAGAGTTGAGGGATTCTGACGTCTATACCATTTTCTGCGCATTTTCCAGCTGAATGCTGTGGTACTCAACATGGTGATGTATAAATATTCAACACCAGTGATACACAGTTACAACGTGAATACAACGCATAGGAGGCAATACGGGCAGCGTATAAATGCTACAGGCTCCTCTCAACCTGTTTCTATACATCGGCCAATGACCTCGGGTAAAGCCATCCTGCTCGGATTTTCAAAGGAGACCATGATGTGACGTCACATGTGGTTAAGACGACAAGGTCTGTGGATCCAAATTGTCCTAAACGGCATCGGTACACTCTTTCTCTCATCTTTGACTGTCATCTGGAAATCAGAGATTTGCTGAAGGTTTTTTAAACCTAACATCAACAATGTCGCCGATGCTCGAGTGGTGATCCACTTGCTCACGCTGAAGTGTGGTCCACCTTTAGATAAGGAGCCTTCAAGGGAATGACACCAACCTGACCGAACGGATGGCCAGCATACTCAACTTGGAGTTAACGAAGACGAATGGCTGGAAGTGGTGGAAAAGCAGGAAGAAGGTTGGGATCCGCAAGATGAACTGATAAACGTGGAAAGGCTGGCAGTGGGCAAATGACAACGTTTTCGGGTGGAACTCTTGTTTCGGAGGAAAGGGAACGTCTTCAGTTGGATCTCGCCTATGGAGCCGATCTTATTTGTCCATATACGGAAGCGAGGAGCCAGTTACCTTTATGCGCTGCCCGTATTGTAATCAGTGCTTATGTTTCATGCACTTTGTGTCTGTGTATCACGGATGTTAAACGTTTACTAATCGTTATGTTGAACAGCTTTCCCTCAACAAGGCATCGGTGGGAATGTTGTCATCACAAGGGCCACCACATTATCTTCGAGCTGCTTGTCAACCGAGGAACTTTTGGTGGAGGTAGAACGACAAAAGTGAGAGCAAGCGCAAAACGGTAGGGAACAATGAGCTATAAGGAGTGTTCTATTAGATTTCGGGGCGGGCTTACATTCAAGAACTCCCAACTTGGCTTAGAAAACGCTTCATCACAAAACAAAAAGCGCTTTGCTTACTACATCTCTGTCATGCTTAGAGGTTGCATCTGCCGGCAAAGTTACGCAGTATTGCGTACAGTAACCCTTGCGGCGCCGCACCACCCGCCGTTGTCATGGCGGGTCCGCGGCACCCGCAAGACCCTGCTACCGGCCTAACAAAGAAATTGCTGTTGTCACTGCCTGACCTGAATTCATCATTAAAGCATTATGTAATTTTCCCAAACAATTACTTTAGTACAGAAGAATGTTGGGCTGTAAGAGTCTACCTAGAGAGCGCAAGTGTTGCAAAAAAAAATTATCAGCACAAATGAAAACGCTCAAAAACATTCAACCGTGCTATGGTGCATTGCTTTTTGGATCAAACAAGAAGCTGGACCTTCCACATGCTAAACGAACTCGGCACAGTAAAAAAATATTTTGGAACTCCTGTTGTTACTGTTTGCTTTTCGAATCTTAATTACTCTTCTCCTTTAGCAATTTGTGTTGATGATAGATGGACTGATGCTATTTTTTGTGAAGATGAGGGCATAGTCATATGAACGCCATATATAATAGATGGAGTCGAAAAGGTCAATAAGGAAAAAGATCACGCTTGTTACATACTAAAATGTAACCAAACCAACTGCTGCTTAGTGAAATTTTATTTAACGATTTTAGCGAATTTAATGCAAAGATTTTCGTTAAAAAATAGTCGTTAAAAATTTACCGAAAAAAATTTAACGCATACCCCTGTTTAATATGATGCATTTCATAAAGGAAAGCAGAGTCCTGCGATTTTTTGAATGCTCGAGTTCGGATACATTCGAAAAACGCGATTTTTAGATAATCGATTTTGAATAATCAAACTCGAATAAAAACCATTCAAATACCTATTCGAGTATGTCATTCAAACATAGCCATAGCCTGGAGATATCACGAGGAGATGCACAGGTTGGGAAATCAGGGAGACGGTCAGGATGTACGAAGTAGGCCACGTCCCTTGCCGGGGGGGGGGGGGGGGGGAGCAGGCGATCTTCCTCTCATCCTCCCTGCTCACTCACACCCAACCCCCTAGGCTTCACCGAGAGTCTAGCGGCTGCGTTAAGAAACTTTTGAGACGCAAAACAAAAGTTTCCGGTCTTCATAACCGCGGCTGTACATCCTTACGCCACCCCCCCCCCCCCCCCCAGCAGGAGGCGGGTGTACCTCCTGACGCGCTGCGTCACTCTTTAAGTCCAGAAGCAGTGGGATAATACTTGGATCATGATTCCTGCTTTATGCTCCGATTCCGATGACTTGCGAAGACCCTGAGTTCTCATAACCTGTATGGCTTCGTTAACTGTTCTCGATAAGAAGGCAGTAGGATGGTCTCTTCTTTTAGTCAGGGCGGGAATAGTTTGCGAGTCTTCCATGAGACAACATTTGTCAGCTGATTTGTCGATTCGGGCGCTCGTTCATCACCGGAGCGCGCTTTCCTTCGGAGCGACTAGGTCCCGACGGGAGTGCGCTGCGGCGGCGCCGTGCCGGCAACGCCGCATCCGGAAGACGGCAAAAGTGGGAGGAGCGCCGTAGCTTGAAGGTTCCGCCCACTTTTGCCGGGTGCCGGCTACGGCGTTGCCGCAGAAGGCAGCCGTTAGACTTTCGGTGAAGCCTAGGAGGTTGGTGGTGGGTGAGTAAGGGGATAAGAGGAAGATCGCACGCCCCCAAGCAGGGGCGGGTGTACCTCTGACCGTCTTCCTTAGTTCGTTTGTCATTGATAGCATGCGTGATTTTCACGTACCCTGCCTGTGGTAGCGTGCAAGAAAGTGAGATACACATCGCTCCTCAAAATTAGTCAGTGGCAATCGATCCATTATTTTTGTATTGTTGAACAGAAATTACCACCCATAAAAATTTGTGCTGGACACCATTATAAAAATCAGAAATTTGATGCGAGTGAACTTTATTTATTACCCGTTATTTCGACATTGAGATGACTGATCACCCCATTTACCTGTATCTACCGCAGCGCGCCCTATTCGGTGAAACCGGCGTCGTATTCGTGTTCAGCATCCCAACCCCCCCCCCCCTCCTAGGCGAAGTATGAACCAAATCGGTGGTTTTGAAATAATTTTATTAAAGGTGCGTCCCAAACTGGGGGGGCGCACTGTCCGACGCGACCGAAAAAGTGCGTCCCAATTTGGGACACATGGTCGTCAACGTGTTAAGAACTCGTCGCTGATGAAAACTAACAAACTCTTAAACAAAGAAAGAGAGAACATATGGACACAACAAATCTTTAGACGGCACTAAGTAGTTAGAGAGCTGGAGGGGTTATTTTGCCATAATGCCGGTACATATCACATGTCGCAATCCACGTAATTAAGAATCTTTTTTTCCAACTGGCACATGTATACCTAATTCCGTATGGTCGTGGTGTGCGAATTCTGAAGCAGGTGGAGGTTCATCTGCTTCCAAACACAGGAGAACCAATCCCGTGTAAACCCTCTCATGAGCCATCAGGGCCAGATTCATAAACGACACCGCTAATATCACCTCACAGCGGATTCATCATACCGCCCTATGTAGTATGTGATACAGAGAGACACAGAGATACAACACGACAACCGATATATCGTTACCGGCCGCTAAGCGGTTGATGAATTTGGCTCCAGACGTCGAATGAAGGGTTACAAATGCTAAACATAACAAATACATGCTATTATGTACATGTCCTTGAAAGAATTACTACACTATTCCAAACTTTGTTTTGCGAATCACGATAAGAACTCCGGAAGCAACCCGCGCGAAATAGTTGGATAGAAAGTAGCTAAGATGATTGCTCCGAAAGCGTCAAACTATTCATTAGAAGTGTGGCAACGACATTTTTTTTTCTAAAAATCGTAAATCGACATTTGATGAATAAGCACTCACATTGAAGCATTCTTACTTTTAATCTGTGTACCACATACACGAGTTCAATACCCAACTTCATACCCAAACCTAAATTCACTCGCTTTGCGCCTATGTGCACGCTGTGAAATGCTATGCGTTTTTTCACTATTGTTTTCGTATGTATTTTTTACCACACGTTCAGCTGCCTACTGGTAGAATATCGTCTGTTTGGGGCTTCACCACCAAACCCTGGTAATACGGCCTCTTGACCACAGTGGTTGTTCCTTTCAACTTTCATCCTTCTTAGCTTTACTGCAGTAAAAAGTGGTCTAAAGTATATAGAATTGGACAGTAAGATATGATTTGGTGAAGTCTTCAATACGGATTCTATGAAGATAGTCCCTACACAGTCACATTCCTGCGATTTATGCTTGTTTTTCGGTCAAACAGCGCCGGTGGTGTAAGGCGAACATCGCTGCACGGAAAGCAGAAGATACGGGTTCGAGTCCCGCGTGGCGCAAGAGTTTTGATCGCAACAAAATCTGAAACAACATATAGCCTCTCTACCAGCCGCTCCAGACTTAAACAAATGTGTTAGAACATTGTTACTAGTAAGGTCTTCAGCTTGGTGGCGATGTCCGTTCCTCCACGTGGTGCCACTGGAAACTACTCGCTCTGCGAGTTAAGCCGAACACGGACACTCGATTGCAGGCGACAGGCCCTTGTGACAGGCCGGCCTACGAAGACCCATGTCACATCACATGGTGTATGACAGCTCAAGTGTTTCGAGATAGTGCTACGGCGTCCGCGGGAGCCGACGCGCACTCGCAGAGCCCGGCGAGTGTGAGAAGTATGCGAGGGTCCCTGATGCGAGGACGGCATCGGGGGCAACTGAGCTAGTCCGAAAGTCCCGTAACGTGCTGAATAATCGCTGTCTTATATTACAATCATGTTTCACCAAACCTACTCTCCACTGTGCAGACTCAATGGCGTAGACTTGAAGCAGGTTTTTTACGTTAGAGACTTAGGCCTCCTTATAAGGAGCGAGGTAAGATTTGATCTTCATTACAAATTACTTGCAAAGAAGGCCAACTTCCGGTCTTCATTCAAGGTAGGATGTTGCAGAAGCTGTCGCCATTTTCAAGATTGTTTCATTTTTTAGTTTTACAAAAAAACGAAACACGACAAGAAAAGAAGTACCCTCCATTAGGTTCTATTACTCTTCTCCGCCTCTCAAGCAGACTCCCGATCCCGTCAGCGAAGAACTTTTCTGGCTTTGATAAGAAGAAGCCAGCCGGCTAGCGTTCCAAGTCGTCTTCGTCATCGAACGTTTTTACTTGCATGGCATTGAAGAGAGTCAGGAAAAGGTGGTAGTCTGTTGGTGCAATATCTGAGCTGTACGGTGGGTGAGGCAACACTTCCCATTCAAGGTCGAGAAGCTTTTGGCGGGTCATTCTTGCAATGTGTGGTCGAGCATTGTCGTGCAAGAATCGGATTGTGCCGTGATTCGGACGCTTTTCTGCGATCTTAGCGGCCAGTCTATCCAGCTGCTGACAGTACAAGTCCGCTGTTAGAGTTTCGTTACGGGCCAGCAGCTAGTAGACGACACCTTTGTAATCTCACCAAACAGAAAGCATCGTGTTCAACGGCTGAGGACCCTTCTTTGGCTGTGGCTTATCCTGCGTGCGAACCTTTCTCGTGCAATGCGATGGGGCACGGTGCCCTCCCCAAATGCAACATTGATGCGACAACAGGAAGCGACTGCTGACTCAAATTTGAAGTCATTCATTAAGAGACCTCGAATGTACTCCTTTGAAAGCTTCTTTTTTCTAGGAGTTGCGCGAGAGTGAGTAACTAGCAATAATATAAACTTATACATACCTAAGCTCTTTATGTGAACAAAAGATAGGTTGCTATAAGGTAGCACTGGTGAGAAAAAAGCGCATTCAAAAAATGGCGGAAACTTTCGCAACAAAACGTAACAATTTTAAGAAGGAATGATCCTGGGGCTCTGCTTCCTACCTATAGGTGCTATGCAAGACCCATTACAGAGTTCGTTGCTTCGATTTTTAACCCTTGTCGAAATAAGGACATCGACCTTCTGGAAAGTATTCAGAATAACTTCACACGTAATTTGTTCATGAGGTGCTACAGAATGGGTTAGGAAGACATCCCTAACGGTTCCACGCGGGATAAGCTGCTCAGCATACCCAGTTTGAGCAGAAGAAGAAAAGGGGCAGATCTAATCTTAAAAGAATCTCCCTTCCTTTTTCTTTTTATTTCTGGAAGCTCTCTGTAGATCTTATTGAGTTCTTTGGAGTAGCGTTTGCGGTTAGTAGAGCAGGTAGGCTCAGATTATATATCGCGGTCGATGGTGGCAGATTAGGTCTAACTTCCTCACTTACACACATCTTAGGAAGCTAAACCTTTTCATCGGTGACAATAAACTTGATACAACTGTCTCTCACTTTAAACGTTTGATCAATCGAATTGAACTTTTCAGGTTATTCCGCTCTCAGTTTCATGTTTTTGATTGCCTGCAGTTCGTTTCGCTTGCTATGCCGAGATAAATAAATAAATTTAACATCTCCTTGAAACGGCATTTCTTCTCAGAAGAAATTCGGGAAATAGCGGACCATATTTCGTAGCCATCCGTTATAGTATTAGCTCTTTGGTCGAGAGGAGCCGCTGCTGCTCACCCTCATCTCGCATCTTCTTCGATTGCAGAATGGAATCTAACAGGGGAAGAATACCAGGTGACCACGGGACTTAGAGATGAGATGCATACCGCGGGATGCGCCTTCGAACGCTGATTCCAAACCCGCTGTGGCCCGTCTTTGCTGTGCGCATCTATGAACGGAGCAATGGACCACTTTCAGCATGGCTCCATTGCCCTTTAGCTGCGTGCTGAGTCGACGAGTCACAAAAGGGCGAGCTCAAGTAGCCTGGAAACTTCGCTGTTGTCCGGGCAGTGGTGGAGCAGGGAGAAAGAAGCAGCCCGGTGAGGCTGGTTTATGATTCGACCCGCTGTGATGCAGGCTGCATTCCTAAAAGAGATCTGCCACGATCAACCAATGCTCTCTATGTCAAATCACAATGTTCAAAACACAACAGCCGTTGGCAGTGACTGCAGCGGATAAAAATTACATCAGTGCAGCCGCTGCAATAGCAGTGCCCTACGATGTCAGTAGGGAAACAGTATTGAAGTCTTCATCCACATAAACTAGGTTGCAAGTTCAAAAGCATTTTCAAGCAATGCAAAATTTCTAAAATTCACTCTTTCCTTCGACATCTCCATTGAAACAAAAAGATCCACGCTGCTGGCTAGTGTTCGCCACATCATCTTCCTCCGCTGACCACGTAGCATCCTCGTCTTCTGATTCCACTCTGATACCAGAAGGACCGAACTCCTCTAAAAGGCAGGCCACCGCAACAACTGGTGAGAACATAGTTTTGACAGGTGAGTTTTTACATAGTGTTTTTTACATAGCCGATTTCGCCCAAACTTCGCCATTTGACATAGATAGCTTTGGTTGATCGTGGCAGATCTCTTTTGGGAAGTTCAAGAATCCTGCATTGCAAGGAGCCGAACCAGAAACCACTCGTCTCACTACGCCGCTCCTCTACCCCCTGTGCCACCACTGCTGGGCCAGCAGCGCTGTTTCCAGGCTACTTGAGGTAGCTCTTTTGCGATTCGTCGACTCGTGCAGCTAAAGGGCAGCGGAGCCATGCTGAAAATGGTCCGCAACTTCGCTCACAGATTCCTTCTGCAGTAACGGACCATATATTTGGAATCAGCGTTCAAATCCGCATCCTGTGATATGCATCACATCTCAAAGTCCCGTGGTCGCCTAATATCCTTCCCTCGTAATCACCACCTTTGGTGATTTTAATAGAAGTGCTCATGTTAAGTATGCAGATGCCTCAGTCACCGCTTTATCCATGATGCCATAGGTCCGGAAAAACACGAGACCATTAAACCCATGGAACTTCTCTGAACTTGCAAACTTGAAATGATGTAGGTGGCTACTCCAGTTTTGACCCTTACCTAAACCTCTTTTGCTTTTCAATGAAAAAATGCTTCAACAAAAGGAAGCGGATAAGTCGTAGTCGGAACTGTATCAGGAAATAGTGAAAATAATCCACGGTGTTCTATTAGAATAAAGCTTGAGCAACTCAATAGCGAACGGGAAGGCTAATGATACAGATTATACAGCGGTTTCAATAAGACGCATGATTTTAGGATCAACTTAAGATTGAGGCATATTTGAAAATACGGTGTGAGTCATCGACTCAATAAGCGACCGCAATGATATCAAAACGAGTTTCTCAAAAACTGCATCCAGTCGTGGAGAGAAGCGTGGGTATGAAGGTAGTTTTGAATTTTTCGAATAACTTTTTCGCCTTTGTTGAGAGAACGTTAACTTGAACATTTATCCAAACATGAAAAAGCCCAGGAACAGGAACATCTTGGGCAGATCTAAGCCACGCCATAGGCCTCTGCTGTATAGGAGACCCGCTCTTTGAGTTGCGCTTGCAGGAGGTTTTGTTCTAGCACTCCGATTTGCACACTCATCCGTTGTACGTCCTCTTCGATCTTCAGAATCGCTTGCTTCACCTTCACCATCGGAGCTAGAAATCAAAATGTTCTTAATTTTTTGGGAAGCAGAAACTAGATGCGAGGCAGGAAGGGTAGCGATACCTCCGTCACTCGTCTTTGCTCCCTGCTCCTCGATCTGCATTTTGATCTGGTCGATGTCTTCGGAAATCCTCTGAAGAGTGGTCGTCCTTTCAGTGACGCCACCAGACGCTGCTCTGAGGCAGAGCTTCTAGCTGATTCTAAGGAGAAGAAGAGGCGTACGAGAGTGTGTCCTTACCTGTATCGTTCCCTAACCTCAGCCCTTGCGTCCTGGGATTCTTTGTATCGCGAAAGCCAAACCCCCATCTGCTGATTCAGACTTCGTTCCCGAGACTCGATTCGCTCCAGTGACTTTTCCACTTCTTCGGTAATCTGGAACAATGCACGTTGAATATCTAAGCAAACTCGCCAATCTTTGCAGCGATTTTTCGACTGAACCAAGCACTTCAATGTTAAGTTTAAATATAGAAGCAGGTGATGCTTTAGTTAATTGACGTTCAAACTTATATACAGAAGGATGCAAAAAAACACCTCAGAGCTAGAGCAGGATGGACAATTCGTTTTTTTTTTTGAAGCAGCTAAAAGTACCAGACTTAATTTGTAACCTTCAGATTTTGATGTTCCGAGCAGCTTTTAAGGTAGGTGTAACGATAATGAAGCTCGACCTGATTAAGCTAGGCTAACTGGTCGTAATGATCACTATCCTCGCCTACATGACATCACGTAGAAGTAGAATGTGTGTGGCGCATTGCAAAGAAAACTGGATAACTCCACCTCTTTCCTTTTATTCTCATTTAATTCAAGGGGAATTCCCATATACCAACACAAAAAATAAGTAAGGCCTCTGTTATACTCCCGCGGCAGCATCCGCGGAACGTCCGCGGACTAAAGGCCCCCACAGAGTTCTGCGGCAGCGCCGCGGCCCTATGCTTAACCATAGGGCAGAGACGCAGAGCTCGCCGCCGGCGGCGTCCCTGCCCTATCCTTAACCACAGCGGCGAGCGGCGCTGCCGCAGAACTCTGTGGGGGCCTTAAGGGTGCACCGCGGACGGCGATTGGCCAGGTGAGGGATCTCGGCGCGATTCCCGCCCTTCCGCGAATGCTCCCGCGGGAGTATAACTCAGGCCTAACACAACGTCTGGTCCTACAGCAAACTGCAATCACATTTGCGAACTTCAACACGCAACAGCCCTACTCCAAACCTGTCTAGACATTGTCTCCACTTTGTGCTGTCTACCAAGGAGCAGCTAAGTTCCGCAAGAGATAGAGGTAACAGACACGTTAAAAAATCTGTTCTTGGTGTTGACATTGCGGCTGGCCAACACCGCCCGCGTCGCGCGGTCAAAAAGACGCCTTGCGACGGAAAAATTCGTCGCAAACGCAACTCATAACTTCTTTAATTTCATGTTGTTTGAGAAAATGTTGGTACCGTTTGATTCGCTTCTTCGAGATCTACACAACAGCATATGCAAATTTACCAGAGCATCGCATTTTCGCTGTGGGTGGCCTAAAAAATGAGCAGCCTCTTGCGATTAGAGCACCTTATTTTCCAGAACGTGCATGTGACGTGCAGTGTTTTCGGTGCATCTCTAGCATGGCGTGCGTTGTCAGACCTCTGCCATCCTGGAATCCTGCGAGAGTGCGCCGTGCACAAGGCATATAGGGTTGATCAATCGAATGGGCGGAAGCATATCCACTGGATTTCTATATTTGCTTGATGAAAAATGTAAACCCTTCAAAACTATCTTGCACCGTTTGTAGAATTTTATAAGAAATTTTCGGCCGTCCTAATTAGGATTTGCTTCAGTTAGTCCGACGAGCCTTTTGAGTGCGCCGTACACAATGCATATAGGATCGAACCTATCAATCGAGTGAAGGAAGCGGTTCAAATGTTGCGCTAAACAGCAAAGCTCACCCACTTTAGGTGCTTTATTGCACACACTGACAGCAGCTAATACAAATGAAGTGGTTTTATGAAGCGAGAAGGGGGGAGTGCTCCGCGCACAATGCATGATCGAAATTAGAACCGTTTGAAATTAGATCAGATTAGAAATTTCTGCTCGTCCTACTCAGGAATTGCTGTACTCTGTCCCAGGGAGGCTTCAGGGTTCGCTGTGAACGATGCTTATAGAATAGAACCTATCAATCGAGTGGGCGACCGCTCGCAAATGCACGCGCGAGTTCGTAGCGCAATAACTCTATCAAGTTCGAATCTTTCCGGCTGCAACTCAAGGGCTTTGTAGGCAGGCAGCACAAGTTTTTTGACGTGATCTAAAGCACAAAGGTGTAGCTTATGAATGGACTAAATTACAGCGCTCCGAAAATGCAGATGAGGCTTATGCGACCCAATTTTTCCGATTTCGGTCGATCACTGCGCGAAGACACGGCGAGCCAACAGCATGCAATTACGTATGCGAGGAGAACACCTAAGGTGCTTTAAGAAGATATGCTCGCAACTTCTCAGCTGCCTAAACTGCATTAGCCCCATCTGCCATTTTAGGCTGGCGGGCTTAGCGGTTGAAGTTTCCTGCCCTCTTGCTCGTCCATATTTTGGTTTTCGGCACAATGACACCGTTTTGTTTATCACGGAAGCTCTATCGAATGGTGTCACTCTCGACCATTACAAAGAAATCGATTTTTTGACAATTTCCCATCGAGGACGTGGGCACCTTAGCCCGAGCCTGTGAGCACGTTGTAATCGAAAACCGATGTTTTCGAAATTGGCCAAATTTTCTCATGCAAACTTCCTCTAAAATCATCTTGGTGGCTATTTGAGGCAGAGATTACGAATCCGACTTCCGTTTTTGAAAATTCCACCGATTTTAGTAGGTTACTTCCCGTTTGAGGGTGGTCGGGTCAGGATCACCGGTCACCCTCAGTTATCGGTATGGGCGGTTTCCTGCCGTAATCGCCCAAATGAACTCCGGCATCGGGTTCAGCATCCCAAATAAGCTCCCCTCCAAATACGAAGTTTGAGCAAAATCGATGATCCTGACCCGATCACCCTCAATTATCCAGAAGAAAATCCAAAAACACCGGAATAGGCGGAATTCTCAAAAACGGGTGTCGCATTCGTCATCAGCGCTCCAGATAACCCTTAGATGGTTTTGGACGAGAAAATTTCGCCAATTTTGAAAATATCGATTTTCGATGACGTCATCGTCCGTACAGGCTCGGCCAAGATCCCCCGCCTTCGATGCGAAATTGTCAAAAAATTGCTTTTTCTGAAATTAGTCGAAATTGACATCGTCCGATAAAGCTTTTCGGTGTTATTGCGAGTTTCGAAAACTCAAATGTCGACTCAAATGTGGGCGAATAATGGTGAAGGAAACTTCAAACGCTAAAACTCCGCCGCCCTAAAATGGCAGCTGGTGCTAAGGCTGTTTAATCAACTAGGGAGTTGTGAGCACGTCGTCGTGAAGAACCTTAAGGCCCCCGCAGAATTCTGCAGCCAGCGGCGGGCGGCGGACGGCGAAATCGATGAGTCACGCCGCTCAACGGCGGTTGCTGGCCGGCCAGCGGCGCCGCTCAGCGGCGACGGCGAGGTACTGTAGTCTTTCTAGTCGGGACCCCGCCGCGAAAGGGCAGAGCGCAGGCAGGCTCTCAGCGACGAGCCCTGCTTGACGGCGCCGCTGGGCTCGTCGCTGGCGGCGAGCTCTGCGTCCCTGCCCTATGATGAAGGATAGGGCAGCGACAACGCCGCAGAAGTCTGGGGGGCCTTCAAGCGTTCTGCTCGCCTGCGCATTTGTAGGCCGTTAGCTCTCTGCACCTTCCCGCGGGGTCGACTGAAATTGGAAAAAATCGTGGCACACAAGGCTAACCTGCATTTTCGCATTGCTGTAATTTTGTCCACTCATAAGCCAGATTGCTGTGTTTCAGTGCACTGTTAGCACGATCTACTGCCTACAAAACCCACAAGCTGCAACCGGAAAGGTTCAAACATGACAGAGTTATCGCGCTCAGAACGCGCCACGCGTGCAATTTAGCACAACAACGGTCGATGTTCTCCTAGCTCTTACTCGCCCACTTTAAGCTCTATCGAACGGTGTCAAGCACGGCCCGATTCGGAGATATCGATTTTCAATGACACCAACGTCCGTCTGCCGCGGCCTCGAGCCGCCTCGTCCTCGATGCGAATCTGTCAAAAAGTCGATATTTCTAAAATTTGTCGAGATTCATACCATTCGATAGCGCTTTTTATGCTGAACAGAACGGTTCTATTGCGATTGTTGAACACTCAAATCTGGGTGAGTAAGAGCACAAGAAACTAACCGCTATCTTCCGCCGCTTTAAACTACCAGCTGATGCTAAGGCAGTTTAGGAAACTGAGGAGTTATAAGCACGTCATCGTAAAGTAACTCAAGCGTTCTGTTCGCGTGTGAATTTTGAGGTCGTTTGCTCTCCGGGTGTTCCCGCAATGGTCGACCGAAATCGAAAAAAAATGCGTTACACAAACCTCACCTGCATTTTCGCACCCCTGTAACATTGCATCTTCCCAAGTTACACCGTTCTACTTTAGCGTACTACTAGACCGTTTTACGGCCACAAGAACCACAAGTTGCAGCCGAAACGAACTGAATTTGAAAGAGTTAACGCGCTCCGATCACGCCCACGAATGCAATTTGCGAGTGGTCGCTCCCCTCGATTGAAAGGTTCGATTCTATATGCATTGTTCCCGGCGCACCCGGAGGCTAGCTGCACAGCCTCGGAGCAATTCCTTAGCAGAATGGCTGGAAATTTATGATAGAACTCTCCAATCGCTCACTCTACCAGCTGTCGAACCCACACGATTGATAGGTTCATCTCTATACGCATTGCATACGGCGCACACTTAAGTCTCGCCTGGACAGACTGGAGCAACTCCCGAGTAGGGCGGCTAGAAATTTTTGATAAAATTTTCCAAGCGGTTCGAAATAGTCTAAAAGACTTCGCACATCCCAGTAGGAGAAGGTAGAAGCACAGTTGACATGCGTTCGCCAACTCGATTGGTAGGTTCGGTTCTGTATGCCTTGTGCACGGCGCACTCTCCCAGGATTCCAGATATGACAGAGCAATGACAAAGCACGTCATGCTTGAGATACTCCGAAAAAACTATCACATGCACGTTCTGGAAAATAAGGTGCTCTAATCGCAAGAGCCTGCTCCAGTCATTTTATAGGCCACCCATGGCGAAAATGCGATGCACTGGTAAAGTTGCGTATACTATTGTGTAGATCTCGAAGAAACGAATCAAACGCTACCAATTTTTTCTCAAACAACATAAAATTAAAGAAGTTATGAGTTGCGTTTGCGACGGATTTTTCCGTCGCAAGCCGTCTTTTTAACCGCACGACGCGGGCGGTACTGTACATGGAGTTTGACCTACCCTCTCAATAACCTCTTCAGTTCCTCTTCAAAGGATTCTTCTGTGTCGTTGGTCAGCTTTATGGTTAGCTTTTTCAATATCATGATAACAAAGTAAAGTGAAAGTGAAGAGTGTGAAATCAGAAGTTTTTGTCTTCTCTCAAAGTGTTTCGTTTGGCACCCATCTCAAGAAGAACCTTTTGTTACAACACCTTCCTTCGGGAGTCGTCGGTAAAAAGGGATGCGTTGTAACCTTTTTGGTTGGGTACAAATAATCGGGGATAATTTAGCAAAAATGCTTTAAGAACTTTAATTTTATAATCTATATGTCATCATACTATATAATGATCCGCTAAGCGTTTTCTACATGCCTAGGAACTTTAGCCCTAGAGGTAGACGAGGTCGCTGAACTTGAATCTGACTCAGTCGTTCGTTATCTAGGATCCACACAACCAGTTGCTGTGGTGAGAACCTACTGCAGTGGGTGTGCCGAGCTGCGCCGATTGGCCAGGTGAGGGGGCCCGGAGCACTCCGTCGACGCTCCTGTGGAAGTATACCATTGGGTTTAAGGGTCGGCTCCTACTGCCAGAGCATTGCAGAATAATCGACGATGCTCATATCCGCATATAATCAACTCGTACCTACACATACTTGTGCATACGCATATAAGTAGGTATATACTATGTATACACATGTATATACATCTGTATATACAGGTATATACATAGAAACAGGTTTTCTCCACAATAGCAACTGGTTGTACGGGTACTAGATAACGAACGTCTGACGAAGTTCGTGTTTCAAGTGTCGATCGCCGACAAACAATTATCATCAAATTATCGATTTTTTTGTGGATGTATCGTTCAAGCGGTCCAAAACTTCAGCCCTGGAGGTAACCGAGGTCAAACTATCATCATACCTTATAATAACCCGCTAAGCGATGAGGCATGTTATCGATCGGCGAAAATGGGGGGGGGGGTATTGCTTTCGAAGAATACCCAGACGTCTTCCGTGCAGGAGATTCAGAAGACGTGTCGAACACGTCGCCCTACGTGCAAGGGAATCCAGAAGATGTGCCGAAGACGTCGTCCAACGTGAGTGGGGATTTAGAAGCGGAACACGTCTCTCAATGTGCCTGTCTACCGGTTGAGAGAGCATTCGTCGATGTAACGGCAATAGAGCATTAGAAACCTTTGTAGCACCGGGTTTTCAGTTTTGGCCCTGAAGGCGATAGCGAGTGTAGGTAATAGTCGTTGGCTCATCGCCAGTCCTCATATCTGCGAAAAATGGTGCCCGACCATCTGAAAATATTGCAGCCAAGGCATTCTTTAAGAATGACCATTAGTTGTCTTATAGAGAATCCGTGTGTGTCTACACCTTCTTGGTGCAGCATGAGAAGCTCGAATATAGCTCCCATGACACAATCGTTTCTGACATTGGTATACAAGGCTGCTACATCAAAGGATTTCATGACGCAAGCGGGGTCCGATCTTGCAGAATGCAGATGTTCCAGGAACATCTGAGTGTTGCTCAAATGGGCCGATATGAACCTGAGTAATTGTGCCGAAACCAGGTTTATGAACTAGGCTATTCTATCGGTAGGTCCCTCAACGCTAATTATTGGACTCACCTTGTTATCGAAGCCTTCCGCGACTCTAAAATGCTCGATGATGGAAACCTGGCGTCTTCATGGGCAGATAAAGAACTGGGCATTACGTGGATTCAATTTTTGAATTTCAATTTTCAAATTTTTTAAATTGTTGGTAGGCTAATCCCAGCTGCTTTAGCCAATGACACACGTTCCATTCAACCTTCGGCACTGGCACTAACTCCTTTGCGGAGAATGGGCGATAGAGGAACCCATCCCGAAGATGGTGTTTGGTTATTGACACATCAATGTGTCTGGGAATGACAACGAATTCCCCACCCTTATCGATGACTGAAAGCCTTATTGTTTTGGACCTTTCAAGGTCGCGAACCTCCTTTATTCCGTAGATCTGTGCTTAATGAGTTGTTTTTTGTACGCTCTACTCGACAGCGACTAAAGGCCTTAGACAATTCATCTGCGAAAAGGCGAGAATTAATTTTCGCCCTGGCATTGTGCTCCTGCTGCCTGAAGTAGGTGTTAGGGAAGGGGATGCATGACATTACTCCGCTTTTGTCAGAAACTCCACCTACGCCCTCACTTCGTGGCCTACAGTGCAGCCTGTCTTGGAGTTCATGTAGGCCGCATATGACCCTGCGCATGACCAAGGTGGATATGGGCTGAGATGTAGAGAAGCTAGGCCCCATTTGAAGAGCCGAATTCGTATTTGGCGACAAAGTTGCCCAACGCGGTAACTCTAGATGTGCTCGAAAAGGAACCTGGAATACTGCCTCCTCGGTCGCTGGGTTTACGGCAAGATATAGAATCTCCTAATCTTACTTCCTTGCTGCATAATATACTAAGAATGTCGTTGAGTTTTTTTTTGTAAGGTTGACTTAACATTTGACCGAATATCGTCACAAAATGATCTTGACCCACCCTCTATTCCCCTTCATAGAAGATCCTCCAAGAATTGGGCACAATAGGTCTCTTCCGACAAACACTTATTCATAAATACAAAGATATGATCTTTCCTGCTTCGCAGAGAAGTACGAAGTAGTCGCAGTTCGATTCCAAGGCTTGTCGATCGCCTTCCGGTCTATTTTGTTGTAGTTATTTCTTCGCTACGCAGAAATTATGACTAGATGATCACAATGGTGATGTAACTAGTAAGGTTCTCGATGGAGTAGGCAGTCAGTTCGGTCATTCACTTAGGCTCAGTGGTCTGTCGCCAAGTTAGGTTAAGGTGGGGAAACGATGCGCGTAAAAGTAGTAAGAAGAAGACCTGCAGCGGTGATCTAGGCCCATCTCCGCGGTCACCAGTTCGTTGTCGCCATCGCCGCCATCCGTGTTTGTGTCGGCTACTCGACTAATAAACTGTTCGCGAGGCTCTAAGATCACAGAGAGCGATAAGAATAGGTCTTTGTGGGTCAGAAAAGAGTATTCTCTTATCTTAAGCTTATTTAAAAGAAGACCCCCTCCAAAATCCCCGATATGCCGGCCACAAAAGTTGTTCGCAGTGCTGATTTTAAATGTGACGTTAACTACAATACAGATTGCTTTCTTTAGTTCATAACCTCACATTTCCGTTCCTGTTTATTCTTTATTCTATTATACGGATAGGAGTACCTCTTCAAGTTTAGGAGAAACCTCGTCGATAAGTTCAGTAATTGTCTTGTGTAGTGTGCCCATCTGCTCTAAGTGCATCCTCCAGTCCTGTAAATAAGTGTACATTTTCAAGGGACTTATCTCGTGTAGATAATTGAGCGATATAAAAGCTTTACGGCCTTCGATTATTCAAGAGTGCCGGCTCGAAATACGTACAGATCATCAGCCTTTGGTTTCTACAAATGTTGTCTATTATGCGCTCCATTATTCTCTAGCCTTACCACTTCACTATTCGCTAGTACTTGGTTAGTATCAATTCCCTTCCGTCAATAGAGTTAGTCTACATGGCTGCCGCCCTCATAAATATTTAACCACCGCTGCAATGTTGCAAGGGGTCTATTACTTGTGAGAGTACAATGTGCCCAAAAAATGCACAAGCGAAGAGAAAGGCGAAAACGGCATCCACAAACGGTATTTTCCGAACGGCATTTCTAGGGCATTTTGTTAGTTGAACTAACTTCTTTTTCCAATGGGATAATGAAGAAAGTGAGTACAGGATCGTACAGCAGTATTTGTTTATTTTTATTTTGTACGTGAACAATATGCGCTCCAAGGTTAAAATAATAACAACAGAGAATAAACTCAAGACAACATGTTAATAGATAGGATAACACAAATAGTGATAACAAGATACTGCGTGGACAAATACCTAGAAATTGATAAGCTACTAAGAAGCTTCTTGGAGAGACCGGCCAATGAAACTTTTATATTGCATGAGTGAATTTGACGCAACGATTTTCCTTACAACTTTAGGGACTTAGAGCCAGCCCGATGTTTAACAAAATGTCGATCTTAGGTTAGTTCTTGCTCTTTGGATATTACTCTAACCACCATTAGTGCTAGAAGGTAGTAGTGCTAGAGTCAAGGCCCAACGTACCAATTATCAACTTCTAAATTGTAATTGAATCATATCGTCTCCTATGGTAGGCTAGTGACTGCAAATTGAAGATTTTGTTCCTTACAGCGGCTGGTGGAATGATGGTCTAATCACAGTCCAGTAGTCGTATCCGGATCTTTCTTGCGAAACTGTTTTGCATAGACTCTAGTTTGGCAATTTCACGCTTATACTTGGGACTGAACATGGTCGTACCATAGCCAAGCACAGGTATCACATATGCTTTCTAGGCGAGCAGCATGTGTATGACTGAATTTGTTTTTATTGACTCAAACATGTTATGTACAACAACTGCTCCGACACGCCTAACGGCGTGTCTCACGATGGAAAGGCCTTTGGTATACTCCCGCGTCGCGTCGGCGTCGTGTCGCCGCGATAGTACTGTGAAAGGCCAAAGGCCAAAGTCTTACTGATCCCTCTTGTTGCCCCGCCTTGCTGGTACCACCTCCTGACCCTCTTTCTTATTATCGCTATTGACCACTCTTGCTGATACCTTCTTGCTAGTTCCCCCACCCCGATCCCACCTACAGATCCCTCCTTTCTGGTTGCCCTCCTGATCCCCCTAGGTGCCACCTTACTGCCCTTCACCTCCCTCTAACAAGGGAGGACAATGAACGTCCCGGGGCAATTTTCAAAGTGACCTACTGAGGGTTGCAGGGGATTGTCTGAGAAGCACCGCAGTGGTTTTCAAATTTCCTGCGGACATCTGGATAGGTCAAAAATTGAAAAAAAACGCGTCACTTCAGTGCTGGTCGATAAAGCAGGTCCGACATCTGGAATTGCCATGTCGTGGTTAGAATCTAACCTGCAAAAGGTTTGTGGCCGGAACAGTAGCGGAATTACAGCGATCTCACAATTAGCTTGTTAGTTATACATTAAACAAAGCGGAACATTGAGGTGCGTCGCTCACTGGCAGGTGGCAGTGACTGGATGGCGGGAGGGTGTGGTGCGGTCTTGCCAAGGGTTTGGATCCGGAAGTTGGGGTTCTTGTCTTGCTCGCTGCTCTTTTGCTGTCTGGAACACCGTCATGTGCCATACTGACGTTATAACCCTTACGATGCAACGATGCTGCATGTTTACCCCACCACTTTCTGCTAATCGAAGGTGTAGAGACTTGTACTCCCTCGACTCTGAAGATCGAAAACGATTTTCGCCCATACTTCGTCTTGTAGGCTAATTGAAGCACTGATCACAAATCTGATAAAGTTTTTACGTCATCGCGTGGTCCGGCATTTTCATGAGTGATCAAGGTCATCAACGTCAGTACATAGAATCTCTTTCTTGATGCAATGTGATCAGGTTTCCATTCTTCTACTTCGAGATGGTGAGAGTGCACGAAAAATAGATAATTTAGAAAAAGGAGTAGCAGATTCATGGTCAGCAGCTTAAATAGTTTCCATAAGCAAGGAAAGGACGAAATCAGTGATCATGACCCCACCCTCCTTACTCACGACACCCGCAGTAACCTACCGTGGTCGGCCGAATTTTCAAAAATGGATGCCATATTCGTGCTATCATCCAAAACAACAGTAGTGTGCGATGTTTGGGCGAAAAGTTTTTTCGACCTCTTTTCGACTTTTGGGAGTCGAGGTGGTACAATCTTGAACGACTTTAAAGCTCAGAAATTAACCTGCGAAGGCTATGGAGCTTTAATTATGGTTATACGTTAGAAATCTGACAGGTTTCACATGGTGGCTGGAGAGTACATCTAAGTGAATCATTCAATGCAGACTGGGCAGCGACTGGGAGGGGATAGCGATGCAGACTTCCAGTAGAAGGGTATAGGGTTCGAATCCGGGACAAGGGTTTGCGGATTGCCTTTCGCTTTTGTAAATGTAGAATGCATTTTGACCTCGGCCAGACAACGTTTTCATTTCCTAACTATTTTTGGACCTCTTGTCGGATATGAAATGTCAGGTTTTCGTTGCATAGAGCTACGTCGTGTTCCCAAAAAAGCATGCTTGTCTCGCTGAGATGCTCTTGTTAGTTGCTGCACATATCTGATTCTTTCGTAATGTTCTCTGCTTCTTTTGAAGGTGTTTCTCTCTCATTTTGACCTCATATACGAACATGAGATGTGTTGCTTCATTCCATCTCCTGGACGTGCTGATCAGTCGGGTTTCTATAGAAAACGCGTTTCTTGTAAATTTTACTATTTCTACTATCTCTTAAAAATGCATCATTTTTTATACTGTAGTTTGGTCTCATTGCAGCCTATTTTTTCTCGGCCACTCTTTCATACTGATAGGTAATGGGAGGGGAAATTGCAAATGTAAGTTCTTATAGTACGCCTCACGACTTCGTAGGCAGAGAATAAAATTCTGTCAAACTTTGTCTTGATGGTTAATTGGGGTGGTGTTACGAATCTGGCAAACGCTTTTGGTGTTACGGTACAATGGGTGACGGTGAGAATGTGCAAGTTAAGGGGTGCATTCAGAGGTTACTGTGGGTGTCGCGAGTAAGAATGGCGGGGTCATGATCACTGATTTCGCCCCTTCCTCGCCTACGGAAACTATTGAAGCTGCTGACCGCGAATTTGGCATTCCTTTCTCTATAGTATCTATTTTTCGTGCACTCTTTCATTCTCAAAGGAGAAGATTGGAAAGCAAGTCTGATCAGTCATGGAAGTACAAGTCCCGTTTTGTTAAATCGTATCATACGGGTTAAAACTAGGTTATAATGTCAGTATGGTGCACTACTGTGTCCAAGATACACTTTTTATCAACAAGAGAGAGTGGAAAGCCTAGCAATGCAGAACCCCAACTCCCTAATTCGAACCCTTGACCCTCTTCCTGCAAGACCGCACCACACCCTCCCGCCATCCAGTCACTGCCACCTGCCAGTGAGCGACGCACCTCAATGTTCCGCTTTGTTTAATGTATAACTAACAAGCAAGTTGTGTGTTCGCTGTAATTCCGCTACTGTTCCGACCCCAAACCTTTTGCAGGTTAGATTCTAACCACGACATGGCAATTCCAGATGTCGGACCTGCTTTATCGACCAGCACTGAAGTGACGCGTTTTTTTTTCAATTTTTGACCTATCCAGATGTCCGCAGGAAATTTGAAAACCACTGCGGTGCTTCTCAGACAATCCCCTGCAACCCTCAGTAGGTCACTTTGAAAATTGCCCCGGGACGTTCATTGTCCTCCCTTGTTAGAGGTAGGTGAAGGGCAGTAAGGTGGCACCTGGGGGGATCAGGAGGGCAACCAGAAAGGAGGGATCTGTAGGTGGGACCGGGACGGGGGAACTACCAAGAAGGTATCAGCAAGAGTGGTCAATAAGGATAATAAGAAAGAGGGCCAGGAGGTGGTACCCGGAAGGCGGGGCAACAAGAGGGATCAGTAAGCCGATGGCCTTTGGCTTTTCACCTCGGCCTCATAGCAGACGGAGTCGACACGTCTTCTGAATGCGGACGCTCAGGAACGCCAGCAGTTGCCGTTGTGTCAAGCAGGAGGAGGTGGCACTTCGTCGACAGCAGCATCCTATGTTGAACGACAAAAGTTTTCGGCCTGGGATACGAAGAGGCGAACCTGGGGGGGGGGGCAAAGTTTTCCATTCAAAATGGAATGCTGCCGAATTCTGATTTCGGACGCTCGCCGCACGACGCCCATGGAACATCCTCTTAGTCCAGATGCTTCTCGCCTGACATAGAGGGCTTATTCTGGATCCAGGAGCCACAGTTGGCGCTGTGTCAAGCATGAAGAAACTGCTCTTTCTCCGCTGCAGAAACATCCTGTGTTGAATTCTGAAAGCGGCTGCTCCTCGCACAACGTCGGTGACACTTTCTGAATACCGACGATTGTTGCGTGAAGTGGAGGACCGCCTTCTGATCAGAAGCCCAAAAACGCGCAATTGCCGCTGCGCCGAGCATGAAGAGGCTGCGCAGATGACAGATTCATTGTTCACCGTATGAATTCCCATACGGCTCCCTTCTTGCTGGTTCCCCGCCCTGGTCCCACCTTCAGGTGCCTTCTTCCTGGTTGCTCCATCCTCCACCCTATGGTCCCCTTACTACTCTACCCCAACTAAGTTGGCCTTCCACGCTCATGGCACGACGACGGCGATCGAACGCCTACTGTGCGTCATCGGTGTCACATCTTCTAAAATACGCACGCTTGGTCTCCTTTACTGGTCCCCTCGTAATAGATCCCCATTGGGTCTCCCTTACTGCTCCACCTTATTGGTAACTCCCTACTGGTCCCTCCTTATTTCCTCCACACTTCTTGGCGCCACCTCCTAGCCTGCTTCATTGTTTCCTCTATAGACCCCCATCATGATCCCTCCAGGGTGCTCCTTCCTTGTCTCTGTCAATTTTCCACCCTTGAAGTCTCTCCTCCTACTCTTACCTCTTCAGTGGTCCTCTTATGCTCCTGGCATGAAGTCCTCGGCACGGCTTCTGAATCTTGACGCTCAGAAACGGGCGCGGTTGCCATTGGGTCAAGCAGTAAAAACCAGCGCTTCCCCTGCTGCAGCAACATAACACGTTGAATAGCAAATTTTTTCCGCGCTGTAGATGATATCCAACCAACGTAGGTTTCTTACCTACGTGAGATACGCCTCACCACTCGACGGACAAACTCTTATACATAGGTGGTGATCACAATATGCACAATCGTATCCTGTTAGAAGTTCTCTGAAATATAAGCGGTGCAGTGCATGAGGTTGACAAGGAGTGTTGTCGTATGCTAAAAGTTGTTGTGAGTAATCAAGACCACAACATATCCCAAGTTGAATAAATATCTCTTGTACATACCATAGAGTATGAAGATAAAGGTCGGCGAAAGAGTGCACGACGCATTCTACATACCTCGATGGGAGATCGTGGAGGGAGTTTCACTGCGTATTCACTGAGAAGTTTTCCATGTAGACTGCTATACGGTTGGGGGTGTATCACCTAGGCAAACCAAGCAGTGCGCGTCCAAGGCTAGTCAAGATCATTATGCCTAGCAAATCGTACTTTGTCGCAGTCCTTTCCAATGCTTATACGATTCGAAACTCTGGCTTCAGATGGGTTTTCTTCGTAAATGGGTAGTTTCCCGCGGCGCATTAACGGATGTAGGTAATTTCCGTAACCACGGCGGCACAGGATGCTATCAAGCCAGCACGGCTGCTTTTCGGGCATAAGATGTTATTTGATGAAATCACGTAGCCCTTTGAACAAAATCACCTATTTGGATTTATTTCTCAACACTCTCGACCCTGATTTGGTCCCTATAACAGAAACATGGCTGTCTTCCAAAGTAAACTACTTTGAAATCACGTTTGATCTTCCTTGCACAGTACTCGGACGTGAAAGAATGCTGAGTTGGACTAAGAAATGTAGAGGTGGTGGCGTAGACTGCATCATTAAGGGCACTACTAACATTCCATCGCAGCCTCCTCTTGCCTAAATCCGATCTTCTTTGTCGTGACGGATTTAACCATGCCAGGTCCTTTAATTTCAAGATTATTCTAACTTATCGCCTGCGCAAATCCACACTTTTATATTTATTTCTTTATATCTATAGCACTGTATCTATAGCACTGTATCTATAGCATATCTTGTATCTATAGCATATCCATCTGTATCGATATTATTCATGAACTTGGGTTTAAATCAGGGGCAGAATTTAACGTCAGTCATTTTTTTTGAACTCCCTCCAAAGATTTGATTTGAGGCAACACGTTTTGAATTCAACCAGATGTCCCTCGACCATCGACATTGTCTTGATATCTGCACCCAGCATAAAAAATGTCATTACAACCGACACTTGCTTTAGAAATATGTGAAAGCTTTCCCAAGCCAAAGAAGTTTCCTCTCCCAAATTATTACGGTACTAGTTTTGGTGATCTTTCAAATCACCTTTCTATTAGGCTGTCGCAAAATTAATCGCCAAAACAGACCGCTATAATTCAGCATAAATACAACTTAATTGAGCTATGTAAAATCCGCCAGAATTCATTTTTGCCAACAAACAGGTAATGAATCTTATCCTTCACAGTAAAAACTAAGATCGCAGCTATTAGCGAAATCGAGGAAGGCACATTCAACATCGGACAAATTAGTGAATTGTTTCTGATGCAAATGTGAAGCAAGAGCTCGGAAAAAGTAATAGTTAGAAGGAGAAAGGTCGGGAAATATGGTGGGCGAAGAACAACTTCGACTCCTAAATGGATCAGTTTTCGCAGAGTGATTTGTGAGGTGTGTAGCCTTGCGTTGTCCTGCAACAGGAGCGGCCTTCCTCTATTCACCACTGCCGGCCACATTTCTTTCAAGTTCTCATACATTTGGTATAACTCACATCAGTAAGACTCTGCAATACTGCCTGACCAGGTTGCAAACAGCTGTAATGGATTACACCTCTACAACATCACGACAGAGCAGGCATAACTTTTTTAGGGTGAAGGTCGGGTTTAGGAAAGGATGTTGGAGGAGCATCCTTATCTACCCATATAAATCCAGATCCTCGCTTCCTGTTATCGTAAAGGACCCATTTTTCATCGACAGTTATAGGACGGTTTCAAAAAGGCTCATTTTTAAAACGAACTACCAGGTTGGAGCGAGTACCGAAACGTGCCAGACGCTGCTCATCAGTCAGCTCCCAATGCACCCACTTCGACATCTTCTTCACCTTTCCGATTCTCGCCAGATGTCTTGCTACCCGTACTCTGATGTATGCCAAGATTCTCAGCTAACGTACCTGTATTCCTCTCGGGATCTTCGAGCTCAAAATTGCCAGAAGCGAATTTTTCGAGGCATAGCCTCACCGTTCGTTCGCAAGGGCACTCCGTCCCAAAAGAACTGCTAAGGTTAGGGTATGCCTCTGCTGCAAAATGTCCCAATTTAAATTCTTGAAGCATGATGACTCGATAGTCGCCTCGGTTCGTGATTTTGCGGAGCCTGGAAAAGTCGGCTAGAAAAATTAGTGCGACATCCATATATGTTTTTTTTGTTGAAATAACAGGAAAAAACCTACCAAACGGTATGTGTGGCTTTCCCTGAGATGGAACGATTTAGGGTAAAAAATTATTCGTTTACGTACTCCTCGAAACGGAGATTAATTTTGCGACAGCCTAATATTATTGATTGATGGCAGGTTTTTCTAGGATATGAATCTCTCAATCACCTTTATGAGAGATTTTGTAGAACAATTTACACTGCCCTTTCTCTATATGCTCCTTAGCAATAATTCGAATGTAAAATTCGAATATAGACAACTATGGTATCCAGAACATGATTATAATGTAATATATCAGAACGTGAGTTTATTTCACAGTGTGGGAGATCCAATATCCAACCCTCTATACAGGGGTATGTGCATGTATGCAATGAACCGGATTTTCATCTAAGGTAAGGCGCCTCCTACGTAATCATGAGAAACGTCTTGCCAAAAAGCGTTTTGGTAGGCACACGTTCTCCCCAGTAAGGTTGAAGATGAAGGACCATCGCAAAATCTCAGTCTTAAAGGATGTTTCTAGGAAAACCTTCGTAACTGATATTGAAAAAGCAGCTTTAGCGAAATATTATGCTTCCGTGTTTTCGGTTTCGGTTTCGGTGTGTCACAAGATATGATTTCAGTTTGTTTCATTTGTTTCATTTTATTTTGTTTCTCCATATGCCTTGAATGATACATTTATCTATCCAATTCAACAATTCCACGTTGTCCACATATGACGGTATCTCTCAGATTATTTTTAAAAGACGTACTCTATTACTTTCCATACCACCTTCCACAGTATTCAGTACTTCTCTATTATTTGGTGAAGTTTCTGAAATTTCGAAAAATATGCTTGTCACGGTCATTCCAATGTCGCAGACTCCTTTACTCCTCTCTGATTTTCGTCCTATAAGCATTTCATCAACGCCAATCAAAGTACTGGAAAAGTTTATTAGGGACAAATAAGTATCTTGTTTTATTAAAAATAAACTGATTCATGGACACATGGATTCACACAGGGTGATTTTACTATGATACAACTCAGCTGACTGACTAACTTTTTTGATTCGAGTGCTACGCTCTATAATGGAAAAAGGTGTTAATATAATGCACTGATAACGTTCCTGTTTTTCTGACACGATGTGGGTTCTAGTGTATATGTGTCGACGTAATCTATTTGGTTTATCCAAAACTTTCGATAAAGCCTGTCAAGAAACAAAAAGTATCAAAAAACTTATCATTAGGATATCAGAATTGGGTATTAGAATACGATTTCTTTTGAGGATAAGGTCATACTTAGAGAACAGGTGCACGTGTGCAAAGGTTGATAATTCATATTTTGGAAAGCGCAACTAACCAGCGATGTCATGCAAGGGGCAGTTCTATCACCTAGATAATATTCATAGCTTACACATGATCTTCCGGATAGACTCGACACACTCTGCTAATAACGTTCAAATGGTTGCAGACGATATCAAATTTTATGCAACGTATAGTGCTCCAAATCAATCCTTAGTCCTGTATGCTTTAAATCCGTTCCTAATATGAATGGATATGTACTTGGGCCAGTGACTGAGAAGTGTGAGCAAATCTTGCCAAAACTTGGGCACAGCTTGAATCTGAAACTGAACCTGATTCCATGTTCAGTAATATTAATTTAAGGAATATTGACGTGGTCAGAGATCTTACCAGGGAACTGTCTCAGGCGTATGGCTAAAGAGCGAAAAAGAATACCACTGTGAGAGTCTCCATCCTTCACATAGAAAAGTGGGTGCTAACAAAATGTCGTTGATCTACTGCGTTTTCTTCACTCATTATGTCCTTTTCACCGGCCAAGGTAGTGTCCATACTTCTCGCTGAATTTGGGATGCCAGCAGACAACGATGCACCAAATCCGATCAAAACTTGCGTACTCAACACAAGCAGTAACCAGAGGTCTATCTCATCGTGGATTCATGAACAACTTTCGTGATAAAGAAACTATTGAGAAAGCTGTCCCGAAGGTGCGTACATTCCCAATCACCGGCAGCGCGACAGGGCGTCGGGAGGTACACCTGCTGTTCTGCGGACAGGAAACTTTTGCTTTGCGTGTCAAAGTTTTGTAAGGCAGCCGTTAGACTTTCGGTAAAGCCTAAGGGGTTGGAGGTGGGTGAGCAAGGGGAATGAGAGGAAGATCGAACGCCACCAGCAGGGGCTGGTGTACCTCCTGACTGTCCCCCACATCACATTAATGGAATAATCTTACTGATTTACTGTTTTAGGCATCTTTGCAAGCTGCCAAATTACTATGCGCATTATCCGTACCGGGGCTACATCGCTGATTCAACGTCTAGAAGTTTTTTCTTCGGTCCGATGAAAAACATTATGAAAAGGTGTTTTCATTTTTGCTTACGTCCCACCTGGCGCAAGAGTTTTGATCGCAACCAAATATCCTCCTAAGAGCCGTTATGAAAAGGGTCAGGTCGTTTGCCATAACGTGGAGTTCAACATGACCCAGAAAAACAACCTACTGAAGGTTCTATCGCAGATTTACCGTATGTTTTGTGCCCATAGGTTTTCAAACTTTTTGAAATACTCGTGGCATAGGGCTGGCTACACTGATGATCACCCAGGTATGCTTGCCACACTGATGAATATTTGTTTGATCTTGCTACAATTGACTGTTTTGTTGCTGGTTGTAGAGAGGCTGCATGTGTAAAATGTGCAGTGTGTGAGCAACATGTCTGTTTCACACCTTTTCTGAATTGTTCCACGGATAGCAAGGTTGTTAGAAACACCTTTAGTTGTTTAATATGTGATTTTGACGCTATTTGTGCAGAATAGTAAGTAAAAATGTCACCATAGCAGTTTTTTTTGCCTTCAACCATTTTTGCAAACGTGTATGGTAGTTTTCCCGGCTATTTAATCAGTCACGTGCCATAATTTAGAATAAAAGGTAATTTCGAAGATAAATCATGATTTGCAAAAAAAGCCGGAAGCAATGGGAACCGAACCAATGACGTCGCACATGACTAGCAGGAGCACTACCCCTGCGCCATCACAGTTGTCGCTCCATCTTTACGGAGCCCTCACCACTCTCGCGCCATTGTGTCGAACAGCCAGCCTGTGGTGAGGCCCCCGATTTCGGCAGGCCATAATTCGCTCGGGATTTTCATTTTGCAATTTTGACACCATATTCGTAATCAGCATTACGAGCTATTTCTAATGATCCTGGTCTCAACTTGACGCACCATGGGAGGTCGAAACCTTTCCCTAGTTAGGAGCGCCTACCGTGGCAATTTTCAGGATTAGATTAAGAAAGATTTTTTTGAATGTTTTTGAATTAGGGGTGACTGATGTCTTGTAGCATTGCCAGGACACTTAGGTAATAACTAAACAGTGCAACTAGAAATGGAAAAGGTATGTCGTCTTGTGGCAGCTCTCTTTTGCGCAATGAAGGATGCATTGCTTGCAAAGCGATTCAAGTTGTGATCCAAGAATGAATGTCTCGTTTTCATTCGTTTTCTTCACATTTTCTTCTTCACTGAGTCATTATGCCTGCGTTGATTTTTCTGATGTTAGAGGCTGTCCGGAACTGTAGTGGTCCAAGAACTGATGTTTTCTTGCTTTATTCTTAACACTCATTGCAACAACTGATTATGACAGAGCTAACATGCTAGCTAACCAGTTTGTGACTGCTTTCCAAATTGACGATGGCTCTGCTCCGTCTATGTACCCCTCTCACAGCACCCCCATGAAGGATATCCCATGGTTTCAGTCTCACCAACTTTATGAACTGATTATGAAATGCCCGAATTCCTTTTCAGTCACTCCAGATTTTGTATCACCATTTGTAGTACGGAAGGTTGCAAGTGTTATTAGTGGCCCTTTAGCGTACATTTTTAGCCAATCATTAATGTATGCAGAAGTACCCTTGAGATGGAAACACTCGTTTGTCACCCCCTTATTGAAGAAAGAACCTTCTGACAGTCCAGAGAATTATAGGCCAGTGAGCATAACGTCATTTTTCTGCAGGCTTTTTGAGAAGGTTGTTAAGCAGCATTTAGTGCACCATCTTTCTGTTCATAGGATCATTCCTCAACAACAGCATGGTTTTGCATCAGGAGGATCTGTAGAGACGAACCTAATCAAATACATGAATGAATGGACTGAAGCGCTTGATAACAAGCGCTGTGATGTAATTTATTTTGACTTTGCTAAGGCGTTTGATAGGGTATCTCACAAAAAGTTGCTGTTCAAATTAGAAGAACTTAGGATACATCCAATGCTAACGAAGTGGATCGCTGATTTTTTAAATGAGAGAACGTTTCAAGTTAAAATTGGACATGTATTCTCCGAAGTTAAACATATTAGAAGTGGAGTACCTCAAGGTGGGGTATTATCGCCTATACTGTTTAACATTTTTACTTCGGAAATACCAGAAATTTTGCGTAATGTTTGTGATTGTGCCATGTATGCAGATGATGTAAAAATATACAGGATCATTGATAGTGTTGATGATGAATTATGTCTTCGAAGAGGAATCAACTTATTGGTTTCCTGGTCTAAACAATGGCAACTCCCCTTGGCTCCGCACAAAACGAGTTTCATGCGTATTAGCAGCACTCCATCAACTGCACAACATACATATGAAGTGGATGGTCTCCACATCACACTGGTGGATTTCATTAGAGATCTTGGTTTCACATACAGCAGCAAACTTGATTTTTCTGAACATGTGAAAAACCGTTGTAGTATAGCGCTTCTGCGCACATTCCACATATTTAAAGCCCTTTCTACAAAGAACAGAGCTCTTTTAATAAGGGCTTACAAGACTTATATACGCCCATTAGTTGAAACGAGCACTACAGTATTCAACCCTAGTAGGATAAAAGATATCTCCAGAATTGAGAAGATCCAAAATAATTTTACTAGGAAATTATTTATTCGCATGGGAGGCTTCTTATGCTCCAACATCCCCAACGCAGTGTTCAGAAATAGACATTTGGATCTTCCATCCCTCGTATCACGACGAAAGGTATTTGATGTTTGTCTCGTTCATAAAATTCTGCACCAACCTAGGGTGGCTGTGATTATGAGATTATATAGTTTGATGCCGTCCCGAACTAGAGGTAGTATAATGAAAATAGCCTTGCCTTGTCCGAGATCATCAGTTCGTGCTTGCTTCTTTACGCATAGAGCAGGTAGCGCTTACTTAAGAATCACGAAAAACCTGTCAAATGCTTACATCATACCAGTCAAGCGGTACGCATCAAAAATGTTGCTTAAGTTTGACGGACTCTAGTCATGGAGATCAACCACACCCAATTCTTGCTTGATTGTGCATTTTCTGATGTTTGTTTGTACTGTCCTACTTCTATCTCGCGTCTGCCTTTCGCGACGTAATAAACATTAACATTAACATGCTTACTGAGTCCCAATGCCTGCTTTGCACTTTTCCCAATCAATCTTCTTTTTTCTAGCTTCTTTTACCGGCTGTTGGGAGCTCATGTTCAGAGGAACCTATATAAGCCCCAGATGCTTTTATCCTTTAAGCCTAATGAATCTCTGCACCGTCATAACACAAATTATTTGCTTAAACTATGATTACCCTAAATTGGCATATTGCTCTAATACCTATTTTACGACTATTCATTGGTTCAGCCTTTTTGTATTTGGGCTTTTGAACGGTTGCACAACCCGAAAAATATGAAATTGCAGTGAATATTGATATTCTGTTTTATATTGTTGATGAGCGTGTTAGCTAAAATTGTGTAACTAGTTGCTTTGTTTGTTACTCTCCTTTGGTTACGGCAATTCCTAAGACTGTTCACATTACTGTCATTTCTTCGACCATTAAGTATCACTCCAACTTCCGTCAAAATTATGGAAATACTGATAAGAGATAAGCGTGTTGCATGGCTTGTTAAGATCTCTTCCTTTCCTCCTGAGCAAAATGGCTTTATAACTGGAGCCTCGACGGTAACTCAGCTCTCCGATTGTGTTTTTGACTGGAGCCTTGCTCTAAACAGTGTTAAATTAGTTGACGTTGTTTTTCGGTTTATCAAAGGCTTTCGACAAAGTCAACCATGAAAAGTTCTTTTGAAACTGTACAGATTAGGGTTGGGAAAGAAGTCACTACTTTGGCTAAGATCCTACTTGACAGGGAGGCAGATATGTGTAAAAGTAATAAACGCATTCTCTAGACCGCATGCTTGTCCGAGCAGGGTCCCTCAAGGGCCACATCTCCTATTCCTCGTCTACACCTGTGAATTGCACTCCTATTTAAGCGCAAACCGTTTGATAAAAGAACCGAAGATACAACTATGCTGACGATATAAAAATATACGGTATTTACGGTGGGTCTAGTCAAGCAGTTGTTCACCACGCTTTTTCTCTTTCTATCATTAGAATGATAGAACGGGCTCCAGCTTTGGCACTCCTGTTACTTTGTCTAAGGCCAGCAGCAGAGTCTTGCGGGTGCCGCGGACCCGCCATGACAACGGCGGGTGGTGCGGCTCTGCGATTGTTACTGTACGCAATACTGCGTACTTTTGCCGGCAGTTGCGACCTCTGGGAATGTGAAAGATGTCGTAGGGAAAACGCTTTTCTTTTGTGAAGAAGCGTTTTCTAAGTTAAGTTAGGAGTTCTTGAATCTAAGCCCCAAAATCTAATAGAACACTTCTTATAACTCAACAGTTCTGTGCCATTTTGCGCTTGCTTTCACTTTTGTCGATCTACCCTCACTAAATCTTCCTCGCTTGACAAGCAGCTCGAAGATAATGTGGTAGCCTTTGTGATGACAGCATTCTCCCCCCCCCCCCCCCCCCCCGGTGCCTTGTTGAGTCCGGGAAGTCTGTCCGATGCAGTTATAGCTCATATGGTGGGATACTAAAAAGAACGGTCTGCCTTGTTGTTGCATTTCTGTGCAAGGTGGTTTTCCCTAAACCTCAGAGTAACTTGTGACTGGAAGGCCACGGAAATTTTCAGTGCAATTAAGGTCACCTAATATCGTGCAAAAGTTTTTTTGCGTTATGTTTTGAGTGCAGGATTCCATACACCTCCATTTGTCGACACTAACGGGATTATACTGATGGTTGTCAAGCTCCTTTATGAACAGAAGTTATGCACCAACCCACTTTATCCCTAGCATGTAGATTCGTTTTAAAAATGTTTAGAATAGATGGACCATAATGGACACCCTTCTATCACGCCCTCCGGCGGGTCTCACCCGCAGCTCCTGGCGCTGCGGGTGAGAGCCGCCGTGAACTGCGGCAGCCCTCGGGGACCTTTGCGTGCGGCGGCTCCGCGACAACTCGTCCGCGCCGCGGCTTCCACCACAGTGGCAGCGTGGGTCCCACTGCGACCGGAGTAATATGGACGAGTTCTCGGGGTGCTGCCGCGAGACTCTGTAGAGGCGCTAAAACATATGTTCTTCATGTGGGAATCACTTGATGTAAAAATTACAGCTTTAGTAATACGGCACTGAAGACCACAAAAGAAATACGGGATCTTGGAATTCTCATCAGTGTTGGATTTATACTTCGAATCATGTGTGATGATTAAGCACCATATGCAACAATCGCTGAATTTTGACCACATGACCAATGACCATGATTGACCAAGTCACAAAAGGCGTACGTTCTTCCCATCCTGGAATATGGATCCAGATCTGGAGCCCTGCCACCAAAAAAAAAAACTCCAGAATAGATTTTAAAGATCAGTCAGACTTTCACCACCAGGATTCTGATATACAACTGCTTTCTTGACCCAAACTTCCCAAACTATGAACTGCTACAAGACTAAGCATTTTCAAGCTTGGCAGTCTGCTTTACCACCGCACTTTCATGGACTAGTGTTCTTCTTTAGGATTCTTAACGGAGAATTGAGATTAAAACCTAGCAAGTACTGACAAGGGAAGCCCATGAAATTCCCACAAAGATTCTTAATATGGTCTTGTAGTTCATCGGACGAGGATCACAGAGCTGTGTTTCTTTTTTGCTACTGGATACCTGATGGCCTGAAAATGGCAAAAAATGATATCACTTCAGAGGAGGCTGATAGCACATAAGAGACACCTGAAATGGCCTCATGCCCAGAACTTAAGCTACAAGAGGTTTGGGACTTAAAATAAAGTTTGATCATAGTACTATGATAATTTACAACTTTTGGCAAAAAAGAAAAAAAAAGAAAAGAAAATGGCAAAAAATGATATCACTTCAGAGGAGGCTGATAGCACATAAGAGACACCTGAAATGGCCTCATGCTCAGAACTTAAGCTACAAGAGGTTTGGGACTTAAAATAAAGTTTGATCATAGTACTATGATAATTTACAACTTTTCCTAGACAATGCTGCAGGCTACATTCAAGTGACTCATTCGCATCGAGTATGGCAGCTACTGGATGGCAGAGTGGATAGCGATGTGGACTTACGGGAGTCGGGTCGAGGGTTCAATTCCGGAGTGGGTTACGGGATCTTTTAGGTGGTCTCCAATTTTTACAAAGGAAGAGTACATTTTGGCTCCGGTAGGATACCGTATTATTGGGTAGCGGGAATAAAGGTGACGAGGTCACGACCACCCATTTCGCCCTGATTTCGCATATAGGAAATATTTAAGCCGCTGACCAATCTACCATCTTTTTCTATATTTAACTTTTCTTGCACTACTCTGCATCTCAAAGTCGAAGGTTGGAAAACAGCATTGCAGCAGACTACATTGGAGAGCGATTGTATTAACACAGACAGCTTAAGTCATCCATATCTGCCGTAACCTACCGTAATCGGCCGAAATTTTAAGAACAGATATCATTGAATCGTGATTCATTCATTCATTCATTCATTTTCATTTTCATTAGCTTCTGTCCCGCTTGGTGGTGGGGTCCGCTCTTCTGGTGTGGTGACACCAATTCTCCCGATCAAATGCTTGATCAGGGTGCACACCAGCCAGCTCTAGATCCAAATGCAACGTATCTAGCCACCGTTGCTTCAGGCGTCCCCTGATCCGCTTTCCAGGGATCTCAAGGTTCAGGCCTATCTTCCCTACCGTGTCGTCGTTAGCACAAAGAGCATGGCCATACCATCAAAGACAAGCTTCGCACAGCTTCTTGGCTATTGGGTTGACACCGAACCTCTGTCGTATGATGTCGTTGCGAACGCGGTCAAAACGCGTAACTCTGGCCGTCCACCGTAGCATTCTCGTTTCCATTACACTGAGGCGCCTTTCAAGTTCCTTCGTCATGGGCCAGCGCTCAACATCGTACGTCGCTACTGTTCTATAAGTCTTTGATTTCAGGTGCTCAGGTATTGTCCTGTCGCATAGCACCCCAATCAGCGAGCGCCATTTGGACTAGGTTGCCCTCACGCATTCACCTCGAACTTTAGGTTGCCATCGGACGTGACTGTTGATCCAGGATACTTGAAAGATGTAACTCGTGAGAGCTCAGTACCATTGGTCTTAATAGATCCGTGCTCATTCACATCCGTCGTCAAGTACTCTGTCTTTTTGACGTTTAGCTTAAGACCGAACAATGCCAAGCGATCGCACCACGCCTGTGCCTGTCGCTCGAGTTCGGTTTTATCTTCACATGCAAGCATGACGTCGTCAGCATGCAGCAACGTCCAAGGTGCCGCCATCTGGAGATTTCACTGCATCCATCACGACCACAAAGAGCAGTGGGGATGACGCAGATCCCTGGGGCACCCTTCAGAGATGGGAAATTCCATCGAGGTGCCCGCTGGCGCACGCACTCGACTCCTTGGGCAAAAGTACAGAATCGACACCCACTCAATAAGCTCTTCACGGATACCATGTTGTCGCAACGCGTACCATATAACATCTCGCGGGACGCGATCAAAGCCCTTCTCCAATCTTCAAGTCCAGGAAGGAAAAATGCGGCGGTTTCTGTTTCTCGCGGTGCTTCCCTAGCAGAGGACGAACGGCGTGGATCAACACTGCCACAGCCAGAGACAAAACCACACTGATTCGTGGAAAGACATTCACGAATACACAGACAATTGTCGCTGGACGACATTACGGATACGTCCATCGACAATTCGCTCAAAGATTTTCATGGTGTGCGAAAGAAGGCGAATTGAACGGTAACTAGCGCAGTCCCCAGGACTGCCCTTCTTCCAAATCGAGATGGTCGTGCTTTGCTGCCAGCTCTCGGACACTTTCTTCTCAGCAACAACCTGATTGAAAAACTCTGTCAGCAAGTGAACAGGGCACCAGCCCTTCGACTTCCACAGGTCGGCTAACAGGTCATCGAAACCAGTGACTTTCCCTGACTTCACCTTCGTCAGTGCTGCTTCGGTTTCAGTTACTGTTTGGAGACAGCGAGCTTTGGCGAGTCGGTAGAGATAACGCTAAACATCGCGCGTTTCCAGTTTTTCGCTGTCATCAGCGTAGTATGCGGGTTTAGCAGCGGCCATTGCCTTCTTTGCCGCTTTCTTCGCTTCTCGATAATTCCGCCAATGATGTATTATCACCGACGAATGCGTGATAGAGCCGTTTCTTTTCTCGGACTTTCTCTCTGACATCTTCAGTCCACAGTCATGGCTGCTTGTCGACCCAGCGTCGTCCAGGCATCGTTGTGCCGAGTTCGAAGCGTGCAGCCCGAGTTATCGAATCGGTAGCATCCCTCAAAGTTTCGTCGACATTTGTCATCGTCGTCAACCGAATACGAGGAATAACTGCAGCTTTCTTCTCTTTCAGTCGCTACCATTTGATTCTAGCCGACCCGCATCTCTCGACATGTTTACACCTCGGAGGTGTGAACTTCGAGCAGATCAGTGGACGGTGTTGCGTGGCAACCGTCTCATACGGCATAGTCTCCACGTCTGTAACAAGGTCTTTGTCGCGACGCCTAACAAGGACGTAGTCGATCTGCGTTTCGGCGATTCCGCTATGAAACGAGATGAGGTGGGGAAGTCACGCTTTCGAAACTTGATGTTCACGATGGTGAGGTCAAGTGAGTCTGCATACTCATGTATGCGCCTACCATCGGTGTTGCGCGACCCATACCCAAAGCCACCATGACAGCTGTGGCCGTCTTTCGTTGCTCCGACGTGACCGTTAAGGTCACTTGCCACAACAATCATAACGGCACTTCCGCTGTCTTCTCCTCAAGCAGGGACCAGAACTCGTGTTTGGTTTGTTCGGAACAGCCAGTCTGCGAAGCATAGGCAGAAAAGAAATGACATCGCCGCTGCTCTACGGCGACAACAGCCTTCATTAAGCGATCATCGAATCGTTCTAGGCTTGCTATCGCATCACGGAAACGTTCGGAGACGATCACACCGACACCATTGGTGGTACTGGGATTTCCACATATAACGGCATTAAAGCCTCGTCCTATGTCCCTTGAATTGCAGAAAGACCACCTGGTTTCCAGCATCGCACAGGAATCTATCTTTCTTCGCTCCAGTGCTTCTACCAACTCGCACGAGCGGCCCATCAACGTACCCACATTCAACATTGCTACGCGGGTCTTGCCTATATGGGACTTTCGGACCAGCTCAGTTGCCCCCGATGCCGTCCTTGCATCAGGGACCCTCGCACACTTCTCACACTCGCCGGGCTTTGCGAGTGCGCGTCGGCTCCCGCGGACGCCGTTGAATTTACTCGAGAAATTTTACGCGTCATTAACCCTGTGGTATTCGCAGGCTGACCTGTCATAAGGGCCTGTCGCCTGCAATCGAATGTCCGTGTTCAGCTTAACTCACAGAACGAAGTTTCCAGTGGCACCACGTGAAGGAACGGACATCGCCACCATATCATATTCATGATTAGCACCCCAAATAGCCCCCCCCCCCAGGACAGCCTTTGAGCGGAATTTTTCTTTCGACCTCTTCTCGACCTTTGGAGTCGTGAAGGGCAGCAGTGCTGGTTATTCTGCCAAATCAAAGCAAATAACCCTACATGCGTGTCACAAGTGGTTTGCTCTAGTTGCCGTCTCAATGGGCGTCCAGCGTACCCATAAGCCGAAGTTCCGGAAACTACCGCAAGGGCGTCAAGCTTCGTTGGCACGCAGCGATATATATATATATATGTATATATATATATATATATATATATATATATATATATATATATGTTTACACTAATTATTAAAGATATAAAGTTTAATTATTATTCTAATTATTAAAGATATAAAGTTAGCTTTTTATTCGAGTGGCCTATCTTAGGATTTTCCAATTTAACGTCACTATTTGTAAAATAGAGCTATCCCGGAGCCTCATACGTAATTTGATATAGATGGCACAATTGAAACTCCAGATATTCTTTATTAGCTAGCTTTCACTGCTTAGCATCTTCCTCAGGCCTTTAATAACAGCACATAGAGTAAATACCATCAAACATATTATAGAATAATAGCGGTAAATACAAACCAAGCAGCGGGTCCCGCTAATAGAGGCTCACCACAGCTACGCCTCTTATAAATAAAGTTACTGTAAACAACATTTTCGCTGAACTCTTGATCACTACATTATGAGCCTCAGCGCATCGGTGCGTTCATCCCTACTGTTAATTTCGGGGTTCAGCCTCTTTATTGCAAAGGCCTCGGACAGTTTCCTTTCTAGCGGGGTTATCAGTGGGCGATGTAATACGTTTACTTTAATTGCAGAAGGGTCTTCATGAGTGTGGTGGAGGGTGCGGTGTCACGAAAAGCTGTTCGTAGGGTAAGAAGCGGGGCTTCGCAACGCTAGCATATGCTCGTCCAGGCGTCTGTAAAGCGGCCTCATTGTTTCTCCTATATAGTTCTGACCTGAGCCTTCGCATGTGACCTGATACGCAGTGCCACGTAATTGACAGATTTTATTGGTTGCGCAATACAGGCAGTTGTTTCGGCCACATTCTCTTCATAGATTCTAGATGCGGTAAGCAGGCTCATCAGATTTAGCGGTGGTCGAAAAACGAGTTAACTGGTATCCTGACGCTTTCACAACTCGGTTTTGTCGTCCATGGCAATTCGTTCGTTAACGTAGGATAAGGCCAAAGTACGCCCCCGAGATAGATGAAATGTGGTCGCCAAGACCTGGCTTCTGCTGTGGTGTAGCCATTTCCTTCCAGTATTCTCGAAATGTTCGCCTCTGCTTCCATAGATCCTTCAGTATACGTTTTATCCTTCGTGGCGATAATGGCGATAAGGTTTCGTATCACATTCACTTTCATGTAAAAAGGATGTGCACTTGCGGAGTGGAGGAAAATACTCTGGGATGCAGGTTTCTTGTACCAAACCAATTGCTTGCGGCTGTGGTAGATCCGAACCTTGATATTGAGGAACGGGAGGAATTCATTTTCATCGGGAGACTACCGTGAACTGGATATTAGGGTCAGAAGAGTTGAGATTACCAAGTGTCGTATCCAGGTGCATTAGTATAATCTATGCACAGAAATGTGGCCTTGCTATGGGGGAAATACTGTGCTCCGGTTATAAAAACTTTTGGAAACACAAGATTTCCGGCATACACTTTTGCATACCTTAGCGTCCTGCCTGATTGTAATTTTCAGAAGAGGAGTGACTCGTTCGACCTCCTGGCGCCACTCGACCACATCAGTGTTGCTGTGGAGAACGGCTTGAATGGAACTCTCCTGCAAGGATTCCACTTTAATAAGGTGGGCATGTGCTACACGTTATGTGTCTTATGCCTGACCTTAGGATCGTTGTTGAGCGGAGCAGATAGGTCCACGAAGACACCATCGTCTTCGTCAATGTAGTCTTCCTCAGCGCCCTGGAGCTTATACAATTAAACGATCCGCTATAGTAGTAACGAAGAGCGTTTCAAATAAATTAGCGAACCAAGCGTGGCTATCATTATTCACTACTTTGAACCTACTGCTTTGCGTGAGTTCGATTACCCCATTACGATGCTTCTAATGAGTCCGCTCAAAAATCCGCGGTCCCTTTTATTTTTTTGCCTTCAGCGAGCAGCAGCTTTGGTTTTCGCTCCGCAGGAAAGGTCGCATTTCTGATATGGAGTCAGCAGCTCCGAACCTATTAATGGTACGCAAACGCTTAGCGAGCTCAGAGCCCCAACATATCGTCTTGCAGTCATAAAGGCTTTTCATTTCCCGCATTCCCGCATTTATCTTCTCACAGGCTTCGCCGTAGTAATAACTTCTGGTCTTCAGTTGTAGCTGCATCTACATATGTCATGGCTTCCGCAGGAAGAACAACTTAACTATGTCGAGTTAGAGTTAGCGCAAGTTAGAAAGAAATAGAAAAAAATAACGACATCCATAAAAAATCGATAATTTGATCAATATCGACTGATGGCGATCAGGGGTGTGCGCAAACGAGGTCCAAAATTTCGTAAATCGTAACAGTTACCCGATGTGTAGTGCAGTTCAACTCAATTTTTATTTTTCTCTGCTGATATTAATACAATGTGATCAAGTTTTTATTTATATATCGGTGTTACTTTCTGCTGATGATGAAGTTATCTTGCCAGTTTTTCCCCTTTTCACGTTCATTTCTCTTCTTTGACAGCAAACTCATTTCGAAGCAAATTATACACATTTTAAGTAAGTCAAAAATTGTTGATTCAAGAACTTTACTTTATCCTACGCATGGTGTGCCACAAAAAGCTTTGATCGCTTGAAGGATAGTAAATTTCCAACCTCTCAGCAATGCTTTAGCTTGCCTAGAAACCTAGAACTTGGAGAAAGATAGCAAAAAGCCATTGTCAAAGGTAATAATTAAAGAAATCACCGCTGGCTAACCTGGGCAGAGAAGCGACTACGCATGTAGTCGAACAAGCATCGGGTATTGAGCTCATGGGGACGGTCAGGAGAAACAAGATATGCCACGCCCCTCGTCGTGGAGCATGCAATCTCTACTTCATCCCGTATCCCACTTGCTCACCCACCCTCAACCCCTAGGCTTCACCGAGACTCTAACGGCTGCTCTACAAAACCTTTGAGACGCAAAGCAAAATTTCCCGGTCCACAGAACAGCGGCTGTACCTCCTAACGTCACGCCCCAGCAGGACCTCCTGCTGCCTGGAGTAATGCATGACGCAAGTCTACCACACGATGCACCAAAAGATCTTAGTTGTTAGTAGTTAGTCACATCGAGATTGCACATGGTCGTAGAACAAACAATCACACAGGTTTCTGCGCGCACCCTTGCCTAGTTCTTCGCTCCTTTGCCCAGTTCTGATAGCACAGAACTAGCAAAGAATGGAGGGCCAAGGTCTGGCCGATCCCCTTTTTTACGAAACTTAATTTTTCTATCCCCTATATATCTCCTGTCACCTGTCGTCCCGTTGATCATCGACTTGCTCGAGCGGGCGCCTCCGGCGTCTCCATTCGTCCCTGTGGCGTGCCAGAGTGGTCCAATGTATCCTCTTCGCTCAAGGGGCACGAAGAGCGTCAGAAGTAAGACGAAGTGACCTCAGACAATCCATCGGGTGAACCGCAGACCGAACCGCCCCCAACCAATCTGCCCGTCCAAACGGCGGACGTCCGGCGGGGGCGTGGCATGGGCGTAACACCCTGCGTTTGCCCCGAAACAAACACGGATTGATCGCCGTTTGCACAGACAAATTGATAAGGAGCGCTTTGATCCGCGGTTCACAAGCCAGCATTAGGCGAGATCATTATCATCGGCATATCGACGGCGATAGGTCGTAGGTCCACACTACATCATTTATTTTGTCCTTCTCAATCAACAATATTTGGTGTTAAGTGTCTCCGGAGGAGCGAGTCAACATGTAAGTCACCCGAATACGGCATGTTGTGTTGCACGAAGATGAAAGTTTTATGCAGCATAGACGTGTTCTACCCTTGTGCTGTACTGATGATGAGTGAAACCACTACTTATAAATATGGAAATTTTCCTTCTTACGAAGGAGTATGATCAGTTAGTGCTGCAACCCTGGTAGGTGGTGGACGCTCTTAAAAGATCACATAAGAACTGTACGGGTTCTGTACTGAAATATGTGAACCCACTCCTTCCGTAGAAAACAACTGCACTAACGAAAGCAAAATAAATAACATAAAAAATGGAAATATATAACATTTGAGAGCTATTTCGGGACGTTTTCAAGTGACTATTCCTACTTACTGGGACCTAAAATTAGATTGGCTAGTCTGTGCATAAAAGGTTTACTGAATGCGTCTTAGCCGTTTTCTATTTTACTGGTGTTGTATGCTCTGTTCCTGAAAGAAGATCCGTTCTCGATACAGTTGAAGTGAGGGAGTCACTCTTACTAAACTAGCATCAAGAACGTTTTTTAAAGTTCCCCCTCCCGACTAGGAACTCGGAAACTGAGTCTATCTGGGAAACGAGGTTGGCGGAGTTGACTTATTTCTAAATTTTGTTGCCCATGTTCTGTTTTTCTTCATGTTTTCAGAGCAAGAGGAGTTAATCTTCCTGCCACCATCTTAGTAAGATGGTTTTAGGTACAACATCGGAACAGACGTTTTATTATCCTGTCCTAGTTCTGGGAATAAGGCAGATGCAGGCCCTCTTCCATGCCCTACCATAATCCAATCTGAATTTACATGTGGCTCAGCGTCAAGAGAGCTTCTTAGCCAAATATTAGCAAGCTGATGTTGCGATTAAGAACCTCTGTGTCATTCCAAGCTATGACTGAAACCGTTTTGTCTTCTGTTAGGTTAGTTATTAATTGCTACCTTTCGTTGATTTATGCGTTGTGTTTGCTGTCTGTCATATTTATTTTCATGTTTCGTTTGTCAAATAATAATGTACTTTTTGTGAAGAAAGATGTTCTGTAAAGGACACGTTCGACCGAACTTTGAGTTGTCATCGTGGCTTGCAGATCACCCCGCATTTCGATTGAGTTCCTCAGCTAAACTGCGTCCACCATGTGTTTGGAGGTGGTAGTACATTCTACAGAATGGGCTACCACCTCCAAAGGCAGCATATGATCAGCTTAAATGCGGGAATAGTATGAACAGCACGCCATCATTGAACAAGATATGTTGCGGTTATGAACCGCCGATCATATCGAAATTAGAGGTTGTGAACCGCCAGTCACATCTGTATTGGTGGTTATGAACCGCAGACCATCAGTGGTTGTGGACCGCAGGCGTTAAGGTTGTCAAACGCCGGTGGACCGGCGGATATTTCGGGGCAAACGGCAGGTGTTTCGGGGCAATATCGCTCACTTCGTCTTATCGACCGCTTGTTGTCGAGATTGTGACCGGCACTTGGTCTGCGGTCCACTCGCCAGAATGTCTGAGGAGAAGTCCGACCAACGCGTTGGTGGGCGTCGGCCGTCCCAGTGTTCTCTTGACATCCCGAGGAATCCAAACGGTGATGGATCTCGTCCAGCGGGTGTCTGCAAATCGCATTACGTGGCCGGCCCACCTAATTTTCGACGAGTTGGCCCATGATCTTCGAACGTCGGCGAAGCTCAGAACTCCGGAGGCCTTCTCTCACTTGCGTGAGCCGTGTCACTCCGAGTATCGTCCTCCGAACAAGTTTTCTATATCTTGAGAAAATTTCTGTAACGTTCCCCATAGCACACTGATTGTAAACCTGTGGCCACTGATGCCTTCAAATGGAAGATGTTACGTACAACTTTCTTAAGGCGCCCCCAGTTCGGCTTCATATAGGCCGTACTTGTTTGGAAGGTGCCTAGTTTGACTTTGAAGAAATTATTCAATTTGAGTAGGAAAGAATGCAGTGCAAATTGCAAAAAGGTTCAATTTCCTTTGTGAAATTCAATTCCAAACGCAGTAATTGGGAACCAATGAGAGAGTACTAAGCAGTAGCCATTGTGCGATACCCGAGTTTCGTTCATTCTAAACGTAAGAATTGTAAACGAATGGGAGAGTTCCAGGCGAAAACTGCAATGCGATACCCGAATTTAGGAGCTCTGTTGTCTTTGTTGTCGTTCGCGACAGGAGCTTAGTTTTAGCAACTCCTTCGCGACTGTGCGCTTTTTTGGCATGTTTCTGCTTCTCTATTAGAACAGGTCTGATAACAAACGGCAGGCCTTAAAATGCTAGAGAATTTGGAAAGTCAGTCAAACAGAGATAAGTCAAACTCGAGAGGCCTGCGCTCAGCATGGGGTAATCTGCTATGGTATCACGGGAGAACACTAAAAACAACGCTAAAACAAAATGCGGAATGAGCTATAAGAGAAAGGAGAAGCTATTCTTTATAGCCCTGCTGCATCACGTACTCAAGCCGCCAGTTGTTCGCAGATTGATAATATTTACGAAAATCTACAATTTACGACCCAAAATGTCGTAAATCGTAAATCGTATAACAATTGCCAAAAACCACCGTAAATCGTAAAATGTAAATCGTAATTACGCACATCCCTGATGGCAATCGTGACGTCAAAGATGAACTCCAGATTCATGTTCAGCGACCTCGACTACCCCAGGGCTAAAGTTTCGGACGCATCAATGATACCCACAAAAAATCGATAATTGGTTCAATATCAATTGATGGCGATCGAAATATCAAAGACGAACTCCAGATTGGTGCTCAGCGACCACGTCGCGCCCGCACTGCAGTTGTGACGGACGGACGGAACGACGGAAACACACACACACTCTCTTTTATATGAGTAGGATAGTAGGATATTTAGGGCTCTTATTTAACGACTAGAGTGTGGGGAAGGTTGAACAGCATAAGCTGATTTACGATTAGACGAAGTCGCATTTCTCTCCGAAAGAGGAACCCTACCTCGGACTCGTTGTCCTCGTCTTCGTCCTGATCCACTGCCACATCTTCATCTTCCCGCTCTGGAGGAATCATCCTTAAAATTCGTGACTAAATCCTTAAATTTCCAAATCGAACGTGCCTTTACTAGTCACAAACCCTACTTCTTCCACTGGAAGTTTGTATGAATTAGGGCAGCGTCTGCTAACACGTCAAGCACATACAGAGCAGTCTCCCCTGCCCCCGACTTGAGTTTATTGGCGGGAAAGTCCACGCTGATGTCCTGAAATTGTAATTCATCAGCCCTAACTCGGCGTAGATTCGATCAGTTCTGCGATTAGAGTTGACAACAGAAGTCGACTGAAACCTCAGGTAGTCGTTCTCGGTTTGCACTTAGTAGCGCCTCTCTAACAATTTAAGGGTCTGAAGCGTATGTATGAACGGGGAGAGCGAGTAATATAGGAAGATTCCCCGCCCCTCCTTAGTGTAAAAATGTGCTTCTTTTTGCCAACTCCTTAAACCCGAGGAGTAGGGCTCCCTGAAGTCACAGTGGAGTCGGCGCCTCTCGAGCTGAGCGGTCCATTGTACGCCCGCGATGCCAATGCTACCAAGTGGCTCGGAGCGCAGCTAGTGAAGTTGCTCCGTGCGAGGGAGGTGGGAGGTTCGGTTTCCCTGCGTTGCAGTACTTTGCATTTCAAGTGAATTGTGGAGATTTGAGGGGTCTTGACGTCTACTCCATTTTCAGGCGTTTCGGCGCATTCCTCCAGCTGTATGCTGTGGAGAGTAACATTCTTGCGATTCGTTTAATACTGACCGGTTTTTAACCAAAAGGCAGTGAGTGAAGTATTCGACACAATGGTGTATAAACGCCCACGTCGGCCTTCTTAATCTAGCCAGTAGCACACGAAGGTATAGTCTGAATACTCAACACCTTTCCTCGAGGTATAGTAGCTTGAATAGCCAGTGACGCTCCGAAGCAGCCCATGCCTGAAATTGCGGTGCATCTTCCTTCACGGTTATGAGCCTCACAGACGAAATCCAATAGAAGACGTGCCCTTTCCTCCGAAACAAGAGTTCCACCCGAAAACGTTATCATAGCCCACTGCTTGTTTGCCTCTCCACGTCTATCAGTTCATCTCGCTGATCCCTACCTTCTTCTTGTTCTTCCACCACTCGCAGCAGGGCTCAAGCGTGGGCTGCGATTTCTTCCAAAATTTTACGCCCCCACCCCACCTCCAGAAGGGTCTTGGTACGACCCTCCTCCCTCCCCCGAGAAAATCGATGGATTCCAATGTTAAGTTGTCTCTTGTGTTGCAAACAATTTTAGAAAATGTGAAAAAGAAGAAAAATAATTATTAATATTTAATTAATAAAGTTTTGACGAAAATAAATCAACGAAGATTTTTCAGGCAACGGTAACGACATGGCGACATCTCGAGCACCGCTTCTTCTACGGAAAGAGGAGGTCATTTTGATTTGAAACTGTATCTAACAAAAATTCGTGCAGTTTTTCTACGATTAAATAATAAATTTTTGAACCAGTTTTCAAAACAGCTGAAATGGATCGATTGCTGCTCAGTTTTTGCAGTGACGGCACGACGCGTGTTTTAGCTGAGGGAAGTAACTAGTGAATAAACAATGTGAAAATGGGTGTGCAGGTTCGTTTCGCCACTATCCTCAGACGAACCTTTGTTTAGCACTCCTCCCGTGGCTCTTCAGTGAAGAGGAGGAGTGCTAAGCTAGGGGTGGCGTAAGGCTACAGGAAAGTAAAGAACGATGATGCAAAAGAGTAGGAAAAGCGAAAGTAAACCTACGGAAAAAATTTTTAGGTAAAAAAGTGTGAAAAACTGACGTTTGATAGTCAGGAAAGTGGCGCGCCACTGCAGTTTGCAATGGCGCGCACTTTCTTCCACATAAAAACGAAGTCGTTAATACCAAAGGAAGTTTATTATTCTCTAAGTACTTCTTTTAGGAACTTTATTAGGTTATCCTTGTAGTCATTAAACCCAAATTTGTAGTAAATTAATTTATGCCTATAAATGCACTTAATGATACCAGCTATGACTAAATCCTCGCTATACCCATTACTTAAAAGTATATTTTTTAATTCAACAATTTTATCAATGAAATAATTTAATTTTGAACAAGCATGTGCGATTATTCCTGAGAGTTTCCGCTAAGATAACAGCTGATTTAACTTTATTAGAAATAGCTGACGAAGCATGTGGAAATCTAATAACCTTAAATTTGTAACTATCCGTTTTATTATACAACACTGTTTCTATTTTATTGTTAATCACTTTCAAAGTAATACCCAAATAATCACAATTAAATTCGTCCGAATTTGTTTTCTTTAATTCCAAGATGTCTTTATAGATAATTCTTAAAATTTCTTCCAAATCTTTCTCATCAAAACTATGTATAACCAATAAATCATCCATGTATCTATAAGGTATAAAAAGATTTTTGCTTGGTTTATATGATTTTGCAAACTCGTACTCTAACATAGAGATAGTAAGATCAGCCAATAATGGGCTGGAATTACCTCCTTGGGGAACGCCCTTGTTCTGCTTAAAGACCGTTTCACCAAATATGCTGTAGCTATTTCTTAGGAGGTAATCTACCAAATACATGATATCATAGCTGTTGTAGACCCTATACTTGTTTACACATGTGTCATCAGTATAAAACGTCTTATATCCATTACATGCTATAAACTTTTTATTACTGTTGTTGAAGCATATTCTTAACAGATCAGCAACCTTATTGAGTATAACTTTATGTGAAAGATTAGTAAACATATCCTTGAAGTCTGCAGAGTACACCCTTATGTTATCATGTTGTAAGCTATTAAGTTCGTATGTAATATTGAAATTATTAATTGCCCAATACATCTTGATAGTTTTATTGCGTGACGAAATAACATTACAATAGTTAATAAAATGTTTCTTTAAGAAAGTAAACATACATTGAAGTTCTAGCGCAAGATTCTTCACGCTGCTGTTGGATGCACCTGTTATAAACCTAAAACCTATTGGATTCTTATGTAATTTAGGAAGGCAGTATATTACTGGAAGATTGCAGTCAACATTAACTTTCAAATGGTGCTTGATATTAAAAAATTTATGCTTAAGCAAAACAGAGGTAAATTCTGTGTTGGGTAAATGGCTGTAGGCTTTACCGTGTGAAGTAAATTCTAGTTTGGAATTATTAAGCGTAATACCCATCTCATTCATTATTGTTAGAAGGTAATATTTTTTACAAATGATTCCATAATTGTTAGCAGCTTTATCCAAAGGACAGAAGATGTAATGATTTTGATAGTGCTTAATAGTGCTATAAGGTACAAATTCTTCACTGTTATTATCGACATTAAGTATAGGTTTGATTTTTGTTCTGTACTGTGTAAATAAATGTTTTTTTAATTTGTTCTACTTCGCCTTTTTGCAACTTATATTTCTTGTGTATAATATCTATAATTTTATTAACTGTCTCTGCAAAGGTTACCTTAATTTTGTTAATGTTAAGTGCCTCTTTAATTCTGTATTTAGTACCTCTACTAAGTAGAGTTCTAAATGAATAATCATCAATTATTTCTAAGTTACCTGTGATAATATGCTTATGTGTACTATCAACAAAATTGTTATCATTTTTATAGCGTGTGTGACATATGCAAAGTTTATATATAATATCAGATATACTATGGATGTTAATGGATCTAAGAAATTTGTTATAATTAAATATTTTGCTAGATACAGGAGCATCGTAGGTATATACTATTCTAAATGGTATTCTGTCAACCTTCGGATTGTTTGAAAAATTAATAGAATAAACGCTGTTAAAAATCTTAGTAAAATTAATTTTATCAAAAATGTTATGTAGAAAAGGAATTACTACATTAAAGCTTTCTCTACAAACATATTTGTTGTCTTTATAGTACCTATATTTAGCATTAGCCAAGAGGCATAACAATAGAAATTTAGTTTTACGTTTAACTTGTGCAAGGAACTGTGGATTAATACTCATATCTAGTAATTTAATTATGTTAGCTTTAGGCAATTTATTAATAAGTCTGTATAGGTCTATAATTTGAATATTATTTTCGTTATTAATCAAGTGGTCAAGAACTTCTTTGTATCCAATCCTACTATGTATTCTACCTTTAATTTCCTTGCCTCTGTTTCTCCTTTCTTTAACTATCCGAAGGGAAAAATATGGATGGTTTGTTTTATATAATAATGGATTAGCTACATTAGTTATGTTACCATATCCTTTTATGTTGTCATTGAGTCCCAGAGGAAATGCAGTGTTAAGTAGTTTTATCCAAAATAGTTCCTTTTCTAATAACACATTTTTATTTTTGTTATCATCTTGTGAATCTAAAATAGTAACTATAAATTCTGACTTACATCCATGGAAGTGTGTATAAAGAATATTATACTTCTTTCTATTATTAATATAATATATATGCTCTTTAATTCTGTCTTTAAGACGTCCACTTGTGATGCCGACATATTGTATATTGCATTTATTACAGGTTATACAATAAACTACATTACTAGCATTACATGAAGTATTAATTGCCTTAAAGGTGTTTATCCTAAACTTTGTAGTGCTAGAGACGATGTTATTATCTTGTGAAGTTATTTTACAGACAGTGCATAAGTTACTACATTGCAATCCTTTATTTTGATTACCAAAGTCTTTTAATGTATATTGATTGCTCCCGTCTTTAAGCTTGTAGTAAACATCTCTGTTATAATACTGTTTTTTGCTTAAATCTGTGTTGTTTTTAGACCAGTATCTGAGTACTTGGGAGGTCTAACCCAGGTACAAAGAGGAGTCTCCCATAGGGTTCCGTGGGGCTGCCACGCGGGCTTGTCAAACCCGTAGAAAGACCAGTAATGGAGGCGCCAAAATACGACCCCTCTTGACTATTTTGACTTTTATAACCCCATCATTACCGGCCCCCATTTTTACTAAGAGGATGGGCCTCTTGAAGTAAGAAGAGGAAGTAGGCAGGGGATTATGTCCCAATCCCACTACAAGAGCTGAAAAAAGAGGAAGTAGGAAGTATTACCCCAAATATGGAGCTAATCAATATACAAATTAAAGGACTGCAGTGAGTATCATATGCAATTGATTAAGATACCGTATAACTGGAAAACATTAGGCCAAGGGAGCCATGGAGTTATTGTTTCATTATTGTGACTTTGGCAGTGTGGTGATGGATGAGGTAAGTTAATGTAAAGTTAATATGTTATAGTAGCTGTATACATAAACAATTAATTTGTTTATTTGTTTAGAGACCTGGGTTCGAGAAGGCTAATGTGGACCAGGAAGTAAGAGCCGCAGAAAACCAAGAACATATCAACCGACGAGTCTTATCGGAGTATATACGTGTAATAAGCATACCAAATCCAGATCGTGTTTCGCTAAAGGACTTAATGAAATGGTTCATAGACAACGTGGTGAAGTAAGTACTTAGGCTTCCAATATAAATTGATAATATATTAATCCACGGATCTCCCTCGATAGAGAGCCTTCGGGCTCTCTTGTTAAGAGGGATCTCGGGCCGCTTGTCGCAGGGCCACGTGGCGCGTCCCCGGGTGGTGGATAGGGGAATTAAACGCGAACCAAATGCGACCGTGTACTGCCCAGAGACGCAGGTGGGATGCAGGGGATGGACTCCTTGCTCCTGCTGTGTCGGGTCGATGCGTTCCTTGTGCGTGGGAGCGGCATGTTCGTGCACAGTGTGCGTGGATGTGTCCGTGACTGTGCGGATTGTAACTGTGTCGGCTCGGCCAAAAGCTTGCACTCGGTAGACTGGGAGTACATGTAAGGCGATTCGAGGCCGCCTTAAGTCTCGCCCCGTCCCTTCGAGCAGTCTGGCTGGCTGCCCGGAGTACCCCGCCCGCACGACAGAGCCTGACTAGCTACCCGTGTTGTATTCCAGTCAAACACAGCAGCACTAAAGGGCCTCATTCCCCTGACCCCGAAAGAGCCCCCATTTCTGCAGCGATGGGAAGGACGAGTACGGAGAGGCTGCTAAAATCTCAGGGCCTAACCAGGCTGCGCAAACTGAGAAGGACTAGGATGACGATCTGTACTTACAACGCCCGCACGCTTGCGTCCGAAGCATCCGTCGAGGACCTGATGATGCAAGCCAGGAAGATCAAGTACGACGTCATCGGACTGACCGAGACGAGAAGACACCACCCCCTACACGCCGCCTACGACTCCGGAGAAGAACTGTTCCTCGGAACATGCGACAGCAGGGGAGTAGGCGGCGTTGGTGTCCTCGTCAACACGCACTTGGCCATGAACATCGATTCGTACGAGTCTCTGACTAGCCGAATCGGACGTCTGCGACTGAAGCGATGTGGTTCCGTGCCAGCCTTGACTGTGTTCGTCGCGTATGCCCCAACATCCGACTACGACGACGAAGACGTCGAGGCCTTCTACGTGGAGCTGGAGAAGTTCTATAAGGAAGATCACACCTTCTACAAGGTGATCGTCGGCGACTTCAACGCCAAGATCGGGCCACGAAGGTCGCCGGAAGAACTTCACATCGGAACCCACTGTTTGGAGTGGAACGAGCAAGGTGAAAGGCTGTCTGAGTTTATCATGTCGACCAAGACCATCCATGGAAACTCGCAGTTCCAGAAGCCTCCCTCCCTACGATGGACCTGGGAATCCCCCGATGGCCAGTTCCACAACGAGATCGACCACATCATCTTCAATCGCAAGTATTGCCTGACCGATGTCTCCGTTGTCCCCAAGTTCTACACGGGATCGGACCACCGCCTCCTTCGCGCGAGGTTCCGCTTTTCGCGTCAAGGAGAGAAGGCCGCGAAGTTCAAGAAGAGGAATCCCAGAACGACCATCAACTGGGATCTCTACACCTCTCTTGTCGGCCTTTGGGAAGATGCCGTCATGGACAACGTCGACGAGGAATACGATCGCTTCGTGCACCATCTCCACGATAGTGCTAAGGGAGCCGAGAGCTTGAAGACCACCAAGAGCCGCCTGTCTCCAGAAACTCTCGAGCTGATACGCCAGCGTGGAGCAGCACGAGCGTCAGGCAACTACCAACTGACGTCCGAGCTTGCAAAGCTATGCAGAGCGGCGATAAAGGAAGATCTCAAGGAGAGAAGGGCGGAAGTGTTGGCTGAAGCAGCAGAGGCAGGGCTGAGCATTCGTAATGCCCGCCGGAACTTCGCCAACTTCAAGACCAAGATGACCGCTCTCCGACGTCCTGACGGAACCATCACCTCTTCCAGAAGGACCATGGAGAAAGTCATCCACGACTTCTACTCCGATCTCTTCGATAGCCACGTCCACCTGCCCCCATGCCATCTTCCGCAGGATGGATACGTCGTTCCCTCTGTTCTCCCTTCCGAGATCCGACACGCCATCTCGTCGGTGAAGAAACGTACAGCACCCGGTCCTGACAGGATCAGAGCTGAACACCTGAAGAACCTCCCGCCAGCGCTCATCAACACCCTGGCGCGGCTCTTCACACGCTACCTGTCCGAATGCAAGGTTCCATCTCAGTGGAAGACCAGCAAGACCGTTTTGCTGTACAAGAAGGGAGACGTGCACGACATTGGCAACTATCGCCCGATCTGCCTGTTGTCCGTAGTCTACAAGCTGTTCACTCGAGTCATCCTGAATAGGATTAGTAGAACGCTGGACGAAGGACAGCCATGCGAACAAGCAGGATTTCGGAGAGGATTCAGCACGATCGACCACATACACACCATTACGAAGCTCATCGAAGTGTCGCGAGAGTACAAGCTGCCGCTGTGCCTTACGTTCATTGACCTGAAGAAGGCATTCGACTCCGTCGAGACTGAAGCGGTCATGGAAGCCCTGCTCACCCAGGGCGTTCCTACTCAGTACATCAGAGTTCTTCGAGAGTTGTACAGTGGATTCACGACCAAGATCTCACCATTCTACAACGACGTCGTCATTGACGTGAAGAGAGGGGTTCGACAAGGGGATACCATATCCTCGAAGCTCTTCAGCGCCACCCTCGAAAACGTCATGCGCGAACTAGAATGGGAAGACATGGGAGTGAAGGTCGACGGCCGGCAACTGCACCATCTTCGCTTCGCTGACGACATCGTGCTCATAACCCCGAGCATCAGTCAGGCGGAACGAATGCTGGCCGACTTCGATCGTGTATGTGGAAGCGTTGGACTGCAGCTAAATCTTACGAAGACGATGTTCATGAGGAACGGACAAGTTTCTGATGCCCCATTCTCGCTCAACGGAACGAACATCTCCGATTGCTCCAGCCACGTCTATCTGAGTAGCGAAGTCAATATGGCCAACGACCTAGCACCAGAGCTGAGCAGAAGGAAACGAGCGGCTTGGGGAGCTTTCAAGAGCGTCGAAGAAGTCGTGAAGAAAACGAAGAACGTCCGACTCCGTGCCCACCTATTCGACTCCACTGTTCTTCCTGCCCTAACATACGCCTCAGAGACCTGGGCTATACGAAAGCAGGATGAACACGCGATCAGCGTCGCGCAGCGTGGAATCGAGAGGAAGATGCTCGGAGTGACACGACTCACGCAAGTGAGAGAAGGCCTCCGGAGTTCCGAGCTTCGCCGACGTTCGAAGATCAGAGACGCTGTCGCATGGGCCAAGTCGTCGAAAATTAGGTGGGCCGGCCACGTAATGCGATTCGCAGACACCCGCTGGACGAGAGCCGTCACAGATTGGATTCCGCGGGATGTCAAAAGAACACCAGGACGCCCACCAACTTGGTCGGACTTCTTCGTGAAAGCCCTGAACGACCGATATGACGCTCTTCGTGTCCCTCGAGCGAGGAGGATCCATTGGACCACTCTGGCACGCGACAGGGACGAATGGAGACGCTGCTGGCGCCCGCTCGAGCAAGTCGATGATCAACGGGACGACAGGTGATACAGGTGATACAGGTGAATATATTAATAGGTAATAGTTATTTGCAGGTACGTAAACCCAAAAGATTCCACACCTTTGATGTGGCCTACTGCAGCTGGCAGAAGTAATGATTTATACAGTTTCAGAGTAAGTCAAAGACCACGAATGTAAATGAAGCAACTTGCTATTAATTAATAATTGCAGGCCAAAATGAGCTACATGTTTTGGGACTACTTTACCAGTGATGGTCGCAAGCACCTGTTGGAGTACAACAAGACGAATCGTACTCAGATTAGAGTACTACGTGATCAAACACTGTCCCTCTCTGATGTTGAAAATTTAAGGTAACTGAATTTATGTTGAATATAAGACTTGAGTAAATATACAACTTTTTAAGCTTGTATTTACGTGCAAAAATTCGTCAGTATTGCAACGACAACAAGATGCCAGTGCCGGAGATATCAGTGAAAAACGGCTACATTACTGTGGGAGATCTATTACAAAATGGAAAGGTAAGATATTATTCCAAAATAAATTAAGATGTGTAAGTTGTAAAAATAACTATTTTAGCGTTTTCGCTCTACCGAGTTAGCTGTACTGTTAGGCTGGAGCTATAGTGACTGGCATGGAGCAGCTATAAGTAAACTTATGAATAATTCAGAAAAGAAGAACCTGGCGGTGAGTTCAGTGAAGAAACTAAATTAAGGAACGCAAAAGTGAACTAACTGTTCAGGAGGGAAGGCTTTGTTGGGGCTCCCTGCGAGTCGAAAAATTATTACCTCGAAGCAGTTCGAACCCTGCAAGCGAAGCAAATGATGATGTAAGTGAAGTATATATGAACGAGACTAAGTATATGTACATAAATTCATACTATTAATAGTGATGGTGCGGACGAACAACTTACAACAAATGCAACTACGACAGGAGCAAGGAAACGTGCTGGAACTGATCACACAAGTAAAGAAGCGAAGAAAACAAAGAATTAGGAAGAAAGAGGCGTGAATAGAATGAAAGTATGAATCTATCCTTGTCAATACTAACCTGTTTAATGTTTGGAGTTAAGTATGGTTAATAAAGGAATTCGATAAATGTAACTAAATATTAAAAGAATAAGTACTGTTAACATTAATCGTAGGTTAAAGTGTAATATGTAAGAAAGAAACAAAAAAGAGAGGCGTCAACTAGACGCTGACCACTGGTCACATATCACCACTGGTGACTGAGGAAAATACCTCAAAAGAAAGTATGCAGAAAAGAAACAAGAGTAGTAAGTAGAACATACCCGGTATTCGGTGCTGAGTTAGTGAATGTCCCCGGGTTTCCCTCATGAGACACACACCCTCAGTACATGCAAATAAACAATGTGAAAATGGGTGTGCAGGTTCGTTTCGCCACTATCCTCAGACGAACCTTTGTTTAGCACTCCTCCCGTGTCTCTTCAGTGAAGAGGAGGAGTGCTAAGCTAGGGGTGGCGTAAGGCTACAGGAAAGTAAAGAACGATGATGCAAAAGAGTAGGAAAAGCGAAAGTAAACCTACGGAAAAAAATTTTTAGGTAAAAAAGTGTGAAAAACTGACGTTTGATAGTCAGGGAAGTGGCGCGCCACTGCAGTTTGCAATGGCGCGCACTTTCTTCCACATAAAAACGAAGTCGTTAATACCAAAGGAAGTTTATTATTCTCTAAGTACTTCTTTTAGGAACTTTATTAGGTTATCCTTGTAGTCATTAAACCCAAATTTGTAGTAAATTAATTTATGCCTATAAATGCACTTAATGATACCAGCTATGACTAAATCCTCGCTATACCCATTACTTAAAAGTATATTTTTTAATTCAACAATTTTATCAATGAAATAATTTAATTTTTTTGGGCTGCGATTTCTTCCAAAATTTTACGCCCCCACCCCACCTCCAGAAGGGTCTTGGTACGACCCTCCTCCCTCCCCCGAGAAAATCGATGGATT
>OX377205.1:47145818-47391463 GCA_947396885.1 Heligmosomoides polygyrus polygyrus
CCTCATCCCTCGCATTGACCAACGCCACTATCCACTGCGCCCCGAGCGCTTGCCGGTCGGGGCTTTGCCATCGCTTGTTTTGCCACCGTGCGCGTACATGAGACCCACAGCGCTGAGGCTCTAATTCCACAGCAACTGCAAGGACCTCCTACTCCTCGGGTTTAGCGACTTGGCAAAACAGAAACACATTTTTATACTAATTGAAAGGTGGGGAATCTTCCTATATGACTCGCTCTCACCGTTCAGACACACACTTCAGACCCTTCCCTTGTAAGAGGAAGGGCACAATGGAGCCTTGTCGTCGCTCGAGCAGTATTTGGACTCCACTCCACTCCAGCACTCTATCGCATGTACAGCTAGATACGATCAACACACTTAGTTTTAGTACTGACTTGACAGAAATATTCGCTGAGGTATTAACTTGAGATACAATGTAGAGATCAAAATTGTTCACGGCGTGCAGGACGCGTTACTGTTAACTAATAAAGGGTTGAGGAACCCGTTCACTATACAGAACATTGGACTCCTTCGAATTTCGGGCGCTCCGCGGATCAGCATACTGGAAGAAGAGGAATTTCCCTAGTTGGAAGAGCAGCCACTTCTGCTACCGCTACATGGCGTGCTCTACAACTCACGTACGTGAAAGGCTGCTTCAAAAACGATAACGCCCTTCTCTGCACCTGCAGTGAAGCTTTTCTTGAATCCCACGTTAATTCTGCCCAGTGCGCATAACTGTGGACACATTCTAAAAATATGCAGTACCACGGATATAAACTTCTCAACCCCAAAAACCTTCGATTCATAGTTGTCGCGAAGAAAACCCAGGTGCACCTGCGACCCAGTGCAGGAGTAGATTATCCCTTACAAAATGTCTCGCTATTTCTGGTCTGAATGCTTCCACTCTTATTCACAGTGTTTTTCCTGGTCGTGGGGATAGGGATCCACGGCATGATTGCTAGGGAAGCTACAGACCGAATAAAGTTCTCCGCAACAGCTTTGCAACTTCACCCAATTTTGTATGAGGCGGTTGCTTCGGCTCAGTTCTTCTTTAAACGGGCTAGAATGCCTAAATACCTTCTTGTCTCTTTGCTTGTCTCTTTGCGACTCCCACTTTTGTGGAAAACCCCCGTTCGATGCTTTTCGATTCAACGATACTATCTCGTATTAGTGCGGACATATAATTATACATAATGCGCCCTTTATATCCTTCCAAAACCCATATTTAGCTCTAAGTCTGGTACTACCAACTGGAACACCCTTACTAAATACTTGAACACTGCTAGCGCAATGCAGAACAAGAAGCCATGAGGACGTCCAGCTTACAGAGTCGAGTGGAGACTTTCGACCGCATGTTCGAAAACCAATTCATAAGGGATTACAGGAATTGAGCGTAGAAAATCTGACGCACCTTCTGAAGTGTACAGAGTAGTCATGGTTAGACGACACCCAAAGCGTCTTCTGCATGTATGTGTTTTTGATGGTTAAGTGGAACAGGTTGTGAAGCACCCTTCAATCCTCTTGTTCGTCGCTCCCAAAAGTCTTAGGCTTCACGCAGATTTTATTCGGGCTATAGAGTTCATAGCTGAGAGGATAAATGTTGAGATGTGTTGCTATTTTTGATTACTGTTCAGTTTGATTAAAAGCCGCCAGTAGTTTTCTTCCACCTAATGCTTGAATTACACGTCTGCATCAGAGAAGTATGCACAGCTCATTCAGGTATGCATGCTAAAAATGATATTATTTACCTTGCTTGGCATGCTTGAGCGGAATTTTGCATTCTGGGCGTTTTTTTTTTTGTAGAACGGCTTTAGGAATGTGAAAGGTTGTAGAAGAGTTTTTACTCTTTTTAATTTTTCTACTTACTCTTTACTTCTACTTTACTTTTGCTATATTTCCATAACGAAAATCCTTTTCCTAATTCCAATTCCACTAATGCTGCAGTTGTTCTAGCTGAGCCGAAACTTGTCACTTCTGGCGAACTTTGAGGCTCGGCCGGACTGGTTCGACCGTTGGCAGCGACGCTTCTCGACTCTGATCCGCGATGTTATCTTGACGGGATCATGCGGTCCAAGCCCGCGATGTTAGCACGGTGTCCGAGAACTACCCGTCTCCACTGCCAGTCCACCTCTTACGATCATGAGCGCCTCACGTCTACCTACGCGAATCATGAAGCAGAGACTACATCGAGCAGTCTTCTTCTCATCCGATGACTATTCAAGCGATTGCTTTACCTAAATGAGGGTCTCATATCGCAACTGTGATTTTCCGCGATCGTAGGAGCACGACCTTAACACTCCTCTTCTATGCTCGTTGCTCTGCACTATGGCTTCGCATTGCAGGTTCTTCTTACTGGATTCCATGCACAACGACCTAAACGCCTTTTTGTACGTTCGTGAGTGGAACAACATGTCGGCCTTCAGTGTGCTAAGAGGTGTGCGAGATACTCGTTGCTCGCGCACAATACAGCGAAGGGCTTGGTGTGAATCCAGCAGGATCCCCTGTTACTCGTACCCGTCACCTGACTGCTTCTAGCCCCCCGCTATCGACGCCTGTGCTGCATGACATGCACGAGTTCCTTGGTCGTATCGCTGTTGGCCGCAATGGTAGCCGTCACCTATTTCGACAGGCAGCACAACAACATCATCCATGAATACGTGGCCAGGAACGACGACATCGCCATCCTCTCCGCCACCTACTACAATCGTTCGCGAAGGTTTTGCCCTTCGCCATATTTTCAGCAACATTCAGTGCCAACCATACTCTGTCGAGTTGTTAAACAAGTTCCAACAAGTTTTGTGGAGATGGATCTTCAAACAGTCGCATGTTTCTTCAATCCTAACTGCTTTAGCAGACCCAATGTCTGGAAAACTAGGCAAACTGTCTTGCAACAAAAAGCTAACAAAGTGTGTTCGTCTATTTCTGCAAATCTGCTTTTGTAGCTCCCAAAGGTCGGGAGACTTTTCCGACATCTTTATTTTCGCAAAGACAGCAGGTCTTCAATGGAAAATTATTATTTGCTAGACAGACGCTAGAGGATAGGTTGGATAAAGTGGAGCCCATTTTATGCAATTTCTACACTGCCAGAGATTTTGCACGCTACCTTTGTATCTTTGCAGAGAGACTACTGCTATCGAAGCACTACTGTTTGTGGTGAACTGCTATAGCTCCAAAAGGCGACCCCTCAAAAGTAAAGTGCTGACTCTGTTGCAGTTTATAGCTAGTTCTTCGCGAAGCTTTCACCAAGTCCCTTATCATGCAGCACAGGAATTGTACTCTATAGTGGGTAATTATCCATACAGAAAACTCGATGCCTGTAATTAGCAAGCCCTCATAAAGTGAACTTTTTCCTTTACTTTAATGCAAAAAGGTGGTTCCTTATAATACCATTGTAAAGCCCGTCAAACCGATCGAAGAATTTGTATCTAACAGTTCCTTTGCGGCTGTTTATCAGTGACTTCACATGTATCCCCTAAATTCCGAAACGTCTCGAACTAGTCAAATATCATTCTGCGCTCGGAAACTTTTCAAAGTAACGGCAGCAGTAACATTCTCACCCGTGTTCTGTCTGAGATCGAGGGTATAAGGTTGACGGTCACGACCGTCGACAAGACCTGGAAAGGAACTACCGAAGAGGAACTCTCCGCTATACGCTCCGAGCTCGACACTATGAAACAGCGAGGACGTAGGGTGGATAAGAAGGAATTGAAGGACGAAGACTAAGAGAAGTCCGGAAGAAGAAGAGATTATAGAATGCCTTCTTCGGCTAGTGGACGATGGTGATGTACGTCCCTCCACGTGGTGCCACTGGAAACTGCTCGCTTTGCGGGCTAGGCTGAACACGGACATTCGAGTGCAGGCGACAAGCCTTGTGACACTCCCGCCTACGAACACCATAGGTCACGTAACAGGAGGTCTGGAGATCCGCATTTTTCAAGATTACGCGCCGACGCGCACTCGAAGCGTCTGGCGAAGGTGAGCAGTATGCAAGGATCCCTGACGCGAGGACGGCATTGGGGGCAACCTAGCTAGTCCAGAAGTCCCGCAATCCGTGTTGCAATGCTGAATGGGTACGTTGACGGGCCTTCGGCAAAAGACGTGCGAGTTGGTAGAAGCTCTGGGATTAAGAAGAGTTGATTTCTGTGCCATGCAGGAGGTGCTGGTCCTGCGCCGAGTCAAGGGGCATAAAACGAGTTCGATATGGAGGTCCCAGACACCAGTGGTGTCGGAATAGTCGTCACCGGACGATGCCGAAACTCGATTGTAAGTGTCGAACGCTTTGACGATCGGTTAAGGAAGATCGTTGTCGCCGCTAAGGAATGACTCTATCACTCCTTCTCTGCTCATGCTCTTCAGACTGGTTGCTCCAATCGAGCTAAAGATGAGTTTTGAAGCCTGCTTGATGAGAAGACAGCAGAAGCACCGTCGGCATATGACATCATAATCGTTGGTGACCACTTAGGTGCTACGAAAGACGCATACAGGTCCTGATGGTTTGGCATGCGATTTACGCATTGCCGACGGTAGCGTATTCTTGAAGGAGCACTAATGCTCAGACAGACTTTGTTCTTGTGATGGATAGCGAGACCGAAATCTTGCCACAGACGCAAAGATGCCGGTGGTCTAACAGCATCGACCACTAATCTGCATTTTAAGAATCGCCGCTCCAAGGCTGAAGCAGGGCAAACGATGAAGCAAGAATTAAGTGGTGATGAATAAAAGAGCATGAAGCAGCTATAATTTCTCGCGTGATACCGACAGTCACAACTGACGACAAAACTTGAAAGAAGGCGACCTGGCGATACGTCAAGCTGCACAATCGGAACTCGGCATTACGAAGCCTGGACGACGCAAGGTCGAAAGCAGGCATGGCTGTGGAAAGACGGCGTGAAAGCGAAACTTCAAGAAAAGAAGTCGCTCTATCACGTGGTTTTCGACAAAAAGGTAGCTGATAACTGGTGGAAGTACCAAGAAGCGAGGAAAGCTGCAAAGAAGGCCGTGGTACTTGCAAAAGACACTCATTATGGAGATGTCAACGAGAAACTCGGGTAGCGTGATGGTGACCGGTATCTGCACTGACTTTCTAAGAATCGCCATCGACGGACCGAGAGTAGCGAGAAATTTTTCGGCATCAATGGGAGGGGCCATCATTTTATGGACTCAAGAAGGCATTGAAGGTTCTTTAGCGGCTCCGATCCCTGGTCCCGTTCATGCGATCACCGTGGAGGAAACTGAAAGGGCTTTGAATAAGATGAGGCCAGGCAAAGCGACTGGGCCCGACAATGTGAAAAGCTCACGCTTGCCCTGCAGCAGCAACACCCGTCGTTGGATAGCAAACCTTGTCCGCGCGGGATACAGTGGGCGCATCCCGCGCGGGTTAGATCACTGAAACGTCAACGAAGGTTAACTCAATTATATGTGGTAGAGTGGATAGATGGATAGATAGAAGATAGAAGATAGACACCACATTTGCGGAAATAAGCCACCTGATGCAGGTATCGTTATCAGAGGAACCTCCCCTAGAAATGTGTAGTGAACTGATGCGGAGCAACGCTGAAGAAGAAAAAGGGAACGATGAATGTCAGCGTAGATGACACCAACCTGCACTAACTCTGTTCGACGAATTACCGTTAGTTTGTATTAAGCCCCAAAAGTGAGAATCTTTATGTATTTTAGCTGTTAGAGATCCCGCGTTAATCATCATTAGCGGTGGTTATTTTGATAGTCCAACACTGTTTAGTGGAGATCAAGATTGAGATTTCCAATTGAAGGGTTTGCCCATCTAACCATAGGACGAGTTGCCTTATCTAGGTGGTCTTCAAATTTTCGTGGCTATATGAAGTCATGTATTAAACTTCCCTTGGGCAGTCATGGAAAGTGGTTTGTCCCAATAAGTCGCTATCTTGATACTCAAGGCACGACCTGGGATCTAATATAAAGTTTGTGCCAGGTGTATTCCGATGATTGACCTGCTGTAGCACAACTATTGAGTCCGTATAACCACAAATATTGGATTTTATTTCAGTTGGCAACTCTTTCTTGGGTGAGAAAGAAGGCAAATAAACCAATTTAGTGTGGGGGAGTAAGGAATGAGAGTGAGTGTGGATGAGAGTAGAGTGATAGGATAAGGGAAGGAGGATAAGAAGTAGGCCGAGTAGTATATAAGGGGAATAACTTGAATAAACATGTTACTCCTCACTGTTCTGTTCTGTACTGAGGCCACAACTTTTAGATTAACCCAAAGCTAGTTTTCTGGCTTAGTGTTGCACCAGTAATCCTGGGCAATCAAAACGGAAGGTCAAACAGAGGAACACCAAAGCTGATAGCAAAAATTCATGGAGCTTTGCCGTAGACGGACAAGAATTCTATAGCCACTCAATCAGTGACTGTACAGAGTAGACCCTACAGCAAAAAAACCGTCTTTCTGAGCCACAGCGATGAAGCTGCCGGTGTGGACAATGCCTGACTCGTTTCCCTTTCAGCTTCGAGAACAACACTGTGGTTCTACTATTGAATGCTCACCAGGTGCTACATCTGAAACACTCGGAGCTGTACGGCATATCGAGCAACGCCTCCGGCGCGATGAGGACCGCCTTCAGGTAGGTTAGTCGAGTGCGGTGCTGGCGCTTCCGTTGCGTCAGCGCTGCCGTAACAAAGGCCTTCCGAGTCCAATCTCCACAGCGCATCGGTCGTTGGTCGCCGCCTAGCGCTTACACCTCGCAACATCTCCGTCACCGTCGGGGACGAGCTCCACGAGATTTCAGGATCTTCCCCGTCGTGCAGCAGATTCCATTCTATTGCAAGTGGGTGCCGTTCATTGCAGTCGGTCTGGTCAGCGAAGGAATGACATCGCTGCAGTTGGCGACAGGAGAGCAAGGAATGAGTGTGAGTGGAGCGAGCGGCTTCGGTCACTGCCTTAGCAAGTAGCATTTGTGTACTAGTGTTAAATAACTGGCAACCACTAGCGCTTCTTCGGAAGCGTATTGCTTCACTGGTTTGCAGTGCCCCAATACTTCAGTGGACCCTTCCGACGTTAAGCTAAAACAAACGATGAGTGAAGGTAGCTTTGTTTGCCTTCAGGTCCTAACCATGTATCAATCCTACCGGAATGAGCATTCGCAGTGATGCGTACGTATAAATGGCGCTCATTCTAGAACACGTGCACGGGATCGCCCAGTCAAGATCAACCCAGCATAAGCGATAGAAAATTCTCCAACTTCCTTCATTTCCAAGCAGTTAACCTAACGCAGAGGTGGAGAAGAGGCTGCACCTTCATCGCACTCTCTCCCAGGCCATCTCACAGTATCGACTGAACGCAGAGTCGTGGCGACGTTCGTTCAGGTTATTCCCTCGCACAGCTCCTTTACTCTTCCAGTTGGACCAGCTAGTTTCTTCCAGAGCTGCACTTCGAATCACCGTGTGCGATGATACGCGATTTCCTTAAGTTCTATGCTTATTCTCAGTGTATTGATCTCATATCTGTTTGATCTCCTTTCAAGAATCTATGTCTCTGCTACCTACTGCATGTATTCGGCACTTTCACCTACCGAACTGTTTCCTGGCTGATCTTTAGTGGTCATTTGTCGCTTTTGTGGTGCCAACTATGTTAAGCGGCGGAGGTAGGACAGGGCCTTTTCTTGCGCTTAGTGAAAAATGCGCTAGACGCTCTCAGCATCGGCAATGCCGGGGTCATTGGTTCTCTTCTCCACTCTACCCCACTAGGTCAACACCGTTATTCCGCCGAAACTTTTCTATTTGTTTTCTGCCCCTCCCCCCCCCCACGCAGCCGTTCGCGTTCCCTGTTAAGGAGAGCTTGTGTTCTTCATGCGGGGAGGGACCTGGTGATTTCTTCGTCATCTGCTAGAACTCGCCTTGGTCGTGTTCAGGATAGCCGGTGCGCATGAGCAGGCACAATGAGGTGGAACGAAGATGAGTGCTTCTGTCTTTTCAATCTCACTGATCGCCCATGTAGGGTGTCTCGTGAGTGCCACAAACGCTCGAGAGATTCCGCACTACCATTCCATCCCTGCCCTTACTGCAGCTTACTGCCCTTTCCCATCACATCCGCCTTTGTCCCGTTTCAGCGGCTTTTCTGCAGACACACAACCTGCGACCTTCTGAGATCCATCCGGCAAGCCACTTCTCCACTCAATCCTCCCACGTTCAGAGTCTCTAGACTCCGGAGCTTATTCAACACAATGTGCACATCTCCGATCCAACTTCTACGGGAAAGGTGATGAGAGCCAAGATGAGAACATGAGTGCTCTTCGAGAGGCGTGACGTATACGTTACGTCTTTATAATTGAAAAGAATGACGGTGAAACACCTCTCCATTATGGGCTGTTTGCCCTTCCATTTGCAGCATTCAACCTATTATTTGATGCTCTTTCGCTCGAATTCGGAAAGAGGAGCGAGCTCAGACAAAAGTCGGTTAGTAACCGATTATGAAAGGGTTTGAAACAGATGTAGTGCTCGACTTGAAACCCTGCCGTGTCTGAGACACTAAGTTGGCTGGTAACCGACCAGGGTCTGGAACCGAGCACTGCGCAATAGCAACACGTGCTGCGGGGGGGGTGGTCGCCTTTCCTGCTTTCCTGTTCCAAACCCTTTCGAATCGACTCAGTGTCTGAGGCATGGCAGGGTTTCAGAACGAGCAAACCCTACCTAAATCTGTTTCAAACCCTTTCATGCTCCGTTACTAAACGACTTTTGCCTGAGTGGGGAGGAAGAGAAGTTGGAGCTTTTAGGCTGTGGAGCAATGATGCATTTCCAGGTTTCCTACCGTCTACCGCATTTCGAGCGCCACGATGTCGTGGCCTGCTTTTCGCCTCTCTTTCTCAACGAGCGTTGGCAACTGCTTCTGCTGACAGCTGAGGTATGTGATGTGCCTGTGACAAATCCAGCATGAAACAGAGAAATCTTTAGGTGGTCGAGAGACTTCAGAGCACATTAAATATCGCTGTTGTTACGTTCAGTTTTTTTTTTGTTTGTGCGGGCCCTAAGGAGAAGCATAAGTGTGTGATAGTATGTATATGAGCAGTGTACCTCGCTTAGACATTTTTTTCATATTCCTCCATCATTGCTGAAGAAGGTTTCTACATCGGTAGCTATACCTACCAGCTGGTTAGTACGTTTTTACACATTCTCTGTAGAAGAAAAAAGCGTGTTTTTTATCCTCAACGTCTTTCCATCTTGGAACAGGGCTCTTCAAATGTCGAAAACACAACTGAGCGACTACGAAGGTCAAAAAGGGATCGCTTATCCTTGGCTGAAAGAGTTAGTTGGGGCGCTGATCACGAACTTGACATCGGCTTCTGAAATTCCGATCTCTTGTTGAAGGTATGTATGAGTAGGCGAGAGTGGTGTGGTCAGAAAAACAAATTTTGGCCCAAAACTTGTGTATATTACTGGGGCTCCTTTTGGCATCCGTTTCGGTTTTAAATTATTACTGAATTCGTTTAGCTTAAAAGCAGTGCTTAAAACCCAGATCCCTATTATTGTATACTTCTGGCCCAAATAATGTATTAGGTATCGATTTACTTAGCGGCATAAATTCTCCACCCGTTCGTCGCTTTTGAAGTTCTGCTGACCCACGGTTCCGCGGAGCGACGTTATTCTCATTCCCCTTAAAATGTACTGCGGAAGCAGGATCCCAGCACCTTCTGATACTCTGAGTCCCCAAACGCGGAGAATAGAACATCCCGAACGTCTTCTTGTCCTCTTTAGACCTTCTCTCATTCATTACAGTAAAAAGACTGGTTTTGCTATATAGAATGGTATAGCAGAATACGGTAGGGCAAAATCTTCAAAACTACTCCTATGGGGCCTCACCCTCTATTGCACGTACGCGATTCATTCTCTGAAGTACGCGGTCTATTTAATAATTATGGTTCCCCTTTAATGGTTCTATTACTGGACCCTTTACTGAACCCCCTTAACTGGTGTTCCCTTTATTGGCTCCCTTACTGGTCCCTCCTTGACTGGTCCTTCACTGGTACCCCATTTATTGATCCCCTTCACTGGACCTCCATCCCCCCTCACAGCTCCCCATTACTGGTCCCACCTTCACTGGTTCCCCTTTATTAGTAAACCTTTAACAGGTCATCCCCCCTTCCCCCACCTTCACTGGACCTCCTCCCCCTCCTTCAACGGTCCCACCTTCACTGGTCCCCCTTTTACTGGTTCGTCTTCAGTGGTCCCCCTTTATTATCAACCCTTTTCCGGTTCACCCTTCACTGTCCCACCCCCCCCCCCCTCTTCTGCTCTCACCTTCACTGGACCTCGATTAACTGGTCCCCTCTTCACTGGTCCCCCTATCCTTCACCGGTCCACATTACTGGACCCATCCTTAGCTGGATCCCCTTTTAAAGGGATGCCAGTGAAGGTGGGACCAGCAATAGGGACCCTTCAAGGGTCAACCCATTACCGGTCCCTCCCTACTGGATCACCATCCTTCACCACTCCCCCATTACTGGTCCCACTTTCACTGGTGACACGTTGTCTGAATGCGGACAGGCCTTGTGCGACATCAGTGACATCTCTTCTGAACCCAGGCACCTGATGAACGACGTCGGTGATATGTGTTCTCAATTCGAGCGTGCTTTGAGCGACATCGGTGGCACGTCATGTGAATTTGGAACCCCAGGCACGACATCGGTGACACGTCGTCTGAATTCGGACAGGTCTTTCGCGACATTGGTGACACCTCTTCTCAACCGAGGCACCTGATGAAGGACGTTGGTGGCATGTCTTCTCAAGCCGGACGTCCTTTGCTTGACACAGTTACACGTCTTCTTAATCCAGACACACACCCATTACGCGATATCAGTGACACGTCGTATGAATCCGAACACCCCTTGTGCGACATCAGTGATACCTCTTCCCAACCCGGACGTCCTTTGCGCGACATTGGTGGCATGTCTTCTAAACCCAGATGCCTGTTGAACGACCTCGATGACACGTGTTCGGAACTCGGACACCCTTTGCGTGACATTGGCGGCACGTCTTCTGACCCCTCTCAACACGACGCAGGTGACACCACACAACTACAACCCCCCATACCCATACTTCCTTCCAACACACTCCTCCAGCGCTTCTGTGCAACCAAACAAACACACACAGACAAACGACCGTTCTCGCTTATATATAGTAGGATTCTCAGGTAGGCTTCTCGTGAACTGCGTTACAAGGGCAGCAGAGATATTAGAGTGTATCTATGTGGAAGCTAGGATTTAGAGATGAGAATTTCAGAGACATGTCTTCGATTAGTATATGTATGATGCGTTCCAGGACAAGGTGGAAGTTGTCTATGTCTAAGCGGAGCTTAGGGAAAGGCACATCCCCCCGTTGCAGGTCTACAGTCACTATGGGGCTGCGATGCACTTCTACGTGAGATCCATGATCACGGATCTCTTCACACTTCTGACCCGCTACCCGAAAGCTCGAATTCAGCCGTGGCCTGCTGTGCGACTGGGAGAGAAGCGAGCCAGCTCGAGCTCATTCGACCCGAACATAGAGCTGGAATTCAGAAATCAGGCAGCAGCCATGACGGATTGTCTGCTCTACTACAAGGTAAGCTGGGCAGTCGATGCTTACTGCCTAGCGGCTGTGTTCGAGCGCCTTGTGCCTTGTTTAGGAATCGGCCAAATACATCGTCTTCCCGGATACCGACGATGTCATTATCCCTCGACTGGGAAGAACGTACTTCGAGGAATTCGAAAGGGTGAAGTGCTTTATCGTCGGCGGCGGCGGTCGCAGAGAGACGGCTCCCTAGCAGTGCTGTCTGCGCAACAACTGGCCGTGGTCGGATCTCCGCCGGAGATTCCGCTAGCCCGTCGACTGCCGTCTTATGAAGATCGTGCGCCCTTGCTAAACTGCTTCTCCTAGGTGTTCCTTCTGTATCCTGATGCTGCCGCCGTCGCCTACAACATGTCTCAGTCAGCTATCATTTCGAGTAAGTCAGACTAGTTGATGGTATTGATCCAGTAGAGTGGCGTGGGCAGTGTCTACTCCGGCCCAACATAGTCTCTCGATTCCTGAATAGGTGCAACCGCTTGCTTGGCATGGTAACAGGCGATAATTTTTGAAAATGCTCGCAGAGAATATAGGCGTTTAAGAACAACAGCCTCTGCCTAAATGTGCGGACTGCAGTGTCACCACATCTCTAATTTTTCATCGCAGTGAATATGAAATGTGCGGCCTTAAATCACTGTTCCAGCAACTACACCTTCACTGTACTCGCCGGTAGACGTCCTGAAGTCCGTTCAATTTAAAGGTAACAATCCATCATCTTTCAATGAGTACCGAGGGTTGGTCACAGTATTGACGCTCATAGATGCTTAAAAGTTTATTTTTCAGCTTCCTCACTCTTTGCACTGCCAAACATTTCCCTAACTGAACAGTTGACTGAATTCTTTACTGCCACTTACGGTTAATAGTGAGCTTTGCAAAAATAATGAGATTCTTTTCGAAGAATCTCTGTGAAATACCATACTTTCAAAAAAGCATGCAGCAGTCAGAGATTTGAACTCTTCCTAAATTCATTAGCTCCCTAAATTCCGTAGCTTCCAATTTCATTAGGGAAGCAATGAATGGAGAAGCCCGCGCCTGCCTTAGATCTTAGTGGTTGATTTCCTAACATACTTTATTTTGAAGTTTTCAGCGCCTTCAATAAGCGACGTTTAGCAGAGAACTCAAACGTGAAACCGCAGCCACCCGATTCCACTTACAAGGGAAGGGTCTGAAGCGTATGTCTGAACGGGGGGAGCGAGTCATATAGGGAGAATCCTCACCCCACAATTGGTTTGAAAATGTGCCTATTTTTTGCCAAGTCGATAAACCCAAGGAGTAGGGGATCACAATGGGATGCGGCGCAGCACGCGTTTGAGGGTCTCGTACAACCGCGATGCGCATGCAGCCAGTGGCTCGGAGCGCAGGTGGGTAAAGGGTTGGCTCGTGCGAGGGAGCTATGAGTTTGGTTCCTCTCCGCTGCTGCATTGTTGCATCTTAACTGATTGGTAGAGATTTGGGGGATTCTGACGTCTATACCATTTTCAGACGTTTTCCGCGCATTTTTCCAGCTGTACGCTGTGGTATTCAACATGGTGATAAATGTTCAACACCAGTGATACACAGGTACAAAGTGCCTGTGTAGTCAATCGCGGTGTCTTCCTCCATGGTTATGAGCACGCAAAATCCAATTGCAGACGCACGCTTTCCTCCGAAACAAGAGTTCCACCCGAAAACGTTATCATATGCCCACTGCTTGCTTGCCTCTCCACGTCCATCAGTTCGTCTTGCGGATTCCAATCTTCTTCTTCTTCTTCCACCATTTCCACCTGTTCGCCTTCGTCAACTTCAAGTTGACGAGCTTCGAAGTCTTTGAGTATGCTGGCCATCGGTTCGGCCAGCTTGATTTCTTTCCTCGAAGATTCCTTGTCTAAACGTGGGCTACAGTTCAGCGTGAGCAGGTGGATCACCACTCGACCGTCGGCGGACATTGTTGGTGTTAGGTTCTAGAAAACCTTCAACAGGCCTCTAATTTCAAGGTGACGGGCAGACATGAGGGAAAGAGAGTATCGATGCCGTTTATCCTAATTTGCGGGATCCACACTCCTCGTTTCTCATTTTAATCACCTCCGTCCCCAATCCTGGTCTCTTTTGAAAAGCCGAGCAGGATGGTTTTTCCCGAGGTCATTGGTCCATGAATGGAAACAAACTGTGACAGCCTGTTTATATGCTGCCCGTATTGTGCCCAGTGCTGCTTCATGCACTTTGTACCTTTGTATCACTGGTGTTGAACACTTATGCATCAACATGTTGAATACCACAACGTACCGCTGGAAAAAAATTGCGCAGAAAACGTCTGAAAATGGTATAGACGTCAGAATCCCCCAATTCTCTACCAATCAGTTGAAATGCAAAAGTGCAACAACGCAAAGGAGCAAAACCCCTGACCTCTCTCGCATGAGTCAACCCTCTATCCACCTGCGCTCCGGGCCACTGGTTGCAAAGCACCGCGGGCGTACAAGACCCCAAGCGCGTGCTGTGCCGTATCCCAATCTGACCCCTATTTCTTGGGTTTAACGACTTTGCAAAAAATAGACACATTTTCAAACCAATTGAGGGATGAGGATTCTCCCTATATGACGCGCTTCCCCCGTTCAGACATACGCTTCAGACCCTTCATTTGTTAGTGGGTTTCCGTTGGGAGACGCGTGCCTGTTGCGCCATGCAGTGTGGTGGCTATCTATCCCGAGTTAACTAAGCGAAGGAAATACCGCGTCAATTCACTCAGCCCTTTCCTTTGCTTAAAGTCACTTGTTGGAGTTGGAGATAGATCCGAAGAGCGTTCACAAGTGTTACTAACTGTAAGTCCGCTCTATTTTCTCAATAGGATGTACGCATCGACGAAGGTGCGCAGTGCGTTCGCCTCCGTACGGCGTTTGAACCTACAGTTGATCTCGAGAACCTGGCGAGGATCTATCCTAGTCAGGAGGGGGCAAGCCTAACATGACAGCTGCGTATGCCCAAACAAGGACAACGCCTCTCCTCTAATTTTGTTCGAGAGCCTTCAGATCATGGCTCTGCAACTGGAGCCGTCGATCAAATTCAAGGAAGGAAGTAAATGCGCGCAACACACTGTGTTTCCTCCTCTCACCCCCTGACTAGGATAGATCTCTTGATGGTCAAACTTTTTGTGAGTGTGAGTTTTAGGCGAGCTCAAAGTAGCAATGTTAAGGTGAGACGCGGTGGGGGAAGATCGTTGTGCGGCCTGAACGAACAGACAGTGCGTGGATCCATCGCAGCTACGGCATACGAGAAGGCTACGAGCAAGTAGGTGGTCTTCGATGGCAGTTCGGTCTCTCCATCCGGCGAAGCAGCGTTTCCAGGTGACTCTTCCCATCGAGCTGAATTCAGCTCTTCACTTGCGGTTCTGGAACTTCAACAACCAGTCTCAAATGAGCGACGACATTGTCCCGATCTACGACCCTCTGCTGAAAAACCTCAGCGGAGCGCCGCTGTTCAACCGAGACGACCTGGCTGAGATAAACGACAGCTTCGTGGCCAACATGCGGCAGGCAGGCAGCACGTACGATCGTCTGCCCGAAGTCTCCATCTACTATCCTCTGATCGAGCAGTGCTACAACCGGATATTCTACAACGGCGAGCACCACGGCAAGTGCAAGGGTCCGGAGCTGTGTGACCTGCCCCAGTTCCCGGGAGTTCGCTGCATGAACGTGAAGAGTGACTACGAGACGTTCGACGGCTACCAGCGGATCTTTCTCCATCGCCTAGTCAACGCTCGATTTGAGCAAAGTGATCTCGGTTGCTCGATGTGATTCGACGAATGCTCAGTTCTCGGAACGGAGCATTTCTCCGGGAGCTGTGCTCGAGTGTGAAACGGGCTCCTCTTCCAGTGCTTGCTCGAACTCGCCCCTGATCACAATGGCATTGCGGTGAAACCAAAGATTGTGTGTCAGGTGGGAAAGAAGCTACTGTACTATACTGTCTTCTATTCTTCTCGGCTAGAGTTTTTGCCACTGCTCGATCGTAACCATACAGCACGAACCATCATTTTATGCTTGAACGCTCTAATAACATGATACGCTCTAATATGGTTCACTGCATTTCTGTTTTGCTCCTTCGCAGCTTTGTATATCTCTAGTCATTTCTTCAGTTATGTTTGCAACTTTTTAAAGTTTTCTTTCTTTTCCGTTGGTGCCAAGTCGTTGTCCTGTTGCACGTACATATGCTTGCTCTTCTATGTTAGCGTACAAATGCGAAAAACGTAACTCACTTTGGACCGAAGATGCCCCAAGATTCCGGCGATTGTAGCGTTAGGGTCATCGAACTGAAACAGCTTACATTTATATAAGATGTGGTCAGCGTCTATCAAATCGACTTTCAGTTAATCCCGCTGACTTCTCAAACAGAAACCGATAAAGCTGGAAAATTGCATCGGAAAAGTTGCTAAATCAATGCTTCACCCAGGATGACTACGGCGAGTTCCGTCAGATGGCGTATAGTCCTTCTGCGCCATCTACCTTGTTAAGATAAAGATAACTAATTACATAATTCACTGTGTCTCATGCATCTGACCGGATATTAGTACCAGAACATCGCGTACGGATGACAGTGGAAATAAGCGCTGAGTTACTTCTCTAACAACAATGTGCAGCGTTTGAGAAGTTTTCGTACTTCTCCAAGGAGACATCGAAAAAACGGAGCTCAGACGAGAGGTTGCTCCTGACTTTGCAGTGCAAGCTTTAGGGTTGTTCTCAACGAGTTTGTGTGTTTGGATGAAAGGATTTACTAAGCGTGATGAAAGAGATCGGGTAGCGTTCCCGGTACAAGTAAGCCGCAAATTAGCTCTTTTCGAAGACTCCATACAAACTGGGCCGGGAAAAGTTAGCGTTTCAACAAGTTCCTACATAAGCTTGACGGCCAAGAGTAGATGGAAGGGGAAGCCAGATGAAGAAAAGGTGATCAGAAAGATGTGGTCCTACACTTAGAATGCAACTACTAATTATTTGGAATGAAAAAACCTCTATGCATCTAGAATCGCAAACGGCTCAGAAATACGATGTACCTTCAACGTAATGTGTGTATGCATTTAAGCCCTTTTCATATGCATGTGTGTTGTATATGGGACCCTTTCTGACAATACAAAGAGGAGCGAAACGTAGGATATTGCTAGAAACAAGCAGTCGTAGATGATCTGCATGATCAAAACGAAATCAAGGAAGACAACTAAGGGGCTGTCTTCCTGATGGAAAAACATCAGGTCTGCACCTCTCGGTTGAAACATCTAATTTACGCCTCACACCAGTTCCACGTGAGAATTCTAGAAGCAGTCAGTTAGTGTATGCAGTGCCACACGAGATTTTTAGGCGGACCACTATTTGGAAGGGCCTGACGCGTTTCGACTTCATGTCGTGTTCAGAGGCCTGAACGTGGCGTATAAGTTTGAATTGCACTCTACCCCACCAAGCGCCTTAATTGCACTAGCATTTTCGACTACAACAACAACCACCGCAAGTGTCCAATTGGAAAAAACGAAGCCACCAGCTGGATCCACCGCAGGCTGATTCGCCCACAAAAGTTGACCAGTAGAGGCGAATGAGGCACACTGTGCATCACTGTCACGACCGGTCGCTACAGTTCACAATGAGGCACAAATGGCTGAAGTCACTCGTCGCAGAAAGACACTCATTTCGGTGGGTAGAATGCAATTCTAACTCGCAAGCAGAATCAAGATTCCTTCTATTGGTGAGTGAAGCCTGTTTCACTCACCAGTAAAAGGAGTCTTGATTCTGCTCGCGAGTACCGATCATAGCGGCAGAGTGTTTCCGCTTTTTTCCCATTTCAAAATTGTCTACGCTGAAGTTGTGAATTGCTGTACGATGCACTGCAAGGTGCAGCCGGCTCTTACACGCTTCTTGTGGGCGCGCGAATCTATGGAGCTCGAGCTTTCCCCGGTCAAATACGGGTTCATGTTAAATGCTTCTGAGTAATGCGAGGAAAAGCTGTTAAAATGGTTTTGAGACGAATGAGCAGACTATACCTCCTGCGGCATCTCGTATGACTCGTTTCCACCTTTCCTTATGAGCCACGCAGCCAACGAGGTGAATATAAAGAACTGCTCGCCAACATTTGTGGAGTTAACGAAATAGTGTCTGAAGAGGAAGGATACGGAGTCATCGAGAAATTGGGGACCACTGCTTTCGATACCTTGGAATAGACCTGTACGCCGTGCTCATCTTCAGAAACCCATCTTCGTAGTCGAGCAGCTTCAATTTATCTACGAGGTCCTCGTTGCGTATGAATGGCTCATACAGTTTTCCCGGCCCCTCAGGCAGGTCCTGATCATGTTCTTCCTTTTCTTCTGCTTCTTCCATGATCAGAAGTCGACGACCGACGACGAAGAAGAGATCCGCTGCAAAATTGGATATTTAGAGCAAACGAGGGAGTCATTGTAGCCTGATGGCTGTATGCAAGTAAAAATGGCACGACTGGCTAGACCATCGATTACAAAGAAATGCATCCTCCACAAACAGTGATGTATCATGACATTTAAGCTACTCGAGGTGCTGGAGATAATGCCGTTCAAAGGAGAAACGGCCGCCATTGAAGGGCAGTTGCCATGGCGACAGTGTGACTCTTTTGGGCGAGCTCGTTCTGGTCAATTGCACGGGTGCTCGCTCTTGGCACCATATTTCATTCGCAGCGTTGTGGTCATTTGCTGGAAACCGGGAAACTGAATCCGGATCACCTGAATTAGGATAGGATCTGTTCAGCACAGTGTGTGCATAGGCTTTGAATTCAGAAATGCTCTCGAGAAGGTGACTTATTCCCATTGATCTTTCGATTTTAGTTTGTCCATTTATTTCTTCATGGTGCAATATAGCAGCGTAACAGCGAGTAAATTAAAAATGTCGAAAAATTCCCACTTAAGGCTGATGTAACACGTACTACAATTTGCAGTATAGGATCAGATTTAGCCAGGTTAGTTTTCGATCGCAAATCTAATTTATGCAAAGTCCTTGAACCCAACGAGCTAGAGGCCCTGAAAATATAGCATGGAATAGCACCTTCAGCACTTGCACGCTTACGTGAAAGAGGAGAAGTGGTAAAGATGGTGGGGCATGCAGCTCGGTGGCTCAGTGGGGAGTGACGATGTTTCATAGGTACAAGCTAGAGCTCGACTCCAGAGCCTTGTCAAATTTTTGCGTCCTTTGATGATCATCCCTTGTTTGGTATCATCACTTTTCGTAAGCACATATTCCACTATAGACTCCCAAAGCGTATTCAGTACAAGCTTCTCATCAGTTAACCTCCCCCCCCCTACTTTTCAGTTGGCAATCAGTCAAGTCAGTTCTCCAGTTTCTTTCATTGTGGCTGTTCAATGGTTTCAATGGCGCTCATACTGCTGCTGCTACTCCCACTATCACTGCGATGTAGGGACTAGAACACAGAAATTCCGCTGTAACGACGAGCACAACTTTGAGAACAACTTAATTAACAACAAAATATTGTTAAATGGAGAGCTGAAGACCTGCTGGAGTCCTGCAGAAAAATCATTATCGTTCTAGTACGTCACTTGCATGCACAATCCTACCAGAAGTGGTTCCGTTGCCATCGTTGGAGCCTGCACCTTCCTATCCAATGGCAACGGCGCATGCGCCTGTGTCGTAGGTGGTGCATCGCGGCTCCTACCGGGAAACTGATCGTGAGAGGCGAGGAAGACGACACTGGCAGGTTCGCTCTACGGCAACGTTTTCTGTTAGGTGGTCCGGAAAGTTCTCAGTGTTTTGAGCGCTTCACTCTGAACTACTATAACCTTCTCAAATCCTATCAGATTGGGTCGAAATAAACACCGTGCGAATCAGCACACTTTTGCCAACGGGCCACCAGTCGAACTATTCCATCAGCGAAAAAATTGGGCGATCGATATTCGACAAAATCCACGAAAGCCGTTTTGGCTTGGTCCTGATTGGTGAAGGTTTTACCAGAGAGAAAGTTCTGAAAGTGTTTGAAAAGACGGTCGTCGGTTGGTGAGAGATAAGGAGAATACGGCGGGTGAGGCAGAACTTCAACCCTTGATTCGTTCAAATTTCAAACAGTGATTTGTGAAGCATGTGGGCGGCGTTATTTTACAAAAAATCGGGCCTCTTTTGACCAATGCTGGCTGAAGTTGACGCAATTTTCGGTGCATTTCATCGATTTCCTTACAGCAGGACTGCTGTGATTGTTTGGCCCGGTGCCGAGAATTTGTATTGGACCACACCAGCCGCCGACCACCACGCAGTGACCATTTCTTGGTGGAGGTTCGCCTTTGGAAAATGCCTGGGTTCGTCGGACTAAAACCACTGTTTGGCATGTCTCTTGCTATCATACAGATTCTACTTTTAATCACAATATTCGATCCAAAAACGGGTCAGCTTTCTTGCCTAAAAGTAGAGTAGAGTAAGTCTCGAAGCGCGGCAATTTTTGTAGCTCAACTTGTGAAGCACCCACTTTTCGAGCCTTTTCAGCTTCCCAAGGCGTTTCAAAGCATCCGCAAAAGCAGTTTTACTGACGCCTAGCTCCTACGCGATCCCGCGAACTGTTTGAGATGGTCCAGCTTCCACCAGTTCCTTCAACTCGTCGTCAAGGATTGCTCTAGGTCGACCGCTACGGAGATCATCTTCGAGGCTGAAATCTCCGGTGCGAAATTTACTTAACCGCTGGCGTACAATGCCTTCTCCAACACTGGTTGGTCCCCCACACTTGATTGATTTGTCGCGCTGTCTCTGCTGCGGATTGCCCCAATTTGAAGTTAAAATAGAATATCGTTCGGAACTGCTCCTTCGACATACTTCGGTAAGCCCTTCAGGGACAGAAATATGTATGAAACAACCTGGAAACATAAATTATTTAGTCAGATTGAGGGAAAAATTCTGTACAGAAAGTAGCATTAATGCGCAATGCAAGTTGAATTTTTACTTAATACATAGTAGGCGAATGAGAAATAGTAACACAAAACGCCGAGAACTTTCCGGACAACCTAGTATTAACCTGTGCATTCAATTCAGCTGCTTTAAGCCTTAACTACCTGGTATCGAGGTTCTAAGCTCTCACAACGATGTTTTGTTGCTATCAATACTCCAGCGCCAGGCGGGACTCGAGCCCACACCTCCTGCTGACCGGACGGGAATGCTATACGCCATTTCACTACCAGCGCTTTTTGATCGAACGCAACCTCTGCATTATTCTTCTGAGGCTCATGGTAGCGTTGTCGGAGGAGGCGCCGGTTGTCAGGTGTACTCTGGTGTTCGAGGTTCTTGATTCGAATTTCCCCTCCCCCTTCCCGGTCACCTTATTACGCACCTTAACCAAAACAATGAAGATCACGTGCTAGTAAGAGCTCTACTCACTAACGAATTATAAAACAAGTAAAAGAAACACACGAGAAGTCGAAAAGGGAACACGGACTGAGCGAAGGTACAAAACTGTCGTACACTAAGTAACTGTAAAAAAGGAAGAAACTTGACGTGCTGCTCCTGTTATCATCTCGACTTTGTAATCTCAGAGGCGGCATGTGGTCGGGCTCAAAACTTACAGAAAAGAACAATACTTACTTTGATACTTTGATACTTTGATGGTCCTTTGTCGTCTGGAGGTCTTCTCAGCGGGGACCACAACTCTTCCAGACCGCTCGATCTTTGGCTGCTTGCATCCAGGGAGGCAGACTTCGCTCTCTGAAAGATCTTGAGAATGAGTCTGCCCATCGCGTTGGCGGTCGTCCCAGTGGTCTCTTATGGTCTCTCGGGAGCCATTCTGTGACACGGAGACTCCATCTATCGTCCTGTCCTCGAAGCAGGTGTCCGGCACAGCGATATTTGGACTTCTTCATGTACTGCAGTGGATCTGCTAATTACGACTTCTCCCGTAGCTCCGAGCTTCGTAGGCCTTCTTGCCATTGCTGACGAAGGCTTGTCCTTAGAAGACATCTCTCCAGTGCACGATGCGTAGTTTGCATCGCTCTGGCGATTGTCTTGTTGTCGGGCCAGGTTCCTGTCGCGTAACACATCGCAGGCAGTACAGAGGAGTTGAATATCGAGGCCCTGAGGCCGGGATCCTTGACCTGAACGGTGACTTCGCGAATCGAACTGAAGGCTGCCCATGCTGCGCGTCTCCTGCTGGCGATTTCAGGAGCGAGGTCGTTATCCATGTTCAGCTCTCTTCCCAGATAGACGTAGGAGTCGACCTGTTGCAGAGCGACTCCATTTAACCTTACGAGTTCCGTGTCACACCACTGGTTGACCATAAATTGTGTTGTGGACATATTCATGTCCAATCCAATCTTCATACCTGCCACATTGAGCTCGTTCAGCATTTCCTCGACTTCTGCCGTGCTGGTAGAGATGAGAACAATATCGTCGGCGAAGCGAAGGTTGCTGATCCGTTTACCGTCGACAAGGTAGCCTTTATCGTCCCAGTTCAAGTCTTTCATGGCATCCTGGAGTGCCGCTGTGAATAGCTTGGGAGAAATTGTGCCTCCCTGCCGTACACTTTCCCGACAGGAATTTTAAGCCTTCGATCGAACAGCTGGATGGTAGTCAATGTGTTCGAGAAGCATTCGTCGAGAAGTCGGATGTAGGGCGATGGTATACCAGCGTGCGCAAGTGCGTTCAAAACGGCGTTGATTTCCACAGAGTCGAACGCTTTCCGGTAATCCACGAAGACAAGGACAAGTGGGATGGTGGTATTCGGGGCTCCTCTCGATGAGCTGTGAGACAGTCTGAATATGCTCCATGCAGGAGAAATCCTTGCGGAACCCTGCTTGCTCCACAGGCTGATATTCATCCAAGCAACGCTCCATGCGGTTAAGCAATATCTTGGTGAAGATCTTGTACACAACCGAGAAAAGACTGATGAGTCGATAGCTGTTGATATCCTCCTGCTGACCTTTTTTGAAGATTAAAACTGTTTTCGACTCCTTCCATGAGTCCGGAATCCTATCAAGTCGAAGGTAGTGGTTGAAGTGCTTGGCAAGAAGTGAGCAGACGGCACTGCCACCCGCACAAAGGAGATCAGCAGAAATGCCGTCCGGTCCGGGAGCAGTGCCCGGCTTCATCCTTCTGATGGCATGAGCAACTTCTGATTCCAGAATGGGAGGTACTTCCTCAGCTGGTGGCATCAAGCATTTCGGGACAGTGATGGAAGAACGGAACAGATCTGTGTAGAATTCCTGAACGATGGCCTCCATCGCTCTTCGAGACGTTTGCGTTGTTCCATCCTTATCCACAAGGGCTGACATTATTGCCTTCTGATCGCAGAGATCTCGTTTGCAGCGCTTTATGCTTGAACCTTTCCCAGCCGCTTCTAACAGCTTCAATCTTCTGTAGGCTTGAATGGACTCCTTCACTGCAATTCGACAGACCTTCGAGATGGTGACTTTTTCCAGATGGGAAGCATTAGGATCCAGTTTAGCAGCTCTTCTTTGCTCCAAGAGTTTAATCGAATGTGCGTTGAGTCTTGGAGCAGACGGTGATGTGGCTCCGCAAGAGCTACTAGCACATTTCAACAGTCCTTTGGAGAGAAAGTCGTAGTCTTCCGATGGATCTTCAAGAAGATTCCAATCATACGACTTTATTGCATATTCCAACTCTTCAGGCTTGCATGTGGGGATCCTCACCGGTGCCGGTTTATGAGTGTAACGGTTGAACATCCTCCTTTTGAGAGTCAGCTTCGCACGGACAAGACGCTGATCCGAGCCAGTATCAAATGAAGGCAGCAAAGAGACGTCGAAAGACTCCAGCGTCTGTTTGTAAGAACATGGTCGATCTCCGAACGTGTCTGTTCATTTGGGCTTTCCCAGGTCCGTCGTCGGTTTGAAGGCTTCTTAAACATAGAATTTCCATGGTAGAGACTGCAGGCGGATAGGAAGTCTATCAGGCGCTCTCCGTTTTCGTTCCTTGAGGAAGTACCATGTGGTCCTAGCCTCCATTCGTCGTGATCGTTCGTACCCACGATAGCGTTAAAGTCACCAACGACAACCTTGTAGTAGCTCTTCTCGTCGTTGACAGTCCTTTCGAACAGCTTGTAGAATTCCTCCTTTTCTTCATCTGTGGCCGCAGATGTTGGAGCATATCCATTTATGATGGAGATGGTTTCTTGATCTTTGGTTTCCAGACGAAGAACAGCTACTCGCGGACTGATGATCTTGTAAGAGTCTACTAGGTGGTGCACTGTCGAATTGACGAGAAATCCAACTCCGCCAACATTCCTTCTGTCCACCTTTGCTCCGATAATGAGAAGCTCGTTGTGGTCGGTCCTTCTTATGGTTTCCGTTCTGCCTTTCGTTTCCTGCAGGGCGATAACGTCGTATTTGATGTTGCGGCTTCTGTAAAGCAGTGTCCGAAGATCCTGCTCAGATGCGATCGAACGACAGTTATAAGTGCAGACGAATATGCAGTTTCCGTGTCGTGGTGGGAGGGAGTTTCCGGTAGTCCGATTCCAATGACGTCCTGATAGTTTAACTCCGAGATTAGATGGCCCCCCGCCGGAGGTGGATGCAACCGACGTCGTAGAAGTCCACCTCCGGCGCGCGGAGGACTGGGGCGCGGGTTTAGTTGTTTGAGCCGTAGCGGTGGTCTGGTTACTCACATGTTCCTGACCAGGGATACAGGAGAGCCGCCCATACACGACAAAGCGTCGCGTACTGCGTGACCGTTTGTGCCGTTAGCCATCACAAAGTGTTGTTCACCGCTTCACCGCGATGAGGTGGCACATGAAGGGGGAAGACTGCATAAGAGAATTAAAAGAGGGCGAACAATGCCTTCAAAAACTTTTTATCGGGTTGAGGAATGATCACATAACCTGCAAATGCAAAGCAGAGCAAAATGAGTGAATGGTTGAATTAGAGGAAATTGAGCGGGTATCTCAACTACCTAAAGTTACCGCAGCCCTCGACCTTGCGCTGTCGCTAAGGGAACGTTTTGACAAAGTCCCAGTCGTTTCCTATCAGGTGTTAGTGTTTTGGACGACGTCACGCCAATTAACGAACCTGCCAACTGCGGCACGGTTCCGCGCGCCACAAACTCCTCCAAATAGGGCGGCACTGGTAGAGCGGGGAGCGGGCGGCGGGCGGAATCGTGTAGATAACGAACACCCCCCCCCCCCGTTCGCATCGACTGGTCGGGCGCCTAGGTGGCCATACCTGCGGCGCCAACCCCTCGCTCGCCGTCTCCGCTCGCGTTGTGACGGCGGCCCGATGGTCGAGGCGGTGCACACAGATCGACCAGATTTGCTGCGTCTGCAGTCACAAACGTATTCAGAGGGTATACAAAACCAGTATAAAGATTAATGTTGGTGTGAGACGAACATAGCTCTTTATCAGACTTTCGAGCTCTATCTAATGAGCTCTACTCAAGCTTGTTAGTGCTACAATATTTTTCAAATTCAAAACTGAAAAATAAGCTAAGAAGCTGTGAAAGGTATATTTCCAGGTTAAAACTTCACACATAAATCAACCACGTCGTTGAAATACCTTCTGGAAGGCGTCATTTCATGAAAAAAACATTTTTGTGCGTCACAACGTTGAAGATTTGTCTCTAAATCAACATTCTACGTAGAACTCAATTACGAAGTTTATATTCACAAATGTTATCTGTAGAATGGAGAATTGGTTTACTATATGGTCCATTTACGAGTTAATCATGGCGATAAGCAAGGATTGATTGATAAACACGTCTTCCACCACTAGGCCACTGTCTCCTGGGCTTGGTAGCAGCAAATAAAAAGCAATTAATAAACAAGACCTTGACCGCTGGAGGCACTGCCTCAGGAGTCGAAGTCTTATGGGCACATCTAAAGAAAGATATAATCGATCTCACTTGTTTTTAAAAACCTGATGAAATGAAGAACCTTAAAAAGCGTGACGCTGAAAGGCGATATACCTTAGACAGAGAAATACCAAGGTATCATAACCTCAGAGAAACCACTGATATGAACTTCTCTAATAAGGATTCTCTATTAGCGTGTGTTCAGCAGATTTACCGGCCGCTACCATACCAGAAGAGAGAGTACCATAGAAATGCAATACCGCTCACACCGCACGCTCAAAAGTGGGATTTGCGACGCCAAAATTGCGTCGCAAAACGTAGCATGCTCATAACTCCTTCAGTTTTACATTTTTTGAAAAAAAAGGTTGGCACCATTCGATTTGTCTCTTCGAGTTTTACACAAACGTGTATACAACTTTACCAGAACACCCACACTTTCGCCGTGGGTGGGCTAAAAGTGACTGGAGCGGGCTTTTGCTATTAGAGCAGCTTATTTCTTAGGATATGCGTGCTTTCAGAGTATCTCAAGCATGGCGAACTTTGCCAGTGCGCTGTATGTCAGGAATGCTCAGAGAATGCACCCTGCACAATGCACACAGAATCGAACCTATCAATCGAGTGGACGATTGCATGTCCACTGCGCTTCTATCCTCCCTTACTGCAAAATGTATACCCTTCAAGACTATTTCTAGCAGTTTAGAGCACTTCATCAGAAATCCCCAGCCACTCTGCTCAGGATTAGCTCCAATCTGTCCCGGCGAGACATCGGAGTGCGCCGGGAACAATACATACAGAATCAAACCTTTCAATCGAGGAGGAGGACAGCTTGTAGGGTGAGCGTTTAGGAAGATTTATCAGAAGTTAACTAGTCAGGAATTGCTCCAGTCTGTCCCGGCAAGACTTCGGGGTGCGCCGTGAACAATGCATATAGAATCGAACTTATCAATCGAGTGGTGCGAGCGCTCGCAAATTGCAGGTGTGTTCTGAGGACAATAACTCTGTTCGAATCGTTTCAGCTGCAACTCGCGTGTCTTGTAGGTAGTAAAATGAGCTAATAGTGCGCTAAAACACAGCAGTGTACTTATGATTGCACAAAGCTACAGCGGTGCGAAAATGCAGGTTAGCTTTGTCTGACACGATTTTTTCCAATTTCAGTCGACCTCTGCGGGAAGATGTGAAGTTAACGGAGTGCCTAATGTACTTTACGATGACTTGTACAGAGGTCCTCAGCTTCCTAAACTGCCTTAACCCGAGCTGCCATTTCTGGGCGGCGAAAGCTAGCGGTTAGAGTTTCTTGTGCTCATACTCGCCCATATTTGGGTTTTCGACAATCTCAATAACACCATTTTGTTCATCACGAAATGTTCTATCGAGTGGTTCCACTCTCGTCTAATTTCAGAGAGATCAATTTTTTGGCGATTTCCCATCGAGGACGGTAGCTGAGCAAGCGCGGACGATGACGTCATCGAAAACCGATATTTTCGAAATTGGCCAAATTTTCTCGTCCAAGATCAGCTAGGGGTTATTTGGGGCGCTAATTACGGATCAGACGTCCGATCGTTTTTGAAAATTCCGCCGATTTCAGTAGGTTTTGGATTTTCTTCTGGATAACTGAGGGAGGTCGGGTCAGAATCACCGATTTTGCTCAAACTTCGTATAGGTGAGGGGACCTATTCGGGATGCCGAACACGATGCCGAAGTCCATTTGGCCGATTATGATATGAGACCACCTATACCGATAACTGAGGGTGATCGGTGATCCTGAAACCGACCACCCTCAAACGGCAGGTAACCTGCTGAAACTGGCGCAATTTTTAAAAACGGACCTCGGATTCGTAATCAGCTCCCCAAATACCCCTTAATGATTTTGGACGAGAAAATTTGGCCAAAGAATTTGGTCCCCGTCGATTTTTGATGACGTCATCGTATGCGCAGGCTCGGCCTAGGGCGCCCACGTCCTCGGAAATTGCCAAAAAATCGATCTTTCTGAAATTGGACGAGATTGGCATCGTTCGATAGAGCTTTTCCTGCTGAACGAAATGGTTTTATTGCCGATGTCGAAAACTCAAATCTGGGCGAGTATGAGCGCAAGAGACACTAACCGCTAGCTTCCGCCGCTCTAAAATGGCAGCTGAGGATAAGGCAGTTTAGGCAGCTGAGGAGTTCTGAGCATGTCATCTTAAAGCACCTTAAGCGTTCTGTTTGCGTATGCATTTCAAGGCCGTTAGCTCTCCGCGTCTTCCCGCAGGGGTCGGCTGAATTTGAAAAAAATCTTTCCACACAAGCCTCACCTGTATTTTCCTATCCCTGTACATTGCCCCCTCCTGAGCTAAACCATTCTGCTTCAGTGTACTACTAGACCATTTTACTGCCTACAAGGCCCATAAGCTGCATCCGAAACGATTTGAACTTGAAAGAGTTATTGCCCTCCGAACAGGCCCGAGCGTGCAATTTGCGAGCGGTCGCCCCACCCGATTGATAGGTTCGATTGCATATGCATTGTTAACGACGCAATTCAAAGGCTGGCTGCTGGACAGCCTAGGAGCAATTTCTGAGTAGGGCGGTAGGAAATTTTTTATAAAACTCCCCAAACCCTCACTCTACCAGACGTCGAATCCACTCGATTGATGAATCTCGGATCGCCTGCGCGTGCAATTTGCAGGCGGCCGCCCTACTCGATTGATAGGCTCGATTCTATATGCATTGTTCACGGCGACCCCAAGGTTTCGCTGATATAGATTATAGATTGGAGCGATTTCTGACTAGGACGACTGTAAATTTCTGATAAATCTCACTAAACGCTCATTCTACAAGCTGTCATCCCCTTGATTGAAAGGTTTGATTCTGTATGCATTGTGCGCACTCCGAAGTCTCGCCTGGAGAGATTGGAGCTAATCCTGATTAGGGTGGCTAAAAAATGTTGATAAAGTATTTTAAATTGTTAGAAATATTCTTGGTGGGTATACATTTTGCAGTAAGGGAGGATAGAAGCGCAGTGGACATGCGCTCGTCAACTCGATTGATAGGTTCGACTCTGTGTGCATTGTGCACGGCGCACTCTCGGAGCATTCCTGACATGACAGCGCTGGCAAAGTACGCCATGCTTGAGATACTCCGAAAGCACGCATTTATTTATTTATTTATTTATTTATTTATTTATGGCGAGGAACAAACGTCTAGCATCAATGATGTTAAAAAGGGAACGAACAAAAAATTTCTAACACAAAACATAACAATTAACAATCACTGTTAAACAACGCATGAGTAGTAGCATATCTTTGAGCACTTCACGGAATTCAACATGTAGTAGACCTTCTACACACGTGCACAGACAGTCTCGCCAAATCATCGTACTTGCCAAGCAGCAAGTTGAATTCTTTGAGAACCCTGTAGTTTAGAAAATCTGACCTAATCCGTAACTTAGCAATCGACACTCGAAGCTTAAGCTTTCCTCTTACAGATTTTGTCAGCATCCCTTCAAAGAAATCTTCCGGATTGATTGATAACTTCCTGGACAGGATTTTATACATCATGACAATATCAGCAGTTTTCCTTCTGTTCTTCAATGATGGAAGGCCAAAGAACTCAGACCGTTGGGAACCACTTGGAATCGAGCTGTAACCCGCTGAAAAACATCTTATCATGAGCTTCCTCGTGAAGTTATTTTGTACGCTTTCCAAAAGATCGATATCCCTATTTCTAGATGGATTGAATGCTGTAGTTCCAGTTTCAACGATAGGTCGAACATAGCTTTTGAAAGCCCGTATGTAGATCTCGGGAATACAGGATTTCAAAGCCCTGAACAGGTTATAGATACGGAAACTTGCCTTCTTCACCAAAAGTTGGCAGTGCTTTGAAAAAGACAAATCACTCGTTATAATATAACCCAAGTCACGAGCTTCATCCACCTTTTTCAGAGCCTGACCATTAATTCGATACGTCGGTGTTTGGGTATGATACTTGGATCCAATCATTAGAAAGCGCGTCTTCTCAGCTGCAAGTGGCAACTCCCATCTTTCTGCTAAGAACTAATGAAATCTATTGTCGTCTGGAGGGACATTGAATCCTGTGCACCATCTATTCTTCTTCTATTCTTCTATAGATTTTTACATCATCAGCATACATTTTACAAGTGACTCCCAAATTAGTTTTGCAACTAGGGAGTTCATAGGTATCTAACAAGAATAGGATTGGTGATAAAACACCTCCTTGAGGAACACCACTTAAAGCTGAGAAGACATCGGAAAACTGGTCCTTAAACTTAACCTGATAAGTTCTTCCTGTTAGAAATTCTCGGATCCAGTTTACAATTGTGGGGTGAACCCCAACTGTCTCCAACTTGACCATTAATTTTTTGACTGACACTTTGTCAAAAGCCTTTGAAAAGTCAAAATACACAACATCTGTGCGTCTATTGTCTTCAACAGCCCTTGACCAGTCATTCAAGGAGGTAAGGACGGCTGTTTCTACAGATCTGCCCTTGAGAAAACCGTATTGGTTGTCAGATATTACGCCATGAGCCTCAAGATGACTCAGGATGTGCTTCTTAAGTATTTTTTTCAAAAGTTCTTGCAAAGATTGAGGTGATGCTTATTGGCCGATAGTTCCTGGGATCATTTAGCGGGGCCTTCTTAAGGATGGGAGTCAAAAAAGCATGCTTCCATCTAGCAGGCACTTTCGCTCTGGTGTAGCTCAAATTGAATATGTGCTCCAGTGGGTAAGCAATGTAAAGAGCAACATTTTTATGAAGCTTAGAGGAATGTAATCCGGAGATAATGACGAAGATTTCGGCCATTTAGCCAACACTTCAATTATATCGTCTCTGTGAAACCATGGCGCGGAACTCATGCGCGGAAAGCGCGGCAAATCTGCAATATCACTCAATACAGAACCATTTCCATCAAAATGATTTTTAGAATATACTTTCTGGAAAACTCTTCCCAACAAGTCCGCTTTATCTTTAGCTGTAGATACCGTTTCACCACATTCGTCGACCAGGCTGGGAACTACATTGTCTCCCCCAGTCCGAGACCGAATAAGCCTATAAAAGGCTATCTTGTCTGCAGAAGTGGTGACTTTCCTTTCTACGTAAACGTTGTAGCGATGCAAAGCCTTATTAAGTTTAGGGGACCAAAACTCGTATGAAGACTAGTCTTCAGGTTTATCGGTTAAACATGCCTTTTTCCAGTAGTGAAAACGGCGGAAAATCATTCCTTTAAGATGGATAGGGTAGTTTTCCCCGTCGTCATTTAGCTGTCTCATAGGTACATACAATTCAATAGTGTGATGGAGAATTGCGAGCATGGTTTCATAGAGTTGATCTACGGTGCCTCCGGAGTTCATTATACCGATCCAGTCATTATCCATTAGGTACTTACCAATTTGGGAATAATCAGCTTTGTTGAAGTCTCGTACCCATGTAACCTCCTTAACCTTAGGCCTAAAGTCTAACTCATACGTTATTGTAGCGTGGTCGCTAGTACCGATAGGAGGCCCTACTTGCACATTGCTGATGAAACCTTTCTGGTTACATAAAATTAAATCCAGAACTGAATTACGCCTTGTGGGCGAGTATACTAACTGCTGAAAACCGTGGGTTTCAAAAACCTGAGAAAAGTTCCTAGCCACATGACTGCTTTGGAAGACTTAAGATCAGGGAGATTGAAATCTCCCATCAAAACGTGGTGAGCCCTGTGGCACAAAAATCACTTATAGCCTTGCATAGTTGATGCGACCCTGAGGCATTGCAATCAGGGGTTCTGTATACGCATATGTTACGGAACTCAGCAAGGTATTCTTTGATGTCACATACTAGGATTTCGTAGCAGTTTGTTATAGATTCCTGAAACACTATGTTAAGCGAAAAAGTCTTCTTCAGCAAAAGTAGTATTCCGCTTCCTTTTTTTCCCAATCCCATCACATCTTATTCCTGTATACTGGTTGCTGACAAAGCCCAAAAGAGGTCTAAGCTCACTTTGGCTGCTCAGCCATGTTTTAGTCAATACGACAAAGTCGTATTTGTAGACGCATAAATTCTTAACTAAAGCGCTGCAGTTCTTTACAAGCGACCTCACGTTTGTTAGTAGGCCAAAGCAGTTAATCCGGCGACCATTCAGCAGTTTCCCGTAGGGGCACTGTTGAACGGCGTCGAAACAACGCGACTGGCGACTGGGGTAGTGGAGAGGGTTGGGGAAGGACAGGGCTCACGAGCTTGGGTTTCTCGCATGGCGCTGTTATCCCCCAGCTCACCACTAGCCAAATGGCGTTGCTCCCTCCTGCGCATTCTCTCTCCCCCCCCCCCCCCAAGGGAGCAGATAAACACCCTTGTGAGAGGGGGAGAAACGCAGGCGTGGAGTACGCCTTATCGCCAGCCGCTGAAACTTGCTGGCCGGAAGTACGACCTTAATGAGCCGAGGCCTGTCCTGTTCGCGCCTACCCATACGATAGACCGAAACGGGGGTGCACTCTACAGCAAGACAGTCAAGAAGGTCTGAAACATATGCAAAGTCGTGAGACAACCTTTCCGAAGATTTCGACGAGGAGGATTCAGGAACATGAGAGAGCACAATGGATCTGTCAATTTCACGATCAACTCTCGCAAGACTAGTGCTGGCATTTATATTAGACGTGACTTCAGCCGTAGCTGCTCTAGAGGCATCCATGCTCGCTAACTTTGCGTTTAAAGAAAGATTTTATTCCCAGCAGCTGCAGTAAATCCGCGTTTCTTCTGTTAACTTCTTGTATCTCCTCCCTCGTCTGAATCAGCAGCTCCACGACATGCTTTACGTAGCCTGGCATCTTCGCTCGGCCCATAAGCGACTGCAGCTGAGTGAGCGGGTCCGATGAGGTAGCCGTGGGCGATGACCTCCCTGGCGCTGTAACGAGAGAACCACCAGCAGGGGAGTTCATCGATCGATTTCCTGCGGTTTTGGCCATCGCTATGACAGTGTCAATTCAAAAAGAGTACCTCTTAATGTGGCAAGTATTGGAAAAAGTTCACAGAATATTTGCCTCCTTGCCACACAAGGCGACGCTTCGCCCACTGAATACACTCGTCTGAATACACTCGTCTGAATGTAGACACTGGAGAAGGCGTTCGAAGATAGCGAGATAAGTACAAGTAGTCGTAGCCAACAGCACGCAGCCGCACGCGGTCGATGAAGATGCGCATATCCTGGGAAATAAGCTGTTCTAATAGCAAAGGCCCGCTCCAGTCACTTTTAGCCCACCCACGGCGAAAATGTGGGTGTTCCGGTAAAGTTGCATAAACGTTTGTGTAGATCTCGAAGAGACAAATCGAATGGTGCCAACCCTTTTCAAAGAACCTAAAACTGAAGGAGTTATGAGTATGCGACGCTTTGCGACGCTATTTTGGCGTCGCAAATCCCACTTCTGACCGAGCGGCGTGAGCGGTATTGTAAGAAGATTCTGCACAATGATGTCAAGGCACATCACCGAGCAGCCAATCTAAAATATCCGATGTCCTTGAATGACACTTCACCTCGGTTCTGAAAGTCAAGTCGTGTTGGGTAACAATAAAAGTTCTAATATTTGTGAATATCAATTTCGTAATTGAATTCTGGGTACAATATTGGCATGGAGACACGTCTCCAACGGTGTGATACACACAATCGTGTTTTTTCTTCAAAAAATGAGCTCATCTAGAAGGTATTTCAACGATGCTGTTTGTTATTGAAGTCTGCGTGAAATTTAAACTGAAAATACACCTTCCACAGCTTCGTAGCAGATTTGCGGAGAATTATTTTTCAGCTGTAAAATTGAATAATATCGCATAAACGGTAGAATTAATAAGCTTAACGGTAGAATTAATAAGCTCATTAGATAGAGCTCGAAATTCTGATACAGAGCTATGTTTCTTTCACGCCAACATTGGTCTTTGCACTGGTTTTGAAAACCCTCTGAATACGTCTGTCATTGCAGACGCAGCAAATCTGGTCGATCTTTGTGCACCGCTCGACCGTCGGCCCGCCGTCGTGGAGCCGCTGACGACGGCCTCCGCGGGGTCGTTCTTCCGCCGCGCGCGCGACGTTTTTCACAATGCGAGCGGAGGCGGCGAGCGAGGGGCTGGCGCCGGAGGTGTGGTCACCTGGGCGCGCGGTCGCGGCGCCGACGACCAGCCGCCGATGCGCCGAAACGCACCCTATTTCGACGCATGTCAAGTCAATGATTTCGTTTAGGCCCCGCAGGTTATATCGACTTCTGCGACGTTGCTCAAGCTATGGTAGGTCAGGAGGCGTGGCTCCGCCGTGCAGTGGACTACGATACTTCTCGCTCAACCAGTTGGTCCTACAATGAACTCTGTCTCACCTCTTGTACTCGCTATCACACCCACTGAACCACCGCACTATTTGGGAATACAAGTCTTTCACTGCATCGTCCTATGCACTTCCGTTCCACTCTTTCACTAACTTTTGAAGTTCTGTAACTTGAATTGATGCTTGAGAGAATAACTTACCGTACTACCTTTGCCTTTCCAGGTTTTAAAGCAGGCGATTACGCCGAAACGCAAACCGATTTTTTAAAATTTTTCTTATAGATTTCAAAAAGGTAGACTCACAGTTTACGTTAAGAAAAAGAGAAACCAAGGCCTGCCCAAGTGTATAAAGTCTCGACCAAAGAAGGCCAATATCGGTCTATATTGTCGACCTCTTGACTAGTGATTTCGGTCGCAGTTCGCGAGAACATTTTCTGTTCGTCATGTCATTAGAGCGCGGGGAATCCTCCTTCTTGACGAAAAACGGTTTCCGTCGAAAGCCGATCAGACGCAATACCTATGAAGAATGTCGGTAGTTGCCCGATGCTGCCCGCTTTGAGCTGGAGTGCGAAGGCGTTCGCAGTGAATTTGGCGCTAGACTGAAGTAGAGGACCGCGCTGTAGGGCATCAGGAGGGTTATGGAACAACCTACGATACGAAGGCTCTAATGAGCACAAACAATGACGTCACTGAATCGTCTGGAGATGACGACGACGTTGAACGTAGGGGTGGGGAAGTCTGGATCGCTTCATACCGCAAAACTATTCACCTGATCTTAAGGAAGGTAAGGCAAGGTTGGAACATAATAAAATTCCCAAATATTGCACTCCCAGGAAGGAAAGAAAGCTGCACAAGTAGAGCTGCTAGCATGAGCGAGTGACCTTAGCCTAGTGAGTGACCTTCTGCAACATCGCGAGAAGGCACTTGTATAAGAAGAACGCCATCAGGCGAATTCATGCAATCGTTCTCGTTAATGATTTTATCAAGTTAAAGGGTCGACTCCTCTTACCTGATGGATCCTAAAGATCAATTCCTTGGTTCTACTATACAGTGCATAGTATGTCATCTTTATTATAGACTGACATACATTATATGGCATACGGTACGTGATGAGGGATAAGGGAAAGAGTGAAGAGGGAGGAAATGCCCTCTACAGGCTGCTGGCAAGGGACTGACGACCTCACGGTCGGGGCGACATAGACGAGACTCTCGACAGCCGGCTACCGCTACTGGCAGCAGTGCCTCCCTACTTGTAGTGGGACGTTGCCATCGTGGGTGCGGATTGGGTGCAACCCGACATCTCCATTCCTCCAGTAAGCTCGTCCTCGAGCTTGAGAGCATCAGCATCGTGTCGACAGTCGATAGTCATCCGAGAGGAAGTAAGATCGGATATACAGCAAGAAAAATATAGGAACTACAACGCAGTTACGCTATAAATTTAAAATTGTATAAAGACTGAGCATGTGGTGATATGAGTGGTGGACCAGGAAGACATGATTCGATGGAGTGGTCGTCGATGAGGATCCGCACAATTATTGAGAACAAGCTCGTCCTCGTGCTCGCGTGGGGATTTGAAAATTAGAGAAGACATTCAAGTCTTTCGTCTTGTGGAATAGGCACATTGGGTGCGTTGATGAAGAAGATGAAGAGATTTATGTCTTTCGTCTTCGCTTAGTGAGACTGATGAAGAAGACTTATTATTATTTCAGTACCTTATTCGGCACAGCATTCAATTAAATAATTTAATCATATCTACTGTTACGTTGATTAAACACTACTTTACGGTCAAACAAAAATCGTTATGAATGTATACAAAAACGAAAAACAGAGATGCTACAAAATCTTGAGAAGAAAAAAATGAAGTGTTCAGTATCTTGCACACATGTGCGGGGAAAAAAAGAAAATTTTGGAAGATAAAGTGACGTGAATATACAATTGAGAATAAATTGCATTGTATTGTGATATTGTTGTAATTCACTATATTTGAGAGAGAAATGGTTTTACTCGTTATGGAATTATCTTATTCACTTTTTTCTACGTATATACAGCAGTTTTTGTCAAGTGTCATCCTCAGTTTTTTCAAACTCGTTCAGTTGACACAGGGGCATGATTTTGAAAGAGAGAAGTAATTTGATTATCAACGCGAATTGGAAATTCTGTAAAGTGCCCACTCAACGAATTTTGTACATATTTTTGCGCGAAGCAGCGATAATGAGTTAAACCAAACTCACAACACCCTGATCTAGTTACCTTTTGAGGTATAGATCAGCGTCCATAGTCCATATGTTGTCCTGCTAAATTATGTTTACGCTGTACTCGCGGTGCTCGCCGCAATGGTTGTTCTGCGGTGTTCGGTGCTTCTTTAGAGCTCTCCAAACTGGGTGCTGGTGTGTGCAGAAGCACTACCTCAGAACGTGATGAGTATAACTTGAGGCAGTTCATATGCACTGTTTGTTGCTTTTGGCGACCCACAAGAGCTTGAATCGTCACATTGGGTTGATCTAGTATTTCGATACTGAACGGGCCTTTCCATTGATTGGTCATTTTGGGACGCACAGTGTCATCACGCAAAAGTACAAGATCACCAGTAGAAAGCTCCGTTGGGCATACCTTATGAAGTTGATCATATCCCGTCTTGTATAGTTTCGTCCTTTCGGCAATTTGGCGTCCAACTGTTATGATTCGGCCTTTCAGACCAGCAGAGAATTGGTTTGCGAAGTTGTCTGTGGCGAATACAAGTGTCGACGGCAAGTTGTGGGCGATGTCACACCATGTGATCGGGTTTCGTCCATGTATGACGAAGAATGGGCTATATCCTGTAGTAGAACTTTTACTGCAATTGTAAGCAAACATAATGGGTTGAACAAAGTCTGACCAGAGGTCTCTGGCTTCTGAGCAGCATGAAGTTACGGAATCATGCACTACCTTCACTGTTCGCTCCACCTTACCGTTAGCTTTATGGTTCTAGCATCTGGTGAACTTATTTAAATTTCCCAGAGTGTGGTTGATTTTTGCAAAAATGTCGCTGGTGTAATTAGAGCCCCTATCCGAAACTAACTCATTCGTTAGAGTTAGTTTGTTTAGATATAACATCGTTTATTATAGCTTTAACGTCCAATTCCGTCGTTTGATTGACGAGAGAGCTACAGATCACAAACTTGCTAAAAGCGCATGCCGATATGGAAATAAACCTATTTCCGTTTATACATTGTGGCAGAGGTCTGATAATGTCGCGGCAAGCACCAGCTGCCGCTACTTTTTCATGAGTTCTCACCCGCGAGACCTCAGACGGACAAAAAATAGTGCATTCACAGTTCGCCTACAGTGTCTCCTTCTTTGAAAACAGAAAGTACAAGACGTCTCCTTTGTATTCTACAAGGACCGCCCTCGCGGTCTCAGTCTTGTTGAGTTCCTCCACCCTGCTAGCTCGCCTTTAGTTGTACAATTACGAATAAACGGATTATTAAATAATTTTGTGTCAGAGGCAACGGAAGCCCACACAGATAATGTCCGTGTGAATGCGTTCAAAAGGTCTTTGGGTAATAGAAAAACTTCCCAACTCCTCGCGAATAATGTTGCCTGAGGGGGTTTTGACTTTTTGGCATAATGGACAAATGTTCACAAATGTTATGACATCTTGATACAAAGTTAGCCGTTAATATTTAGCTCTTAAGTTTTTTGTATTCCTAGATGAGATCCCAATAATGGATTATCGTGGTGTGCAGAAATCACCACATTTTGCATATTTAGGTGAGGAATCAACAGTGCAGTTGTACCATGCGTTGTACAGTACAAGCACTCCTGGAAAAGATGACTCCAGAAATTTGTTCAGAAATTCTTAGGAGGTTGATTAACCTTTCTCTGAAAAAATCTTAATAACTCTCCATATTCAGAATCATCCTGTGCTTTTCGAATATCTTCCAGAGTGGGTAATAAGCATTGATAGCTGGCAGAAACTTTGTTAATGGGGTAGCGACTAAGAAAATCACATAAAGTATTGTGTTTCCCCGCACGATATTCTATTGTAATATCGAACGCTTGTATGGAATCTGGTATTTGGCCAGACGGCCTACCAGCTGCCTAGGCGGTGCCCGAGATTGGGCTTGGAACGCGGAGTAGCTTGGCAATCGGTCGAAACCATTACCTCTGTAGCGATCTCGGGAATAGTTCGAATTGTTATTGTCGTAACGGTGTTTCCAACTGCGTGAAAGATGTTGACCGGAGTTGTTATAACTAGGCCGGACATAGTCTACTACCTGCGGTTGGCTGGAAAGTGTCTCTAGAACCTGATCTATCTTGGCAATCAGCGTGCCATTGTCGTGGGTTGATCCATCTGTGCGAATGATGTTCCACATATGCTCCGCATCCTTTGCTAATTGGTCATAATTACTCGACAGCGGTCCCAGAAGTTTGAGTTTTCGCTTGATGGTGTCCAGCAGACCGCTCGTGAAAACCATGTTCTATAGGAACACACGGTGGGTTGCCTGATCTGCGCCTGGAAAGGCTTCGAGAATGTTTCTCTTAACCCTGTTGGAAAACATTACTGGCGCTTCTCCAGTAAACATCTTCATATCCGTAATTTTCTCCCTCGCTATGTCTAAAAAATGGTCCGACGAAAAGTGCTCCCTCAGTTTCGTGATGGCTGTACGCCAACTTATTTTGGTAGCGTCGTCGAAGTTGTCGAAGATTGCCTTGGCGACATCTCTTAGGTGAGCCGGGAGTATACATACCAATTTGGGTTCTGTTAAACCCATGATGTTTCCTATCTCATTGAATTTTTCCAAAGAACTCGTGAGTCCCATGCCACCACTTTCTCCTGCAAATGTTGGTAGCTGAGCGGCGTAGTACGACATGCCTAACTTGTCGAAAGCTGAATCTAACCGATCGCCAAATTCCATGTTGCCTTGGTCCATGTCCCAAAGTTCGCTTAAATCCTTGCTTCCTTGATTTTAGGGATAATACAAAAGTTGCTATGTCTAGTTTGCTCTTGTGAAAGCTAGGAGGTACTGACGAGCTGACGACCTCACGGTCGGGGCGACATAGACGATACTCCCGACAGCCGCCTGCCCCTATCAGGCAGCAGCGCTTCGCTATCTATAGTGGGGCGTCGCCACCGTGTGTGCGGATTGGGTGCAACTCGACACAGGTAAGAATATGAAGCTTTGTTATTTATATCTTATAATATAGCCTCCTCCTAAGTTTGTTTGTTATAGGTGATAAATGAGCTCATACGTGATGACAATTTCATGTTCTTCGCGTACGGCGCCTCATTCGCGGGCAGATATGCAGAAGTGGTGGAAGTGGCGAGTGAGGGCAACACTTCCCCGACATTGGAAAACGCGGAAAAAGATTTTCCACCTGTAGTCCATGAATAAATCATTTATTGAATATTAGATGCAAAAGAAATTGGTTCGCATCCGAGTGGTATTTGTGAAGAGGAAAAAAATGTTTTTTTAATGGATATCGTACGACATTATCGTCGAATTCCTATTTCCAAAACAATGACCAGTCGTTGCAGTGTTTGCAGACAGAGGCACTATCTCATGGAGCGCGGCCTATGAAGTGATTGGAGATAGTCTGTTGAATTAGACACGAAGTAACCGTCTTTTTTTAATGTGCCATGGCCTTTGGCGTTTTATTTAAAGTCGAGTATATGGCGATCGAGTCCTTTTATTCACAGTTTTCGGCTAAAATATAAAAAATTAAATATTTGAAAGCTGAGATCGCTTCAAATCAGTTTTAATGAACAATAGTTGCCCTTAAAAAAATTGAAAAGACATATAATTTTTTTAATTGTTTTTTTTAAATTAAAGAACAAGATGACGTGGCTTCGGCGTTCACGTATCTCGGCGTTCCACGCCTCGGCGTTTACGTTCTCACGGCGTTTACGTCACATCGGCGCTCACGTTTCTCAGCGCTCCACGTCTCGGCGTTTATGTCTTCACGGCGTTTACATCACATCGGCGTTCACGTTTTCACGGCTCTCTACATCGCTTAATCGCGGAATAAGCGAAATAGCTTGGATCCAAGATGCATATATATAACTTTACAGGAAAACCGTGAAATATGTATAGGATCTCGTCGCCTGGACTAACGAAGAATATTACTATTTGAAAATGATATTCATTAAATGGCTAGCTATCGATTTTTAAGCGCTTTTTTGAAATATATATTTTTCAGTGTATAAGAAAAAATTATTTCTATGCCATCGAATGCATAGAAAGAGTCTCCGACTATATCAAAATACTCACCGATCCGGTTGTAGACATCGGTCGGGTCGTCAGGTGTCAGCAGGATGGTAGGGGTAATAAGGGTTAATTTATGGCCGACTAGTTGACGGAAAAAGGGAAAAAGATTTTATAGAAAACCGGAAATTTAAAAGGATCTCCCTGGGACCTTCATATCGAGTCAAAGGGTCGACTCCTCTTACCTGATGAATCCTAGAGTTCAATTCCTTGGTTCTACTATACAGTGGATAGTATGTCATCTTTATTATAGACTGACATACATTATATGGTATACGGTACGTGATGAGGGATAAGGGAAAGAGCGGAGAGGAAAAAATGCCCTCTACAGGCTTCTGGCAAGGGGCCGACGACCTCATGGTAGGGGGGACATAGACGAGACTCCCGACAGCCGGCTGCCGCTATCTGCCAGCAGTGCCTCCCTATCCGTAGTGGGGCGTGGGTGCGGATTGGGTGCAACTCGACAAATGATTTCGACTTTCGTTTGGAGCGGAGAGACAACATCACCAAAGTTCTTTCCCAGGTCAACCTTGCTCTCCACGGCTAGCCAACTTCCTTAGGTGTTCCTTGTACAAAGCGGGATGTGCGAAAAAGCCCCAGGACACTCCCTAACCCCGACAAAACCCCTCCTTGCTTTCGTGATGGTGTATTGCTTTGTAGACTTGTTTGAGGAATAAATGGCGTTGAGAGACTGTTATAGCTGTGCCTCAACACTTTTGTAGGACCTAGAATAGGTCACCTAAACACCAAGACTGCGATGCTCTTCTCCAACTGCCCTAAAACAATGAACTCAAGCATATGGCAATAAAGACCCAAATCCTTTGCAGTAACCACCGTATTCAGCAAAAACTTTCAAGCGAACATGGTATGAACTTTGGGCTACACTGGTCTCATCCGATCATTCAGCTTAGCAGTGACTCGTCCACAGTCCGAGAGATCTGTTCCATTCACGTACGATTCTCATGTGGTTTCGACACATGTGCTGCTTTGTCTAGCTTCTTACCACCCGCCCGCCCAGCGTGGTGTGGCGGACAGACGCAGACGCCGAAAAACATCAGTCTGGGTGTAGCACACACACCTCGTAGGGAGTCCGCACTGCCGATAAGTCGCCGACGTCGCCTTCTGGCCATCTCATTCTTCACAGAGGGCGCAGAACGACGTCAGCTAGGCAAGACACTGGCTGCTTATTCTTCCATATATAAATCGGTGTGGCACGGAGAAGCCATACGGGAAGCGGGGGGGGGGGGGTGGCGAGGTGAAGTCCATCTCATCCCCGCGACCACTGGACGCTTTGCACACTGTGGCGTATGCCGGCAGATGTCTCCTTGAACTTAACCCTGGGTGATCATCGCCGAATATATGGCCTTATCAGCTGATCACTGTATTTCTGGCACGCTCTGAAGAGGTATGGAAGAGGATCATTTACTGCGCGTCTGGATTCAGAGGACGCACCACAGACGGTGTGCAACGAGGGTCCGAATTTAGAAGACGTGCCACAGACGTCGAGCGACTGCTTTATTACATAATCACGGGGGCACATTTGTCTGTGTACAGTATATGCCTCCCTTAATCGTTTACCTGTCTGTACATAGGGAAAGGCGTTTTGGACGGGATGGGGATTGAAATCATCGGTTGATTTTATTTATTTTTTTGCAGATTAGGCATTCTGAGTTAGAGATTTCGAAGTGGCGCAATTCTGCATAATGAGTAAGGACGCTTCTGTGTGTAGGTCTGCCGGTTCCGATTTATACTTTGAAGTTTATTATATCCCTCTGTCGCCCACATGATGATGCTGAATACGGTGGTTGGTGCAAAGGATTTGGGTCTTCACTACCAGAAGCTGGTAAACATCAAACTCAAACTTCATGAATTCAATGTGGGTGGACACACCTCACAGAAAGGGCTTTGAAAACCCTAGCCCACCATTGATGTGAGTTGCGACTGACATTGGCTCGTGATGTGCTAATGGTCTGCAGGTAACCGCCGGTATTATGATCGCCGAAGTGAGGAGGCGCGATTACGAGCTAAGGCAGGAAGCTCGAGAGCGCAACAAAGGTGGCACAGTCCGTGAAGGGATAGTATACAGAGGTGAGTTGCGACGTGCCTCGGACCCTCCCAGGAGCACGGGAAATCTATAGGTTTGCACGGTTTTAAAAACCTAAGGTGCTTCCTAATGAACGCTCGTAGTCTTATGAACAAAATTGATCACTTCCAGCTCTTTTTGACGCAAAACCAACCCGATTTTGTTTTTATCACGGAAACGTGGTTTCACGAAAGGGTTCTGGACTCAGAAGTTGTAGGCACCCTTCCTTACTTGGTCTTTCGCTCCGATCGTAGTGGTCGCAGTGGAGGCGATGTCTGTTGTATTGTAAAAGGATGTTTTATTACAGGCCATCACGAGCTCGTTGCTCCTGGGAAGGCTGATGTACTGTGTATAGACCTTTTTTCTACTACCAAAGCAGCATATAAGCGGTTTATCACGGTTTATCGCCCACCCAATTCTTTGAAGAACGATGATGAAAGTCTTATAAATCTACTTCGTCATCTTGTCTCAAGTCACCCAGATACGGTGTTAGTAGGTATTTCAACTTAAGGATAAACTGGGAAAGCCAGCGTTCGTCATGTTCAGCAGCACAGCTTTTCTGGAATTTTTTCGAGAATGTGGATTTTTGCAACACGTCAGTAAACCTACACATGGAGCCAATATCATTGACTTAGTGCTATCTCCCTCTTCAAATATTTTTAATTTAGCTATACTTCCGCCGTTGGGAACATCTGATCACTGTATCATTTCTTTCGGCATAAAAGAGGAATTCGCGGATACCGCGCTCCCGCCATTTCCGGATTTTTTGAGCGTTGACTATGCAGCTCTAGATAGCTACTTTCTTGCTTTAGATTGGTTAGAGATTTTCGATCAGTACTCTTCAGTCACCGACGCATATCAGCGGTTTTGCAGAGCACTATATGACGCCTTTGCAAAGTTTGTGCCCTTCAGATTTCCTAGCAATAGAGTTCTGAAATACCCGGCCCACATCTATAATTTGCTTCATCAAAAACCTCGTCTTTTTCATAAGTTGGCATCACCCTTAAACAGTAAGGAGTACAAAAATGTCTGCGCTAGCCTAAACCACCACGTGAAACGATTCTTTGCTAACTATGAAAGGCGACTTGTCAAACGCGCTTCTTGTAAGAAATTATACCAATACCTCCGCTATAAAATCAAGCCTCAAACAACTTTGCCACCCTTAATTGGAGAAGATGGTTCCAAATTTTGTACCGACCAGGAAAAAGCAGACGCGCTAGCCAGTTTCTTCTCCAGCATTTTTAGCCCATCAAACCTCTCTATGGATGCGCTCTCGAGCACTTTTCCATTTATAAGTCATGCATTTGGTGACTTGTATTTTCATCCTCATGATATATCCTCGATCCTTAAGCGCCTCAACCCATCTACTTCTGAGCCGTATGATGGAATTCCCCAGATAGTATACAGAAGATGCCACTATTCTCTCTCCAAGCCCCTTGCATATCTGTTCAACCTGTCCTTGCTTCTTGGAGAGGTTCCGCAGATGTGGAAAGAAGCTATTGTAACAGCAATTCCAAAGACTCCTGGCACCAATTTGCTCAATAAATTTCGACCTATTAGTCTCACATCGACTGCTATAAAGGTTATGGAAAAAATTGTCTACGAGAAAATATTATCGTGGCTTTGCAAATTTAGTATTGTTCCTCGAGAATAGCACGGCTTCTTACCTGGGGCCTCAACTGCAACCAATCTGTGTGACACTGCCTACGATCTGTTACAAGCGGTTAATAATGGTAATCTAGTTGATGTGATATATCTTGACCTCTCAAAGGCATTCAGTAGAGTCTGCCATCAAATTCTGTTAGCTAAATTAGAAATGCTTGGAATTCGAGGTAAGATGCTGAACTGGTTTAAATCATACTTATCTAATAGAGGTATGACGGTAAGGGTTAGGCATAGTGTTTCTACGAGATTTCCCTGCGAAAGTGGTGTTCCTCAGGGAGCAGTTTTGTCTCCCTTGCTATTCATGATTTACACTATTGAATTGCCTCAAATTCTGAAGTCTTCAGCTTCTGTTAAACTACAACTGTACGCTGATGATGTAAAGATATATGGAGTTTATGATTACGAAACTAGAGAGGAGGTTCGTTCTTCTCTGCAATTATCTCTTGAAAGAATGCATCTGTGGGCTTCTAATTCAGGTATACCACTAAATGCTGAAAAATGTACTGTCATGCATTTTAGTGATGAGGATCAACCTACTTATGTTGTAAACGGAAGGACACTTTCTTCTTATCGCTCAACGAAAGACCTCGGAGTTATTTTCGACACTGACCTAAACTTCTCAAGTCAAATTGACGACATAGTTCGTAAAGCCTACAGTATCCTCTTCTGCATACTTCGTAACGTAAAATGTTTAGATAAGGAAATATTGTTGAGACTCTACAAGTCATACGTACTGCCCCGTCTTGAATACTGCTCTCCCGTTTGGAGCCCCCACTTAAAGAAAGACGTACTTAAAATTGAAAAAGTAAAGCATGTGTTTACCCGACTCTTATGGTACCGTCTAACGCATCCCTTATCTAGAACAGACATTCCTAGCTACATCGAGAGGTTGAAAGCATTTGAGATGAAAACGCTGGAGGAAAGGCGCATTATCTCGGACTTAACTTTCTATTTCCGTATCCTTAGAAGAGAATCTAAACTATCGGCTAGCAAATACTGGGTGTTTATGCCAACTAGTATGCGCAGTGGTAGCTTCAACATACATTATCGTAAAATTGGCAAGAAAAAGCATTCGTTAATGTTTAACAGTCTTTTCAACCGCAGTGCTAGGTGGACGCAATTACTTCCACCTCACATACTGGGAGCCGACAATAGTTCCTCATTCAGAAGGAGGCTAGAGAAGTTTGACCTTGCCCAGTTGGTAGGTATTAGGTAATGAGTATAGACATTGAGCACATTCTGAGGCAATGGATCAGTTTCGTTACAATTCACAGATTTTATGTGCTGCCTGTTTGTAGTGTAGGTCTTAGCTGTGACATCCCCATGCCATAGCCTCGGGAAATTTTTAATAGATGCAGCGAGTGTGTATTCAGAGACAATGCTTTTTTCTGCTTCAAGGTTCCTAGTGGTGAATCAAATCTCAGAGCCGGTAAGTATTTGGGTTTTATGCCTGCTCATGGACAATCTCACATTACTTCGTTACAGTGTGCGAAGGTTAACGGCTGACAAGGGCGACTAGTGCATCGTAGTGAAGCTTCGTCTGCGCAGAACGCAAGGATACGTTCACATATGCATTTTTACGCTAATAGGTTGAGCTCATTTGTTTCTTGTTTACTATCCTGTTTGTTGATATCACTATGTTTGCGGCTAATGCTTTAATAATAATGGTAGTTGGGGTTTCAGTGCAAAGCACTTCGTTACATACACACTTTTCTAACCTTCTTGTCATCGTTTTTGTTTTATTTTCATTTATATCATCGTTTTTGTTTTTGCTTCATTTTTATTTATATATACACCTAAATGACCATATTCGTCGGAGTGATTTTTTGGCGAGTTCAGTTCCTATGGAAGCAATACCGAGAGGAAGCTTAATGTGGCTGGTTGCTCGCCTTGGTATGCTCGGAAATTAGACCGAGCTCCAAGGTGCTTCGTTCTCGCAAAATTGCTCGAAAGTGATTTCTTCACTCAGTCGGAATCAACCATAGCTATACTGAACTTCAAGCTTCTCACTTCTGACGCTTATGATAAACTGTTTGCCTAAACATTTTTTAAGTATTTTGACATAATTCTACTTCGGTCAGGCATATTTTTAAAATTTGCGCTAGTACTTTGATCTGAAACTCCAAATGCTTAGTAAAGATTTGATCTCCTACCATAGCGTATTCATAGTGATGTCCCACGATCTAACTTTGTTAATGTTGTTACTAACGCCGCACAAGACATGATATGTAGTTACTGCGTTTTTTATTTATTTTTAGTTTGTTGTGTTCAAGCGCACTTTGGTGCATATTAAATAAATAAATAAATAAATAAGCACTTATTGCATCACATTCGGCCAATGTGCTCTGCATTTCATTGAGTCGTGCGCGAAGTTCTGCGTGCGTTTGCTATTCTGCTAGATGGGACAATTCCAAAGTGGTCACAGCCGTCCCACTGCGTTCCAAGGATCGCCTACAGCTGATCTTCTTGAGTGACCATTGAAGAGTTATTCTGATCTCCTTACGATTCTTGGAAGATGAGTGTCGCGGTTTTCCGCACCATATCAGCTCGAGTTATTAGTCCAAAAACCAAAGTGGTATGTAAAAATGAGCAGGCTTAAGGGGAAGAAGTCGATACGTGAGACAAGTCTTACTCCCTAGACTCAGAAGTTGTGAGGTCAGTAGGAATCTTGAAAGAAAGAAAGCTCAGCAAGCCGATAGTCATAATAACCCATTATATATAAAGAGTCTAGCAATAAGTGGCGTCGACGAATATGATACAAATCCTTAATGTTGATATGCGCATGAGATATGGACGTCGGAAATGCTAACAACTAGGCCATTTGGGTGCCATATTAACTATCCAAGGCGCAGAACCCAAAGAATGACTGTGAAGGCTCGTTCTCCATGACGAAGTCCAAGGTACCGCTTTCTCACTGAATTGCAACGTTGGGCAAAAAAAAAATGGGCATTTGAGGACAGGAGCCAACGTTCTGATTAAGGTCCAAACCCTGAATATGTGACTTTTAGAGGCCTCTCTTACACGGCAGAATTCCATTTTTCACCGCAAAATACCCACAGTTTGGCTTATCTGTTACGTATGTTTTTTCCCACAACCACAAAGTATTATAGAAGGGGCGTGGTAGGGCGGTCGGCGGATGCGCCGGTTTTCGTGGCATTCCGATTTAATTTTGATTGGTCGAATTTGCCGCCTAGGGCAAGCAAGCCCTCAATGCTTTCCTTCGGTGAATTGGCACCAGACATGCATGGGAAGGATAAAACTGGCTCGCTTCTCCGTCTCTTGGTCATCGCGAGCGATATTGTACGCCAAATACGCATTCAAACTGCCTCTACGATACTTATTTGAGAAATGGAAACTATGAGAAATGGAAGTCTATCACGGATCGCTTAGAAGACTGCATACTTTACTTACTTCGATACTTTGATGGTCCTTTTGTCGGCTGGGGGTCTTCTCAGCGGGGACCACAACTCTTCCAGACCGCTCGATCTCTGGCTGCTTGCATCCAGTGAGGCAGACTCCGCCCTCTGAAAGATCTTGAGAATGAGTCTGCCCATCGCGTTGGCGGTCATCCCAGTGGTCTCTTATGGTCTCTCGGGAGCCATTCTGTGACACGGAGACTCCATCTATCGTCCTTTCGTCGAAGCAGGTGTCCGGCCCAGCGACATTTGGACTTCTTCATGTACTGCAGCGGGTCTGCTAATTGCGACTTCTCCCGTAGCTCCGAGCTTCGTAGGCCTTCTTGCCATTGCTGACGAAGGCTTGTCCTTAGAAGACATCTCTCCAGTGCACGAGTTTGCATCGCTCTGGCGTTTGTCTTGTTCTCGAGCCAGGTTTCCGTCGCGTAACACATCGCAGGCAGTACAGAAGCGTTGAATATCGAGGCCCTAGGCCGGCATTCTTGACCTAATCGGTGACTTCGCGAATTGAACTGAAGGCTGCCCATGCTGCGCGTCTCCTGTGGGCGATTTCAGGAGCGAGGTCGTTATCCATGTTCAGCTCTCTTCCCAGATAGACGTAGGAGTCGACCTGTTGTAGAGCGACTCCATTTAACCTTACGAGTCCCGTGTCACACCACTGGTTGACCATAAACTGCGTTTTGGACATATTCATGTCCAATCCAATCTTCATACCTGCCACATTGAGCTCGTTCAGCATTCCCTCGACTTCTGCCGTGCTGGTAGAGATGAGAACAATATCGTCGGCGAAGCGAAGGTTGCTGATCCGTTTACCGTCGACAAGGTAGCCTTTATCGTCCCAGCTCGTTCCTTTACGATACCTCTTAGAAATAAAATGTGTGGCGCATTCCTCAAAGGCCTTTAGTAACATAATCGTTTACCCTTGTCGATCACAAGGAACTGATGGAGAGAGAGAGAATTCGTGCAACACTGAAATGCAGATGAGTTTGAAGCATTTCTCAGAGAGACTTCAACCTCCTTTCGCCTACATTATGGATAAACGAAGGTGATGCCAGCTCCTCAGTCGCAAGTCGAGCCTGCACGAGAGTGGCCTGCTGTTCGCGGCCGACTGCACAGCTCTGCACTGACATCCGCATCCGTCCAAACAGCATTTGAAAGCGCTCGCTCTGCGTGCAATCCACGTGAGCATCACGCAGCTCAGCCCATTCTCTCGGAACCCGTGTGGCAGCGCTCTCACGGCGGTTCTAGGTCGAACAGTAGTTACGCACCGTCTGGTACGCAACAAACAGAGCGCCAGAGATGTGCCTTCGACTGTCTGGGTGACACTCGGGGGTGTGCGTAGATGAAACCGGAAATTTCGTAAATCGTAAATACGAGGAAACCGTCGTAAACCGTGATTCGTAAGAGTATCTTGAAGTGAAGAGCAATACAACAAAATTTTAAGAGTTCATCTTGCTAATGTCAATTAAAAATGATCCAATCTTTACGTATTTTTTGGCATATTTATTTGGTTATTTTCAGCTCAAACTGGACCGTTTTCTTCCCGAACTTTCACTTCTTAAACTTTCCTTTTCTTTCTGACGAACACCTTTCATATCAATCATTACACCTTCTAAGAAAGTCGATAAACTGTTGATTCAAGTACTCTATTTTAACCAATGCATGGCCTTCCAAAAAAGGCTTTGAATGAACATTGAATTCTCAAACTCTTAGCAAACTTTGAGTTTGCGCATATATCTAGACTTAACAAAAACAACAGCAAGTCACTATAAAGGCTGAAAATTTTTGGAAAATTCACCGCTGACTATCTCTACGAAAGCAGCAGCTGTTTGTTAAATCCAACAAACATCGCGTTCAGAGCGAATGCATGGTGCAATTCTATCACATGACGCACTGAAAAGCCTCCACTTTTAACATTTTGAAATTCGCCCAGCAACATTGCCTAATGGTGTAGGGAACTTGCGACCAGTGAAACAGCATGATCACCCTCTGTAGAAGCTTTGGAATGGAAAGTAAAATTGTAACCTTTTCAAGACGTCTCCATCTTGACTTCATAATGATCCATTTTGATTTGACGGTGTCGCGTTTGATTTTTGAAAAATCGAAGTGAAGTTGGGAAGAATGCAGTTTAAATGGAAAATGGTGCTTTTTGATTTCTAAAGGCCCATTTTAAACGCAACAAAAGAAAACGGTATAGAAATCATCACACGAATATAGCTAGACATAGAATGCATAATGAGGCGGTACTTATCAATACCCTTCACGCGATATCCGAATTCAGAACTCTGATAACTGTAGAGCGATTGAAATACTTTAAAAGAAAAAGCTGTCTAACATCCCAACAAAGAACAATTTCTGAACCATTGACAGACAATACCAGCTTTCGGCTCTATGATACTTCGGCCGGTGACCTTCTAAAAAGGTGCAGTAACACGGACAAAGAGAAACGAGAACTACTATTCATGAAGAAGACAAACAAACAATAATATGGATGTGTTCCTTGCTCTTTTCTGCTAACTCGGAGGAGAGCACAGATTTGAGCAGGGGGACTTCGGAGTGTGGCCCGTGTGTGAGCTTCCGTTGCCTCTGACACTAAATTATTTAGTAATGTATTTATTCGTAATACTACAATCAAAAGCGGGTTACCAGAGCAGAGGAACTCAACAAGACTGAAACCGCGAGGGTGGTTCTTCATCATAGGAGAAGCCATGCACTTTGTGTTTTCGACGAGGAAGACACTGTAAGTGAACTGTGAATGCACTATTTTTTGCCCGTCTCAGGTCTCGCGGTGAGACTCATAGAAAAGTAGCGACAGCTGGTGCTTGCCACGACAGCCCGCTTAGCGCACCCATCCCAAAATTGTCTACATCCTTGCCAGAATATGGAGGCGAACAAAGATGGATGTGTGATCGTAAATAAGAAATAGCACTACATTAACAGTCTCCTTGTGTTGTCACGCACCACGCGTGCGCGCCAGGGTATGCCACGATAACTCCCTCCAATTATCACAGCGCCCGGGCCTCTACATTGTACCGGTTTTCTTTGCAATTGATCCTATGCTCGTACGTATTCGGGGACGAAAATTTTGCACTACTGTATAATAACCATCTGCACTCGCTCCGCTACCCTTCGCCAGTTCTGGTACGAACGTTTGCACTAGGAGCGTTCGCATAATCCTAAAAGGTTAGACAGGGTGTGTGGGACAATTTCAGTCATGCCGCCGGAAGGAAAAAGCAAAACTGCGAAAACCACTTCAATCTTTTCGTTGAATAAGCTCCAAGTTGGCTTTTGCAGTACTTTGAATATCCACTTGCACCGAATTGTTGTAAGTATGCATCCAAGCGCACTTCATCACCGTTTCCACCTCAGCGACTTTGCTACCGCCCATCGGGATATCCAGGGCCGAAAACCGTATATAGGCAGCAGACGGCTTTCTGGGAGCCTACATCCCGTATCATCCCAACGCGCGCGCGTCGTGCTCCCCGTACCGGTCCATCGGGCGTCTCCAGACGAAAGCTGGAGATGTAAGGTTCGTAGTTCCCGTCTGGGCAGCGAGTAGATAGATCCAGTTTCTTAAGGCCCTTCACTCCTCATGTATGACCCATTGTGTGTTTTTCGCATATTTTGAATAAAATAGTTTGCAAACTATGTTTTTCTGTCGTGTTTTCCACTACGGGGTCGCCTCCCATTGTTTTCCGTTAATAACCTGACCCGCTAGGTTATTACATTATGGCGTTCAGTGTTAATCGGATAGAAACATCAATGACATAACCTTTGCATATGATTCTAGTAGTCGTCTACACCCCCGCTCCCAATCACGAATGATTTTCCGGAATTCAGTCGTGTTCGGAGGTTAGCAAGACTCGCTCATCATCAGATTGACCAGATGGTAGTTACCTAATAGAATAGAATTAGTTGTAAATCTATGCATAAAAATGTTTAAATATTTATTATGTTATAATTTATTGAAATAAAATTGTATTTTTTATTTTTTATATAACTCTTCAACAACATAAAATACAGGGACACAACAATCTTATTTAAAGGACAATAACATCCAAAAACAACGACAGCTAACAACAACTCGAACATGTTTTGAGTTGTCTCTAATTTCATACAAAACATGTTTATAATTAGTCACCCCGAGGCTCATCAGTGAAGAAGGTGACCAATTAATTTAGCTGTTAGTACTGTATTAGGGGATATGTATATTTTTATATTGCGTTTTTAACTTGTAGTTCTTCTTCTTCTTCAGCGTCTGTCGCGCTTCGTAGTGGGGTCCGCTATTCTGATGTCACCTTTCCCGATCCAGCGCGCGGGTGGACACCAGCTACTTTCAAGTCCATATGTAACGTATCAGCCCAGCGCGGCTTCGGGCACCCTAGGGGTCGATTTCCTATTACCTCGAAGTTAAAGCCTATCTTGCGGACACTGTCTTCCTTTCCACGCAGAACGTGGCAGTACCACCGCTAGCGAGCTTCGCGCATCTTGTCCGCTATCGGCGGGACACCGAACTTCTGCCGAGTAACATTGTTTCGCATGCGGTCCATGCACGTAACTCCGGCAGTCCAGAGCAGCACCTTCATTCCATGACGCTGAGACGCGTTTCAACTTCCTTAGATATGATATTTTGATCAATATCGATTGATGGCGATCGATTCCTCTAAAACAAACTTCAGATTCGTGTACAGCGACCTCGATTACCCCCAGGGCTGAAGTTTCGAGGCAGACGTTTAGGTATTTTCCGTAATTTTCCCCCTATTTTCAACCCGATTTTTCCGCCCGATTTTATGACTCATCGCTTAGCGAATTATTATATAGCCTAATTCCCATTTCTTTTGCTAAAGTGATTAAATAGAATTTTTTACAAACGAAACTGTATTTATTAGGTCGTCCCATAAGTCCCCGCCGTTTTTTCAACGATTCACTGCAGATTTCGCGGGCGGTCTCTTGCATAGCGCTGCATAGCTTTCGAAAGATAATGATTTGCTCTATAAGCACATGTATTGCATTTCTTTCTTCATCATGAATCTTGTCAATTTTTAGGTCGTTGAAGTGAAAAGTGAAAAAGTGAAAAAGTAGCCATTTGCGCACTTGTTCTCTCCGCTTAGGTTTGTAATTTTTTGCGCAGTTTTTTACAGCACTTGGAAGAGAATGTACTGTACTACGAAAATATGTGTTGGTCCTATTTTCTCACTTGCCCTTTATTGATTTTTAGGCCATCAAATTGGGAATTCCGACTTTCCAGTCCGAATTTTTACCAAAACTCCGGTTCTGTGGTTGGACTTTTTTGCTTGGTGTCGTTTGGAAGAGGATGTCTTGCACAGTAAGAATTTGTGTCGCGTTCATTGGCTCACGCTGATTTCTGACGAATATCAACAACTGAAGAAGGAGAAGGAGTTGTTGGTGAAGACGATTATTCTCTTTTTGGCATTTTGTTGAAATTCAATAGAATTTAATAAACGCGAAACATAGTCTTATAGAGCAAGACATTCTCTTTCGAACGACGTATAACACCAACCCAAAAAGTCCAACCACAGAACAGGAGCTGTCGGCAAAAATAACCATCCTCCTTCGGGCGTCCCAATTTGATGACCTAAAAATCAATAAAGGACAAATGAGCAAATAGCACTAACACATATTCTTGTAGTACAAAACCTTGTCTTTCAAATGCTATAAAAAACTGCGCAAAAAATTACAAACCTAAGTGAAGAGAACAAGTGGCTTCTTTTTCACTTTTTCACTTTTCACTTCAACGACCTAAAAATTGAAAAAGTTCATGATGAAAAAACATGTGCAATAGATGTTCTAATAGAGCCAATCATTCTCTTTCGAAAGCTATGCAGCGCTATACAGAAGACCGCCGGCAAAATCTGCAGTGAATCGCTGAAAAAAATGGCGAAGACTTATGGGACAACCTAATATTATTTGCTTTGTCAAGAGGGCATATAACAAAATTTTCTTTTAAAAAATTCAAGTATTCTATACTATGTGCATTTAATTTTTCAAAAGATCTGTTATTTTCTACAGTGATCTAATATAGTAAATAATAATATAATAATAATATGATAATAACAATAATAATAATATGATAATATAGAAAGTGAATCAGCGAATAGTCATCTCTTTTTCCCTACAAAATAGCTTCAAATATCTATCTGTGGGCGAATGCAACGTACTTTGACAGTGCGAAGGCTTACCTTGCTGAAAATGGAGGAGTTCATTCTCCCAGTGACCTTGTTTTTAATTTCAATGGAGTCCAAAAGTTTGTGAACGCTTGCATTTTTCGCCAGAACTCACTTCAAATTTAAAAATGTGAAATTTTTGCACTTTGTGACAATTAACAAATCTCCTTGTATCGCATCTTCACTGGTGTTCTATATCGGTCCTTTTCATATTTCAAACATAAAAGCGAAAAAACCGCGAAATCCTACACATAGCTTACATCACTCCAGTAGCCTTCTTTACCACCGAAGTCAGACAAGTTATACGTTGAAACAATGCTGCTTTACTAGCTGCAAGTTGCAAAACCATTCGCTTTAATTACAGCTTCATATCTCCTCGGCATGGAATCTAGAAGTTTGTTGATCACGTCGGGTCCGATATCTTCTTATTTCTGCCTTAATTTTCTTAATTGTTCACAATTTTCGGCGCCGTTTCTTGCTGTTAGACCTGCTAGGCTTCTAGCAAGGTGTTCCCAAAAGTGTTCGACTGGGTTTCGTGTCTGAGAAGGCCGACATAAGATGAATTTCATTTTCATTGAATCACTCCCTCACCGCCTTCGAAACATGTTTCGAGAGCTTTTCCTATTGGAAAATTTACGGCGTTTAGAAAGTTTCTTCGGCCTCTGGAAGCATAGCATTGTTTGAAATCTCCTGATAGCATTTGCAGTCCGTAACTCCTTGGATATGGTAAAGTAGGGGCTGTACCGTGCGCATTCCCAAACCATAACACTGCCGTGTTCAGTACCTGGCAGTTTATACGTTCTATCGTACCTCGCGCATCTTGGACGTCTTACGTAGTGCGGTCCATCAAATCCAAATAGTTTGAACTTCCTCTCGTCTCTGAGAAGCACTTTTTTCCAGTCGTCTACCGTCCTGCTCAAACGTTTCTTGGCAAACCGGAGTCTAGCTTTCCTGTTCTCATAGAGTCCAGAAGATCTCAGTAGACGTTTTACAGTGCTCGTGTTCACATCTAAGCCGTGGTGAAGCGGCTGCAGACTCCTTTTTCCTTTTTATCGAGGGCGGTCAGCTACGAGTTACGTATCGAAATCCTTTGGATAACAAAATCGTCTCTAAAAGTCGTAATCCGTGGCCTGCTTGACTTATGAGCGTCTTCAGCTGTTCCGGACTGCTTTATTTTCTTGATTATAATAACAGCAACTGTCGAAATTCCGCATCCGAAAAGAAGTCCTACCTGTCGGTGACAGACACTCCTCCGGACGAGCCGAAAAATGGGTTCTCCTACTTTAGCAGAGATATTTCGTCTCGGGATGACGGAGAGTTTGATAAGGACAACAGCACGTCGAAACAATACTAAACGGGCTGCATAAGAAAATGTATTGACAAACACACTCGATGCTTGCCAGATCACATTTGAACGCTGCCTCGCACTTGCAAAAAAATCATTAATAGCGAACGTAGCTCAAAGGTCGTTACTGCGATCCAATTTGCTACTATATGCCCGAGTTTCACTCAGTCTGGACCTTTTGAAGGCAGTGATGAAGGAAAATGCAAAACTTTTGGAACACAAAATTTTGGGCGCCTCTATGTAATGTTTTTGCTTCACCTTTAGAACAGGTCTGCTCTGAAATGGCAGCACTTACAGCGTTGGAGAAATGTAAAACTCAGATAAGCAAAGAGATAAGTCGAACTCTAGAGACCTGCGCACAATAACACATAAACACGAAAAGGAACAGAGGGAATGAGCGAGATTCTTAAAATAGGCACATCTTTATAACTCGTGATGAATCACCTCATTTGGAGTTAGATCAAAGATACATTTACGAAAATCTACGACTTACGACACAAGACGTTGTATTTGATCAAAATTTTGCCGAAAATCGCCCTAAATCGTAAAGTCATAAATTGTAATTCGTAATTACGTACACCATAGTGGCACTACCGACTCTGATCGTAGCAGTAGAAAACACGCTGTGCTTCAGCATATCGAGCAAAATCCGCCCACGCTTGTTCTGCTCTTCGCACCCGCCGCTGTTGCGCTCCTTAAGGCGCCTTTTATACTCCCGCCGCAGTGCGGCGCGTCAATTCGGGACGCGGCGCGACTGGCCGCGCCGCGCCCCGAATTTAACGCGCCACTGCGCGAATGTAGTCAGAAAGGGGAGCGTCAGCGACGCGCGGCAACGATGTTTTGCTTACTACAGACCGTTCGCCAAGGATGGCGAAGGAGACACTCTCTGAGTCATTGGAGAACTTTAACGGAAAGAATTCGTCAGGCTGATCAGCAGAATGTATCTTGCTAGTGTTAGTGGTGGGTTCCATGTAGGGAGCGACGAATCTTAAGGCTGATCGAGGACGTCTGTCAACCTGCGGTTGAAGTTGGTGAGTGTGGTATTGAGTCGAATCCACTGCAATGCAAATGACACTAGACGACCCTTTATTCTGTAGCGTGTGCGGCTCCAAAAGTAAAATTGCTGGAAGGTTCTCATCGTCGAGAATCAGTCAGAATCCTCTCTCAATGGCCATTCCGTTGTCATTGTGCACTAAACATATTTTTAGCTAGCAAGTGAAACTTCGGGAATGTCTACAGATCTCCATTCCCCTCCTGGGTTGCGGTAGGTACGGGTGAAGAAGGTCATTGTCACCGAAATCGCCCAAACTCCAGCGTTGTGATTTGTGATTATGACTTCGACAGCCTCAGTCACTCAAACCTACTGCAATTGGCCGAGATTTTGAAAGCGGATGTCGGATTCGAGATCAGTACCCTAAATAACCCCCCCCCCCCTCCCCTGGCGAGGTTTGGTCGAGAGATTGTCTTTGTATCGCTTCTCAACATCTGAAGTCTTGAAAATACAATAGTGCCATCATTTTGCTACACCCCTTTTTGGTTGGGGAACAAAAACAACAAAGGCTTAACAAAACTATTCATCCCGGTGTGAAATCTACCACTCCACACCGAGTCTGCCGCGACTGATCGCGCCGCGCCGCGCCCTTCCCTTCAGCGGCGCGATTCGCCGAATACCGTAACCCGAAATTCCGTCAAATGTGGTGTATTGAGGCGGCGGAGTATGAAAGCGATGCGGCGCCGCCGAGCGGCGCGAAAAATCGATAGCTATGTCAATCATCACGCCGCGCCGCGCGGCGGCGCCAGTATAAAAGGCGCCTAAGGCCTTCGCACACTTTTGCCGCCACGCGGCGCGGCACCACGATTGCCATAGATATCGATTTGCCTCGCGAGGCGATTCTGCGTCTCTGCCCCATGCTTAAAGATAGGGCTGCCGCGTGGCGGCGAAAGTGTGCGAAGGCCTTTAGGCGTCTCCTCTACAGCAGCAGGGAGCCGCCTGATTACTGTAGGTCGATCGGGCGCCACTCCAGTAAATCCTCCGAATTTGTGAGTGAAAAGTGTTTGTCTGATGGAGCAGCAAGTCGACCTCTCGGACAAACCGAGATAAGTGAGAAGCGGAACACTGTACCACCTCCGAGTGGGATAGCTCCAAGAATTATAAAAGAAAGGATGGGGGACCTTTGGTGTTGGTCCCAAACGCATTAAGGGTGTTGCGCACAGAGTATCGACCCTCGAGCTCCACAGTGGTAGTGCTCTTGTTTCACAGGGGTGTTGTCATGGCTTCTGTTCCCGCAAATGCAGGTAGTTTTGCATTTTGCGAATTGTCGTCAGTGAGACCCTTCATTCCCACTTCCATCACCATTTTGAACAAAAGCATGGCAGCAAATACGTTTATCGAGCTCTTTGAAGAATTTTTTGTTGTTGAGAATTATGATTTCTGGGATAAGCAAGTCACAAACTGATGCAAGGTTCGTGCCATTCAAGGTGGAAACCAATTGAATATGTTCGGCGGTGAAGGTGAATACGTAACAGAAAGCAATATATCGGTGCTATTACGTCCTTTTTTGAAAGGGTTGTAGACGCACCGATGCTTCGCAGTATATTTCGCCTACATGTTTTTTTTTTTGCATTCCTCCATCATTGTAGAAGGCTGGTACATCATTAGCTACTCATACCAGCTGGTTCGTACGTTTTTGCTCCATTCATGTGAAGAATAAAATTTCTTATCTCCAGCACCTTTTTATCTTGAAACAGCTTGGTTGTTCGAAAATCAAAAAAGGCCAATGCACTGCACTACCGAGCAAGAAAAAATAGTTGTCCATTCTTCGGCTACGGGTGTTATTTTGGGTGCTAATCGCGAACCTGACATCGATTTCTGAATTTCCGATTTCGAATGGCAGGTTAAGGAAGGTGTGAGTAAATGAGAGTGTGTCACCTGTATCACCTGTCGTCCCGTTGATCATCGACTTGCTCCGCCAGCAGCGTCTTCATTCGTCCCTGCCGCGTGCCAGAGTGGTCCAATGGATCCCTCTCGCTCGAGGGACACGAAGAGCATCATATCGGTCGTTCAGGACTTTCACAAAGAGGTCCGAGCAACGCGTTGATCGGCGTTCCGGTGTTCTCTTGACATCCCGCGGAATCCAGTCGGTGATGGCTTTCGTTCAGTGGGTGCCTGCGAATCGCATTACATGGCCGGCCACCTAATTTTCGATGACTTGGCCCATGCGACAGCGTCTCTGATCTTCGAACATCGGCGAAGCTCGGAACTCCGGAGGCCTTCTCTCACTTGCGTGAGTCGTGTCACTCCGAGCATCGTCCTCTCAATTCCACGCTGTGCGACGCTGATCGCGTGTTCATCCTGCTTTCGTATAGCCCAGGTCTCTGAGACGTATGTTAGGGCAGGAAGAACAGTGGAGTCGAATAGGTGGGCACTAGTCGGATGTTCTTCTCTTCTTCGCGACTTCTTCGCGACTTCCTCGACGCTCTTGAAAGCTCTCGAAGTCGCTCGTTTCCTCCTGCTCAGCTCTGGTGCTAGGTCGTTGACCATACGGACTTCGGGACCCATATGCACGTAGTTGGAGCATTCGGAGATGTTTGCTCCGTTGAGCGAGAACGGGACATCCGAAACTTGTCCTTCCTCATGAACATCGTCTTCGTAAGATTCAGCTGCGTCCAACGTTCCTACATACACGATCGAAGTCGGCCAGCATTCGCTCCGCCTGACTGATGCTCGGTGTTATGAGCACGATGTCGTTAGCGAAGCGCAGATGGTGCAGCTGCCGGCCATCGACCTTCACTCCCATATCTTCCCATTCTAATTCACGCATGACGTTTTCGATGGTGGCGCTGAAGAGCTTCGGAGATATGGTATCTCCTTGCCGAATCCCTCTCTTCACGCCGATGACGACGTCGTTGTGGAATGGAGAGATCTTAATCGTGAATCCACTGTACAGCTCTCGAAGGACTCTGATGTACTGAGTAGGAACGCCCTGAGTGAGCAGGGCTTCGAGGACCGCTTCAGTCTCGACGGAGTCGAATGCCTTCTTCAGGTCGATGAACGTAAGGCACAGCGGCAGGTTGTACTCTCGCGACACTTCGATGAGCTTCGTAATGGTGTGTGTGTGTGGTCAATCGTGCTGAATCCTCTCCGAAATCCTGCTTGCTCGCATGGGTGTCCTTCGTCCAGCGTTCTGCTGACCCTATTCAGGATCACTCGAGTGAACAGCTTGTAGACTACGGACAGCAGGCAGATCGGGCGATAGTTGCCAATGTCGTGCACGTCTCCATTCTTGTACAGCAAGACGATCTTGCTGGTCTTCCACTGAGATGGAACCTTGCACTGAGCGCAGGCGGGAGATTCTTCAGGTGTTCAGGTCTGATCCTGTCGGGACCGGGTGCTGTACGCTTCTTCAGCGACGAGATGGCGTGCCGGATCTCGGAAGGGAGAATAGAGGGAACGACGTATCCATCCTGCGGAATATGGCCTGGGGCAGGTGGATATGGCCATCGAAGACATCGGAGTAGAAGTCGTGGATGACCTTCTCCATGGTCCTTCTGGAAGAGGTGACGGTTCCGTCAGAACATTGGAGAGCGGTCATCTTGGTCTTGATGTTGGCGAAGTTCCGGCGGGCATTGCGGATGCTCAACCCTGCCTCTGCAGCTTCAGCCGACACGCCCTTCTCTCCTTAAGATCCTCCTTTATCGCCGCTCTGCATAGCTTCGCAAGCACGGACGTCAGCTGGTAGTTGCATGACGCTCGTGCTGCTCCACGCTGGCGTATAAGCTCGAGCGTTTCCGGAGATAGGCGTCTCTTGGTGGTCTTTAAGCTCTCGGCTCCCTTAGCACTATCTTGGAGATGGTGCACGAAGCGGTCGTATTCCTCATCGATGCTGACCATGACGGCATCTTCCCAAAGGCCGGCAAGAGAGGTGTAGAGGTCCCAGCTGATGGTCGTTCTGGGATTCCTCTTCTTGAACTTCGCGGCCTTCTCTCCTTGACGCGAAAAGCGAAACCTCGGCGAAGGAGCCGTGGCCCGATCCCGTGTAGAACTTGGGGACAACGGAGACGTCGGGCAGGCAATACTTGCGGTTGAAGATGATGTGGTCGATCTCGTTGTTGAACTGGCCACGGGGGACTCCCAGGTCCATCGTAGGGAGAAAGGCTTCTGGAACTGTGAGTTTCCATGGATGGTCTTGGTCGACATGATAATCTCAGACAGCCTTTCACCTTGCTCCTTCCACTCCAAACCGTGGGTTCCGATGTGAAGTTCTTCCGGCGACCATCGTGGACCGATCTTGGCGTTGAAGTCGCCGACGATCACCTTGTGGAAGGTGTGATCTTCCTTATAGAACTTCTCCAGCTCCACGTAGAAGGCTTCGACCTCTTCGTCGTCGTAGTCGGATGTTGCGGCATACGCGACGAACACAGTCAAAGCTGGCACGGAGCCAATCGCTTCAGTCGCAAGCGTCCGATTCGGGTTGTCAGAGACTCGTACGATTCGATGTTCATGGTCAAGTACGTGTTGACGAGGACACCAACGCCGCCTACTCCTCTGCTGTCGCATGTTCCGAGGAACAGTTCTTCTCCGGAGTCGTAGGTGGCGTGTAGGGGGTGGTGTCTTCTCGTCTCGGTCAGTCCGATGACGTCGTACTTGATCTTCCTGGCTTGCATCATCAGGTCCTCGACGGATGCTTCCGATGCGAGCGTGCGGGCGTTGTAAGTACAGATCGTCATCCTAGTCCTTCTCAATTTGCGCAGCATGGTTAGGCCCTGAGATTTTAGCAGCCTCTCCGTACTCGTCCTTCCCATCGCTGCAGAAATGGGGGCTCTTTCGGGTTCAGGGGAATGAGGCCCTTTAGTGCTGCTGTGTTTGACTCCAATACAACACAGGTAGCTAGTCAGGCTCTGTCGTGCGGGCGAAGAACTCCGGGCAGACAGCCAGACTCCCCGAAAGGACGGGGCGAGACTTTTGAGGCGGCCTCGAATCGCCTTACATGTACTCCCAGTCTACCGAGTGCAAGCTTTTGGCCGAGTCGACACAGTTACAATCCGCACAGGCGCGAACACATCCACGCACACAGTGCATGAACATGCCGCTCCCACGCACAACGAACGTGTCGATCCGACACAGCAGGAGCAAGGAGTCCATCCCACCTGCGTCTCTGGGCAGTACACGGTCGCATTTGGTTCGCGTTTTCGTTCCCCTATCCACCACCCGGGGACGCGTCACGTGGCTCTGCGACAAGCGGCTCGAGATCCCTCTTAAGAAGAGAGCCCGAAGGCTCTCTATCGAGGGAGATCCGTGGAATGAGAAGGAATGGAAATAAGAGTGAGCTCAAAGAAAACCCGGCTGGCATATATACTTCGCCTGTCCAAGGCATCCCACGGCTTTGGTCTCCTCACCACGACTGACAACGTGACCGATGGATTAAGCGATCTATACATAGTAAGACAAAATTATGCGCTCAGCGGCCGAAAACACTTTTTCCGTCTCGACTGTTCCAGGTGGCGAGCGCAAGCATTTTTGGAAAAGCAACGAACTCGATGACCAACGGGACAGGATAACATATGATGATATGATACAAGTGAATCCCAGTGTCTCTTCGAAGACGAGACTCCAATAACAAAATATATTTCTCGGTACGACCATTTTCACGTGAAACGGAACTTTTTTCAAAGGAATTGGATGCTATTCAAATCAGACTGCGCACTTTTCAAACCAAATTCGACGCTATTCCAAGCTTGAGGCTTTTGAAATCGAACTGAACATTTTCCAAATTGAAACGAGCGTCTTTCAAACTAAACTAGAGACCCTTTAGGAACGTAAGCATGATTTGTTGTCCAATAAACTTCACTGTGACTCCCTTCGAAACTTCCTAATTCACCTGCCGCAATCACAGAACACATCAACTTTAATTTTAGACACATCATTTCACTTCGCTGTTTCAAGCAGATAGCACTTACGACATAAATCAAAGGAAAATCACAGCGAGCTAGATGAGGGCATGATGCGATCTCTTATATTAATGCGCTAAAAGATGGTTGTCTTCCTTCAATTTAGATTAAATTCTAAGCCATTATATTTTAAAAAATTAGGAAATTTCAAACAGCACCTATTGTGCCAGGTGAACTTAAAAATATAAAGAAAATCACATTAGTCTTGATTCGATAGCAACTTGCCTACCTTGTCTCTGTTTCCGCAGGACCAACTGTGTTGTTTTACTAAGCGGTCGCCTAGTTTTTTTCTTATTATTAAAGCTGCTGCAAAATAGATTGGTCTTTGAATGAGTGGTTCCCGTATATAGTTTTCATAATAAAGTTTGCATAACAGTCTTGGTTCAAGAGCTTGATGAGGACCACTGCTGTTCTTTGACAGTATGCCAGGATCCAAGGCACTTTAACGTGGGATTATCTGGGATGGATAAAATATTAGCCTTCTCATCGGCCACTGCAAAGTATTGTGTCCAAACGAAAGCCCACTCATTGAAAGCATTGGGACATTCAAAAGAGTAGATACAGAATATACTGCGCATCCCTAACAGAGAATGGTTACCTATACAATAGAGAACCTGCACTAGAAAACTCACAAATCGGTATTAATCTGCATGCTTTGCAACAACCGCGATGTTAAAGATGTGTCTTGGAACAACCGCATTGTCGGAGGTTAATTGAGCATGCCACATAAATTTTTAGACTATCAATGCCTCAATGTTAGGACCGCACCACCATTGTCAGCGGGAATCGGACAGAAAGTGCTTCTAGAAACTCGATTCTATAAAACACCTCAAGTGCATACATGTAGTTGTAGAGGCGTTGCTTTTCGGATCAAATCTGTTCCCATTCGTTTGATGCCTTAGAGCAGCCTATCACTGTAAGGAGACCGCCGCCGCATGCAATGACATCCAACCACTGCAGTTGCGGAACCACAAAAGTAGGATGTGAAGTTCGGCGCCAAACAATTCTCCTTTGGATGCGCTACGCCCTCCTCCTCCAACTATATCATCGAGGCAGTTTGTATGTTGTCCTGTTCTGCAAATGACTTGCGGCAACAAGACGATAATCGGTTAAATCTCTACTAAGTCTCATAGATGTATGGTACAAGTGTAGTGACTCTTGTGGGATGAAAGTTAAAGTCTAATTAAGCCTCACCTACTAACCCTTTTGGAGTTGAAAGACTTCTGTTGTGGCTCATGATCACTCTTACGATTGTAGACGACCTTTCTACAGAGATCATCCAGCATCTCGTCCAAGCGTGAGCTAATTTGTTGTTCTAGAGGCTACATCCCCCGGAACCCGAACGGATTACGATTAACTCACCCCTGGTGTATATATATTTATTTATTTATTTCGGAGGATTCTAGTCAGCTGTCCAGGGTTATGCCTAAAACCGAAGTTACGTGTATATTTACTCGTTACATTAGTTGCTAACACGATTGATATTTAATGGAGAACATGATGAAGTACTGGAGCTGAGGTGCTGAAGATGTCAAGCTCTACGTAGCTCAACCCACTGACCTAAACACGTTCCGAACTTCTCCCACGAGCTGCTAGCTTCCGCTGTGATGTTAACTGCTGCGTAGCGAGCGCTTTCACTTGATTACACGTCGCCTTGCGTAGCCCGTGCTGATACGTGAAGCAGAAAAGAACCGACGAACGGCTCGAATCACGTTCCGTCACGTCGCTCGAGAGCAAAGTCTCTGTTTACTGCGTTATCTTATGTCTCCTAGTCCTCTGACGTGCCGGCGCCCAGCAATCGCCCTCATGGATCAGGCAGATGTCGTGGACCCGCTTGGACCCTTCCCGTGATTTATTCGTGCGAGCATCTCTCTGCACCTCCCCCATCGCCGAGCGGCGGCATCTCAGCTCTGTAGCCCAACTGCTTCTCGCGCATGACCTCTCGGAAATAGCACTTGTTCGGTGTATATGCATGTGGCTCTTGGTATCGCTGTAGGGAATGTCAACAACTGAGAGCTGATGCAGTGAATATTGCAGAACGAGCCGTCCAGGTCTTGAATGACCTCTACCTCCCACCCCGGGGAAGCAAAGTCTACTGCCTGTGGAACTACAACGCCTATGCTTGGTCAGCCCCGCCATTTGAAGCTTCGCGTGCGCCTTTGTATTCATATAAAGCACAAGCGAAAACATGCATCGGACAACGGACGCTGGTTGCACTCTGCTTTGTTTTCAAGCCAGAAGGGGCCCCGATTGCTGAAGTCACGAGGAGCGAGCGCTCACAGATTGCAAAGATAGGGGAGCCTGTGTCGCTGGGGCATGCAGGAAGTTGCTGCGGTAAACACGGCATTCTGATTCACAGGTATGCCTTTCTTTCAGAAGGAGCATATGAACAGTCGATATTGTCAACAAGCGTAAAAAGGTGCCGAGTAGAAGTACAGCTGGGCAGAGACGACAAGTCCATTGCTTATCAGATACTGCAGCATCAGTAGAATAGAATGGAAAGCGAAACGATGAGCAACTATCGCTCGGTCAATTCCTCGCATGACCTGCTACAAGAAGTGGGCGAACTCGAATGCACTCAGCTTTATCCCCTAGCCGGTGTAATTCTGTTGTATCACCTTTTGCAAGCAAATGTACTACGAAGCTGTCGAGTTAGAGACGAATTCAGTGAAGTTTAGGAAATGATAAAGAATAAAGGGCGGCATTACTGAATCCCTTTTGGGATGCACCATTCTACTTCTACGGGATGTCGAGGAGGCCAACTGAATGCGTGTTTGGCATATATAATGGCTATATAATGGCTTCCGGTGGCCAGCGGGTGGATAAGTCAATGTTTTAACCTTCGCAGAGCAGCCCGATACCAATTCACCGACCCCAGAGAAATTGAAGGTTTGATTGGCCCAGGAGAAAAACCCGAACCAAAAATCTCAAATCGGGTGCGCGCACCAGCCGGCCCCTACTGGGCTCTACGCGCTCCTCAGAAAAGCACAGAAGCAAGAAGAAATATGTGAGTTTTTGGTTCTTTGAACGTATCTCTAGCCAACCACACCAATACTCAAAAAGCAAAACTCCCTAGTGCGGAACGCTTACACCACCCATTGCTTTTTTACCGATGTTTAAAAATTCATCCTTTTCCAGCTATGGATGCAGTGGAGTCCCAAATGAGAATCCTCTTCCGAATGATTCCTTTATTCTTCTTTTCAGGTGGACTTGTCGCCCTCCTCGTGAACTCTTTTCTTTTTCTTCAACAAATGTTTCTCCAGCTAATTTTAGAGCATTTTAATGGCGTTTCTGTCATCCCCGTAACGACTCCAATCTTTCTAAAGCTTATAGTTATGAGCCCCTTCATGCGCCACCTCATCGCCGTGAAGGGGTGAACGTCACTTCAGTGATGGCCAACGGCACAAATGGTCACGCAGTACGCGATGCTTTGTCGAGTATGGGCGGCTCTCATGTATCCCTGGCCAGGAAAATGTGAGTAACCAGACCACCGCTATGGCTCAAACAACTAAACCCGCGCCCCAGTCCTCCACGCGTCTGAGGTGGACTTCTACGACGTCGGTTGAATCCAACCAGCATGTGGTCATCTAATCTTGGAGTTAACTATTAGGATGTCATTGGAATCGGACTATCGGAAACCCCTCCCACTACGACACGGATACTGCCTATTCATCTGCACTTATAATTGTCCTACGATCGCATCTGAGCAGGATCTTTGGACACTGCTTTACAGAAGCCGCAACATCAAATACAACTGTATCGCGCTGAAGGAAACGAAAGGCAGAACGGAAACCATAAGAAGGACCGACCACAACGAGCTTCTCATTATCGTAGCAAAGCTGAACAGAATGAATATTGGTGGTCAACTCGACAGCGCACCACCTTATAGACTCTTACTCTTAATAGAAAGTTGTCAATCCGCGAATAGCTGTTCTGCGTTCGGAAACCAAAGATCACGGAACCATCTCCATCATAAATGGATATGCTCCAATATCTGCGGCACAGACGAAGAAATGAGGAATTCTATTAGCTGTTCGAAAGGACTGTCAACGACGAGAAGAGCTACTACAAAGTTGTCGTTGGGGACCTTAACGCTACCGGCGGTATGAATGATCACGAATGGAGGCTAGGACCACATGGAACTTCCTCAAGGAACGGAACGAAAACGGAGAGCGACTGATAGACTTCCTATCAGCATGCCGCCTCTTCCATGAAAATTCTATGTTCAAGAAACCTTCAAACCGACGATGGACCTGGCAAAGCTCAAATGGAGAAACACGTTCGGAGATTGACATGTTCTTACAAACAGACGCTGGAACATCTCCGTGTTGCCTTCATTTGACATCGGCTCGGATCACCGCCTTGTCGGTGCGAAGCTGACTCTCAAAAAGAAGATGTTTAAACGCGACACTCATAAACCGGCACCGGTGAGGATCCCCACATTCAAGTCGGAGGAGTTGGAATATGCAATAAAGTCGTACGATTGGAATCTTCTTGAAGATCCATCGGAAGACTACGACCTTCTCTCCAAAAGACCTCCAAAAGACTGCTGAAATGTGCTAGCACCCCTTGTGAAGCCACATCAGCGCCTGCCTCAAGACTTAGCGCACGTTTCGTTTCATTTTATTTATTACGCTGTTTAAGACAGACGTTATACAGAACGCAAACCACATCAACACAACCAGAACAACAATAGGATAATAGAACGCATGTAAACATGGAGGAACAATAGGATAGTAAATGGTTGAATGACTGGACATGCGATTAAACACTTGAAGCAAAAAAGAGCTGTCAAAATGGGTCCTAATGACTCCCATCTGGAAAAAGTCACCATCTCGAAGGCCTGTCGAATTGCAATGAAGGAGTCCATATAAGCCTACAGAAGACTGAAGCTGTTAGAAGCCGCTGGGAAGGTTCAAGCATAAAGCACTGCAAACGAGACCTCTGCAACCAGAAGGCAATCATGCCAGCCGTTATGGATAAGAATGGAACAACGCAAAAATCTCGAAGAGCGAGGGAAGCCATCGTTCAAGAATTCTACACAAATCTGTTTCGTTCTTCCATGACTGTCCCAAAATGCTTGATGCCACCAGCTCAAGAAGCACTCCCCATTCTGGTGTTAGAAGTTGCTCATGCCAGGCACTACTTCCGAGCCGGACGGCATTTCTGCTGATCTCCTTCGTGCTGATGGCAGTGCGCTCTGCTCACTTTTTGCCCTGCACTTCAACCACTACCTTCGTCTTGGTAGGATTCCGGACTCATGGAGGGAACCAAAAACTGTTCTAATCTTCAAAAAAGTCAGCAGGAGGATATCAACAACTACCGACCCATCAGTCTTCAAAGTACACGACATCTTTGTATTCTAGAAGGACCGCCTTCGCGATCTTAGTCCTGTTGAGTTCCTCTGCTCTGGTAACCTGTAGCATTACGAATAAATACATTATTAAATAATTTTGTGTCAGAGGCAACGGAAGCCCACACAACTCTTCTGTCTATCTGGGAAGAGAGCTGAACATGGATAACGACCTTGCTCTTGAAATCGCCCGCAGGAGAAGCGCAGCATGGGCAGCCTTCAGTTCGATTCGCGAAGTCGCCGATCAGGTCAAAGATGCCGGCCTCAGGGCCTTGATATTCAACGCCTCTGTACTGCCCGTGATGTGTTATGCGACGGAAACCTGGCCCGACAACAAGACAATCGCCAGAGCAATGCAAACTACGCATCGTGCACTGGAGAGATGTCTTCTGAGGACAAGCCTTCGTCAGCAATGACGAGAAGGCCTACTATGCTTCTGGCTGAGATGGGCAAATATTCACTCCAATGATGAATTAAAATGATGGGTCGATGGACATAGAGACGATTATAGGAGGATTCCTTCCAGTACGCACAGGGCGAAATTTGTGCATAAGCCTAGGGCCAGGTCATAGGGCCTCCGGATCATGTGTCTTCGAGGCATTGCTCGAATCGCTGCCCGCATACTGCCACCGGCCTTGCTTGGAGCCACGGCATCTCTAGAGCCGTCGACCATAGCATCTCTGGAGCACGTTTGATCGGCGTGACCCACATTGGCGACCAGGTTTTAGTCCTTGTTCGCCATCATTGCCATCGCATCATCTTGCTCCTGACAAGTCAAGAGGGCTTGTCTGAGTTCTGGTACCTCTTCTTCCAAGGGACCAGCTCGAGCACTGGTATCTCCGCATAGCTCCTTCAAATATTGATTAGATATCGTTATGAATTTGGTTTATGTTAAATCGTTATTCTTCCAATCGGTATTTTTCCGACCTTCTGGTGAAAATGTTTAAAGTTACCTCGAAATGAATTCTTGCGGGAGTGTATTCACTGTCGTAATCATAGTCCGAATTTCACTATGTCCTTATCAGTTCTACGGACATCGTTATATTCTGTAAAATGTTAAAAATATTTCGAAATCGTTATGACTTTACCTTTTGGTAAATGACGCGGCTTAGAACAAAACTTGCTATTTCGTTATTCATTTTCTTCCAGTAAAATCGTACGTGAATATTACTGCAAGGTATTTTTACTGCTCAAGTAACCTCCAGCAAGGGGATTTCGTGATTCTGCTATAAAATGTCTTTTTGGTGACTTTCGTCTACTTTACCTAACCGAATATCTTCCCCTTCGTTATAATATAGGGCGTTATTTTGAATGCAAAATATTTTTATGCCGTCACATTGACTTCTCAGTTGTGCGGAAATTCATTAGAATAATTCGAATATCGACCGTTATCATGTTGGTCGTCATAATTTCTCACGTAATTGTGAGAAGCGTTATTTCTAGGGATTTGAGAATCGCGTCCGTGATATCCACGTGGGCTTCGAATTCCTCCGTTATTGAAGTAACCTTTATCGTTATAGGATTGAGGACTAGGTTCGTGATATGCCCTATTACTGTCAGATGACCTCAGTATGGGTTACCGCTCTCTTTTCCCTACGAGTGGGATTATCATAGCCTCGTTGACGACGCTATTTTTAAGTGGGTACTTACGTGAGCTCTGGTCGACGCCCTCGAGTGTATGCTCGAAGCCACGTTTCGGCTCCTTTGTAATGCCGACATTACCTAGTATACGGTAGTGTTGCCAATGGGCGAAGTTCTACTAACATCGGGTAAAAATAAGTCTAAAAAATATTTTTTTTGGTTGTTTTTCGTTTTTTTTGGACGTCCTATGTACAGATAATATACAAGCTAGCGGTGGCATGAATGGCAGAGAAAATGTAGCAAGTGAATTGATAGGGTGAAAATTGAATTTTAGTAATGTGAGCTATAAATTAGACGTTTTAATAAGGTAATAGTGAAAGATTTGATTAAGCCATTAACGTGATAACGAAAACATGAATACAAAGAAATCATCTAGGACGTGCGCAAAAGGGAAAATCGGAAAAGTACGAGGTTCACAAGGGAGGTAGTTTGCACTCGGCAGTGACTCATGTGAAGAACATACTTTCCGCACACTTAGTGTTTTTGGAGACGCCAGGTCGGAAAATACGATGTTCGCTTAAAATCGCTAACGCGAGTAGCGAAAATCGTATTTTTATCACAATCGATAATTAAAGTTTAAAAATAGCATAGAGTAAACGGACTCAAATTCTTTGAAAATAGTAATAGTAATCCTTTGAAAATAGCTGTTTAGTTACATGCCCTGCCTCATTCATGCGCCACGATGAAGACAAACGAAAAAGTGGAAATGATAAAAATCGTGCTCAGTACAAAAAAAAAATCATGCCAGCATGCTTCGTGAGAAATGTGCAATGTGCATGCGGTGTGGTGTGTATATCTCGAGATATAAATACGTTTTGATGGCCGTCAAAACGGAACCTCCCGTACTGCTAACTTCTTTTAGAAATTTTTGAGCAAAAATAATCTCCCCGCGACCTCCATGTCATGCTTCTGGCTGAGATGGGAGTTCGACAAAGCATTTCTATAGATTTGTATTTATGTACACAACCATATACAAAGTATGCAGTCGGGGAGACTGCCAACCTTCCAACCTATGTAGGGGCATGGCTTACAGAGGCGGTCGCCCTATACCGTCACACTACGAAGCTCGGAACTAAGGGAGAAATCGCAATTAGCAGATCCGCTGCAGTACACGAAGAAGTCCAAATATCGCTGGGCAGCACACCTGCATCGACGAAAGGACGACAAATGGAGCCCCGGTGACACAGAATGGCTCCCTAGGGATAATAAGAGACCACTGGGACGACCGCCCACGCGGTGGGAGACTCATTCTCAAGATCTTTCAGAGAGCTGAGCTTGCCACTGGATGCATGCTGCCAGAGATCGGGCGATCTGGAAGAGTTGTAGTCCCCGCTGAGGAAACCTCCAGCCGACAAAAGGACCATCAAAGTATCGAAGTAAGTATAGCTATGAGGAAAGCGAAGGTCGCTTTCGATGTCGCTTTGCTGAAAAGCAAAGCCGTTACCGTGGAAGTAATACACGTCGTCAGTTTCAGGAGAATTGCTTTATGCATTAACCCTTGTAATACTTAGGTTTGTAGTGAAATAGACCAATGTATTTTCGAGAAATCGAACCCTTGACAGAGGTTAAACTTTTGGCGATCTCCCAGGAAGAAGGCTGTCAACGCGAGTAGAAACTATCGCTCTTTTAAATTCACTAATAGTCCTACTATATACAAAGGAGCAAGCTTGTATGTGTGTGTGTGTGTGCGCGTGTTTTCGTCACACTTCAGTTGGGGCGCGGCAGCCGAACACGTCGGCAACCCTGCATGGCGATCCGTAGAAAAGCCGAGCACGTTGGCAACCCTGCACGGCGAGCCGTAGACGTGCCGAACACGTCGGCAACCCTGCATGGCGAGCCAGAGAGTGCCGAACACGTCAGCAACCATGCCTGGCGAGCCGTAGACGTGCCGAACACGTCGGCAACCGTGCCTGGGCTTAGATGATCATCGACGGGAGGGGTTTTTGGAGGCAATCGATATCGATCGACATTATCGATTTTTTGAGGATGTCGTTCAAGCGGTCCGAAACTTCAGCCCTGGGGTAGTTGAGGTCGCTGAACACGAATCTGAAGCCGATCAATCGATATCGATCGATATTATCGATTTTTGTGGATTTCGTTCAAGGGGTCCGAAACTTCAGCCCTGGGGGTAGTCGAGGTCGCTGAACACGAATCTGAAGTCGACCAATCGATATCGATCGATATTATCGATTCTTGTGGATACACACACACCTCCTTTATATGTATATAGTAGGATTTTAACCATCGACTAGATGATTGGGACATGGTATGAGAACTGCGTTCTATCCCCTAAATTCATAGTTTTTATTCTCTTGAGCTTTCAAAGTCCACAACAAATGGTCCCAATTTTGAGAGTTTTGACTTTAAAAAATCCGTTCTAGATCTTATGTATTATCTTACGTATATAAGTTTTCTGTATGGAGGGCAGTTATCATCAGAGCACATAAAAATCTGGGCTTTTGACGCGGCTTATCGCTCAGCATATCGCTTGATAAGCTTACAATTCTCCTTAAAGTTACGTAAGTCGTTGATGAATCCGACCCCAGGACGGGGAACCAACAAGAAGGGAGAAGTAAGGGAATTCATACGGAGAAGAAGGAATCTGCCATATGCATAGCCTCGTCATGCTCGACACAGCGGCGACTGCGCGCGCTTCTGAGCTTCTTGATCCAGAAAACGGGCCCCTTCGTCGCGCAGCAAGCATCCTGGTTCTGAATACGTGTCACCGGCCGTGCCGTGAGCATGGGAGGACCACTAAGGGGGTGGCAGAGAAGGGCGGTAAGGGGGACCTCTAGGGTGGATCAGGAGAGCGAGGAGAGCGACCAGGAAAGAAAGGAAGAACCTGGAGGAGGGGAAAACCAGCAAGAAAAAAACCAGTAGGTTTCAGTAGTGGAAACAAAGAAGTGGGCCAGTAGTTGGGATCGGGAAGGTGGGGGACTAAAGAGGGGGAGGGAAGACCTGTAAAGGCGGGCCAGCAGTTAGATCCAGTAAGAAGAAACGAGTAGGGGGGAACCTAGCTTCGGAAGACATGTCAACGACAACTTGAAACGCTAGCTGTTGAGCATGAGAACGATTGCGGAGGAGCAACCTGGGACAGAATACTGCGCAGCACAAACCAATGACATTACTGGCCGGTCAGGAAAGACCGTCTATGATGAAGGTACCGAAGTGGTGAAGGGCTTGATGTCGATAAAGTACGCACCAAAGTCCTAGATGCTAGCGAATTTTATGTTCTACAAAAACTACTTTCCATAGGTCAGTGATCCATAGGTCAGTGAGGGGGTTGGGATGGCGGGGCGGGCCAGGGGGATGAGGGGGTAGAACGCTCGACCCCCCCCCCCCCCTAAGGGTTCGTTTATACTTCGACGCCGAGCGACGCGACGCCATGTATGGCGGCCACAACATGGATCGAGAGACGCGATCGATCAATTTAGATAGTATGCATGGCGTCGCGTCGTTCAGCGTCGGTAGTATAAACGGGGCCTAAGGGACCGCATACCCGGGCACGTGATTGGAACAATGCCGACGTTGGCGGTGCTCGTTCAAGCAAGTCGACTCGCGGGTTGACGGTTGATCCAAATCATACTTCCTCAGGAATCTCAGCGACTTTCCCTTTTTTCTGCGGTTTTTTCTCAATCATGAAAAGTGTTCTGAGACTCGACGACCACAGAACAATTTAAATTAATGTGACAAAGGAAATAAATAAAACACCCCAAATGTCGATCCCCATAAACGAATCATAAGAAAGCCGACTAGCCGCCCCCCCCCTCCCCCCCTCCGGCCTCCCTCCCCCCAGCTGAATTCTAGTCAAAACCAAAGTATTGGCTCAAAACAAGCGGTCGGTTGCGCAAAACAACCTCCGCGCCGACGAACAAGAATGAGCAATCGATTCAGCAGTTTATCAACAGCTACTTCCAAAACAATAAACCGGTTGAAAGTATCAACAAACAGCAGTGGTCAGAGCTCGACTGACCTGTGCCGAGCGCGAGGACGTGCGCAACAGCTCGGTCGCTCTCAGCCACCCAGCTTTTTGGAAAATCAGAGCCAGGAGCGGGGAGAGACAGATGCTGGTAGACAGAGGCACACTGCGCACACTCAGTCGGAACACTGACAAGAAACACTAACAACAAACAAATCACAGCACCTCGACGGCGCATCCCGTTTATGAGTGTGGTTCTGAACCCTAGTAATGATCGCCGCATACAAGGCAAATAACCCGTCGTTGACCGTATGCTCTCAACTATACAAAGAGGAAGAATGATGACCGTGTCCATAGAAAGTGGTCCGGTGAACCTTGAGACGGTCCGGGAAAAATGACGTACATAGAACTCCAAATACAGGTTATACACATAGAATAGACATGCTCCGCATCGAGAAGCTCCGTCCGCCAAGTCTAGCAGACGGCTTCCGTGATTTCCACGAGTGGTTCGAGCACTGGCTGGAACTTTTGACGGATCCCTGAGACTCGTCGTTCCCGTGGCTCGTCGCTTTGCCGCTCGGAGTCAGAGTCCGTAGGACTCTAAATGAACGACAAGTAATTTTGATAGAAACAACCTGATAAGGAGAGCCTAGCGATGCCTACCACTGGTCGCGGCTTGATAGCGATGGACAAGTAGACGTCCGGAAGGAGGCACTCTGGCTGGGCTTCGTCACGGACAAGGCGAACGCTCCCAGAATTCTCTTTCACATTCTGAAATCAAATCCTGAGGTAAAGGACGAAGAGCAACGTTTGGTTGCTCAAGAAAGCGTTAGCCACTTTCATTTCGACCATTTTCGAACCAGCAAATCCCCACAACATGGTCTCCCTTACGTGGGTGGTAGAGAGTAGGAGCAGAATTGCCTCCTTCACTCGCTGCTCTCCCTACGCTGCTCCACTACTTGTACACCGACGAACTGAATCTCGGAGCTAGCCCCGGCAGCTGCGTGGAGGAGCAGTTGCTCGGCTCCTTCTGTTCTCTCGTACTGGGAAGCGTGTGACTGACCTGCTCGTATGCGATCAGCTGCCGCCAGAAGCCGAGGTTTGGCCGAACCATCGGCCGCTTGGACTTCATCAGATGGTAAGCATCACGCAAAGAACGACACCTGGAAGCTCAACGATGTATGTATGCCTTCTAAACTCACCAGATCTCCAGCTACTCAAGAGGTTCAGGGTGACTCTTACCTATATTTCGTGAGAAAAGCAAGGCAAATCGAGGCCGATCGCGACACGCCTGCCACACAGTGCACTAGAACCCGCCCTCCGTCTGCAATGATTGCTTGGATCTGGAATTGGCGGGAATAAACGGACTGGGGGATTGCGATGAGAGCATGTTAAGGCTTCATCGAGGTGAAGCGTTTCTGTACCTGGTCGCTTTGCAGCTCCAGGTGTGGGTAGATGTAGGTCTGAGGGGTATCATCCAGCCAGAGCTTGGTGCGTTGAATGTCGCCCAAACTACGCAGGTTAGGAACCTCGGTGGTGGCGTTGATGATGTGGGTGATCTTATTCTTCTTCATCTCCTCACTCGTCAGCGAGCTCACTCCGCAAATGAACAGGCCAGGCACGATCTCACTCATCTTCGCGTATTCCGGATTCACGCGGAATGAAATCGCCATTGTTGGGCTGAAACCTGCAGCTTCAGAAAGAAATCTGACGGCAGTTGAACCGAAAGTTTCGCTAGTACAAGGGCGCGCTGAGTCACGAGCTAACAGGAAAGAAAGGATGAACGAAAAACCGCTGAGCAAGCTACGGGAAAAAAGAACATAGAAATAAACAGAATGGAGGCGCAAACAATCAGATGCAGAATCTTGATGATTGAATGAACAGTAGGGAGGGCAAGGTTTTCCTGTAACTACGAGAATAACAGAGCAAAGAGGTGGAGCTAGTCCTCGTCCTAGATCTCTCACTCTAATGGATTGGATTCAATTGGGTTGAACTTGTGAAGCTTTGCGGCGATCGGGCCGAAGGTAACCTGATTAACCGACCTCTTCCATGGAAAGCTAGGGGAAGTGTGCGCATATTGTTGAGATCAGCAGAAAAGCTGCATAAGCCACAATGCTACCATACGAGTCAGAACGATACAAAGAGCACTTGTTGAAACGGATGTCACGGAGAGCTCGACGCGCGACGGAGAGCCATACTGAACCAGATTCACAGCATAGTTCACGGGGAGAAGCTGTAGTATTTCGACTCAACCGAAGAACCTTAGCGCGCTGATCAAGCTTGTTGGGGGATCCGAACAAAAGAGGAAGTGCAACGTGGGAGCAATTCGAAGCAACTTCCTGGTCTCCACAGCGGCCGGGGCACGGGAGGCGTCGCGTGTTGATGAGGACGAGAGGGGCACGTGGTTTGAGCGGCGCCGACGGAAGGCAACAGACGATTCTTCCACCCCAGGACTGAAACCGGAAAAGGTGCGCAGAGACGTCCGTCGAGGACGTTCCCAATGGCGGTGGTCGACGAGTCGCTGTCTTCAGAAGGGTACGGTCAGCCGCACTCCCCTCGACAAACGTCACGTAGCCGATTGTGGCGCGTCCGCAGGCGAGTGCGATGGCATAGAGAACGATCACTCCCTAATGGACCACGCGAACTAAACCTCGTGGCTGAGCAAACAGAGCTCGACCGGCGCATAGAGCGGCCCATTAAAATGTAAATCAGCCGGGAGAGGACAACAAACGCTGTGGAAGAGAAACGAGCAAGCATGTGTCTTCCGATAGAAAATGACTGCACGATAAACGAGCCTCGATTCCAACCTTTGCACGGACAAAAAGCGGAGCAACCTCTCCAAGTAACATCGTTTCTTTCAGGGTGAGTTCATTCATTCGAAAACAAAGTGCATCACTGAGGATTCAGGAGCCGAGGAACCCAGTTCATAAGCGAGGGATCAAGGGGAGGCTGTTACATAACAAACAAACATGTGTACACTTTCCACTTCTTTCGTCCCTTTCATCCCTTCAACACTTCCTTTTCGCTGCCGGTGCGACTGCCCTTTTGCTCCCGAGTGAGCCGCTGTCACCGGGCACATTTATCGAAGTTTAGTACGCAACATACAGATTCCGCTAAACTGTCCTAACCGTATTTGTTGTTTGTGTAGAAGACTTGAAGTCTCCTACTTTCCGCACATGTTGTTAGTAAGAGAACCAGATGGATTGTCAGTGGTATAAATTGCGCTGGTGAAGCAACGTTGAAAAAGTAGCAGTAGCCAGTTCACTAGCTTGAAACGGTTTACAGTGCAAGAGATTACCCAGCTGGAAACCATTGTGTAGGTTCGGGAAGTGTACAGAACGCGCGCTCGTGTTCCACTACCAAATTCTGCGATTTTCAGAGAATACTGTAAAGGAGCACGATAACCACAAGACAGAGGAGGTTAGGGCAGGTTATGCAGTCAGGAAAATAATGAGCGTGACGAGGATCCGGACCACCAAGTAGAAGTCTTTCCACCGAGTACGACGGAATGAGCGAGGCCCACTACGAACATCCCCCTGCGTTCGCGGAAACCTCCCCTACGAAAGCGGAATTCACGGCCAAAAGCGCCCAGCCGTCTGTGGAGGTCGCGGCGATCGATTTGCATTGAACCGCAGAGAACGGGCACTGCCAGCACCGCGAGCGCCATGTGGATGCAGGGTTGTTGGGAGCTGTCGTCGAGTGAGGAGGTGAACACGCCTCAGGAGCATGGCTGGGCCTGCTGCGAGCTTGCGAGCAGTCCGGACGGCGCTGTGCTACTAACGGCGGCCGGGAGGACGGCGAGGCGGGGCCAGGCGCATGCCGTCTGCACGTGAATCGGCGCGGACGCAGAGCACGAGCCGACGGCGACAGTGTGGGTAGAAGCTGGCCTGGACCAGACGGGCAGACCGAGCGGGGGCCTCGCGTGCACTCACTCCACGCATGAGTCACTCCTGACGCACGCACTGTAGCAGCGGCTCTTCGCCTGGAAGCGAGCTGCTCAATCGGGCGAGCACGGAGGCGCTGGCCCCGCGGAGGCCACCTTGAGACGGCTGCATTCGAGTATCCCGCAGTCTTTTATTCCATTTCAATGCAACTGGAGGCAGCGTGCAGTTGCAGCAATGGCCTCGCGTTACTCATTCACCATTGTTCCTGATTTCGTTTTATCCTCCTCAGTTGAAGCCCCGGGAGCGGGAGCGTGACACCTTCCTTCATCACCAGATACCGACTAGATTCTCTCCGAGCACTATTGTAATTCACAGAAGGGGTCAAGGTGCAAGCTGAGGGAGAAGGCGTGACGCTGACAGAGAAGTGCTGCAGCGTGCACCAGCGCTGAACAACGTCTCCGTCCCCCAGCTGCTAGAGGTAAGACTCTAGGCACGAACAGCATTGCAGAACGTCACATCTCAACGGCTAATGTTGAATTTCTTCATATTTTACCGCTGCTGAAGTTGATTCGAAGCACGAAGGATAGCGTGATACGCCGAGCTGCCGATGGTTACGAATTTTGAGGCAGCAAAGACGTTTGATTACATCTTGGCGTTAGTCAAAATTGGGTTCGCTGCAGGGAGTGAATTCGTGTTATTGATGTGTGTACAGACTTGCTCACCGCTGTTTAAAGAGAAGGATAGGTCAAAAATATCTGCGAACCAAGGAGAAATTATTTGTCATCATGCTGTGCAACAAGGCACGATTTTCCACCCCTTGCGCTGCCCGGTGCTTCTCGCCGCACTGAACCTGGTCATCACAGCTTCTACCTTTTACCACATTTCCTTTATTTCTTGCGTTCGTATTCTGCAGTATTCTGACACGATTATTTGAAACTAGCCGGCTTCGCCGGCATCGCATCCGCGGGCCGCGCAGGGCTAGCCGGCTCCGCCGGCGTCGGGTATGACGGGCCACGCTAGGGACGTAGCCCAAACCTAGCTACGGATGCTTCCTCACCCAGCGTCGGTCGCCGACTTCGCCGGCAACAAACGCTGGGTGAGGAATCCGTAGCGTCGAGCACGTTGAAACTTGCGTCTACTCCAGATTGATTCCTAGCTTGGTACCACTCACATCTCAGTATAGCACACAGAAGAATGTCCTCAGCACTTCTTCTTCGTCTAGCGCTTTGTTCACAGCCTATTGCAGCTCGTCAAGCCTAAAGAAATATCTGACATCTCTCTCCAGTCGTCGTGCTTCGAGCCGCTTAGTGTGGAGAAGGTGCATTAGCCATTAATTTTGAGGGAACGTACGGAAAGAATTATTCCGAGAGCCTAGAGTAGGGAAAAACTGGGGGGGGGGGGTCTGGGACAGGAACTTGGTTTCCGCTGTTGACGAACCACTACAGACAGTGACTTATGCCTCCTCCTTTATATATGGTGCGATTTTCTGTCTCTGATTTCCCTACCTCCAATGCGTCAGAGAGAAATCCCGATCGGTTCGGTTTGAGAGAAAACCGATAGCACCACTGGTTGTTTGATTGATAGTATGAATGCCTTTTACTTGAACCATCAAAGTGGGGATATGTGTGTTCCTCACTGTTGTATTCAACTTCTGCTATCAATCGAATAAAAATCGCTCAGCCCAAATAACTTCGAATGGGAGAATCTTACTTACAGCCTATCTAATAAGCAAGCTTATAGCGCAATAAAAGATGAGATCGCGCCATGCCCTCGAAAAGTTCACCGCAGCTTTTAATCGGCTGATAGTGTAAAAGCCACTTAACCACAAAAGTGGGATATGTATGTTCCTCACCGTTGTGTTTGTTGTTCAACTTCTGCTATCACTCGAATAAAACAGCTTGGAAGGGTGTGGGAAGTAGGAAGTTTAAGTGGGCGGGAGAAACTGATGGGCTCAATCCAACGAACTTAGAATGGGAGAATCTTACACACAGCCTACAGAATCAGGCGCAAAACGCATACTCTAACGTGTAGAGCGAGGAGCACTAGAATAGCGCCGCAAATTCTCACCACAACACTGACATCAACTTAAAAGGGTCTCGAAGAGAAACAAAGTGAAACGTTGGCAAAGGCAGTAACGAAGAGCGGCAGTATGGATGAACACAGCAGGAGGTGTTCTCAGGAAAGTGAAGGCGGAAGCTCGCACACTTCAGAAGGTTATGCCCGAACACAGAGAACAGGAATGAGCAGTAACCTCGGCCATGCACACAGGCGGCAGAGTCGTACCCTGCGGTAACACAACTGTAGCTGCACCTAATTGCAAGCACTAATTGACCGGTAGCAAGGACAGGAGCCTTCAAGGGGGTCAGTTCGAGGCAGTAGCCACCCAACACCTGAGCGGACAGAGCCGCGGCGCCGGCCTATTGCGCAAAGCCTCATGTGTCCTCCTCGGCAGCGGCGATTGCTCACCTCCCGGCGCTCCCCTTCGGAGAGAGAAGTCGAGAGCCTGCCTCAAACTTGAGTGATTAAGCCATCGAGCCCGCAAACTTTACGAAGCTTCCCACGGTCACGTTGAGACAAAAAACCCTCCTCTATTATATATGGTGGGATGGTAGGATGTGGCAGAGCTATAGTAAACAAATAAACAAATGACAAGCAAAACATGTAGACGAATTTTTATTGTTAGTCTCTCGGTAACACTTTCAGTCGTCTGTTGAGCTCCATGTGTAAGATCCAGCCCGAAACCCTCGCTTGTATACTAGAAATTTCTTCCGCACAAATGTATGTTACGGACGAAGTTTTGCGTGCCACTGTGGGTACTCTGCCTTCTGCTTCGCCTATTTGCGCGATGGTTAGATCGACTTTAGAAGGTAGACCTGCTCGACCACTAGTTTCAGGGAGAGGTGCGCCTGACAAAGTGCACGTGTATCGACCCAATTGCGCATGTTGGTGTTGTTGTCGATGCATCCGACCAGGCGATAGGATGACCAAATGTCACCTGCGTCGTGTCCGGCCTTCGGCGCACTTAGTCGGTGACGACGAGAGCCTGCGATGAGCCTGTGCTTTGCAGATGGCGCTGCGAGTGCGAACAGTTCGCGAGTAGCAGTTCCTAATCAGGCCCGCTGTGCGGGGGCTGGCTGTTCGGAGCTGTTTGCTATCCCCTTGCGCCGCTGCTCTCCTCCTCGTCGTCGCAGCCTCGGCCTCCCAGTCAACACACGTGCGACCCACGTGCCGGCCATGCGAATCGCGTCGGAATCGGCCGTGGCCTCAGGCTGGGGATTCTGCAAACCGGACGAACGCCCTCGCTCCCGAGCGCTCGCGAAGTGAGTCTCGCCGCGCCGACTGTCGCCGGCGATGGCTTTTTGTCACTGCGCATCCGGAGAAGGCGCATAAGGCGCCACGGACGCGGTTCGCGAGTCAGTACGGCGCCAGTTCCGCAGGGCTCGACTCTTAGGCACGATCGAAAATAGGTTTGACGACTTCGAAGATGATTGATGACGGATTCAGCTGTTCTCATTGCGAGCATAACCACAACCTATAGCTGCCACTTTCACTTCAACCTGGACGCTTGCCATTTCAAACTCGACGCTTTTTAATGTGAAGTTTGGAGCTTCTAAAAATAAAATGAAGCATTTTGCGTATTATGAAACGTATCTGGAGCTTAATTAGACGACGACAGTAATGAGGTTAAAATTATCGTCGGCGACAACGATGCCTCTAGCAGAAGAGGCACCAGCCGTCCACTGTACATGGGCGGAACAGGTCGCCATGGCCAGAAGATAGCGGCGTACGCGACAGTGCTCCTATGCGGTTGTGACGAATGGTCCTATCTCCCTTTCCTGCTCATTACATATAAATGATTAACCACTGAACCACCCTGAATTGTGTACAGAAGTAGAAACGCGTTACTCCTCTAACATTTCGCTATCTGTACCTCTCCCGCTATCCGTACAACGGGTATACTGCGCTATCCCCTGCGGCTACGTATACCTTCCTGCAGTTTTAGGCCAGTGAAGCACGTCACGCTGTCTAATTGTTAATTTTTTATGACGAATATTGCTGATTGAAGACATTTCGGGTTGATGGCAAATCTATCAACCCTTCTCCTCAGACAAACCAGTTATCAACTGACTCCATATCCCGTCGAGTCTAAGGAATCGTTTTGAATTTTTCAAAGCATGATTCTTAAGATAAATTTGTCATTCATTGTTCTTCCACATCACTTTTTCTTAAAGGAGGTGAATAATCAGGATGCGATTTTTGCATGATATCCTTGACTTAGAGTGAAGCCGCGGTTTAGCGTAACGGTCCAACTCGTGCGTGCTCAGAGTGCTCAACAGTGTTCCTTCCAATTAGGGTGCGTGTGTACTTCAAGACGCGTTTATTTACAACAGCCGTTTTCCTCGAATCTATTCAGTTTTCGCTTCCTTCCGTGGTGATTCTTTTAAAGTACTCGGCTGTCGATGGTGAGTACCGCTGTCACTAGCGCTTCTGTCACCATGCAGAACAGAAGGAAGAAGGAAAATTGCTAATCGACAGGTAAATCAAAGCGGCACTTCTCTTGGAACGGAACTACAAACGGTGCTTTTAAGGATTTCGAAAGTTATGAGAAATGGGGCTGGGTAGGGTCGACCTCGCGGTGCACACCCTTTGGTCGTTGGTGAGATGTGACGGCATCCCTGCTTTCGAGAAGTTACCCATAAAAAGCAGTTCGTTTAAAAATTGAACACTCCGGAGTATGTGCTTGGATATAACGGGGAACAGCAAAGCCATCTTCCAATTAGATCGAATGCAGGTCATGGGTGGAACCTAATCAGCCAAAATTCTATCAGCGAAACTGGTCGTGTTACTGTCTGTATCGAGTATATTGGTTGGTTGGAAATGAGTTGGAGGAATGTGGAAAAACGTGAAAAATTCCAGCAACCCAGCGGCCGGATTCATCAAAGTTACTGCAGTAACTTTGACGGAGAATTGTAAGCGAAAAGCTCAGATAACGTGGCTTATCGCTCACCATATCCCTTGATAAGCCACGTTATCTGAGCTTTTTGCTTACAATTCTCCGCTAAAGTTACTGCAGTAACTTTGATGAATCCGGCCCCAGAAGTGTACAATGATGGGGTTATGAGGTCGTGGAGAGAAGCATGCTAACAATCAAGTGTCAAAGTACACGGCGACAGCTTCCGAACAAGTCTCCTGCAATAACCGAGCGAGACAGCCAGAGTGCTGCATTATGTTGTAGCACTGCATTCTACCGAAATTCTCGCTCCACCGTTCAGAAATCGCGATGCGTGCTGCTTCCGTCCTGCAGGGCCGTGCCCGTTTGACAGATTCCATTTCGCAATTCGACGTCGTGTGGCGAGGTGATCACCGCAGCCATCTCCGTCCAATGGTCGAGAACAGAGAAACGTGTGGGAAAAACGATGACAGCCAGAGTGGAAGAAGGGAAGGGGCGTTCATTTCTGCAGACTGCACCCGGTCCGTCGAGACCAGGTGCTCTCCAAGGACTTCCGCCTGGAAATGGGTAGCTGTTTTCGACATAGAGGGAAAGCATCTGTCTCGACGTACAGCTAAGCCCGCTAGGCGAGAGGCAGCATAAGGGCTTAGCGTTTGTATTTCCTTCTATTCGAGGGCTACTTGGTGTCTGCAGGGCTCGAAAGTCAATATGAAGCTCACAGTGAGAGGCATGAAGTCGTTCTTTGAGTGTTCACATCCACATCGATCACCACGGAGTGTGCTTGTTGCGGAGCGCCGAGAGCTTCAATCGGGCACTTGCGAGGCAGCTTTGTCGGCATGGAAAGCAGCCGTAAATCAGCGCTGATAGATGTCCGATCTGAATGGCTCTCGACGGCGGTCATGCTGTTTCGCCTACCCTGCGGTAAACAATGAATAAGTCGTCTGGAAGCGCCGGGCACTCGCTCCGATCGAGGCGGTCTCCAAAGTAGTATTGCTGTCTTGCTGGAACAAGGACAGTTGCTCTCTCCATAGTGCAGAAGCCCATTTGCGAGCCACCAACGGGAAGTGCGTGCCTGGTCATGAAGCCGAAATCAAACCAATCCGGTTCGGGCCGAACAGGCGACAACTGAAGGTGCACTAACACGGGAAGAGAAGAATGATAAAGGTAACTGCCACCGCTAGTCCACTTTTCCCGTTATGGATTGCGCATACCAAATTCACAAAATAAAAGTAAATGATAGAAACAATTCAAATCAGTTTCTTTAAGCCTCAATTGGCTGGTATCGAGGTTGTAAGCTGTCACAACGATGTTTTGTTGCGATCAAAACTTCTAGCGCCAGGCGGGACTCGAACCCGCACCTCCCTCTGACCGGGTGGGAATGCTCTACGCCTTTACACCGCCGTTTGATCAAACGCAACATCCACACCTCGTTGGACCGTTCAGTACCCATCCGTATCCGGGATGAGCTGGCCGCTGATATCAGCATGGAACCAGTGAAGCTGGTGGCCTTGATAGAAACAATTCAAATCAGTTTCTTTAAGCCTCAATTGGCTGGTATCGAGGTTGTAAGCACCAGGACAAATAAAAAGGATATTTTATTTGTCCTGGTGCTGTGTAGCGCAGTCGAACAAGTGAGCGATCCCCAATTTGGATCGTAGTATGGGTGCCGACCGGCCTGCTTCTTTCGCTCCGGAGAAGGCGAATTCGCACTAGAATATAACCATTTTCACGTTGAATTTGGACACTTTTCAAATCAAATTCGACACTTTTCAAGTCAAATTGGACATTCTTCTAAGCTAGCCTTAAACTTTTGAAATCAAAGCGAACTCTTCCCAATCGAAATGAACTTCTTCTACATTAAACTAGAGACTCTCCATAAAGTTTAGCATAATTTTTGCTGAGGAAAATTTTAGTAGAACTTTCTTTGAAGGTTTAATTCATCTATCTAAAAAGTGGGGCGCGTGTAGCGCAGTCAGAGGAGGCGCGACTGTCGCGTGCACCCGATACCAGGTTCGTGGTTCGGATTTCCCGCCCAGGCCAACCAAGCCTTCCATCCCTCCGGGGTCGGTGAATTGGTACCAGACATACGTGTCTGGGAAGGATAAAGCGCTGACTTGTTCATCGGCTGGCCACCGCAAGTCATTGTATGGCCAAATACGCATTCATGTCGCCTCCACGACATCCCGTAGAAGTAGAATGCGCTGGCGCATCCCAGAAGGGATTGACTAACGCCGTCCTTTATCCTTTATCCTTTATCCTTTATCCTTTATCTAAAAGGTGAACATGTTGTTAGAAATTTTATTTTATTTTATTTTATTTTTTAGAAGGAATCTTTAGAAATTTTATAAGAAAAAAATAATTTGGAGCTTGTTTTGAGGAGCAGCAAGGCGGCAATTTTTTTTCTCGTCAAATAGGAGACTGAGCCATGCCCCGCCCGAAATTTCACGATTTTTATTCGATTACTAGCAAAATTTCTGTTTGCACGCAGCTTCGCACCTGCAAATGGTGCAACATAAACAGTTGTAAAAAACACATATCCTAACTTTCTTGCTTCATGTGAGCAGTATTTACACTATCAATCAAGTGGACATTGCAACATGCTTTTCGAGCGCATGGCACGATCCAGTCTTCTAATGCATCAGATGATTGCTGCCTTGCAGCGTTTAAGATAAAGCATTATTTTTTCTTAAGAAATAAATTTTTTATAAAATTATTACACATCCTCGGGCCGACTTAAAAATTTTAAAGAATGCTGTATCAATTTTTTCTTGAACAAAAAATTACTCAAGCCATCCTAGTTAGCCTGTAGTTTAACCTGCCTAAAGGTCATTTCGAACTGGAAAGGTTCGCTTTGATTTCATAAGTTTAAGTCTAGCTTAGAAGAGCATCCAATTTGACGTGAAAATGTTAAAATGGTATATATCGGAATAAATGTACTACACAACATTTCTGGCTACCTAAGATTACTAGGAAAACGTTGATGGAGAACAATGTAGGGCTTTGTGGTGGACCCAAAGACTATGTATCCGCAGTATTCGAGTATATCGAGAACAGCATTCGTTTCCGGATTGAAACATTCTGCGAAACTTCTAGCAGTAGAGGTAAATGGGCAGCGCCACAAGTTGCAAAATTATGCGCAGTAATAAGTGTAAGCATAAGGGACGGCGTTAATCAATCGTTTTTGAGGTGCGCCACGCATTGTACTTCTGCAGGATGTCATGGAGGCAATTTCAATTTTCCAGACCGGCCTGGAGGGATTTAATGCATCGACTCCGAAGAGATGGAAGGCTTGGTTAGCATGAGCGGGAAATTCGTGCCTGTAGCCTGGGATCGGGTGCACGGACAGCCAGCGGCTCTTCAGACGTCGCTCCTGCTCCCAATGTGTTTCAACTCACTATGTTCATTTCGAAGAAGTGTGCTCGTTGTGAGCCGAATCGCAAGGAATGAAGCCCCCTTTCACTGAGAAACGTCGTTTTATCTCGCTACCCTGGAAGGTGCAATTGATGATGTCGTTGGGAAATTGCATGGTAATACATGAGTTCCTATTCGCAAAAACAGTGGAGATGCTTCGGTCAAGAAATCGTTCCAGGGTTTTCGTGTATGTTGTTTAGTTTACTCTTTGAATAGAACGTTTATGACGTGACCAGTAGGACGCGCTTCTGTTGACCGTTTGTGTTGGTGGACAGGAAACAGCGGAGAGCTGTGCGAATGCTGTACGTGCGTTGCTGATCTCTTCCTTAAGTGTTTCCATCTTTGTCACGAACGGCTGGCAACACACCTATTTTCGGCTGCTATCGCAGACGTGTCTCCGTGGAAAAATGGCTACGGCATAATAGAAGCGAAGACGCGGTATTGATTACAGGGATGAGGTAGGATATATCCCACCATTACTGAATGAAACAGGAGCGGCATTCACGTGGACACGATGGCGGAAGCCCGAGTTGAGGCGAGATCACGTGCGAATTGCCACTTATCATCTGCTGCTATAACAACCCTCAGGGTGCTCCTCATCCTTGCTGACCTGGAGAGTACAATACCGTTCGCGCCGCACGGTCAAAAGTGGGCGAAAAAACGCAAAAACAGCGTCGCAAAGCGTCGCATGATCATAACTCCTTCAGTTTTAGGTTTTTTGAAAAAAGGTTGGCACCGTTCGATTCGTCTCTTCGAGATCTACACAAACTTGTGTAAAACTTTACCGGAACACCCATATTTTCGCCGTGGGTGGTCCAAAATTGACTGGACGGGCGATTAGAGCAGCTTATTTCCCAGGATATGCGCGCTTTTGGAGTATCTCAAAGATGGCGTACGTCGCCAGTGCTCTGTCATGTCAGGAATGCCCCGAGAGTGGGCCGTACACAATGCACACAGAACCTAACCTATCATTCGAGTGGGCAAGCGCATGTCCCCTGCGCTTCTATCTTCTCTCACTGGGAAATGCGAAATCCTCAAGACTATTTCGAACCGTTTGGAGAAGGTTCTCAGAAATTTCCGGTCACCACACTCAGGATTAGCTCCAATCTGTCCCAGCGAAACTTTGATATGCGCCGTGTACAATGCGGACAACGAAGAACTCTTCGAGGGGGGGGGGGGGGGTAGCTTGTAAACTGAGCGTTTGGGGAGCTTTGTCAGAAATTTGCAGCCGCCCTAGTCAGGAGTTGCTCTAAGGCTGTCCAGAGAGCCTTTGGAGTGCGCCGTGAACAATGCATACAGATTCGCACCTTTTAATCGAGAGGGCTACCGCTCGCAAATTGCACGCGCGCGCGTGTTCGGCTCTGTCAAGCTCTGTCAAGTTCGAATCGTTTCGGCTGCAACTTGTGGTTCTTGTAGGCAGTCGAGCAGTGTGTTAGCACGCCAAAGTAGAATCGCTTAGCTTAGGAGGTGGCAATGTTACAGCGGTGCGAAAATGCAGGCGAGGCATGCGTCACGCATTTTTTTCCGATTTCGGTGGACCACTGCGAGAAGAAGCGGGGAGCTAACGGGTTCAGAATGCGTATGCTAACAGAGCACTTAAGGTACTTTACGGAGACTTGCTTAGAACTTCTCGTCTGCCTAAACTGCCTTAGCCCCATCTGCCGTTTTAGGGCAGCGGACTTAGCGGTTGAAGTTTCCTGCTCTCTTACTCGCCCATGTTTGAGTTTCCGACACTCCCGTTAACACCTTTCTGTTCTGCTTGAACATCTCTATCGATTGCTATCAATTTCGACCGATTTTGGCAATATCGATTTTTTGACAATATCCCATCGAAGACATGAGCGCGCCAGGCCGAGCTGCGCGGATGATGACGTCATCGAAAACCGATATTTTCGAAATTGGCCAAATTTCCTCGTGCAAATTGCGTCCAAAATGGTTTTGGGGTTATTTGGGGCGCTGATTACGAATCCGACGTTTGTTTTTGAAAATTCCGTCGACTTCGATAGTTTTTTTATTTTTTATGGATAACTGATGGTGGTTGGGATCATCGATTTCGCTGGTGGTCAGGATCATCGGTTTTGCTCGAAATTCGTATAGGGTCGGGGACTTATTCGGGGTGCCGAACACAATGCCGAAGTACATTTGGACGATTACGGGAGGGGACCGCTCATATCGATAACAGAGAGTGATCGGTAATCCAGACCCGACCACCCTCAAACGGGAAGGAACCTGCTCAAGTCCTCGGAATTTTCAAAAGCGAACGTCGGATTCGTAAACAGCGCCCCAAATAACCCCTAGACGATTTTGGACGAAGTTTGCACGAGGAATTTTGTCCAATTTCGAAAATACCGGTTTTCGATGACGTCATCGTCCGCGCAGCTCGGCCCAAAGCGCCCACGTCCTCGATATTGTCGAAAAATCGGTTTTTTTGAAATTGATCAAGAGTGACACCATTCAATAGAGCTTTTCGTTATGAACAAGAATGTGTTACCGGGAGTGTCGGAAACCCAAATATGGGCGAGTAAGAAGGGAGGAAACTTCAACCGCTAAGTCCGCCGCCCTGAAACGGCAGATGGGCTAAGGCAGTTTAGGCAGCCGAGAAGTTCTGATCCCGGCGCCGTAAAGTACCTTAAATGCTCTGTTCGCACATGCATTTTTAGGCCTTTAGCTCGCCGCGTCTTCTCGCAGTGATCCACCGGAATCAGAAAAAAATGCGTGACGCAAGCCTCACCTGCATATTTGCACCGCTGTATCATCGCCCCTCCTAAGCTAAACCATTCTACTTAGGCGTGCTAATAGAACGCTCGACTGCCTACAAGACCCACAAGTTGCAGCCAAACTATTCCAACTTGACAGAGCTGGACACTCGCAATGGCACCTTTCCGTTCAGCATGAAAAGCGCTATCGAATGGTATCAATTTCGACTGATTGTGGAAACATCAATTTTTTGACTGTTTCGTATCGAGGACGAGGCCGCGGCGGAAGGACGATGACGTCATCGAAAAATCGATGTCTTCGAGTTGGGCCATGCTTGATATCGTTCGATAGCGCTCCGAACACGCCCGCGCGTGCAATTTAGCACAACAGCGGTAGATGTTCTCCGCGCTGTTACTTGCCCAGATTACAGTTTTTCCAACTTTAAATGACACCATTCAACTGAGCATGCAAAGCTCTATCGAATATTATCAAGCATGGCCCAACTCGAAGACATCGATTTTTCGATGACGTCATCGTCCTTCCGCCGCGGCCTCGTCCTCGATGCGAAGCAGTCAAAAAATTGATGTTTCCACAATGTCTCTGGTGTTATGGTGTCATCAAATCCCCATGTCCTAAGGCGAACTCTTTGTGTGAATCTGCTTCGAGATCGAGATGAGATTCTCATCTGGCCACGCTTCGCTTGGGTTTGGCGCTGAACGCAGCCGTGCCATCTTGCAGCTGTTCTTCACCTGTGAGGGTTGCGTGTGATTTGTAGGCAAGCACTAGACAGACACCGAATTCAAAAACACGACGACCTCGTGAATTAAATGTAGATGAAGCATAGGTTTGTGTGAAAAAACGAACTGTGACTGCGGTCAGGGCAGGCGTCGTCCACTGGTCTCGCAGTGAGGTTCTTGCAAGCGAGACCTATCTCAACCACAAGGCTCCTGAATGGCATTAGCCGCGGATAAACTATCGCCTCAACAGAGAAGGACGAAGTTTCAGGTCGAGTTTCGAGATAATCATCGCTTGCGCCCGCGAGGGTCGGTAGGCATCGGGTGGGTTTTGGTGGTCAACGGCGCAGCTGATGGCAAGTGGGAAGGCAAGAGATTCTATTCCCTGACATGTGCTTCCCTTCGACTTTTGTCTAAGTGTCCCCTAACAAACTATTTTAGAATTCCCCTTCAATTCGAGGTGTGCTTTTAACGGTAACAATACGACTGATAGTTTTCATCGTTAGAAGTGAATTTTCTTGTTTATTTCGATTTCCATAAAGCAACTTTTCAAAATAACAAAAACAACTATTTAGTTTTATTCTAAAATGTATTATCAGTGCTTTTTGTGCCTTTCGCGGCTGCAATGATCCTTATTATTTATTTTTATAAGTACGTGGAATTCCACGCAAAAAGCAGCACTACACAGAAAATATTTTTAGGAACAGAGCCTAATTTGCGAAACAAATACAAGGAGACAGCTAGTGCAACAACGAGATTGATCTGAACGAAATAGTGGTGCACCCGCATAGTGATGTACATCTCGCACCACCTCAAGTAGTTTGGTAATACATGTTCCTTTGAAAATATTTAGGAATTCGCTATCGGGTGGAATTGTGAAGGACATGCATAGATCTTACAATACGGCTACAGAGTTTCCAAAAATTTCTTACTTTTCTTTTTTTTGTCAAAGTTCTCAGGAAGAAATTCATTACTCTAGGAATTTGGGTCCTCCACTACTCACCCATGTAGGTGAAATGAGATACTGAATAGAAATCATCAGGGGGAAGTCCCGAAGTAGCGTTTATCATCTCATACATTGTAACCAAATCATAACTTTTCTAGTACAAGCAAGAGTGTGCAAATTGAAAAACTTGTTCCTTTCAGAATTTGTTCCTTCTCATTGATTCCTCCCTTATTAGTTGTCTTAGTTCGACGTAAGAAACGGGAAGGTTTCTAGCGGCCCATTCAGCGGAGCGAACATTACCGAAAGTGGCCACGTAGCGCGATTCGCAGACACTGCCGTATCCGACTGGTTTCCGCGGGATGCCAAGGGTTTACCAGGACCTACGCATTGGTCGGGCTTCTTCGCGATAGGCTGATCGAACGATATGATGGTCTTCGCGTCCCTTGAGCGAGGAGAGTCGGACCATTCGGACACGCGAGACTGATGGTTGGAGACCCTGCAGGCGAGGGCTCGACCAACTCGATCGGTGATACAGGTGATAGGCTTCGTTTTCGGGGCCGTTCTCTTTCAGAGGCTGTCTCAGAGGCGGCCAGGAGAGCTTCTGCCCCTTTGTGAGAAAGGTCGTGTTGCCTCTTTATGTTTTCCCAGGGTTCTCAGTTACTGACAAAGTGTAGTGGAAACTGATTGGAAAACTCGAGTAGGGCTGTGCAACGGGCATTCCGCGCACAGTATGCGCGCCGGTTCTTCGGGTCCCACTTCAGAGCGCAGTCGAGTGTCCCAGCGCATACAATTCCCCTTCTGATCCCATTTGCAGTCTGATTCCACTCATACGCGTAGTAACGCGCACACATGTCGCGAAGTTCTGCTCGGTTAATGGCGAAGAGTGACAGGCCAGACTCCACCGTAGGCGTGAGTTCAACTTTTCATGGCGAAATTCATAAAGGTCTGCCGTGCGAAACTATTGTCGTCGACCGGAGCTGTTCTAGACAGGCCACAGGTTCGTGATCCACTCAAAGCGATGCACGCGAAGGATGCTCGCAGTTGAAGATCGCCATGTCTGCTGTGCTTAATTCGCCAAATTATTCCACAAGAACTGAAATAATCGTTTATAACGCCAATTACGAAACACAAAGAGCTCTACGACAAATAAAGAACGTAGGGTTGTTGCTAACAACGGCATTTCCCTATCGCCTTTCAGTGAGGAGAATAAAGGATAAAGGGATAAAGGATAAAGGACGGCGTTACTCAATCCCTTCTGGGATGCGCCAGGGCATTCTACTTCTACGGGATGTCGTGGAGGCGACATAAATGCGTATTTGGCCATACAGTGACTTGCGGTGGCCAGCCGATGAACAAGTCAGCGCTTTATCCTTCCCAGACAAATCTGGTACCAATTCACCGATCCCGGAGGGATGGAAGGCTTGGTTCGCCTGGGCGGGAAATCCGAACCAGGAACCTGGTATCGGGGGCACGCGACAGTCGCACCTCCTCCGACTGCGCTACACGCGCCCAGTGAGAAAATAGGCCTGAAATCCAAAGCATCTTGGGAATACTACCTTGGTGATACAAAATGCAAAAAAAGACACGTAAAGGAGCGGAAAGGCGTAGAAGCGACCACCCGCTTAGAAGCGAACCCATACCACCGCGCGACCCCTTCCCCCTTTTCGCGGTAGCTGAACTCGGTTCAAAGTATCCAACAGCTTTACATATGGACTGCATACGTTTGGTGTCAAGTGATGGGTTAATCGAAATATATCCCTTGCCAGAATTTGTTCGACGCCTTCATGGGCCAGCAACCACTTGATAATACCTCGTGGCGATTGCGCCTTCAGACCGTCGACCAGTTGCCAATTTCAGACGACGTACACTCACGCGTAGTGGAGGAGATAAGGCAGCCGCCACTACCGGGAACACGCCGATAATTCACTTTTTTACTGGTCGCAGCGAAGGACGCACAGGACCGCGCCTCTCTAGACACCGAAACAGTCAATAATTCATGATTTATGCGTCAATGCCGAGAAGCGGCCGTCCACGAAAAGGCCTTCAGACCCTCACGCGTAGTTCTACGATGCTTCGACGATCTGTGGATGCACGCGCGCAGCCTAGCTCTTCCATTTCTGCTCCGTCCTTCACCAACGCTCTCCGCCAATGTAAACATCTATAAATTACCCGAAGAAGAATACTAGTTCACTTCAGCACTCATCGACGAAGAATCTTTTTGAGGCGTTCCTTGTCTCTTGTAAACACTTACCGCTTCGCTGACAGATTGCGGCCAAGAGATGGTGATGTCATGGTGCCGGATTCATCAACGATCACGATGTCTGACCATATACCTTACCCAGTCATTCGCTGGTACTAGGTCCTCTTTACGAGGGTTTCTCTACCTCTACCCTGAAGGTGATGAATATGGGGCGAGCTGGTTCGATTCGGAAAACCAGATTTCACAGAACCTGGTCAATGCGTAATTCTGGCTTATTCTAACCCAAACTATTTCACTGCGCTCATCGGTTTTTTTTTTCGGCGAAGAGTTTAGTGACAACCTAGAGGTGCAACTAGTCCGAAACCGGCTGCACGACAGGACGTGAACCACGCCATCCTGTGTTATCTGCCCGTTTGGAAGTAAAGGAGACTGCATGACATCGTGGGTAGAACAGAACAGAACAGAACAGATTTATTAAGCCAAAAGTGACACAAAATATTACAAAAGTTTACAGCAAAAGATGGCTTTTTTGTTATCTTCAAAAGTGATGTCTTCGGAGATTTGAATAATGTGGAAAGTGCTCTATACTCATGGCGAATTAGAATCTCATTTTCTGAAAAGTTGCTATATATTTAGAACAAAATATTGTCTACTCTCACAAAAAACTATATTGTAGTTAATTTCAGAAATATCCTTTCTCTTTAAGAAAACATTCTAACTTGTAGTTGAATGTTTTTAGTGAAGAATTGAGGATTGACACAGAAAGCTCATTCCAGGTTTTCACGATACGAGTCAAAAAAGATTCTTGAAAATTTTTTGAGAGGTTTTTGAGGTTGAATTCTAAGATTGTGCCCTCTTGTAATCCCGTTAAATGAGGAAAAAGTGAAGAATTCATTTTTATCAATATCCAGGTGATCATTAACAATTCTAAAAACAAGGTTTTGGTCATAGATAATTCGTCTCAGTGATAAAGAAGTAGTACCGAGTTGGGCCAATCTTTCAGGGTAAGAAACTTCAAATAAACCATTCCTAATGAACACTTGTTTTGTAAATCTTTTTTGCACGCTTTCTATCTGATTGATATTACTTTGCTTTAATGGAGACTATATAGGTGTACAGTACTCCAAAATAGGTCTTACATAAATAGAAAACAGTTTGAATAATGTTGCCATATTACGAGTTTGAAATGCACGTAATATACAGTTGGACTTGGCATGAGCTGCAGCGACAGTTTTTTCGATATGTTCATCAAACGTTAGTTGGTCGGAGTACACAACTCCTAAGTCGCGAATAGAATTCGAAGTGTGCAGCTTGCAACCAGCTAGGTTGAAGGAGCAATTCTTGGGATGATGGCGCCCAATGAGCATGACAGTTGTTTTTTCTAGTGAAATGTCTAGCAGCCATTTTGAAGACCATGCCGTTACAGAATCTAGCCCTTGTTGAAGAATTTCATGATTATTTATAGAGTATAGTTTAGAATCATCTGCATAAATACTACAGTGGACACCATGAGGTAAACTGCTTGGCATATCGTTAATGTATATAAGAAACATTAGTGGACCAAGGCAGGTTCCTTGTGGTACGCCACTAGGTGTTTCGTAGCTCTCCGAAAAAGCACCATTAACCATGACTTTTTGGATTCGCTTGTATAGAAAAGATTGCAAAAATTTTAGAAGGCAGCCCTGTATTCCATATGCTTCAAGTTTTTTGCACAAAAGATCCAGAGGGATTGAGTCAAAGGCTTTAGTGTAGTCTATGTAACATACACTGACATATCCGAATGAATCAAGCACTTTCTGCCATTTTGGAATTGTACTTATAAGAGCCGTAAGAGTGGATCTTCCTTGAAGAAACCCATGTTGATATCTTGTGATTAACTGTTTAGATAATAAGTAGTTGTAAAGTTGTTTGCATATTATTCGTTCCAAAACTTTGCTAGTTGAGCATGTGAGGCAAATAGGCCTGTAATTTTCTACATTTGTTTTGTTCCCTTTTTTGAAAATAGGTTTAACGAAACTGGTTCGCCAAATTGACGGTACTTCACCATGGAGGAGAAACCTATTGAATAAAAGATTGAGAATTGGAGTGAGCCCTATTGCTGCTTTATTAAGAAAAATGTAAGGAATATTATCAGGTGAAGTAGAATTGCTGACTGGAAGCTTTTTCAACGTCCTGTAGATGTTATCACTGTTGATGTCAACAAAGTCTAGCTTAGAAAGAGTAAATGATTCACAAGATATTTCATTGTTGTCATGTCTTTTATAGACCGTTTTGAAAAATGAGGCGAATGTTTTTGCTTTTTCTTCCTCAGATTTACATAGTTCACCAGTAGAATTCAAAATTGTCCCAATACCTTTGGGCAGATTAAGTTTTTTATTAACGAACTTATAAAACATGGTATTGTTTCGACTGCATGCTATTTTATCTTCATATTGCAAACTAAGTTGTGCTAAATCACGCTTGAGCTTCCTCGCGTATCGTTGGTACTTGTGTACACCTACTACGAAACGCGCATGGTATAGTCTGGAAACTTTCGCCTGAAGCTTGCGAATTTTGTTTGGATAATGATTTAGAATTGTATCGCTCATTGGTATAACAAGGACATATTGCTCTATTAGCATATTACATTGTTGCAGGTAGACTTCATAACATTCGTCTGAAGTCTTACAGTCTTTTAGCAATTCTCTCCAGTTCACACAAATGAGATGATTACAAATAGCAGTGTAATCGGCATTCTTATAATCACGATAAACGGTTCTGGTGTTAGGCTTTGCATGGCACGAAACTAATGTAAAGGAAACTGTTCTGTGGTCTGAGGTTGAGAACGGAATAAGGACCTTAAGGTCTTGAACAATGTTAGCATTGTTTGTTAAGACTAGATCCAAAATATTGAGGTTATGAGTCGGAAAAACAACGAGTTGGTCTAGTGAGTTTCGAACACAGAATTGATGAAATTCACGTGCAGATCCATAAAGCGATTGTAAAGTAGTAGTTGTCCATTTGATCGTAGGAAAATTAAAATCTCCTAAGACTACGGAATCAGCATCTTCTTTCAAGACATCTGAAACGTAGATAAGGGCATTATGGAACGATGATCTATCACAATTTGGACTACGATATACTAATGTAATATAAGTTGGGACAGGTGAAGTATGAAAGCAAACAGTTAAACATTGACAGTATACAGAAAAATTATTGGATGAAATGAAGTGATGCGAAATATCACGATGAACCATTGCTAAAACTCCACCGCCTGCCACGGTACCACACCTATCACATCGATAAATTTCATAGTTTGGTTGAGGAGAAAGAGCAGCATCAAGTCCTGAGTCTGGTTTGAGCCATGTTTCTGTAATAAAAATTGCGGCCGGGTTGTTGTCTGAAATGAAGCAGTGAAGATCGGGAATTTTATTGCCTATCGATCGAGCATTAAATAGGAAAACATTATTTAAAGAGGTAGATCGAGTTTCTAGATTCTTTTGGATAGAGGGTGAAACAGTTGGATGGTTTTCGCTGATATTCGAATTTGATAAGCACTTCGCACTGTTTGTAACACCATTTTCCTATAGCGGCCTAGTAGAGTCGGTTACCCGTTGAGACAAGTTAGAAGTCTTTGAAGTCCTATCGAAATCAGAAGAATGTGAGTTTACTGGCGTCACCGAACGATGTGGTAAGTCACGCGGAGCCTTAAGTTTAATTATGTCAAAATCACGGACAATATACAACAGCTTTCCGGCTTGCGCATTCAGTTGACCTGCCTCTTTGCGTAGTGCTCTATCTAAATGAAGCTCCTCTTCAGTGTAGTCCCTACGTGCAAAGGAGTGTACATATTTTTGAGTTAGGCTCTGTCGACCGCTACGCATATGTGCAAGTAAAGAGTCCCTATTTTTATGATACGACCTCGAGCACCTGGTTTTCGAGGTTTTCCTACGGGGTAACGACGTGAGGTGATTTGCCCTCTATCAAATTCACTCTTCAATTCATCGTCTCCTGAAGTGTAGATAGCTTCTCTTAAGATTTCATGGTCGAATCGTCTAGTTGCTTCCTCGCTGGCTAGTTCATCAATGCCTATCCAGGCAATCATCCTCGATTTCTCTTCAATTTTTTGACTATCGTTTTTGATTTTCACCATGCTTGAATAAAGAAGACTTTTCTGTGAGGATGCTGAATAGTGTGAGTCATTCACTTTTTTCTCTATTTCGGATAGGCGTTCAATTATCAAATTCTGCGTTTCTTTAATACTCTGAATCTCTCCAAAAAACCGTTCAAGCGTATCCGAAATAGTTCGCTGCATCTGGCATGAATAATTATCAAAACGTTCGATTAACATACTTGCCCATAGAGGCATTGCCTCCTTCACTTCATTTCCGTTGTTTTTCTTGATCATTGACTGTTTTGCCATTGCTGAGGACGAGAGCAGTTGAATAGGGCGACCGCACAGTAGTACGTGACCGAGCAGAAAATCCTGCTATCCTGGGTAGTGTATCTCATTACCTGTAGTCAATGTGGAGAGGGGTATATAGGGGAGACAGGCAGACCCCTTTGTACAAGGGTGAATGAACAGTTGGTTGGCCTAAGGAAGTCCAAAGTGTCGACCCTTTGGGGGGAGCACAGGGTGCGAAGCCATGGTGGAACAATGGATGAGGTGGATGTTACGATCTTGGCGCACGAGCGCGACATCTCGGCACGCAGAACACTCGAAGCGCTTTGGATCGCTGCCCAAAATCTAAAAATCAACCGCAAGGAGGAGTCGCCGACCTCTGCGGGTTTGACCTACATGGTGGTGCTCAAGGGGGTCCCCGGTGCAGGTGGTCCGTAAATATAAGCTCGTCCACCCACCTAAGTTAGCCCAGCTCCAGCTAAGGGTGACTGGTGGATCATCTCGACCTCCTCCGCAAAGGCTAGCGTTGCTGGTTTCTAATACATCTCTCCTTGTCTCCTTGTTTTCCTTGGAATTAGTTTCTGTAAGATGAAATGGTGTTTATGCGAATAGTTTCCAAATGTTACTTCGACCCTTCCAGGCTCTGACAAAGGCAACATCGCCCAAAGTTTAACCAGAATAAAGGTCGATACCAACCTTGGTCAACAGCTGCAGTCAACTTCATCGCATCAGTGTTAACAATGCCAAGATTTATGGAAAGTCGGACGTGGACAGTTTGGTGACGGTCATAGAAATCAGCCACAGATGTGGTAGTTGGTTGGTAGTTTATGTTTTAACGGATGGCGGTCAGCTTGACTACGATGAACTGAGGAGACATAAAGCAGCTGACTCTTCTTGGGAAGGAGCGAGGCCTCCACTTTAGCGTCATGTCGTGAAGTTTGACTGCCCAACAGGCCATTCCAGTGACCTGCAATACCTACCCGACCAGTGTTCGCGTCAGCGTCCTGCTTCTCCTAGGTGATTCCTCATCAGCATGGAAACGAAGCGAACCTGAGATCAAAATGGAGAGTGCAAATCTCGATTAGTCAACCAGCATAGCTATGGCGTGATTTCGAAGGAATGAGGAGATCGCTTCCGAGAAGCTAAGAAGGAAGCACCTAGGAGTCCGGTCTTAATTCCGGTCATACCTAGGCCGCCATCACGCTATCATTCAATGCTGTTTCTATAGGAACCGAATTGGCCTAACCGAACTTGCAATAAAGCACTGTTAGGAAGTAGAGTGCGATATTGTATTGTCTGAAAAAGCGTTATAAATATTTGATTAATGAATAAAAATATGTGGTAGTTACATGAGCTCCACCATTCCTAGCATCTGAGCAGCCACTGTCGTCAGGAAAAAAAAACAGACCAAGCATAATGACTCAAAGAAGAAAGTGAAGGAGGAAAAAGCAAGTTAGCATCCAATATTGGGACTGCTCTAGTTCTGGAAGGAAACAAACAGAATGGTGAAGGCGAAGAAGAAAACAGGGAATCAGTTTTTGGAACACGTATCGGTACGAAAAGAACCATTTGCTCCACTAGGCACTAGTAGGCTGGGCAGAAGAATGACAGCATTCAATGAGTGCTTAACGATCCTTGAGAGGAAGATCCACCGGATCACAGAAAACAGTATGTTAAAAGCAATTCTCGCTGAAATTGAAATTGCACCGAAATACGAGAGTCACCAACCTGCGTCTGAACACTGAGCCTGACTGGGCTTGGAAGGCGTCGATGGGTAAGAGACGGAACCATCTAGAGCACCGGTAAAACACAATATTGAACAGCTTACCTCTGCTAACGCGCTGGATTCTGATAGAAGATGCTGAATCTATTTCGCCTTGAACTAACGGGTCGAAAGGCCCAGTACTTGCTCGCTGAGAGAATCACCTTGTTCCTGTTAATGAGAAAGCAAAAGACCAGGTCAGATATTATACTTCGAAACTTGAAATGGCAGAAGTTTAAAAATATTCAGACGATTTTCAATGTTAGGGAGGAGAAGGCAATCCGTAGAATTTGAACAACGGTACGTAAAAGTCTAGTAAAAAGCCTTTGTATTTTCTCTATTTTGATCACGCAGACTTCGGATTTTCGTTGACTTCGCCACAATAAATGGATTTTGTTTTGGCCACAGTTTTCATTGCAACAATCTTCTTCCTTTAGCTGTTACTCTGCCCGATATCGGCTGTTTTGACACCGAGGATTACATAGTGAAGTGATTTCTTCTCTTCACTTCCTTCCACATTGCCTGTCCACTTCCATGTCTGCTTATCGACGTCGTGTTGTCTGGGCTAGCTCCGATCACGCTGTTTGACTTTTCGTGCCTTGTTCATAGTTTCTTCAACGGGCTGACTGTTGGTAAACAATCACCTTGTTCAATTTTCTTCACCATCACTTGATTGTCGTGGCAATGCACTGCTCGACCTGCTACTAACTCAGAACGTCAGAACGCAGGTCTTCGGATTGCTGATCAGCGCTCGTTGTACTGTAGCGATACCCTGATCTTCGCGTCTGTGACAAGACTCCGGTAGCGATCCTACACAGAGACAAATCCTCTGTGCTTTGGTACACCGCTGTAGTATACGATAAGGTAAGTGTCCCTTTTTGAAGAACTCGTTGTTATGATGGCGAAGTGATACGATCCTAGATACAGGATACAGGATACATTCACCTTCTATGTCGCGCGACCCATAAGTGAATCCATCATGAAAGATTTAACCACCTTTCGATTTTCGGCAAAAATCGAACCCCTGCCAACATAGTAAAATGCGACATATAGAGGATCTTTCCTGTATGGAAAAATTGGCTCTTCTTCTATTTTTAATGCGTTGTTACTTTTTCACAAACTCCGCAAGCTGTTCAAGTTGTACCCGTACATGTAAGTGAAGGCAACTGCGTTTTCTGGTTCGTCCGTCGCAAGCGAAGACCCCTAAAATAAATTTTGCTTTGCGTGAACGAGACATCATGTGACAACAACATTTCTTATATAAAATTCTAAACGCAGTCGATTATAAAGTGAAATTTCACGCATTTCTACATCGATCTACGATACCATCAGGGAGTCCGATTTTTGCATCGATTTTTTTTCGGCAAACGATACAAAATCGAACCCCGTGATCATATGAAAGTCCGTTACAGAAAATATAAATTTCTGATGTATATTAAAAACGAATAGAAATTTATGTAGACTCTCCTTTAGATGGAAAAATTTTCTTTTCAAGAAAGGGACGATTTTGAATGCAATCCTGTGATCATATTGAAATTCGGTGCAGAAAACTTGGATTTTTCTTCTCTTTATAATAACAACAAGGGCTTGTAATGTTACGGTGCGCAGTTTCAATCTCTAACGTGGTTTCATTCGTGTAGAAAATTTTTGTTTTCGCAACAGATTAAGCCTTCGCAGACGACTTCGCCGTGATCAATCTAAAGAGCGCTCCAAAAAATCTCTGTATACTGAAAAAATCCTGCAAATCTCCAAGAAGTTCATTGAATTAATACCAACGATTAGCCACAGTATCTTATGGGGCACACTCTCAGATCAAATACTTTACTTACTTTGATACCTTGATACTTTGATGGTCCTTTGTTGGCTGGAGGTCTTCTCAGCGGGACTACAACTCTTCCAGATCGCTCGGTCTCTGGCAGCATGCATCCAGTGAGGCAGGCTCAGCTCTATGAAAGATCTTGAGAATGAGTCTGCCCATCGCGTTGGTGGTCGTCCCAGTGGTCTCTTATGGTCTCTCGGGAGCCATTCTGTGTCACAGAGACTCCATCTATCGTCCTTTCGTCGAAGCAGGTGTGCTGCCCAGCGATATTTGGACTTCTTCGTGTACTGCTAATTGCGACTTCTCCCTTAGTTCCGAGCTTCGTAGGCCTTCTCGCCATTGCTGACGAACGCTTGTCCTTAGAAGACATCTCTCCAGTGCACGAGGCGTAGTTTGCATTGCTCTGGCGATTGTCTTGTGGTCGGGCCAGGTTTCCGTCGCGTAACACATCGCAGGCAGTACAGAGGCGTTGAATATCGAGGCCCTGAGGCCGGCATCCCTGACCTGATCGGCGACTTCGCGAATCGAACTGAAGGCTGCCCATGCTGCGCTTCTCCTGCGGGCGATTTCAAGAGCAAGGTCGTTATCCATGTTCAGCTCTCTTCCCAGATAGACGTAGGGGTTGTGTGGGCTTCCGTTGCCTCTGACACAAAATTATTTAATAATGTATTTATTCGTAATGCTACAGGTTACCAGAGCAGAGGAACTCAACAGGACTGAGACCGCGAAGGCGGTCCTTCTAGAATACAAAGACGTGGTGTACTTTGAAGACTGATGGGTCGATAGTTGTTGACATCTTCCTGCTGACCTTTTTTGAAGATTAAAACTGTTTTCGGTTCCCTCCATGAGCCCGGAATCCTACCAAGTCGAAGGTAGTGGTGGAAGTGCTTGGCAAGAAAGGAGCAGAGGGCACTGCCACCCGCACGAAGGAAGTCAGCAGAAATGCCGTCCGGTCCGGGAGCAGTGCTCAGATCAAATGTCGTTCAATTATTATAGAAGAATGTGAAAATTCTGCTAAAATCGGTGAAAATTCTAATAAATAAATAAACAAAATCGGCAAAAATGCACCTGCCTTGATTTATTTTTTTTTTCAATTCGTATACTGCTCTTGTAAAGCCACTATTTCTTGCTTGCTACTAGAAAACCTTTTTTTTTTGCTTTCCATTTCCCACACCTTCCATTCCACTATGAGCACGGGTTCAATTCCATGCTCATAACATGTCTCCTTCAGCGAACTGCAATTGAATTTCCCAAATGTCGAAGAGACATCTAGAAAGGCAGCTTATTAAGAGGTGCAAAGATCATCTGAAGAGTTGAAACAATGTATGGAGAAGAAGGTGTAGAAACAGGAGGCGTGGAGATGGGGCAACCCTTGGCCAAAACATCGAACCCTGTGCTTGACCTGGATGGAACGCTCAGTGGTAATGGATGGCGCCTTTTTGGGCGCAAATGTTACATACACACGCCGAATGTGGAGACTGAAGAGGGCTGCAAGCGTTGTCCGGTCAGCGGTCATTTCGCATTCTTAAATGGAATGTTTCTCCTGCTTTTCAAACTGTGGCAGTTTATGATTAGCTAGCCGATTTTTAAGAAATCTTCAGGAAAAAGCTCCGTGTTCCTAGTGATTCGAACGGGCACGCCCCTCGCCGGCCAATGTGCTCAACAGATGATTTTAAGCGAATTGTGACTGGAGGTATTTCTGAATTCACCAAGTAATCTGGAAACAGTCGGCACTTTAAAGAATTCAGCGTTCATTCCACTTCATTCTGGCTGCCATACGTTCAGCTCCTTGGGAGTCGAATCCATCAGTCAAAACCCAGAGAATGATCGTTAGAAAGCGTTTCGCATCTGTCTAATGAGCGATACCTTCCACACACTGAAAAATCTTGACGTTCTCTGAGCATGAGGGGCGAAACGCTCTCCATCATCAGTCACCTGTAGGGGTGTTCATTGCTCGACCTCGTACTGCACCACGAATTGCTTCTCGTTCAAACACCGCACGTGAGTAACGCGGTGAGCCGACGATGGAGCGATAGCTCAAACGTCCAAAGCACGCAGTTGCTCCGGCAAGAGGGTCAGCTCAGGGTCAAGCGAGTGAAATTGTTCACTGAGGATGAAATATTATTGATTGGCTGATTACACAAATTGATTGATTAACGTTTTGAATGATGTGTTATGGGCGCTTGAGACGTGAGGATTGCTTCTTCCCCTTTCACCCTTATGGGTGGCTCAGTGGATTGCGGAAATACAAGGATGACAGAAGAGTGGATAAATTGGCTTTGTTGAGGAACGTCGTTCCTCTAGGCGTGCAGGTGAACGTCTGCTAGGGCCAGGCACCCCCAGCTTGAGTGCAGTGAGGCCCCGCCCCTTTACTACCGTATGAGCATCACCGGAGTCGGTGATATGCTGGTAGTTACATTAAAATAAAGATTTTTCGCCCGGAGTTTTAGGCTCAATAAGTTGAATTTTTAAAGTTTTTTAAGGACGTATTGGAAACGACGGCCTTCTACCTGAAGTAGCGACATCTGCGTCCGAATTTGCACTCACTTACAATTAGGAATTTCAATTACAAAAGGAAAAAGTGAATTACAATTCAAAAAATAGGCAAAATTTTAATTGCCACTTACTAATGGTCGTTTAAGTACTTCCTCTACAAGATTTTTTGAAGCGCTCTTCGAATTGATGACGGAGACGGCGTCCACAACCGAAGGATGGACGACGGACTTGTCACAACAACAATTTTCTCGCCTTTGAAGGAAACAACATTAGAAAATGAAATTCTGCCTCTAAAATTTCAAGCCCTGCAGGAACAGCGATAAAGTCATGCTTTTCTTCCGTATGATTGAAAGTATCCGTTTTACGTCATTTACCTTAAAAAAGCGTCTCAAAAATCGACCCCTCCTCATTAAAAAACTCACCTTTAGAACCAGCCTTGTGAAGAATAAAATCCACACTTTTTTTAAATTTTATTCTGTGTAAACTTTTCAGAGGCTCCACAAAAATCTCCAACTAACGGGAGCTTACATGTCTACTTGTGGCTGCCTGTGATTTCGTCGATCTCATGCGGAGGATGGACTTCTCCCGGAAATAATTTTCTACCTTTTAAAGGGATGAACAACGAGAGTGAAGTTGTGTCCTACAAAAATGCAAGCCCAGTGCATCATACAGCAAAAAACCAAGCTTCTCCACGGATCTCCATGGTTAGGGAGATTGCTTTCAAATGTCTCATTTTTCATAAAAATTAAAAAAATTTCCACCTGAAGCAGACCACTTATACAGTTAAAATTCTGCCACAAGAAGTTTGAAGTCTTGATCAATGCACAGTAAAAAAAATCATAACTTTCTGAACCGAGCAGGTTGGATCGACCTGGGGTCGATCTTGCACTGACGTGATTGGAGCGACAAAATTGCGCGTTTCCCAAACATTGTTACAACTCGGTAAGTTTCTTAAATTTTGAAAAGGCCAAGATCTCTTTGAAAAACAGAGGAAAAATTTTTCTATAAGAAAATATCTGTAAAAAAATTCTGTAAAAAACAGCCATCAAAAAAGAGGTCTTCATGCGAGGTGGGTAGAGTTTGACTTCTGACCGGAATATTTGAAAAGGTTTGAATAAATAATTATAACTCGGTTAAGAAAGACTTCCAGCTGCGGGTGCCCGGTGGACGTCACTAGTCCACTTGCTAAAGGCTCTGAAGAAGGCGAGAACGCCGAAACGTTAGCCTGAGTGCTGTCTGTGTTACCAATCTTGGAGTGGCTTGAGATAAATATTATTTCTCAACATCGTGGACTGCTTTGCCGAGATTCATCGAGAGCCGAACGTGGAATATAACCTGGTTACTTTTTCGGTTTTTGAAAAAGCCAAAAGCTTTTTGCCAGTTTTCAAAAAGGAATCTTCGTGCGCTGCGGGGGATGTGCGATTTTTCGCAAGTATTACTGCAAAGTCGACCAAAAAAAAACTGGTTCATACGTGGTAAGAAATCGCATTACCTCTAGTTTACAAAAAGCTCTTGGCTTTTGTAAAATTCGATGTTATAATCCGAATTATAATTATTTATTCAAAACCTTCAATTTTTACGTTCAAAGCCCTGCCCTCCTCGCATGGAAACCTTTTTTTGATGGCTGTTTTTTACAATATAGAAAGATTTTTTCCCTATTTTTCAGAAAGATTTCGGCCTTTTCAAATTTTGAAAAACTTACCGAGTTATAACAATTTTTGCGAACATCAAATGTTGTCGCTCCAGTGACGTCGGTGCAGTGTTGACCAGAGGTCGATCCAACTTGTTCGATTCAGAAAACCATGATTTTTTCAAACTGTGCTTTAAATAAGACTGGAAACGTTTTGTGGGGAATTTTTAACTGCATAGGCAGTCTGTTATAGGAAGAAAATAATTAATTTTTCATGAAAAACGAAAATTTTGGATACGGTTCGCCCTAGTCATATCGAAGATCGTTGCTAAGGAGGTCGGCTTTTTACTGTGCAATAATCACGGCTTAAAATTTTATATGAAACAATTTCACTCTCTGATGTGTTTTCCGTCAGAAGGTAGAAAAATTTTTCCGCCAGAAGTTCATTCTTGGGTTGCGACTCCGTCACCGAATCGAAGAACCATTCAAAAAATTTCGCAGGGAAAGCACTTAAGTCATCATTAGTAAGCAACGCTTGAAATTTTATACAGTTCTGGACGTAGATGTCGCTCCTCCGGGTAGAATGACATCACTTCCATAACATCCTAAGAAAATCTGAAAAAAAATTCAACACCTCTCATCCGTTCGAAATCGGCAACAGAAAATCTTTATTTTTCACCATACAATAATCGAAATTAAAAGTTTTATTCAACTCTGTGCTTTAATCATACAAGTCTCTTTATCAGTCAATACGAACATGTCTTCCTCAGCTAACGACGCTGCGCGCGAATCTCTACAGTGTCGAAGCCACACTTGGAGAGAAGAACCTGTTAATGAGTACAAAAATCACATGAAATTTTGAAAAAAATGATGACAGGTAAGAAATAAACCAGTGATGGAGGCGGGGGGAGGCAATACCAAACCCGCTTCGGAAGGGGGGTCGTCAATTTCCTGCAAGAATCGCACCTCACGCTTGACCCTGGATCAGCTGCTTGATTGCAGTTGAAAGGCTTCATTCGTCTGGCATCGGTTTGCAGAGAACTCGGGCGGGCAGAGGTGGCACAGCAAAGGAACCTCCAGCTGCGGGCAACTGAAAGGGATATGTCAGCGATGCACCTATGCCCAGCGTAACGCGGAGATCTGCTGGATGTCCATAACGAACGCGTGCTTTCAAAAACGGAAAGCGGAGGTTGATATGAGGATGGCTGGCTATCTCCAGCGTAATTCCCTATCCCCTCCCGAATAAATATTTGGAAGCAGTTTCAGTTGAAAGGTTTCACGTCAGAAGCCTGCAGGAGCAATCGAAGACGGTAATGAAGGCTGGAAGTACAAAGTAAATGGAAGTAAGCGAAAGTTGTGCGCCTCTCCATTGATAATTTGCAAGCAGAAGGAATCTGTATTGCCAATTCACAACACATGCAAGAAGATTTTCGCCTACTTTTGCCTTAACTTGACTATAACTTGAACTAACGCTTTGCTAGAGCTAAGCGAGTTAGAATAGCATGCAGTAACATCCAAACAGCAAAAACTTTACTCAGCAATGTATACCGTTTTTGAGTCATGCAGTAGGATACTACAAACCGCCTAGTACATATGTTGCCTTCAAGTGAGCGCTTCTTCTGGCTATCTCACATTAAGCCATTTTCACGTCGAATTGGATACTTTCCAAATCAATGCAGTTTCGCACCTGCAAACGGTGCAACATAAACAATTGTAAAAACACACATATCCTAACTTTCTTTCTGCATGTAATCAGTATTTACACTATCACTCAAGTAAACACTGCGACTTCTTTCGAGTGCATGGTGCGATCCAGTCTTTTAATGTACTATATGATTGCTGTCTCGCTGCGCTTCAAAAGAAAACTTAATTTACTATTTTTCCAAGAAAATGAAACTTTAATGAAATTATTACAGATCTTGGGGCAGGTGAAGCAAAAAGCTTCAAATAAAGCTCTACCAAATTTTTCTTGAACAAAAAATTATTCTAACCATCTTAGTGAGCTTGAAGTTTAACCTGCCTGAAGGTCATTTCGATTTGGAAGAGTTCGCTCTGATTTCAAAAGCCCTAGGCTAGCTTAGAAGGGTGTCCAATTCGACGTGAAAATGGTGTGTATAAGATACTCCGGAAGGCCATGTCTTGAGAGTGCAAAGAGCCCTCTCTCACATTCATGGAGAACTGCTGTCTCACATTTGATGTTTTGACGAATCTTCCTCAGCTCGGGTTACTGCTTACAGCGACGGGTGTGTAACGAAATGTCTGCCGTTTCCACTGCAGCAAGTCGCTCTCAGCAGCTCGATCGCTCGTCGTTATGACAGCAGCAAGACCAATCCTCTCCCTATAATTACGCTTGTTTTTGAGTCTCAACTGCACGTGAATTTCATAATGAGGGATGAAGTGCAAGAACGATGGGCCGGCAAGGCGTGTTTTTGGATCAATTTGTAGACGCGCAGCCATGTACTTCACTAGAGGTAACTGCTGGTGCACATACATTGCTACAATCCTGTATTGTGACGATAGCACTCACTGGTCTCCAATCAATACTCTGCCAACACGAGGTTTTTAAGGCGGATCTTTACCACCACATATTCCTTCCCTTTGTTTCACACTGCGAACCATAAAACGACCAGTCGACTAAGGAGCATGTCCAGAAATGTCTAGTTACGCGATGACTGCCCAGTGTGTTTCACTCGCTCCTACTGCTCTTGTAACAGAGCGCGATCGCTCCCTGGTGGTGGTGGACCTATGTACGTGCGAGTTTATCTCACTTTCAGGCGCTTACGATTGGTAACAGATTTACGCCGAAACTGCTGGAGCAGACAAAGCGCTTGGTGGTGTAAATTGCACGTCGGAAACCCTTCTCCACATTCAGACCTCTGACGACGATTCCGTCGAAACGTTAGGGTGAATAAAGACCCACCTCGGAAACCTTCTGTTGGCAGAGTGTTAACAAAAAACAGTAACTCACTGGTCTTGTCACCGTATAGTGGCCACCGCTCCCGTAAACCACGCCCTACTTAGGTTGGAAGGTTGGCAGTCTCCCTAGCTGCATTCTTGGTGTGTGGTTGTTGTATATAATGCACACCAGTGATAAAAGATTGTAAAACCTCACTCCCATCTCAGGCTGACAGTCTCATCTGTTGTTTCAGATAGCACAGCTCTACAACCACGTCACCATATGATGGTCACATGATGTGTTCTCATTCCGGCTTACCTGATGCTCTTCTCACATGAATGCTAACATCTCCCCTTGAGGAAGCGAAAACAAACTGCAGGGTGTTGGTGAAAGACAGCAGTAAGTCGGACTCCACCGACAGAAACTTCGCCGGGTTCGCACGTGCAGCAGTTTTCAAGTATCTTAGGCCATTTACATACACAGTAAGACTCACACTTCTGGATATCTCACAAACACCAACGTGCACAGTTTTCGTCTACTTCCTCTGTCGTGAATACGTCAGAAAACTGCTAATTTGGGTAACTGCTAATTTTCTAGTTTAACAGCTTACCGCTACCACGAAAACTCTGGTCACGTGCCAAAAGGAAAATTTCAAACGCAAGGTTAATGCACAGCATACAGCTGTTGTTGAATGCATTAGCTGCAGAATGTCTTGCACTTGGAGGCATGTCCCTAGGCGGTTCCTTCAAAGCTATATCTGCACAATAAAACGGCTGTAAAAGTCATCCAACGATGTCGCTCAACGGCACGGAAGGGCTCACTCTTATCTGCAGTGAAGGTGAGGGGAGCTCTCAATGCCACCTTCGCCATAGCAATCGGTGCAGCCTCATGTGGAGAGGCAAAAAATAACAGAATATGGTATTCTTTTCCCGTCCTTGGTGTTCTTCGTCACCACGTCAAGATGGCCTCTGTATTGATTTAGGCTTCGTTTTTAGGATATGTTGGTGTTATATGATGTATTGGTCAACATGAGGGCTTAAACCCTGCTTTTGCCACATCAATAAGGGTTTTCATTCCAGTCAGAGGAGAGCGCAGCTAGAAAATCGAAACAAACAAGGACGGAACTGCCTGTACTGGCTAGGAAACGACAAAGGGTGATCTTTCCGTAGGCTAGTTCAATATACTTATACTTACTTACTTGTGATACTTGCGACCCGTCCCTCAGCAACGATTTGTCTTACGCGGGTCCCAACTTGTTCGCCACTTTGTTCGATCTTGAGCCAAAGTTGACCAGTGGACGAGTACTTTAATCGAGTTGATGTTAGAGCTAGTTCAATATATCCTCGTTTAAAACAGTGAAATTTCAATTCTGCCCTTCGAATCAAATCAAATCAAATTTTGAAAAGAGAGCGGGAGAACGGGCGAGCGAAATATGTCGGTGTGCTCTGTTGACTCGGTGCGAGCCCATCAAGGGTCTGCAGTCTCTCTGGGGGTCCGGAAATTGCATGCGCTGTTCACCGTCACCTAGGCCGTCTATCATATCGTCACAAACAATGTTACCTGTGGAAAAATAAAGGTTATTTCTTCCGGCCGACACTATAAACGGGAACAATCGTCCACATGCTATCTGCCTCGATCCGAGCTACGTTTGCAATCCCGGCAGTTGAAGAGGATTGGCACGAATCCGTGATATTGAGAACATATTTCCTGCACCAAGTTTCGATGATACTTGTAGATTAGGTAGGGAGTCGCTGCAAAGGTTTGCATAACTAAAAACCCACATTTGGAGAAGCATGATTCCTTCATTCCAGCTACTTCGATGTCGTGGACGAAGAAGCCCCCGTTTTAGCCGACGCGTACTGGAACCCAACCGAAGATGGTCGAAATCCGCGTGCAAAAGTCTGATCTATGCAACGTATTCCTCTTGTCAAAACAGTCGTTCAAAATCCTATCTTCGCAGACAGGAGGCAGCCGATTGAAACGCTGCCCATCGTCCGGTGACATAACGCGGAGTGCAGCACATTGAATTCTGTCGTTAAACGTAAGGCAATGAGAGGGATAGCACAACGGATAGTACTTCCTTCGACTGAATCGTTACCTGAGCTCCTGATTTGTCATATCGTTCCTTTTCGTTACTACTGGAAACACTGCTGTGTGCAGGAGCTGTGATTAGGGAGTGAGAGACACCTGTGGGGTTGGGCTTGCTACTATTGCAGTCCTCAACCCCCATTGCAATGGATACGTCAGCAATGCATCATCAATGAGGCCGGCGGATACGCCACATTCTCCAGATAGGCAGAAGATCGGGAACCAACGATGGCAAGGTCACTGCCACGCCAGGTAGGATTACTCAGATGAGCGCCCGAACGACCAGGACCTCCTTGCACGACCTTACAGGAGCTCCTCAACTCTTCGTTTAATTTTGCTTTGCTGTTAATAAATCTCTCAAGCTTTTGTTGGTTGTTGCCGTGGAACAGTTGTCGGGTAGCCTCCAGTTTGAAGAGACATCAGTAGCAGCTAATTGAGCGTCAATGGAACCACTGAACGCGCGCACATTGCTACACCCAAGCGGATTGATGACGCTGCTTTTAACGGTTATGAGCCAGGTGCTAGGAGCCTACAAGTAGCCATCACCTGGTGAAGACGAAATCGCCGCTTATGTTTAGCGCAGGGTCGAGAAACGCGTGGGCGCAGCAGACCGAGTGTGGAACCGGTCGCAATCCCACGCTGTACGCCGTGACGAGGCCGCGGCGCATACGCCGCCACCGGCGCTGCGGTCACTGCGACCGCGGTCTCGTTGCCGATGACGACTCACACCAAATGTCTGGGCTACTGTCAGTGCGCACATTGTCACTATCTCCGAGGCCAAGAAGCGAGAGCCATACTGACAAGTGGGAGTGCCCGCGGCGAGTTGGAGCGATGGGGAAGGCTTTGTGCCGTGGTGAAAAACCGGTGGCGTTCTGCACTAACGACATCCAGAAGGAAAGCCGTTAGGGGACACCTGCGGTGCAGATACGCTCTGATTCACATCTTGAACGATTTATTCACCAGTAAAATCGTGCTTAAGATTATGCCTCCAAGTCCAACTAATCTCTCCGAGCCAAACCTTTGTAGTTCCTTTTTGTTGTGAATACTCAGCCAGGGTCTACATCTGATTATGTGAATGTTTTAGTATCCTATTATATAATAAAATGGAGCAAATAGGTATGGATGATAACACTTATCATGGTTAGGTGAACAATATAAGATAAGCATAAGATAAGCATCCTTGCGCAACATCCACAGGTATGACCTAACGATACCGCAAGTAGGCAAACAAGGTAATGCACAAATACTACACTCTAGCCGCGGTACACCCTTTTAAGACTAGAAGTTATCAGCCTTTCTGACCAATATGTGTCATGCTTTTAGGCTCCTCTTCTAGGGACTTCTTATATTAACCGCTGTGAGTTATTTTTTGTGCTGTGCTCTCATAGTTATCACCACCTATATATAAAAGAGTTTATCCGTCGAGTGATCTAACCCAAGTGAGGTACGCCGCATCATCCACAGTGAGAGCAGTCGAGTGATCTAACCTAAGTGACATACGCCCCATCATCTACAGCACGGGCAAAATTTGCTATTGAATGTGGGATGTTGCGACAGCAGAGGAAGCGCAGCCTTTTACGGCTTAACACAACAGCACTTACGCGAGTTTCTGAGCGTTCAGAGTCAGAAGACGAGTTCGTGCGTTTCGATTCATTACGAGGTTACCGGTAAAGGAGACCGGATTTAGTAGATGTCACACTGTGACACTGTCGCAAAATTGGCGTTCGCTCGCCGTCGTCGTGCCATGAGCGGGCGAGGGCTACTTAATTAGGGTAGAGTAGTAAGGAGGACCACGAGGGAGGGGGGGGGGGGAGGGATCGACAGGAAGAAGGGACCTGGAAGCGGGACTAGGACAGGGAACCAGCAAGAAGAGAGCCGTGAGGTAATTCATATGAGGAACAAGGAATCAGCCATCTGTGCAGCCGCTTCAAGCTCAACACAGTGGCAAATGCGCACACTTCTGAGCTTCTGATTTCAGAAGACAGACGTCGCGCTAGAAGCATCTGGGTATGAAAATGTGTCTCCGGTATCGTGCGGCGAGCGTAGAATTTAGAATTCAACATAGGCTAGTCCTGTAGAGGAAGTGCAACCTCCTCCTGCTTCACACAGTGGCAACTACACGTCTTTCTGAGCTTCTGGATTCAGAAGACGGCTACTCTCCGTTTTGCTAAAAGCATCTGGATTGAGAAGATGTATCACCGGCATCGTGCGGCCCCTTTCAGAATTCAACATGGGACTCTTCTGCGTGAGAGGATGAGCAGCATCTTCCTGCTTTACACAGCGGAAACTGCTCGCATTTGTTAGCTTCTGTATTCAGAATAAGTGTTCACTACTATTGTGCGCGTTTCCGAGCGTCCTGATTCAAAATCTGCGTCGCCGACTTCGTGCCATGAACACGGGAGGGCCACTAAACATGAAAGAGTAGTAAGGGGACTCGGAGGGTGGGGCCAGGAGAGCGACCAGCAATGAGTGACCTGAAAGAGGGATCAGGTTGGGGCACAATAGTCAATAGGAGGGACACATACTGCAATGAAGCAACCAGGTGGCACCAAGAAAGGTGGAGGCAATAATGAGGGACCATTAGGGGAGGTAGAGAAGTAAGCGAGACCACGAGGGTGGGGGGGGGGGGTGAGGGAAGGACGCTGAGAGCGACCAGGAAGGACCGACCTGAAGGTGGGCTCAGGAGTCGGATTCATCAACAACTTACATAACTTTAACAGACTTACATAACAGAATTCACAGCGAAAAACTCAGATAACGCGGCTTATTGCTCACCATATCGCTTGATAAGGCGCGCTATCAGAGGTTCCGGCTGTAATATGATGTTAGCGGATTTTATGTTTTACAGATATTGCTTTTCGTAAGTCAGTGCAAGGCAGCGCGAAGCGCGCAAGTGCCGGACACGCCGTTAGGCGTGTCGGAGCACTTGTAAAGTAATAAATCACTTACTAAAATTGGCTACAGACGCATCCGTTGGTGAACCAACAAAATGGTGCATCAGCCGTTTCAAACCCAAGAGAATTGCCTCTGCGCTAGCTTTCCCAGTGAGAGACAGACGGCAAATACGAACTCCAATAAGCGTTTCTTCAGGGAACCAGAAGATCTTAGAAGACTTCCCCAGGCATCCTCTTCAGGAGAATCCAGAGAGCAATAAACTTTTGTTTCCACTGCTAGGGAAACAGGTTTCTATTTTAAAAGATTTCATGAGCAAAGTTCCTTCAGGGAACCAGGAGATCTTTTCAAGTCTTCCTACGACTTCTCTTCAGGAGAATCCAAGAAACGATTGATTTTTGTTTCCACCGCTAGGAAAACAGAATCTTCGAAAAAGAACTCCATTAAGCGTTCCTTCCGAGAACCAGGAGATCTTTTCAAGTCTTCCTACGACTTCTCTTCAGGAGAATCCAGGAAGCCTTTGAACTTTGTTCCCACTGATAGCGAAACAAGTTCATCAAAAGTAACTCCACTAAGCGTTCTTTCAGGGAACCAGGAGATATTTAAGTCTTCATTGCGCTTTCTCTTCGAGAATCCAGGAAGTATCTGAATTTTGTTTCCATCACTAGAGAAAAAAGTTTTTTTTATAAAAGCGCTCCAGTAAGCGTCCTTTCAGGGGACCAGGGATACATTGAAAGCCTTCCTCAAGCTTTCTCTCGCAAGAAGCCAGGAAGCAAATAAATTCTCCTTCAATTTCACTGGAAGGAGATTAAATCGACAATTTTCTTTGGCCGTACATCACTTGAGGAAGCCAGAAGAGCGGCGAAAAGTCCCGCGTGTCAGGAAGAGACTTCTACTTCCGACCTAACAAAGCAGAATTCAAGATTTACCGATAAACTTTGAGAGAACGCGCCGGAAGCAACAAAGATGTCAGCAATTCAGGTTTACAAGACAAAAAAGAACGAACGCTTAATATCAAGTCAAGCGAGGCAGAAATCAATCGTCTGGACCAGCAATTCGCGTTTCCGGAAGAAATGAAGAAACGCGATGCATATATCAGGGAGAAAACAGCATAGCTAAACCACATGATGTAATAAGCAGTACCACGATAACTGCATAAAGGAAGCAATTGAGAGAATAAACTCACGCCTTTCGATGAAAGAACGTGAAAATCTCACGACGGGTTTGGACGACCGCTTGCAAGCAGAATCATTCGAGCTTGACATCGCGGTCATGTGCTGGCAGAACAAGGTCGTCTTCAGAAAGATGAACAGTCTTAGCAAACAGTTTTAGCAGCTGGCTGTCACGAAGGAAGCAACGGTCGCTTGAGCGCGACACTCCGCAAGAGCCGAGTGTCGCGCTCTTCTCAAGATTCCAACCATCTAGGGAGACTTCAGAGAGCTCAACGCCTTCTGTTCGGTATTCCAGGCACGCATACACAATGATGCCAGTTTAAGTTACCAAGAAAAGACCCCGTTCTTGAAGCAGGCTCTCAAAGGCGAAGCTGCAGCATCCATCACCTACGATCCTGTGATTGGAGACAATTACTGTACTGCGGTAGACATCATCTAGAAGCAGTACGATAAATCGGCAAGTGTAGCAGTTATTATTATAAGAGAGATTGAAAAAATCCCCCGTGCTCTGGATACGCCCAAAAACTATCGTGACACCCTATCTGCCATCACCTCACGGATTATGCACCTGCAGCAAACCGGTGTATCACTCAATGCGGATCAAGTATGGCGCAGCTTGTTTCTCTCAAAATTTACAGAATACATCTGCAGCAGTGTAATAAGGAAGGAGAAGAAAGCTGGCATACATCTCGAAGTCAAGAACATAATCGAAGCTGTCGATGAGATCGTCACTCTACAGGAAACGACTGAGCTCACAACAGCAACCTTATTTGGAACGTATGTCCACGATAATGACAACGACCGGTTATCAAGACAGAACGAGTCACGACAGATCGAGGTACGCTCGTTGTGGTGAAATCCACTCACCACAGTATTGCACTACGTTCAAACTCCTGAGGAACGCAGAGCTGAAGCAGACAACAAAAGTTTTGCTGGAAATGCTTCAGGGAAGGCCAACCTTAAAATTTTTCAAAACCTTAGGTCCTTGTCCAAGATGTTGGGAGAATCATCATTCTTCTCTGTACACCACAACTACAAGGGGAGAGAGACAGACAAGGTGTGCTAATAGAACGCAAAATCAACCACCAAAAGTAGCCCATCGGGAGCAGTATCCGTTGCGCTATCATCGAAGAGCAGCCGATCCATGCGACACGCAAAAGGAAATGGAGAATCGGTTCAAACATATCATCCGATGTGAAGCAGCTCATTTCACAGAAAGCCACGACGGACCGCAACCACCGACTCTCAGTTAATGCGTGCTACAAATGGCCTCCGCAATGACATTCAACGAGCCAGAGGTGGACTATCAACCGGTAACCGTCTTGCTCGACTCTGGAGCTTGAAAAAGTTTTATAAAGAACAAACTTTTATAAAGAACAAACTTGGAGAAGAGTTGAGACTTCCAAATAAAGGCTCAAATTCTTTCAAAACGACAGGAATGGGAGAGCTCCAGGAAACTTTCGAATCCACGGAAGTTCACATTACTCTGAAGAACATTCGCTCCAACATGAAGTTAAAGCTAATGCCAGTCTTTGTTAAAGAAAAGCTGACCGCGTCGTCAAGTACCGCAATGCTATCATCAGCAGACAAGGCCTTCTTCAGGAACAAGAAGCTTTCTATTGCCAAGAGAAGTCTTGCTCCTACGACGTCCTCTCCAGACACAAAAGTTGGAAAGGATCTCTTAAATTAGATCATTCTTCACAATACTACTATAATGAAGCTGCCCTACCATTTTTGGTTACACCGTATCCGGTGTCTGCGGCACAGGCATCTCTGCAATAAAAAGGCAAAGAACTCAGTGTATTTGTTGCGCCAGAAGCAAGAGTATCTTAAAAAGGCAGATATAAGGAATCAGAGCAACATTCGAGACTAAAGCTTCAAGGAGTCGATAGCTTCAAACTCCACAACCAACGGAGACGAAGCATTCGATTTGAACATGACGGTGTTCCCAACTTAAAACGGCAGATGGTCACCGGAAATGGACACCATTTACATGCGACTCGACGTCGACGCGAATTCATGAGGCGGAATAGCGAATGAAGGAATAACCCAAACGGCGATAAAGACACTACGAATGCAAATATCCGGCCGTTTCTCCAGTGTTCTTGCATTAATCGCTAACCTAACGAACTGCTGAAAACCAAAAAAGGGAACGAAGATTTCGACGACTGGTAATCTGGAACTCATCAGCTGCCCACGTGTCACTGGAGCCGTCGAGTTAGAGCAGCTTCGTCGAGGTGATCATACAAGAATGGCCAGCTACCATGCGCTGATAAAAGCCGTGGCTCAGTCATTTGCATAAACGAGCAACGAATACGAAGTTTCTCAAGGAAACGACGTGCCAGAAGGGAAACTACCAACTTTATATGCTGCACCTCAACTTAACACAAGGACTTCGGAAAGAGAGAGATTCATTAAAATTTCTACCTAACTTGCAATTATTTCCCTCTATTGTAGTAATGTTTATCTGTCCTATCATGTTCACCAAGTTCTCACTTCCCGGTGCTATAATGTTTTTTTTGTTATCGTGACCGTTACTTGCCCTCGCCCCAGTGTTGTAAATACTCAACTATGGTCTACTGATTATGTGAATGTTTAGTATTGTATAATAAAGTAGAGCGGTGGCGATGACCGTTCCTCTACGTGATGCCACTGGAAACTGTTCGCTTTCGCGAGCCGAGCAGAACACGGACACTCGAATGCAGGCGACAGGCCCTAGTGACAGGCCGGCCCACGAACAGCCCATGTCACATCATACGGTTGATGGTGTTGAGTGCTGCTCTAGATAACGCTACGGCGTCCGCGGGAGCCAACACGCAGTCAGAAAGCCCGGCGAGTGTGAAAAGTATGCGAGGGTCCCTGATTCGAGGACGGCATCGGGGGGAATGTGAGCTAGTCCAAAAGTCCCGCAAGGTAAGCAAGACCCGCGTGGCAACGTTGAATGTGGATACGTTGTCGAGCCGCTCCTTTGTGTTGGCAGAGGCAATGGAGCAAAGGAAGATTGACTTGTGTGCGGTGCAGGAGACGAGGTGGTCCTGTAGCAAGTCAAGGGACATAGGCTGAGGCTATAAACTCGTTCTATGTGGCAGTCCAAGACCACCAGCGGTGTTGGCCTAGTCCTCTCCGAACGCTTCCGAGACGCGATTGCAAGCGTGGAACGTTTCAATGACCGCTTGATGAAGGTCGTGATCGCTGCACAACGGCGGCTGTATCATCGTTTCCCTGCATATGCTCCACAGACTGGCTGCTCTGAACGAGCCAAGGATGAATTTTGGAGCCTGCTTAATGAGAAGACAGCAGAAGTGCCGCCACAAGACGTAATCATTGTCGCAGGTGATCTTAACGGACATGTGGCGCTGCGAAAGACGGGTACGGCTGTCATGGTGGTCTCGGTTTTGGTTCACGTAACGCTGATGGTGGGCGCATCCTCGAGTACGCGAAGTCGCACGACCTCACATTCGTGAACACCAGATTCCGAAAACGTGAATCCTATCTTACCTCATTCTACAGCGGAAATGTTAAAACTCAGATCGACTTTGTCCCTGTGCGAAATCGTGACCAAGGGCTTGTCACGGACGCGAAGGTTGTGCCGTTTGAAACGGTCTCCACACAACACCGCCCACTGGTCTGCACTATGAAGATCACACCACCGATGTTTAGGCAGGTCGAACGGAGCGGTCCGTTAAGAATCAAGTGGTGGCGACTGAAAGAAAAGGAAGCAGCTATGACTTCGCGCATTCGGTTGCCGACGGTCACGAACGTCGACGAGACATGGCAAAATGCCACCGGCGCGATTCCCACTGCTGCGCGTTCCGAAATCGGCACCTCGAAACCGCGACGGCGTAAAGTTGATAAGCAGACATGGCTATGGACTAACGAAATTAATGAAAAAGTCCGAAAGAAGAAGAGATTATACCACGCATTTCTCGGCGATAAGACAGCCGATAAATGGCGTCCTAAGTCAAGAAAGCCGCTGAGAATGCAGTAACCGTTGCAAGAGCCACTCATTACGATGATGTCAACGGGAGGCTTGAGTCGCACGATGGCGAGCGATTTCTTTATCGACCAAGGTTCGCCATCGCCAGACTGAGGATGTTGAGAAGTTCTTTGGCATCAACGATGAGAACGGTCATCTACTCATGGACCGCAAGATGGTTTTGAACCGACGGCGCATCTACTTCGAGGAAGTCTCGACAATAGAGTTCGCTCATCCTAGCATTCCATATTCTTCTCCTGTACACGGCCCGTTCAGAAAATCACCGTAGAGGAGGTAGAAGTGGCTCTCAAGAAGATGAAGCCGAGCAAGGCAACGGGCCCCGATGGTTTGGCGGCCGACTTATGGAAGTGAAATCCTGGTACCCAACGAAGTTGTTGGCGACGTTCTTCAACCAGGTTATTGCAAAAAAGAAAGTGCCCGATATTTGGCAGAGAAGCACGACGATCCCGATTCGGAAAAAGTGAGGGAGTCCGGCGGACTGCACAATCTACCGTTCAATCCGATTGCTTTCGCATAGCATGAAGATCTTTAAGCGGATTGTCGACGTGCGCATTCGTGATATCGTGCAGCTCTCTACCAACAAGTGCGGCTTCGTAGCTGATTGTGGCACAGTCGATGCCATACATGCCGTTTGTCTTCTGATAGAAAAACACCGGGAAAAACAGAAGCAAGTGCATCTTGCCTTCCTGGATTTGGAGAAGGCCTTTGATCGCGTTCCGCGTGAAGTGATATGGTATGCCTTAGGAAAACGTGGAATCCCCGAAGAGCTTATAAGAGTGGGTAGGAATACTGTACTCTTGCCCAAAGAGTCGAGTGCAAGCTGCAGCAGGTACGTCGATGGAGTTTCCCTTCTCTGTCGGAGTACATCAAGGATCTGCGCTCTCCCTCTACTTTTCGTCGTCGTTATGGATGCCATATCACGTGATCTTCAGCAGCCAGTCCCTTGGACGCTGCTTTATGCCGCTGATGTAACGCTCGCTAGCGAAGATAAGATTAAACTTCAGCGGCAGGTACAAGCTTAGTGCGAACGCTTGGAGAGCTTTGGACTCAAACTTAATGTCAAGAAGACCGAGTATATGACGACTGGCGAAGATGAGTCCAGCTCCATTAGGTAAATGGCATTGAGCTGCCACGTACTTCGGTATTCAAGTACTTGGGGTCAGCAATCGCGTCCAATGGCGGTTTACTCGTTGAAGCCAACTCACGCGTATGCAGCGTGGTCCAAATGGCGCTCTCTGACGGGAACGCTCTGCGACAGGAAGATATCAGAGCGCCTAAAGTCGAAGATCTACGGAGCAGTCGTCCGACCTGTAGCTATTTACGGAGCTGAGTGCTGGCCCGTTACCAAAGAAATTAAAAGGCGCCTCAGCGTAATGGAAACAAAGATGCTGCAGTGAACGGCCGGAGTTACGCGTTTGGACCGAATACGCAACGACTCCATACGGCAGAGGTTCGGTATCACCGATATTTGAGGAGATGCGTGAAGCTCGTCTACGATGGTACGGCCACGTCCTTCGCGCAAATAATGACACTGTTCGAAAGAATTGACTTAACCTTGATGTGCCCAGCAAATAGGTACGAATGATAACACTTAACATGTGAACAATATAAGGTAAGCATCATTGCCCAACATCCACAGGCATGACCTCATGACCTAATGATATAAAACAATGCACAAATACCATACTCTGGCCGCGGTACACTCTTTTAATACTAGAGGTTATCAGCCTCCCTAACCAATATATATCATGCTTTTACGATCCTCCTCTAGGAATTCCTTACATAAACCGCTGTGCGTTATTGTTTGTGTTGGGCTCTAACAGTTATCACCACCTATATATAGAGCAGTAAGCGTGTGTGTGTATGTGTGTGTGGTGTGTGTATGTGTGTGTATGAGTGTATGAAGTTTGTTTTTGAAGTATCGATCGCCCTCAATCTATTTTGATCAAATTATCGATTTTCTTTGGATGTCACTCAAGAGGCCGAAACTTCAGCATTGGGGTAATCGATGTTGATGAACACGAATCTGAAACTTGTTTTTGAAGTATCGATCGCGATCAATCGATATTAGTCAAATAATCGTTTTTTGTGGATGTCGCTCATTTTCCCGATTTTTTCTAATTTGCCCCAATCGACGTAGATAAGATGTTCTTTCTGAGGAAACCAATGGTGGCAGCTACAGTTGACGATGAGAAGTTATTACCACGGCGAAGCCGTTTAGAAGCCGTCAATCCGGCCGATAGGCTCGTGTTCATCAACCTCTATTACCCCAGTGTGAAGTTTCGGGCCTCTTGAGTGACATCCAAAGAAAATCGATAATTTGATCAATATAGATTGAGGGCGATCGAAACTTCAAAAACAAACTTCATACACTCATACACACATACACACACGCACACCGTTGAAATCTGGCCACAAAGATTTAAATGTCTTGTTCAATGCACAGTGTAAAAATCATGGTTTTCTGAAACGAATAGATTGGATCGACCATTGGTCGATATGGCACCGACGTTTTGGGAGCAACGAAATTCGACGTTCACAAAAAAGACTATACCTCGGTAAGTTTTCCACAATTTAAAAAAGCCAATGGTTTTTTAAAAATTAGAAGAAAAGGCTTTCACGTGGTGTAAAATCGGTTTTCAAAAACTACGTCCTCATACGGGGCGGAGGCCTTCGATTTTTGAGCGAAAAAAGTGATTTTGTATAAATAATTATATCCCGGAGGATTTTTAGAATTTTAAAAGATTTAATAGCTTTTTGAAAACAAAAGGAAAAGCGCTTTCAAACCATATAGAAATTAGTTTTCAGCAAAGAGGTCTTCATAGCGGGCGGTGGGGGTTCGAATTCTGTCCATTGTTGCAGAACTACGTGCCAAAAATCGAACCCCCTGCCCCGTATGAAGACCCCTTTTCTGGAAACTGGTTTCTATATGGTTAGAAAGCATCTTTGCTCAATTTTTCAAAAAGCAATTGCGATTTTCGAATTTTAAAAAATGAACCAAGTCATGATCAAATTTGTGAAGAACTGCTCGTAGACTCTGCACCGTCGACACTGTAGTGATTTCATAAAAATGATCATAACTCGGTTCGTTTTTCGAAAATAAAAAATCACAATTATTTTTTGGAAAATAAAGCAAGATGCTTTCTAACTATATAGAAACCAGTTTTCAAAAAAGGGGTCTTCATACGGGGCAGGGGGGTCGATTTTTGGCACGTATTTCTGCAACATTGGACCAGAATTCGAACCCCCCCCCCCTATGAAGACCTCCCTGCTGAAAACCAATTTCTAAATGATTCGGAAGCGCTCTTCCTCTAGTTTTCAGAAAGCTATTAAATCCTTTAAAATTCGAAAAACTTACCGGGACATAATTATTTGGTACATGTCGCGTAGGTGAGCAGCATTGGTAGGTGGGAACGCCTATCGACCAATCAGATCGCATGGAATGGGCATGGAATTCAGAGAACAAGGAATCGGAGAACAAGGAATCTGCCATATGCCTATCCTCTTCATACTCGACACAGCGGCGAATGCGCGCGCTTCTGAGCTTCTGGATGCAGAAGGCGGGCCCCCTTCGTCGCGCTACGTCTGCCGTGAGCATAGGAGGACCACTAAGAGGGTGGTGGAGAAGGACAATAAGGGCGACCTCTAGGGTGGACCAATAGAGCGACCAGGAAAGGAAGGAACAACCTGGAGGAGGAGCCAAGACGGGGAAACCAGCGAGAACAGACCAGTAGGGAGTCAATAGTGGAAACAAAGAAGTGGGCCAGGAGTTGGGATTAGGGGGGTAAAAAGCGGGAGGGAGGACCAATAAAGGCGGACAAGCAATTAGATCCAGTCAGAAGAAACGAGTGAGGGGGAACCTGGCTTCGGAAGACATGTCAACGATATCTGGAAACTCTAGCTGTTAAGCATGAGCACGGTTGCAAAGGAGCAACCTGAGAGACAAAAGTACTGCGCAGCACAAACCAATGACGTTAATGGTCAGCTCGGAGAGAATGTATATGATGAAGGTACCGAAGGTAGAACGGCTTGATGCCGATAAAGTACGCTTCAGGTCCTAGAGTTTAGCGAATTTTGTGTTTTACTTTCCATCGGTCAGTGATGCTGCAAAGTCGGGCGAAGCGCGCCAAGTACGAGACACGCCGTTAGGAGTGTCGGAGCACTTCTTCTACAAAATTCGACAAATTGTTTGTTATCGACATGCCTATCATTTGAATAAGGCTTATCATTTCTAGGAACCGATTTCTCGGACAGCTGCGTTTTTACCATTTTTTTTTCAAATACAAATTCGCCTCCCTCAGTATCAATCTTTATGTACTTCGTCACCTTTCCCTGCCCATCAAATATCGTAGGCGATCAGTCTACAGTAGCTGATGATCTATATGTCTTAGCAATTGCAACAGATGGTGAACGAACAGGAGACGACGTGCCATCGACAGTAGTTGCAAAAATGGAACACGTCCGGCCAACATAAACAGTGATTCTATGTTCAGCAATGGCAGTTTATCAATTGATGACGATAATGCGTAATATAAGATGGTGGCGATGTCCGTTCCTCCACGTGATGCTACTGGAAACTGCTTGCTTTTGCAAGCCGAGCTAATCACGGACAATCGAATGCAGGCAACAGGTCTAGTGACAGACCGGCCTACGAACATTTTGTGTCACATCGTATGTTAATGACGTTTCAGAGCTCTCGAGATAATGCTACGGCGTCCGCGGGAGCCGATGCGCACTCGCAAAGCCCGGCGAGTGTGAGAAGTACGCGAGGGTCCCTGGTGCGAGGACGGCATCGGGGGGCAACTGAGCTACTCCGAAAGTCCCGTAACGTAGGCAAGACCCGCGTAGCAACGTTGAATGTGGGTACGTTGACAGGCCGCTCGTGCGAGTTGGCAGAAGCACTGGAGCGAAGAAAGATAGATTTCTGTGCGGTGCACGAGTCGAGGTGGTCCTGCTGCAAGTCAAGGGACATTGGTCGCGGCTTTAAGGCCGTTCTGTGCGGCAGTCCCAGGACTACCAGTGGTGTCGGTATGATCGTCTTCGAACGTTTCCGTGACGCGATTGCAAGCGTAGAACTTTTCGATGACCGCTTGATGAAGATTGTTGTCGCCGTAGAAGAGCGACGATGTCATTTCTTTTCCGCTTCTGCTCCGTAGACAGGTTGCTCCGAGCAAACCAAGGACGAGTTCTGGTCCTTGCTTGATGAGAAGACAGCGGATGTGCCGTCAGAAGATATGATTGTTGTGGCAGGTGACCTTAATGGTCACGTCGGAGCAATGAAAGACGTGTGGCCTTGGATATGGGTCGCGCAACGCCGATGGTGCCGATGGTGCCGAGCGTATACTGGAGTATGCAGACTCACACACGCGACCTCACCATCGTGAGCACCAAATTTCGAAAACGTGATTCCCACCTCATTTCGTTTCATAGCGGGAACGCCAAAACGCAAATTTACTATGTCCTTGTTAGGCGTCGCGACCAAGGCTTTGTCACAGATGCGAGGACCGTGCCGTATGTAACGGTTGCCACGCAACATCGTCCACTGATCTGCTCACTGAAGATCACATACTGAGGTGTAAGCGTGTCGAGCGCTGCCGGACGGCTAGAATTAAATGGTGGCAATTGAAGGGGAAGGAAGCAGCTGTTATTTCTCGCATTTGGTTGCCGACCGTAACAACTTTCGAGGAATACCTGGAAAGAGGCTACCAAAGAGAAAACTCGGGCTGCACGCCTCGAACTCGGCACAACGAAGCTGGACGGCGTTGGGTCGACAAGCAGGCTTGTCTGTGGACTGACGATATCAGAGAGAAGCTCAGGGAAAAGAAACAGCTATATCACGTATTAATCGGCGATAAAACAGTCTACGCTGATGTGAGTGAAAAACTGGAGACGCGCGATGGTGAGCGTTATCTTTGCCGCCTCCTCAAAGCTCGCATAGCAGAAGATATCGTGAAGTTCTTTGGCATTAACAACAAGTGCGGCTTCGTAGCTGATTGTGGCACAGTCGATGCCATACACGCCGTTTGTATGCTGCTAGAGAAGCACCGCGAGACGCAGAAACCGGTGCATTTTGCCTTCCTGGACTTGGAGAAGGCCTTTGATCGCGTTCCGCGAGAAGTTATATGGTACGTGTTGTAACGGCACGGCGTTCCTGAAGAGATTATTGAGTGGGTGCGCATCCTCTACTCGTGCCCAAGGAGTCGAGTGCGAGCGCCAGCGGGCACCTCGATGGAGTTTTCAATCTCCGTCGGAGTGCACCAGTGGTCTGCGCTCTCCCCACTGCTCTTCGTGGTGTCATGGATGCAATTATACGCGATCTTCAAAACGCAGCTCCTTAGAGGTTGCTGTATGCCGAAGACGTCAGGCTTGCATGTGAAGACAAAGCCGAACTCGAGCGACAGGCACAGGCGTGGTGCGATCGCTTGGCATTGTTCGGACTCAAGCTGAACGTCAAAAAGACGGAATACTTAACGACACATGTGAATGAGCTCTGACCTATCAAGATCAATGATACTGTGCTCTCACGAGTGACATCTTTCAAGTATCTTGGGTGAACAGTCACGTCCGATGGCAGCCTGGCAGCCTAAAGTTGGAGGTGAATGCGCGTGTGAGTGCAGCCTGGTCCAAATGGCGCTCGCTGACTGGGGTGCTCTGCGATAGAGCAATACCCGAGTACCTCAAATCAAAGGAGTATAGAACAGTCGTCCGCCCAGTAGCGACGTACGGTGCTGAGTGCTGGCCCGTGGTGAAGGAGACTGAAAGCCGCCTCAGTGTAATGGAGACGAAGATGCTAAGGTGAACGGCCGGAGTAACGCGTTTGGACCGCGTTCGCAACGACACCATACGACAAAGGTTTGGTGTCGTACCGGTAGCCGACAAGTTGCGCGAAGCTCGTCTACGATGGTATGGCCACGTGCTTCGCGCTAACGACGACACCGTCTGTAAGATTGGCCTGAACCTTGAAGTCCCTGTAAAACAACCCAGAGGACGCCCGAAGCAACGTTGGCTACATACGTTGTGCTTGGACTTCAAGATAGCTGGTGTGCATCGTGATCAAGCATTTGATCGGAAGAAATGGTGTCACCACACCAGAATAGCGGACCACGCCACCAAGCGGGACAAACGCTACTGAAAATGATGATGATGATTGATTCACAAATGGATCGCCTATTGATTTCAGGAGGTCAGAGACGGTTCTTTCATTCGCGTCAAGCCACGTTCCGTCGCAGAAGGTGAGAGGTTGAAACTAATACTAGATCTCTCTGTTCTGAACAGATGTTTCCCAAGAGTTGGGATTAAATATGAAGATATAAGGAAGATTGCAACCCTGCTCCCCAGGGGAGGATTTATGGTGTCTTTCGACCTAAAGTCAGGTTTCCATCATTTAAGTATGCATTAGGACTTCTCGAAGTTCCTGGATTTCAATTGGAGAAATAGGTTTTTTTTAACTTTGTCGTTCTGCTCTTTGGGATGTCATTAGCTCCATTTATTTTTTACCAAGCTTCTAAAACTCTTCCAAAAAGTGGGGAGCCAAAGGCATTTGTGTGGCCATATATCTTGAAGATGGCCTAATCTGGAGCGCACCGGCACACTGGTGCGAAGGGTCTTTGAAGACTTCTTGGAGATCTCGACTCTGCGGGCTTCTCGATAGCCTAAGGCAAGAGCTGTTGGGTCCCTACCCATAAGCTAACATGGCTAGGCATAAGGATAGATTTGAAAGATCTCGTACTATACCTCATTAGTAGAAGAAGAGCCAGAACTAGAGAGTTTTGTTTGAGGTTACTAAAGAACCGCAGCCCCTCTTTGCGACGACGACACAAATGGCAAGGCTTTATCTCCTCCACGCATCTTGTTACCCCTTTAGATCTGAAGAGGCGGTGGAGAGCCACGATTGGAGAGATAGCTGATAAGCAGTGTCCAGACTGCTCCAATCTTCAGGTGGAATCTAAGCAAGCAGGAAAAAAGTGAGATAAGAAAGTGGTTAAAATTCGAAAATTCTTTAAAGGAGTTTCGCTACATGCACCCCATGGAGATTCCGAGAACGCGCTCATCGGACGCTTTGCATTCCGTTTGGGGGCAGTACTTCATCATAACCATTTAATCCAAGCTGTCACAACGATGTTTTGTTGCGATATAAACTTCTAGAGCGGGACTCAAACCCGCACCCTCCCCCCCCCCCCCTCAACCCGGTCAGAGAGAGGTGTGGGTTTGAGTCCCGCTTGGCGCTAGAAGTTTTGATCGCAACAAAACAACTTTGTGACAGCCTGCTACCTCGATACCAGCCACTTGAGGCTTAAAGAAACTGATTTGAATCATTTATCCAAAGCTTTCTCATCGCTTCGCCCTTCATCTACAGAGTTATCGTGAGTTAGAGTTATCTTCGACTTTCCGCGAAATGTATGCTGTTTTCTCAGCGATTAAGGCGTTGGCGAAGTCCCTTTATTTTTTTGCATTGCAATAACCAAGCAGCAGTAAGTATCCTCAAAAAGGGTAGTAGTAAAGCAGAGGTGCAAGAAATAGCGGTGAGCATCTGGGACCTTCGCGAAGCCTTGGCGCTCGAAATAGAATTTATCTGGATCCCAAGATCCTTGAATTCGGAAGCAGATTCGGTCTCCAGGTTCGTTCATCTAGGTGACTGGGCAGTGAAAGACGCGATTTACCTTGAACTTAGACACTCATGGGGTTCTTGTTCAGTGGACATGTTCGCAAGTAATCGTACAGCCGATTTTCGTTTCTAGATGGGCCTCCGAAGGCGCATACGCAGTGGACGCATTTGCGGACGAAACTGGAGCGAAACTGTGGAACCAATGACTCACTTATTTGGTTCCTCCTCCCTATTTAATGCCCAAAACCCTTCGCTGGGCAATGTCCCATCGCATGTAAAGGAATCCTAGGATTTCCCATGCCGAAATCAAACCTGTTTTCCCCCTACTTAGGGTTTGTGACTCCTGGATGCCCGAAACCAAAGCCTCATTGTCCTTCCAGCAGGGTCACCGGTGCTCCAAGCAAGTGCTCTCTTCTTTAAGTTTCGTAGTCCCACTCTTAACTTCGACTTCGCTTTTGCTCTAATAGCATTCAGCGATAGGTCTCTAATAGCATTCAGCGACAGGCCCTTGTGACAGGCCGGTCTACGAAGGCCCATGTCACATCACGCAAGTTTTTCGAGATAGTACTACGGCGTCCGCTGGACCCGACGAGTTTGAGAAGTATGCGAGGGTCCCTGATGCAAGGACGGCATCGGGGGACAACTGAGCTAGTCCGAAAGTCCCGTAAAGTAAGCAGGACCCCGGTGGCAACGCTGAATGTGGGTATGTTGACGGGCAGCTCGTGCGAGTTGGTTGAAGCACCTGAGCGTAGAAGAGTTGATCTCTGTGCGGTGCAGGAGTCGAGGTGGTTCTGCCGTAAGTAAAGGAACATAGGAGGTGGCTTCAAGGCCGTTCTATGTGGAAGTCCCAAGACCACCAGTGGTGTCGGAGTAATCGTCTCCGAACGATTTCGTGACTCGTCGGTTGTAAGCGTCGAAGGCTATGACGATCGGATGATAGAGTCGATCGTTGTCGCCGCTAAGGAGCGACTCTATCACTTCTTCTCTGCGTATGCTCCGCAGACTGGCTGCTCCGATCTAGCCAAGGAAGAGTTTTAGAATCTGCTTGATGATAAGACAGCAGAGGTACCATCGAAAGTTATAATCATAGTCGTTGGTGACCTTAATGGGCACGTAGGTGCCACGAAAGACGGGTACAGCTGTAATGGTGGTTTCGGATACGGATCACGGAACGCCGATGGTGAGCGCATTCTTCATAACGCGGAGTCGCATAACATCACCATAGTGAACACCGTCTTCCGAAAGCTCGACTCGCACCTTATCTCATACTGTAGTAGAAGTACCAAGACTCAGGTAGACTTTTCCCTGTGAGAGATCGCGACCGAAGTCTTGTCACAGACGCGAAGATCGTGCCGTATGAGACAGTCGCTCCACAGCGTCGACCGCTTATTTGCACCTTGAAGACCGCCCCTTCGAGGCTGAAGCAGGTCGAGCGATGCGTTGCACCAGGAATCAAGTGGTGTGGTAGCGAATGAGAGAGAAGGAAGCAGATGTGATTTCTCGCGTGAGGCTACCGACAGTCACGATCGTCGACGAAACTTGGAAGAAGGCGACCGACGCGATACGTCAAACTGTCGGAACTCGGCATTACGAAGCCTGGGCGACGAAAGGTCGACAAGCAGGCCTGGCTGTGGACAGATGACGTGAAAGCAAAAGTGCGAGAGAAGAAGTCGCTTTATCACGTGTTTCTCGGTGAAATGACAGCCGATAACCACTAACTATGGAGATGTCAACGAGAAGCTCAAGTCGCGCGATGGTGAGCGGTATCTGTACCGACTTGCCAAGAACCACCATCGGCAGACCGAGGACATCGAGAAGTTTTTCGGCATCAAAGATGAGGACAGCCGTCTCCTTACGGACAGCAAGAAGGCATTGAAGCGATGGCGCGATTACTTTGAGAAAATCACAATAGAATTTTCTCATCCCTCTACGCTCCAACCCACGGCTCCGTCCAGAAGATCACCGTGGAGGAGAAGGAAGCGGCTGTGAAGAAGATGAGGCCAAGCAAAGCGATTGGGCCCGACGATGTGGCAGCAAAACTGTGGAAGTCGACGTTTTGGTACCCTGCTGAGCGGTTGACGAAATTCTTTAATCAGGTTGTAGCAGGGAGGAAGGTGCCTGAGTGTTGGCGTCAAAACATGCCGATTCCGATTTGGAAGAAGAAGGGCAGTCCTGCAGACTGCTCCAGCTACCATCCGATTCGTTTGCTTTCGCACAGCATGAAGATCTTTGAGCCTATTGACGATGAACGAATTCGTGACATCGTCTAGCTTTCCAGCAATCAGTGCGGCTTCGTGGCTGGCTGTGGCACCATTGATGTCATACACGCCGGCCGCCTCCTGTTAGATAAGCACCGCGAAAAACAGAAGCCCGTGCATATCGCCTTCCTCTACTTGGAGAAGGCCCTTGAACGCGTACCGCGTGAAGTGATATGGTACGCCATGCGACATCATGGAGTTCCCGAAGAGCTCATAGAGTGGGTGCGAATTCTCTACTCTTGTCCAAAGAGTCGAGTGCAAGCTGCAGCTGGAACCTCGATGGAGTTCCCCATCTCCGTCGGGGTACACCAGGGTTCTGCGCTTTCCCCACTCCTCTTTGTTGTCGTCATGGATGCCATCACACGAGATCTTCAGAAGCCCGTCCCTTGGACGTTGCTTTATGCCGATGACGTGATGCTCGCTAGCGAAGACAAAGGAGAACTTGAGCGAGAGTTGCAAGCTTGGTGTGATCGCTTGGAGCGGTTTGGACTCAGATTGAACGTGAAGAAGACCGAGTATTTAACGACGGAGTTACCGAGTCCAGCTCGATCAAGGTTAACGGCATCGAGCTTCCACGCACTGCGGTCTTCAAGTACCTCGGATCAGCAATAGCGTCTGACGGCGGTCTGATGGTTGAAGTGAACTCACGCGTGAGTGCAGCTTGGTCCAAGTGGCGCTCGTTGACTGGAGTGCTCTGAGATAGGAAGATACCGGAGCGCTTGAAGTCGAAAATATATAGAGCCGTCGTCCTGCCGGCAGCGATGTATGAAGCTTAGTGTTGGTCTGCGATAAAGGAAATGGAAAGTTGTATCAGCGTATTGGAAACGAAGATGCTGCGCTGGATGGCAGGAGTTACGCGCCTGGATCGCACCCGAAATTATGCTACTCGACAGAAGTTTGGCGTCGCGCCGATAGTTGACAAGATGCGCGAAGCTCGCTTACGATGGTGCGGCCACGTTCTGCGTGGAGAAGAATACAGCGTCCGCAAGATAGGCCTTAAGTTTGAGGTGGTAGGAAAGCGGCCTAAAGGATGCCCGAAGCAGCGCTGGTTAGATACGTTACATACGGACTTGAAGATTACTGGTGTTCACCCTGATCTGGAGCTGGATCGGGAAAGGTGGCGTCATAACACCAGAATAGCGGAGCCCGCTACGATGTGGGATAAACGCTGAAGAAGAAGAAGAAGATATAATACAATTCTATTTGGTCTCTTTGCCACTAAGGGGCTATTCTTTGGCTTGTTCGTAGAAGCGGAGGAGTACAGAATGCGTCGAATGCAGAAAAAGGATGAGGTGCTGACTTAATAGAGCCACCGCACAACGTGGGGGACGAAGAAGGAATTTTTAAAGAGCGAAACCCAGGTGACTACACCACAAGAAAAGGGAGGGCTGCGACCATCGCGCCGTCCCCTTCTTCCAATGCTTGTGTTGGGCTATGTGGGGGGGGGGGCGGATCAGACACTTCAGAAGAAGAACAAATCAAAGTTAGTAAAATTGCTCACGTATTTTTGAAGCACCGAAATTTGCAAGACTCGCATTGCAGTGACAGAACTTACGATGTACGGCTGAGTTGTTGAAATTTATTCTTTCCTTGCACAAGCAATATGACGGCTGTTCAAGAGATCCGTTGGAGGAAGTTGCGGATGCTCCGTACTCGCGATCTGGCGTGATTCGGTGGCGGACGCACGTTGGAAAAAGGATGGCGATCCCGTATCAAGCGATGCCTTTCATATACTGGAGACCTCCAGAGCTGGATTGGATCGCTGTGCTCTTTCGAAGCAGAAGAACCTTCCCATGACGAACTGAGGCGGGCCTCCTAAACGAGGGTTCCAAGAGATGAACACTAGGTCAAACGCGGTTTGCTAGATGGCAGCGGAGCACAACGACGTTCAAACCTTTTCCAGGTCTTCCATCCTTTCTTCAAGTGATGGAACAAACATTTTCGCGACTGCCGTAGTCGGATCATTGTCGAGGATTTGATGAATCGGAATGGTGTCAACAATTGACGCGCCGAATTTGACTCGATGAAAAGTGTCGAGGGCCTAAGAAGTAGTTCATCGGGGCTATCTTACCTAATCGATTTTTTCACATACCTCGTCACAGGAGTCAGCATTCGAATGGAGGCAAATTCGTTTCGCCTCCTGAAAAGCCTCCTGTGCTTCAGGGCTCAGACCCATCACTCGATCTCCATCCCTCTTCTTGTTTTCGGTGAAAGACAAGCCGCTTCTGGATTCCCCAGTCATCTGAAACTAGGCAAGGTCAAAAGTGATTCATGTAGATTGCAAACGCAGCACTTTAGGCTACCTGAAAGCCAAGGGGTTTTCCTGCGAAAGGAAGCGGCAGGTTAATGCCGGAGATGATCTTGCGTCGGTTTTCTGCAGTTGCTGCCGCGCTCATGAGCTCACTCGCCATTCGGATTGGATCGAGCTGAAAGGGGAAGTGTAGGTCCAACACCGACTGGCTTGAATGGGCGCTTTGAGCCGAACCACTTCTGACTTACCGTCTCAAAGTCAGGCACTTTGAATTTAGACTGGAAGGCGTTATCTGTGTCACTGTAGTGGAAGATACCAGTAGGAGCGTTCTCTTGAGACGACGATGGAGCGCTGTATGAGGCTTAAAGTTTCCATTTGTTGATACTCAGAACGTCAAGCTAGTACCAGTTGTACCTGCAGCTTTCCCTTCCAGATCCGGAAGAGTATACGCGAGTTGAGTTTGAACCGTTGCTGTAAAAGAGCTCATTATTCACAAAGGATTCCCTAACAGTCTTTGGAACTATCCAGTAGCCTTGACCCTTTTTGATGTCCATAATACAACTCATCCTTTAAATAAGAGGCCAAAATAGGAGAGCGTAAAACACAACCAATTTTTTATAGTTACATGCACTCTTCTAGTGTGGTTCGAAAACAGTGCTGCTCAGGTTCGCCACCCCTTACGTGGTGCACTTTAAAACTATTACGATACGAAGTAGCACATTAGTCTACGTTACAAGTTACTAAATGAAGGATGTGATGTGACAACTTCTTCGAAAATGCTCAGGTATTTGTTCTCAAGTAGCTCTTATATGGGCAAACTCGAAACGCTAGTATTCGCTGATAATGTAGTGGCTCTGGTTCCTGTTGGCAGTGGCAGGTTCAGAGAGAGCCTCAAGCGGACGCACTGCCTGATGTCCGGCGAGAGATGAGTGGGATCAATCTAGACTCGAACAGAAGCCGGTATCTGTCCAGCACAATATCTGGAGTTCAGCTTTTTCATCCAGCTGACTCAATGAGTGTAGTGCTGATTTTCGCTTTAAACTTTTTCGGAAGATCTGCTCTCGAAACGAAATTCAAAAACATACACTTGAGCTCATGCTCATAAAAGACAGATGGACCATGTTGCGCAAAATGGGTCCAAAGTGACCCGAGCCTCATTCATTTGATCGCGGGGCATTGTCTATTCGCTACTCATTGCATATTGTGTTTCAATTTCTCCTTGAAAGTTGACTAGGTTCTTTACAGTTTAACTCGTCGCACCCAACCCCAGAATCACAGTACGTCCGCGGGCGATTTCCTTGAAAAGACTTTTCGAAAGTGTCTTCCTCGACGATGATGGGAGTCTGCCGCCTTGATTAAATCCTTTCCACATGGAAGACCGGGAACATTCCTTAGGCGAATGAATCGGCAATGATATTTCGTCAATCCTGGACTCACGAAAGAGAAGGACAGGGACAATGCGAGGGGAACCTCTAGTCAGGGGTGCACCGATGGCGCAAGAAAACATGCTCAGACATTAGGGTCAGGGGTGTGCGTAATCACGATTTCCGATTTACGATTTACGGCCATTTTTGGGAAATGTTTTTTTTTACGATTTACGACATCTTTGGTCGTAAGTCGTAATTTTTCGTAAATGCGATCGATGATAAACAATCAACCGACGTCCACATTTACGTGGTGGACCGGGTTATAAGGATTATTATTTATTTATTTATTCAAGGCGCAGACATAAGTCTTCGCGTTACAAACTAACAACAAAAAACAGAACAAAAACAACCAAATACGTAAACAAATCAGTTAGATATCAATTCATGTGCTACGTTTTCACCACATACCGTATAGCACAACATTGAAAAATTTACCCAGCATCATACTTTCTAAAGGTACGCGCAGACAGACTCGGCAGACCTTCGTACCTCCCAGTCAGCAAATTAAAATCCTTTAGGATCCTATACGCTAAGAAGTCTGACCTAACTCGCGTCCTTGGTATCGAGATTCTAAGTTTGAGCTTCCCTCTTATGGATCTCGTTACCATCCCATCAACGAATTCTAGCGCGTTGATGTTAAGCTTACTGGCAAGGATTTAGTACATCATCAGAAGGTCAGCGGTTCTTCTTCTATTTCTCAGTGGCGAAAGTCCAAAAAACAACGATCGTTGGGGGCCGTGAGGTACTAGGTTGTAGTCCATCGAATAACATCTCATCATAAGTTTCCAAGTGAAGTTGTTTTGAACGCTTTCCAAAAGGTCGGCATCCTTCTTCTTCGTTGGATTAAACACTGTAGTCCCTGAGTCCACGATCGGTCGCACATAAGTTTCATAAGCACGTGTGTAGACTTCAGAGAGTTTGGATTTCAAAACCTTGAAGAGATTGTAAATGCGATAAATGGCCTTTTTCACCAAAACTCTACAATGTTGATAAAAACATAGATTACTGGTAATATTGTAGCCTAAATATCGAGGTTCGTTCACTCTGTTGAGTGGCTCACCATTAATTCTATAAGTCGGCATCCAAGTTTGGTTTCTGGATCCAATCATCAAAAGACGAGTTTTTCCGCTCAAAGCGGCATTTCCCATAATGCAGCCCAACGACTAACGAAGTCAATCGCTAATTGAGGGGAAATAGTCTTCAGATCAGTCAATTCGTTTGTAGATTTTAACGTCGTCAGCATACAAATTGCACTTAACACTCAAATTATTGATGGAACCTTGGAGTGCATAGGTGTACAACAAAAGAAAGAGCGGGAAAAGCACTCCGTCTTGCGGAACACCACTTAAGGCGGGACAAACTTTAGAGAACTCACGCTTGATCTTCACTTGATAAGTTCTATCGGACAGGAACTGCCGAGTCCAATTCATTTTCATGGCATGGATTCCCATGGTTCTCATTTTTATAAGCAACTTCTCAAGAGGGACTTTGTCAAAGGCTTTGGAGAAGTCAAAGTATACCCCGTGCACTTTTTCTCTTCAATAGCTTCAGACCAGTCATTGAGAGAGGTGAGAAGCGCGGTTTCTACCGATCTGCCTTTGAGGAAACCATACTGGTTATCAGAAATTATTTTGTGGTTTTCTAGGTGGGCAAGAACGTGCTTCTTGAGAAACTTTTCAAAAGTTCTTGCGAATATCGAAGTGACGCTAACTGGCCTGTAATTTTTTGCATCATTTCGGGATCCCCTTTTATAAATAGGTGTTATAAAAGCGTGTTTCCACCCACCGCGGATCTCGGCTCTCATAAAACTCACCAGGAAAGGTCTCAGGCGTAGGTCTGAATAGAGGAAATGGATAGTGCTATAGGATAATTCTAGTTCATGTTTGACTTGATCTAGTTGACCGTCTCATGCGCTCGTGTTGAACGGTGGCATGATATGGGTGGCGTGATTATTGGCCTAGATCCACGAGCCACCGAGCACTATAAAAGGCCACCGTCTTCGTTCAGTTTATTTCTGCGCTAGCTGTGGTCGACTTCGCTACTACTGTATTCTGTTCTGGTGATTGCTAATAAAGATCTAATCGAGCCGACGACTACAACAATTGGCGATCAGGCTATTCGAGGACTCGACGTGTGGACCTACGATGGACTCTGAGGCTGTACGATGTATTCTCAGCGCCGTAATGGAGCAGACCGAGGAGCGCCAGCAGAAGACTCTGCAGGCCATCATGCAGCAGATGGAGCGCATGTTTATCTCCATGAGCATCACTCCATGTGGCATCCCTGCGACGACGACCGAGTTCGTCACCAACTCACTGTCTTCACGACTCCCGGAATTCAGCTACGATTCCGACAACGGCTGTACCTTCGACATATGGTACAACCGCTACGAGGACGTCATCTCTAAGGATGGCTCAACACTGGACGACGCTGCTAAGGCCCGGCTGATCGTCTCCAAACTAGATGCCGCCACGTACATCGCTTCACCAACCACATTCTGCCGAAGAGGACCGCCGACGTATCCCTGGCTGACACTGTCAGAATCCTGAAGGACCTTTTCGGACACAGTACTTCGTCGCTACACCTATCTGAGGACGCAGCGCAAAGGCGAGACTATCATCGACTACACCGGGTTGGTCAACCGACGGCATGAAATGGCGGAGTTCAACAACGATACATCCGAGCAGCTCAAATGTCTTGTATGGATCTGCGGCCTTGTCGATCCTCAGGATGCGGACATTCGAACTCGAGCCCTACGGAATATGGAGGAAAATCCGCTGACCACGCTAAAGGAACTCAGCATCGAGATCCAGCAGTTCATGGACATTCGGAAGGACGCCAAACTCCTCGGAGCATCGACACAGCCCCTCCCACCTGCAGTCCACGCTGTTACGAAAAATAGTATTCGACAGCACGATCTACCATCTTCATGCTACCGCTGCGGCGGATGGCATTGGGCAAAGGATTGCGACTTCGTCAGCAAATTGTGTCACGACTTCAACACTGTTGGACACAAGAAGGGATATTGCAAGGATTTCCCAACGAAAAGGAGGAGGTCGAATACAACAACCAGGCCTAAAAAGACGAACAACATCGTCGTCACCACAATCAACAATACCGTACCGGTAAACCGCATCTATCGACGCGTACGGATCAATGGAGCCATCGTACGAATGCGACTGGACACGGGAGCCGACGTCACCCTGCTAAGCCACCGAGACTGGAACAACGTTGGAAGACCACACCTGTCACCATCATCTGTCAAACTCAAAACCGCGAACAACAAAGACATCAAAGTATTCGGACAATTCAAATGCGACTTCGACCTGGATGGACGCCAGGGAAATGGGATCTGCTACGTGGCCGACAGGACATCACTACTGGGACTCGACTGGATTTCCCAGGACGGACAGCTCTTCCAACGCTTATCCGAGAGCAATATTTGTAGCGTGTCTACCGCAACTCTTGACACGCTACGCTCAACGCTCAATACGACTTTACAGCAACAGTTCCCGGCAGCATTTTCTCCTTGTCTGGGGCACTGCACCAAGGCGAAGGCACGTCTCAAACTCAAACCGGATGCCCAACCTGTCTTCCGAAAGGCACGACCTGTTCCGTATTCCGTGCTGCCTCGCGCATCACAAGAAATCGGCCGACTTGTGGCAACCAAAGTCCTCTCTCCCATCGATCACTCCGAGTGGGCCGCACCAGTTGCCACTGTTCGGAAGATGAATGGCTCGATACGCCTTTGCGCAGACTACGGGTCTGAACGACGCTCTTGAGCAACACCGGCACCCACTCCCGACGCCTGACGATATCTTCACCAAACTCAACGGAGGGCGATACTTCTCTCAGATTGATCGTGCTGAAGCCTACTTTCAAGTAGAGGAGGAAGAGGGTTCACGGCCGCTGCTGACCATCAACACACAAAAAGGACTGTACTGCTTTAATCGCTTACCCTTCGGAGTCAAGGCGGCACCCAGTATCTTCCAACAAGTTATGGATGCTCTTGTCGCCGGAATTGAGGGCACTGCTGCCTATCTAGATAGCATCATTATCCCCGGCAGGATTCTCGATGAGCACGACTCCCGCATCAAGGCAGTTTTCGAGAGAATCCAGAACTACGGGTTCCGTGTTCGCCCAGATAAGTGCTCATTTCTGCAAACACAGATCAACTACCTCGGATTTGTTATCAGTGCTGACGGACGCCGACCCGATCCAGGGAAAACTGACGCCATAAATTGGATGCCAGCGCCGAAAGACGTCACCCAACTTCGAGCTTTCCTCGGCATGGTGAACTTTTATGGAACATTCGTCAGGAGCCTTCACAACATTCGTGCACCACTAGATGCGCTTACGAGGAAGGACGCTACTTTCACATGGACGCCTGACTGTCAAGCCTCACTCGACTCTATCAAGGCCACTTTGAAGTCAGATTTACTCTTGACGAATTTCGACCCCAGTCTGCCCATCGTTGTTGCGGCAGATGCTTCGAGCTGCGGGATTGGAGCAGTTCTTTCACATCGCTATCCAAATGGAATCGAAAAAGCCGTCTATCATGCAAGCCGAGCTCTGACTGCAGTTTAGAAAAACTACAGTCAAATCGAAAAAGAAGCTCTCGCTCTCATCTTTGCGGTCCAGAAATTCCACCGCTTCATGCATGGACGCCAGTTCACGTTGAGAACGGACCACAAGCCGCTAATCTCCATATTCGGAAACAAGAAGGGAGTGCCAATCTACAGCGCCAACCGTCTGCAACGCTAGGCCACAACGCTGCTCAACTACGACTTCACTGTTGAGTACGTGAATACAAAAGACTTCGGGCAAGCCGAGGCCCTATCCCGCCTCATCGCGGCACAACAGCAGGAACCAGAAGACATCGTCATTGCCACCGTAGAAGCCGAAGTTACTGCAGAACACCTGGACAACTGCCGAAATCTTTCGGTTTCTTCCAAACTCATTAGCACCACCACAGCTAAAGACAAATAGCTAAACCAAGTTGCGGACTTCATGAAATCAGGACGATGGCCAAAAGTCGACCGCAACTCATCACTGTGGCCGTATTACAACAGGAGAGACTCACTCTCAACTACCAACGGTTGCCTGCTAGTTGCGAACCGCGTGGTAATTTCCGAAGCACTTCGACGCCGTGTGCTTTTGACACTTCATAAGGCCCACCCAGGACAAACACGGATGAAGATGTTGGCACGCAGCTTTGTCTACTGGCCATCACTAGACGCCGACATCGAATGCCTCACAACTCAATGCACCAGTTGCGCAGCTAATGCGAAGAATCCCGTCAAAGCCGAGCTTCACTCCTGGCCAAAACCGACAGGCCCATGGACACGCGTGCATGCTGATTTCGCAGGGCCTCTTGACGGGAAATTCTACTGCGTCATCGTGGATGCTTACTCAAAATGGCCTGAGATCTTCCAGATGAGCTCCATTACTACTTCTGCTACCATCGATGTGATGAAGAAGATCTTCGCACGATTCGGAAACCCGCAAACGCTTGTCACCGATAACGGAACGCAGTTCACATCATCATCCTTTAAGGAATTCTGCAAGTCTTGAGGAATCACACATGTCTTCTCACCACCGTTCTATCTACAAGGCAATGGACAAGCGGAACGCTTTGTGGACACGTTTAAAAGAGGACTGGCCAAACTGAAAGGGGAAGAACCAACGGTGGACGCCCTTCAGACCTTCCTCATGGCTTATCGTTCAACACCGTGCCCATCTGGACCCAACCATCGTTTACCTGCAGAGAATTTTCTTGGACGCCAGATGCGCACAACACTGGATTTACTCATGCCGTCAAAGGAAAGCCACATGGGAACTCGTGATGTGAAGATGGAAACCCAGTTCAACCTACATCACGGAGCTCGCCGTCGTCAATTCAACGTTAGCGATGCAGTCTATGTGAAGGACTATCGGGGACCGAAAACGACCTGGACACCCGGTATCGTCGTTCGGAGGACCGGAAGCTGTACCTACATTATTCGTTGCGAAGGTTTGCTATGGGCTCGCCGCATCAATCAGCTGCGACCCAGATCCGACTCTACGACACTCAACCACATGCTCGACGTCTTTGAATTGCCGCTATTCAGTTCCGACAACTCCACGCTGCAGAATTCGCCTTCATCGACAGCCAACGACGTGTCAGAACAGGACTCGTTCCCGCCGTCAAACACCAGCACGACTACGCGACGCTCTTCACGTTGCCGCCGAGCCCCGAAGCGCCTCGTCATCAACCCGAAGAAGAAGACTTACACTTAGGGAAGGAGGTGTTATAGGATAATTCTAGTTCATGTTTGACTTGATCTAGTTGACCGTCTCATGCGCTCGTGTTGAACGGTGGCATGATATGGGTGGCGTGATTATTGACCTAAATCCCCGAGCCACCGAGCACTATAAAAGGCCACCGTCTTCATTCAGTTTAGTTCTGCGCTAGCTGTGGTCGACTTCGCTACTACTGTATTCTGTTCTGAAGATTGCTAATAAAGATCTAATCGAGCCGACGACTACAACAGATAGCTCTAGAAGAATCTCCACCCTTCATATAGTAGAAAAACATGTTTCGTTTTTGCTGAGTCCTTGAACCAAAAGAGCTACGAAACCTCGAAGAAGACCAGGTGTTCGACTCCCGTGCTATGCACAATTTTTGCATTTTTTCGTAACCGCTGCCTCGTTCACCAGTTTGCTTCCTACACTTCTCCTGCACATTTATTTCACTCTAAATTGTCAAAAGGGTCAGATTCGTGATCAACACTCTATGACCTCGAGAGCCCTAGTCACCCGTACCTGCTGTGACCTACCGTAATCGGCCGAAATTTGAAAAACGGATGTCAGATTCGTGATCAGCGCCCAAATAACACCCCTGGTCGAGGTTTAGGTGAAGGAGACTTTTGAAATTTTGGCTGATTGCGGTAGGTTACAGCGGGTACGGGAGGCTAGGGGTGTAGAGGTCCTTGAGTGTTAATCACGAATCTGGCCCTTTTGACAATTTAGAGTAAAATAAATGTGTAGGAGATGTGTAGGAAGCAAACTGAAGAAGGAGGCAGCGGTTACGAAAAATGCAGAAACAGTGCACATCACGGGAGTTGAACATCTGACGTAGCGTTTCTGAAGCAGCCCCGTAGCCTACTGCGCTACCAACTCGTTTGCCGCTGGGCCTATCGCCGTGTCCCATACAACATCTCGCGCGCACGCATGCACGTAGGCACGCGCTGACGGTGCGCTACTGTACCACCGCCTTCCAGGGCCTGTAGCTCTTTTGGTTCAAAACTCAGCAAAAACGAAACATGTTTTTCTACTAGATGAAGGGTGAAGATTCTCGCAGTATTACCCATTTCCCCGTTCAGGCCTACGCCTAAGACCCTTCCCTGGTCAGATTAAACAGAGGACGTGTTCCAGAGGATAGGCTTATATAATGGACAACATTTTTTAAAAAGCTCAAAGAAACCAAATCTGGGGTTAATGACAAGGATTTGGGCCACTTACTCAACACATCAGTAATCTCTTCCTTCAGGAACCACACTGTGTTATACATCTGAGGAAAATGGTGCAGTCCCTCACCTATCTCTCCCAACGAATCGCTTCCTCATACGTGATCCTTGTTGTATGCCTTGAGAAATACCCCGAAATAAAGATGTGCCCACTCTAACGGTTTCCTCTTATAGCAACTTACTACTTCCCTTTAAAGTAGTTTTTTGATGCTCTAATGTGTTAGTGTGGCAGAAGACGTCATTCTGTGCATAGGTTTCTCGAATACGATTTATCAGTTTCCTAGAGAAAGAAAGACGAGTATTCTCGATCTACGTCTTCTTTGGTAATAACATCTAAACAATTTGTTTCTAAAAGATACATGCTAATTCTACCGAATAGAATTGAGGCAAATCCACGATCGAACATCATTCTTGATTGGAAGCGGGGTTAGGAAGTTGCCATACGCATGTGCAAAGGATAAACCCCTAATGTTTCTATTGGTTTGCGTTGCATTTTATAGAGCGGAGCAAACGTATAGAAATTGAAACAGAAAAGGTAAAGGGTTAAACCCGGGAGCGTAGCATTTCAAGAAAAAGTCGAACTGGTCATAACAGTTTTGGTGTCCATTTTCGGTGCGACTGAGTTAATCGTATTTACCCTATTTGATCCACTTAGGATGCTACAGTACCGGACATGCCGCTGCGTCCAAAAAGCACAAGCGACGCAAAAGGGCGCCGGAGAGCGTCGCTTTCCGCTCGCCACGCGCCGCGCCGATGCAAATCGTTCAGGGCGAACATCTGGACGTTAGGCTGATGGAAGGAGCCTCCCCATGCGCTTGGACGAGCGTGACCTACTGTTTGGAGCTAACTGCCGGCATGGCGTGCTGTGAACAACGCATATAGGCCCGCCAGAATCAATCGAGTGGGCGCGACAACCTATAGAGCGAGCGACAGTTTGTAGAGTGAGCGTATGGGAGTTTTAAAGAAAATTCTTAGGCACCCCTACTCAGGCAATGCTCTAGGACTGTCCAACTTGCATCTGGAGTGCGCCGTGAATAATGCATATAGAATCGAACCTATCAATCGAGTGTGAGCGAAAGCTTGTAGAATGAGCATTTGCGGAGTTTTATCAGAAATTCCCAGCCGCCCTACCCAGGAGTTGCTCTAGGGCTGTCCAGCTTGCATTTGGAGTGTACAGTGAACAATGTGTAAAATGGAACCCTTTAGTCGAGGTGGCGCGACCGCTCGCAGATTGCACGCTCGGGCGTGTTTGAAGCGCGATGACTCTGTGAAACGTGAACCCTTCCGGCTGCAGCTTGAGGATTTTATGTCAATTCAAGAAGCTCTAGCAGATCGCTAAAGCACAGCAATGTAGCCTAAGAACGGACAAAGTTACGGTGGTGCGAAAATGCAGGTCAAGCTTGTACAACCCATTTTTTTCGATTTCAGTCGATCACTGCGGGAAGAGGCGATGAGCTGACGGCCTACAAATGCATAAGCTAACAGATCACTCGAGGTGCTTTATGAGGAAATGCTCAAAGCTTTCCAGCTGCCTAACCTGCCTTAGTTACAGCTGCCGTTTTAGAGCGGCGGAGGGCAACAGTGGAGCTTCTTCCGCCTTTACTCCTTCCGTCCTTGAGTTTTCGGCACTTGCAATAAGACAGTTCTGTTCAGCTCAATGAGCTCTATCGAGCGGTGTCAATTTCGACTTAAGAATGGCGCCATTCAATAGAGCTTTCAAGCTGAACAGAAGGTAACCATCGAAAACCCAAATATGGGCGTGTAATAGCGGAAGAAACTCTATCCGCCGCCCTAAAGTGGTAGCTCGAGTTAAAGCAGTGTAAGCAGCTGGAGAGTTGTGAGCATGTCAGTGTAAAGACCCTTTACTGTTCTGCTCGCCTACGCACTTTAAGGCAGTTAGCACTTCGCGTATTACCGCAGTGGTCGACTGAGAACGGAAAAAATCGCGTCACACAAGCCTCACCTGCATATTCGCACCACTGTAACCTTGCACGACCTTAAGCTACATTGCTGCGTTTTAGCATTCTAAAAGAACTTCTTACTGCCTATAAAACCTACAAGTTGTAGCCGGAAGGATTCAAACTTGACAGAGTTATCGCGCTCCAAACACGCCCGCGCGTGCAGTTTGGCACATCAACGATCGAAGTTCTCCGCGCCCTTTCTCGCTCGCATCACAGCTCTCGCTAGCACCGTCCCATTCACCATCGAAAGCGCTATCGAATGGTGGTCAATTTGGCGAAATTCGAAAATATAAACTTTCGCAGACATCGTCGGCCCTCCGCCGCGACCTTGTCCCCGATGAGAAATTGTCAAGAAATCGTTGTTTCCAAAATTGGTCGAGATTGCCACCGTTCGATAGTGCTTATCGAGTTGAAGATAACGGTGTCATTGCAAATGTTAAAAACACAAGGACGGAAGGAGCAAGGGCGGAAGAAGCATCACTGCTGCCGTCCGCCGCTCTGAAGCGGCAGCTGCAACTAACAAGGGAGGTCAATGAACTTCCCGTGGCAATTTTAAAAGTGACCTATATAGGGTTGTAGGGCGTTGTCTGAGAGGCACCGCAGTGGTTTCCAAATTTCCTGCGGACATCTGGGTAGGTCAAAAATTGCAAAAAACCATTTCACTTCAATACGGGCCGATAAAGCAGAACTGACGCCTGGAACTGCCATGTCGTGGTTAGAATCTATCCTGCAAAAGGTTTGGGGCTGGAACAATAGCGGAATTACAGAGATTTCACAATTTGCTTGCTAGCCGTACAGTGACCGAAATGGAACATTGAGGTGCGCCGCTCACCACCAACGGCGGAGCGACCGGATGGCCGAGTGGCTGTGGGGGCGGGCTTGCGGGAAAAGCGTCGGGGGTTCGAATACGGAGGTGCTGCTCCTGAATTGCTGCTCTTCCTCCACCAATTTTTGTCGATATAAAGTGTATCTTAAGCGCGGTAGTGTACCATACTGACATTATAACTTTATTTTAACATCGATATAAACACAAAAATAAACACCCAAAGCAACAGCGTTCATAATACCTAATTCGATTGGGCATTGAGGAGGAGCAGGCGACTTTTCTTTGCCTACGAAGTAGATAACTTCGGAACTCCAAAGATCGAGGAAAAAATAATATTTTTTAAATTTATTATTATTTATTATTTATTATTTATTATATTCTTATTTTAATTAAATAATCAACTATATTTATGTTTGATTTTTTTTCGACACCTCTTCGACTTTTGGAGAGAAAGTATAACAGTACCAATCTTTCTTCTCCATCCTCAACCAACCATATTGCTAATGATTTCACCTCCGTCACATACAGCAACCTCCTCACTACTACAGGAAGGCGTAATACTACTCACATCATCGTCATCATCCGGCGACCAGTCTACATCCTGCGCTTCGTTCAAGTTAAGCTAACATCACGAACGAGAGAACACGCGACTTTTCTTCGCAGTTCCTCGGTAGCATTCAAGGGCCTGTCCCAACTACAAAATAGATAATATTCTTTATCTTGACCGTCTTCGTTAGGCATTGACAGTGGGTCTGTTAGCATTACTTCATGACTCCAAAAGTGGAAGAGAGATAAAAAAGATTTATCTCTATTTTTCATTATTTATTTATTTGTTTATTTATTTATTATGTATTAATTACGTATTATTGATTTTTATTTATATTTATATTTTTAATTACAGGGTGCGTAAAAAGTATTGACGCAGTAAGTGGCGGTTGTGGAAATAGTATTGCGCAGTAAGTTTTAAAATATTCATTTCAGAAATATGGAAAATGATCTTGCAAACACGACAGATTAAGTCGTAATTGACATCGGCTCCTTTACTGTGAATACAGGAGAGAAAACGGCGGAAAAATTCATGAACACGCGCGGCAAGTATTCGCTTGCATTTTGTTCCGTGCTTCGAACAGGGTAGCCTTTTTCGACTGGTCACTTCTGTTGAAAGTAGCACAGACCTCATTCTTCAAAATCACCTAGAAAGAGTAATCCAGCGGACTCACGTTTAAGCTGTGCTCGCCGGAGAAGCTGTTCACACCTGCGCGCGTAATCTGTTTGCCGTTATGGGACAGAGGTTGACAATTTTTGATTTGAACGTTATCGTGCTTGAACATCTTGTAATCATCATCTGTTATGACAGAGCCGTGGCTGACGTTTGGGTTGCTGACCTCTTTCCTCACCAACCGTTTCGAACAGCGCCAAATTCTCTTGTTAAGGAAGTATTCAGCTGTCTGGGTAACAGACAAAAAAGGGCCACCGTAACGGTGACGATCATGTTTCTTCAGTTTTTTCGTGAGTGTTTTTTGAGCACAATACAGACAACAAAAATAACACATAAAAACCTAGAGGGATAGAAACAGAAAGCTGGAGCTGAAACAAAAAGTAGGTGCGTCAATACTCTTTACGCACCCTGTAATTAATTGATGTATATATTATTTATATTTGATCGATTGTGATCGTCCTTCGACACACTATACGACACCCTCCCCCCCCCCCCCCGAATTGATATCAACTGTATAATTCAATGTTTTCTCCGCGCCGAGTTATTGGATGTCTTGCTAACTGCCTTCCTCCCGACTACTCTGCCCCCACTCGTAGGGAGATCGCCGTAACAGATGCCTTTCGGGCATAATTCAAAATGCTATGTATGGGGATACTGGTTGTGCGATGAGGAGGAAAGAGTCCGGGTAGTTTTTTTTTGTTTGATGTTTATTGCATTGACGTTCTCTCGTTCGTGATGTTAGCTTGACTTGAGGGAAGCGCAGGATGTAGACTGGTCGCCGGACGATGACAATGATGTGGGTGGTATTAAGCCTTCCTGTAGTAGTGAGGAGGTTGCTGTATGTGACGACCGTGAAATCACTAGCAATATGGTTGGTTGAGGATGAAGAAGACAGATTGGTACTGTTATACTTTCTCTCCGAAAGTCGAAGAGGGGTAAAAAAAATCAAACATAAACATAGTTAATTAATTAAAATAAGAAGATGAATAATAAATAATAAATAAATAAATAAATAATATTTTTTCCTCGATCTTTGGAGTTCTGAAGTTATCTATTTTGTAGGCAAAGAAAAGTCGCCTGCTCCTCCTCAATGCCCAATCGAATTAGGTATTATGAACGCTGCTGCTTTGGGTGTTTATTTTTGTGTTTATATCGAGGTTAAAATAAAGTTATAATGTCAGTATGGTACACTACCGCGCTTAAGATACACTTTATATCGACAAAAATTGGTGTAGGAAGAGCAGCAATTCAGGAGCAGCACCTCCGTATTCGAACCCCCGACGCTTTTCCCGCAAGCCCGCCCCCCACAGCCACTCGGCCATCCGGTCGCTCCGCCGTTGGTGGTGAGCGGCGCACCTCAATGTTCCATTTCGGTCACTGTACGGCTAGCAAGCAAATTGTGAAATCGCTGTAATTCCGCTATTGTTCCAGCCCCAAACCTCTTGCAGGTTAGATTCTAACCACGACATGGCAGTTCCAGGCGTCAGTTCTGCTTTATCGGCCCGTATTGAAGTGAAATGGTTTTTTGCAATTTTTGACCTACCCAGATGTCCGCAGGAAATTTGGAAACCACTGCGGTGCTTCTCAGACAACGCCCTACAACCCTATATAGGTCACTTTTAAAATTGCCACGAGAAGTTCATTGACCTCCCTTGTAAGTCAGGTTAGACAGCTGGAGAGCTATGAGCGCTTCCTCATAAAGTAACCTAAAACTTCTATTAGCTTAGCATTTGAAAGCCGTCAGTTCATCGCCTCTTCCCACAGTGACTGAATGAAATCGAAAAAAATGGGTTGTACAAGCCTGACCTGCATTTTCGCACCACCGTAATATTGTCCGTTCTTAGGCTACATCGCTGTGCTTTAGCCGGAAGAGTTTACGTTTGACAGAGTTATCGCGCTCCAAACACGCCCGCGCGTGCAATCTGCGAGCAGTCGCGCCACCTCGACTGAAAGGATCGATTGTATATGCATTGTTTTCGGTGCACTCCAGATGCAAGCTGGACGTTTTGAGCAACTCTTGAGTAGGGCCGCTAGGAATTTCTGCTAAAACTCCTCAAACTCTCACTCTACAAGCTTTCGCGCCCATCAATTGATAGGTTCGATTTTATTTATTTATTTGAATACGTGTGTTTAAGCCGCGGATCTCCCTCGATAGAGAGCCTTCGGGCTCTCTTGTTAAAAGGGATCTCGGGCCGCTTGTCGCAGTGCCACGTGGCGCGTCCCCGGGGGTGGATAGGAGAACTAAACGCGAACCAAATGCGACCGTGTACTGCCCAGAGACGCAGGTGAGATGCAGGGGATGGACTCCTTGCTCCTGCTGGGTCGGGTCGACGCGTTCCTTGTGCGTGGGAGCGGCATGTTCGTGCACAGTGTGTACGGATGTGTCCGTGATTGTGCGGATTGTAACTGTGTCGGCTCGGCCAAAAGCTTGCACTCGGTAGACTGGGAGTACATATAAGGCGATTCGAGGCCGCCTCAAAAGTCTCGCCCCGTCCCTTCGGGCAGTCTGGCTGGACCCCGAAAGAGCCCCATTTCTGCAGCGATGGGAAAGACAAGTACGGAGAGGCTGCTAAAATCTCAGGGCCTAACCAGGCTGCGCAAATTGAGAAGGACTAGGATGACGATCTGTACTTACAACGCCCGCACACTTGCATCGGAAGCATCCGTCGAGGACCTGATGATGCAAGCCAGGAAGATCAAGTACGACGTCATCGGACTGACCGAGACGGGAAGACACCATCCCTACACGCCGCCTACGACTCCGGAGAAGAACTGTTCCTCGGAACATGCGACAGCAGAGGAGTAGGCGGCGTTGGTGTCCTCGTCAACACGCACTTGGCCATGAACATCGATTCGTACGAGTCTCTGACAAGCCGAATCGGACGTCTGCGACTGAAGCGATGTGGCTCCGTACCAGCTTTGACTGTATTCGTCGCGTATGCCCCAACATCCGACTACGACGACGAAGAGGTCGAAGCCTTCTACGTGGAGCTGGAGAAGTTCTATAAGGAAGATCACACCTTCTACAAGGTGATCGTCGGCGACTTGAACGCCAAAATCGGACCGCGAAGGTCGCCGGAAGAACTTCACATCGGAACCCACGGTTTGGAGTGGAACGAGCAAGGTGAAAGGCTGTCTGAGTTTATCATGTCGACCAAGACCATCTATGGAAACTCACAGTTCCAGAAGCCTCCCTCTCTACGATGGACCTGGGAATCCCCCGGTGGCCAGTTCCACAACGAGATCGACCACATCATCTTCAATCGCAAGTATTGCCTGACCGACGTCTCCGTTGTCCCCAAGTTCTACACGGGATTGGACCACCGCCTATTTCGCGCGAGGTTTCGCTTTTCGCGTCAAGGAGAGAAGGCCGCGAAGTTCAAGAAGAGGAATCCCAGAACGACCATCAACTGGGACCTCTACACCTCTCTTGTCGGCCTTTGGGAAGATGCCGTCATGAACAACGTCGATGAGGAATACGACCGCTTCGTGCACCATCTCCACGATAGTGCTAAGAAAGCCGAGAGCTTGAAGACCACCAAGAGACGCCTGTCTCCGGAAACTCTCGAGCTTATACGCCAGCGTGGAGCAGCACGAGCGTCAGGCAACTACCAGCTGACGTTCTAGCTTGCGAAGCTATGCAGAGCGGCGATAAAGGAGGATCTTAAGGAGAGAAGGGCGTGTTGGCTGAAGCAGCAGAGGCAGGTTTGAGCATCCGCAATGCCCGCCAAGACTTCGCCAACTTCAAGACCAAGATGACCGCTCTCCGACATCCTGACGGAGCCGTCACCTCTTCCAGAAGGACCATGGAGAAGGTCATCCACGGCTTCTACTCCGATCTCTTCGATAGCCACGTCCACCTGTCCCCATGCCATCTTCCGCTGGATGGATACGTCGATCCCTCTGTTCTCCCTTCCGAGATCCGACAGGTCGGTCAAGAATTATACAGCACACGGCCCTGACAGGATCAAACCCGAACACATGAAGAACCTCTCGCCAGCGCTCATCATCACCTTGGCGCGGCTCTTCACACGATACCTATCGGAGTGCAAGGTTCCATATCAGTGGAAGACAGGCAAGACCGTCTTGCTGTACAAGAAGGGAGACGTGCACGACATTGGCAACTATCGCCTGATCTGCCTGCTGTCCGTAGTCTACAAGCTGTTCACTCGAGTCATCCTGAATAGGATCAGCAGAACGCTGGACGAAGTACAGCCATGGGAACAAGCAGGATTTCGGAGAGGATTCAGCACGATCGACCACATACACACCATTACGGAGCTCATCGAAGTGTCGCGAGAGTACAAGCTGCCGCTGTGCCTTACGTTCATCGACGTGAAGAAGGCATTCGACTCCGTCGAGACTGAAGCGGTCCTCGAAGCCCTGCTCACTCAGGGTGTTCCTACTCAGTATATCAGAGTCCTTCGTGAGCTGTACAGTGGATTTACGATTAAGTCTCTCCATTCTACAACGGCGTCGTAATCGACGTAAGGAGAGGGTTCGACAAGGGGATACCATATCCCGAAGCTCTCCAGCGCCACCCTCGAAAACGTCATGCGCGAACTAGAATGGGAAGACATGGGAGTGAAGGTCGACAGCCAGCAGCTGCGCCATCTTCGTTTCGCTGACGACATCGTGCTCATAACACCGAGCATCAGTCAGGCGGAGCGAATGCTGGCCGACTTCGATCGTGTATGTGGGAACGTTGGACTGCAGCTGAATCTTACGAAGACGATGTTCATGAGGAACGACAAGTTTCTGATGCCCCATTCTCGCTCAACGGAACGAACATCTCCGAATGCTCCAGCTACGTGTATCTGGGTCGCGAAGTCAATATGGCCAACGGCCTAGCGCCGGAGCTGAGCAGGAGGAAACGAGCGGCTTGGGGAGCTTTCAAGAGCGTCGAAGAAGTCGCGAAGAAGACGAAGAACGTCCGACTCCGTGCCCACTTATTCGACTCTACCGTTCTTCCTGCCCTAACATACGCCTCAGAGACCTGGGCTATACGAAAGCAGGATGAACACGCAATCAGCGTCGCGCAGCGCGGAATGGAGAGGACGATGCTCGGAGTGACACGACTCACGCAAGTGAGAGAAGGCCTCCGGAGTTCCGAGCTTCGCCGACGTTTGAAGATCAGAGACACTGTCGCATGGGCCAAGTTGTCGAAAATTAGGTTGGCCGGCCACGTAATGGATGCGCAGACACCCGCTGGACGAGAGCCATCACCGACTGGATTCCGCGAGTTGTCAAGAGAACACCAGGACGCCCACCAACGCGTTGGTCGGAATTTTTCGTGAAAGCCCTGAACAACCGATATGACGCTCTTCGTGTCCCTCCAGCGAGGAGGATCCATTGAACCACTCTGGCACGCGACAGGGACGAATGGAGACGCTGCTGGCGCCCGCTCGAGCATTCGATGATCAACGGGACGACAGGTGATACAGGTGATGCAGGTGTGTTTAAGACGCACGTTGGAGAGAAACTACAAAAAAAAAACAGAACACATCAGAAATGAAACCACAACATGGCAACAAAGAAACACAAATGCAGCCCTCAATAGACAAGCAATTTACGTTTGGCCATACGCTTGAACGTTTGAGGCGAGCATGAAGAGGCTGGAACACCAATCCTTAACGCGCAATAGGCAGAAGCAGCTCTTACCGTAAAGATGTAGCCCTAAAATTAGATCTAGGCTTGACATAAGAGCTTACATAGACCACCGCGGGTTCTAGACGGCAATACTGAATAGGATTCCAAGACACTGCACCTTAAACAACCTGTCAGCAACTTGAAGACAACACAAACATCCCTCAACTTACGAGTGATTCTAGAGTGTGCATACCCAGATAGCTATTCCTTATATTGGCCCTTGGAATCCTGGAGTGCAAAAAGCCACCCACTCTGATTAACGCCCATATAGTAAATTTCTTGAGGACTCTTTCAAGCATAGCAGTGTACTTCTTTTTGTAAGGAGAAAAACTAAAGAGCCGAATTCAATAATGGGTCTGACGTATGTTTTATATGCCATCGTCAGAACTCTTTTGTCTTTAGTAACCAAACCTTTGAAGATTTGATGTAAACGAGCTAGCCACAATCAGACAGGTTTGACACCTCACGGTAAATCTTAACGTCATCCGCGAACTGTTTCATCACTACCTCCAAATTCTCCAATTTATCAGCAATATCCGCAGTATAGATCGAGAAGAGAAGCGGTGACAAAACCACATCTTGTTGATTCCTGACTCTATATGCATTGCTCATTGTGCACTCCAAGTGCTAGCTGGACAGCCCAAGAGCAACTCCTAGGTAGAGCGGCTGGGAATTTCTAATAAAACTCCCTAAACACTCGCTCTATAGGTTGTCGCGCCCACTCGATTGACTCTGTCGGGCCTATGTGCATTGTTCACAGCACGCCATGCCGGCAGTTAGCTCCAAATAGTAGTTCATTCTCGTCCAAGCGCATGAGTAGGCTCCTTCCATCAGCCTAACGTCCAGAAGTTGAGGACGCCACGCCCTAAACGATTTGCGTCCGGATCGACGCGCACTCCCACGCGGAAAACGGCGCTCTCCGGCTCCCTTTTGCGCCGCTTCTCATCTTTGGCACCGCTTGTACTTGTTGGACGCAGCGGCATGTCCGGTACTGTAAATACTTTCGGAGAGCAAACGTTCGTTGCATAACTGGCGAAGGGTAGCCCGAGCGAGTGCAGAGAATTATTAAATAGTAGTGCCAATTTTGAAGTTTTCAAAATCGGACGAGTACAGGCAATCTTGCGTAGGAAACCGACCGGCGCTCTAGACAGGTTTAGCTTACCGCTGGTGTGGCAGATCAATCATTCCGAAATTGATAGCACATTTAAACTTAGGAAACGCTTCGCTCCAATCTTTTCACAACTACAATTGAGTGAGCTTCTGAGTTCATATATCGTGCTCTGGTTCTTGCTTGTACCTTTTATTAAGTAGTATATGTGTTGTTACCTTCCTGCAGCGGTCCATTTACCAGTTCACTTGCTGCCTTTAAAATGGACATCTGCAAGCTCAAACTGAACGTGTTTTAACTTAAGCCACTTTCTTCCCAACTCACATCTCAAATGGGATTACCTTTAAGTTAAATTACCTTCTAAATCAAAATTGTCTCGTCTATAGAATCAAATTGAAGATGCCTCAAGAAAGTTACCTTAAGGAATATGTTAACCTTCCCATTTTGGGCGACTACAAAAGGTGTCCTACATAGTTATAGCCCAAAATGTACACGTTATGTGGAGGCCTGCCTCTCTGCACAAAGATTAGATTTACGAAAATTTACCATTTACGACCCAAATGTCCTAAATCGTCTTCGTAAACAACTTGACAAAAATCACCGCAAATCGCAGCTACTCACACTCTGCCCCAATAGCAAGTGGTTGATCGGCCCCTCGAAAGCGAGTATCCAAGTGCGGCGATTCCCTGCCGTCAGTTGACGCTCGTGGGGGAGTACACCATTGGCCTCAAGGGTGAGCTCCTGTTGTTAGTGGTGCAGGATAATCACAGATGCTTATGTCCACGTATATCCAACTCGTACGTACATATGTATATACGTAAACAAGTGCTCCGTCACGCCTATCGGCGTGCCTCGCACTTGCGCGCTTCGCGCGATGTTGCAGTATCACTAAGCTAAGGACAATCACATCAAGCTTGCTGCTCGACTTGTATAGCTTTCTTCCCTACTTAGAAGTACAAAAGGCTCGCAGCACGTACAGTATATAGTATGATAGGGCGATCTATTGGTCCCTCATTACTGTTCTACCCTTAGTGATACGGTCTTCCATTACTGGTACTGGTTCCCCTCAATGATCCCGCTTAGCGGATCACGTCTTCGGTACGTCTACCTGAATCCCCAAACACGTTGAGAGACGTCTTCGGCAGTCTTTTGAGGCTCGGGCCAGGGGTGTGCGTTAATTTTTTTACTGTAAATTTTTAACGACCATTTTTTAACGAAAAATGTTTGCGTTAAAATCGCTAAGTTCGGTAAATTCGTCAAATAAAATTACCTTACTGCAGTCAATTTAGCAGTATTTGAATATGTGAAAAGCCAGATTTCTTTCATTATTGATTTTTCTGAGCCCTCCTACATGGCAATTATAAGACTTTTTCAACAGTTTGATTTCTCCGGGCGATTTTGTTCATGAAATGACTTAGCAACGAAGATGTCCAATCATGGAACTCTGTGAGAAAATGAATCACCTCAAACCTTCAGTCATTTCCGTGGGAAAATCCCAATAAGGAGACGAACTATGGGAAATCTTGAGTGAAATGGCTCACTCCGAACATTTACAGTCACATTATAACTAAAACGGTCACCAAACATTCAGATCATTCTATAAAAACATTACAGAACAGGTCAAACTGTCGAAAAAGTTCAAGCTGAACGAATCATTGAGCCGTTGTCTCACCCCCCCCCCCCCCATCAGCGATATCACGACGCCTCCTCCGCTGTTCATAGGACCGCAGCGTAACTATCGATGAAGCTAATGAAAAGCAAGGCACCCATAAAGCAAGTCAAACTCCTCGAGATAGAAAATGAATCCGTCGAAGACGTCAGAAGACGCAATCCAAACATCAGAAACGATCAAAAACAACAGAAGATACTCACGCTCGAACTTCTAACCATTTCACCCGGACTTTTTCAACAGTTTGATTTCTTCGGAGCGATTTTGCTGATAAAATGACTCAGCCTCTGACTGAAACGAATCATCGAGCCGTTGTCTCACCCCCCCCCCCCCCTTCATCAGCGATATCACAATGCCTCCTTCCGCTGTTCACCGGATCGCAGCGTAATCAATGAGGCTAATCAAAAGCGAAACACGCAAAAAGCAAGTCAAACTCCTCGAAATAGAAAATGAATCCGTCGAAGACGTCAGAGAGCGCCACCGCGCTTTGATTAGGAGAAAATGAATCCGTCGGCAAAGTCAGAGAGCGCCACTGCGCTTCGATTAGGTCCCGCCTAGATTCAAAACACCCGCGTAATTTTAAATTCAAAACGTCAAGTCAATAATTCTTGAGAAAAAGCACTGAAGGGAAGTAGAGTGCAGTGTCTGCACCCTCCTGCTTAGAGATCGCTCACTCCAGAGGTAGAGTAGAGCTACGAAAAAACTTCGCCCACACTTCGCCTAGGGGGGGGGGTGGTTAATTAGCGTGCTGATCACGAATCTAACATCCTTCTTTGAAATTTCAGCCGATTATGGTAGGGTACGGTAGGTAACGGTGACTAAGGCTGTCGATGTCATCGTCACCGATTTTCCCCTCTTCCCTCGCACTCCTCCAACACCGGATAGAGGCATACCGTTACTGGACCCCTCCTGGACAGACAGGACAAACACGTCGCCCTGGACTGACGCCGCATCCCGTAAAGACTGACAGAAGTTACACTCTCCTTAGCAGCTTATTGTATAGAAAGAAGAAGAATGATGATGACCTCCACCACCTGCACGCCTCAAATTTCATACCGCTTGAATGGCATCCACAAAAATCGATAATATCGATCGATATCGATTGATCAACTTCAGATTCGTGTTCAGCGACCTCGATTACCCCCAAGGCTAAAGTTTCGGACCGCTTGAACGAAATACGCGAAAATCGATATTATCGATCGATATCGATTGATCAACTTCAGATTCGTGTTCAGCGACCTCGATTACCCCCAAGGCTAAAGTTTCGGACCGCTTGAACGAAATACGCGAAAAATCGATATTATCGATCGATATCGATTGATCAACTTCAGATTCGTGTTCAACGACCTCGATTACCCCCAAGGCTAAAGTTTTGGACCCTTGAACGAAATACACCCTCCCCCCTCTCTCTACTCCAGCACCGCATCTCCTGGCACGTTTGGCAGCGTGTTCGGTACGTCTACTGACTCGCCAGGCACGTTGGGCAACGTGTTCGGCACGTCTACTGAGTCGCCAGGCACGTTGCACAACTACTACCCCCCTCTACACACCCCCCCCCCCTCTCTCACTACTCCAGCACCGCATCTCCAGGCACGTTTGGCAGCGTGTTCGGCACGTCTACTGAGTCGCCAGGCACGTTGCACAACTGCAACCCCCCTCCTCCGACGATTCCCCCTTACAGGACTCCAGCACCGCATCTCCAGGCACGTTTGGCAGCGTGTTCGGCACGTCTACTGAGTCGCCAGGCACGTTTGGCAGCGTGTTCGGCACGTCTACTGACTCGCCAGGCACGTTGGGCAACGTGTTCGGCACGTCTACTGAGTCGCCAGGCACGTTGCACAACTGCAACCCCCCTCCTCCGACGATTCCCCCTTACAGGACTCCAGCACCGCATCTCCAGGCACGTTTGGCAGCGTGTTCGGCACGTCTACTGACTCGCCAGGCACGTTGGGCAACGTGTTCGGCACGTCTACTGAGTCGCCAGGCACGTTGCACAACTGCAACCCCCCTCCTCCGACGATTCCCCCTTACAGGACTCCAGCACCGCATCTCCAGGCACGTTTGGCAGCGTGTTCGGCACGTCTACTGAGTCGCCAGGCACGTTTGGCAGCGTGTTCGGCACGTCTACTGACTCGCCAGGCACGTTGGGCAACGTGTTCGGCACGTCTATTGAGTCGCCAGGCACGTTGCACAACTGCAACCCCCCTCCTCCGACGATTCCCCCTTACAGGACTCCAGCACCGCATCTCCAGGCACGTTTGGCAGCGTGTTTGGCACGTCTACTGACTCGCCAGGCACGTTTGGCAGCGTGTTCGGCACGTCTACTGACTCGCCAGGCACGTTTGGCAGCGTGTTCGGCACGTCTACTGAGTCGCCAGGCACGTTGCACAACTGCAACCCCCCTCCTCCGACGATTCCCCCTTACACGACTCCAGCACCGCATCTCCAGGCACGTTTGGCAGCGTGTTCGGCACGTCTACTGACTCGCCAGGCACGTTGGGCAACGTGTTCGGCACGTCTGCTGAGTCGCCAGGCACGTTGCACAACTACAACCCCCCTCCCCCCACGATTCCCCCTCACAGTTCAGCACCGGATGGCCAGGCAGACCGTCACTGATCCCCCCCTGGGACGTGCCGAACACGTTGCCCAACGTGCCTGGCGGACACTCCGCCCCGTACAGACGCTCTCCCCCGTACAGACGCTCCGCCCCGTACAGACGCTCCGCCCCCGTACAGACGTTAGCGGCTTATTATATTAGAAGGATAAGAAGTATATAAATACTATGCATCTTCTTCTTCTTCTTCAGCGTCTGTCCCGCTTCGTCGCGGGGTCCGCTTTTCTGGTGTCATGACGCCACCTTTCCCGATCCAGCGCTAGATCAGGGTGGACGCCAGCTGAGTCCGTCTGTAACGTATCAGCCCAGCGCTGCTTCGGGCGCTCTCTAGGCCGCCTTCCTACCACCTCGAACTTAAGGCCTATCTTGCGGACGCTATCTTCCTTTCCACGCAGAACGTGGCCGTACTGTCGTAAGCGAGCTTTGCGCATCTTGTCCGCTATCGGCGCGACACCGAACTTCTGCCGAATAGCTTCGTTTCGGATGCGGTCCATGCGCGTAACTCCAGCCGTCCAGCGCAGCATCTTCGTCTCCATGACGCTGAGGCGCGTTTCTACTTCCTTGGTCGCAGGCCAACACTCAGCGCCGTACATCGCTACTGGCCGGATGACTGCCCTGTTGATCTTTGACTTAAAACGCTCTGGTATCTTCTTGTCGCAGAGCACGCCAGTCAACGAGCGCCACTTGGACCAAGCTGCACTCACGCGTGAATTCACTTCGAGCATCAGTTTGCTGTCAGACTCGACTGCTGATCCCAGGTACTTAAAGACCGCAGTACGTGGAAGCTCGATGCCGTTAACCTTGATGGAGCTGGACTCGGTAAGGTCCGTCGTTAGATACTCGGTCTTCTTCACGTTCAATCTGAGTCCAAAACACTCCAAGCGATCACACCAAGCTTGCACCTCTCGCTAGAGTTCATCTTTATCTTCGCTGGCGAGCATCACGTCGTCGGCATAAAGCAACGTCCAAGGGACGGGCTTCTGAAGATCTCGTGTGATGGCATCCATGACGACAACAAAGAGGAGTGGGGAAAGCGCAGAACCCTGGTGTACCCCGACAGAGATGGGGAACTCCATCGAAGTTCCAGCTGCAGCTTGCACTCGACTCTTTGGACAAGAGTAGAGAATTCGCACCCACTCTATGAGCTCTTCGGGAACTCCATGTTGACGCAGGGCGTACCATATCACTTCACGCGGTACGCGGTCGAAGGCCTTCTCCAACTCGAGCAAGGCGATATGCACTGCCTTCTGTTTCTCGCGATGCTTCTCTATCAGGAGGCGGGCGGCGTGATTTGCATCAACGGTGCCACAGCCAGCCACGAAGCCGCACTGATTGCTGGAAAGCTGGACGATGTCCCGAATTCGTCCATCGACAATTCGCTCAAAGATCTTCATGCTGTGCGAAAGCAAGCGAATCGGACGGTAATTGCAGCAGTCAGCAGGACTGCCCTTCTTCTTCCAAATCGGAATCGGCATGTTTTGACGCCAACACTCAGGCACCTTCTTCTCCGCCACAACCTGATTGAAGAACTTCGCCAACAACTCAGCAGGGTACCAGCACTTGGATTTCCATAAATCAGCCGCCACGTCGTCGGGCCCAGTTGCCTGACCTGGCCTCATCTTCTTCAAAGCCGTTTCAATCTCCTCCTCTTCTGAACGGGGCCGTGGGTTGGAGCCATTGAAGGGATGGCTGGATGAGGAAATTCCACCGTAGAGATTTTCTCAAAGTAGTCGCGCCATCGCTTTAATGCCTTCTTGCGGTCTGTAAGAAGATGGCCGTTCTCATCATTGATGCCAAAGAACTTCTCAATATCCTCGGTCTGCCGTTGGCGAAACGTTGCAAGTCGGTACAGATACCGCTCACCATAGCGAGACTCGAGGTTCTCGTTGACATCTCCATAATGAGTGGCTTTCGCAACAGTAACGGCCTCCTTTGCAGCTTTCTTCGCTTCTTGGTACTTCCGCCAGTTATCGGCTGTCTTTTCGCCGAGAAACACGTGATAAAGCGACTTCTTATCTCGCACTTTTGCTTTCACGTCATCTGTCCACAGCCAGGCCTGCCTGTCGACCTTCCGTCGCCCAGGCTTCGAAATGCCGAGTTCCGACTGTGCAGTTTGACGTATCGCGTCGGTCGCCTTCCTCCAAGTTTCGTCGACGATCGTGACAGTCGGTAGCCGCACGCGAGAAATCACATCTGTTTCCTTCTCTCTCATTCGCTACCACACCACTTGATTCCTGGTGCAACGCATCGCTCGACCTGCTTCAGCCTCGAAGGGGCGGTCTTCAAGGTGCAAATAAGCTGTCGACGCTGTGGAGCGACTGTCTCATACGGCACGATCTTCGCGTCTGTGACAAGACTTCGGTCGCGATCTCTCACAGGGAAAAGTCTACCTGAGTCTTGGTACTCCCACTACAGTATGAGATAAGGTGCGAGTCGAGTTTTCGGAAGACGGTGTTCACTATGGTGAGGTTATGCGATTCCGCGTTATGAAGAATGCGCTCATCATCGGCGTTCCGTGATCCGTATCCGAAGCCACCATGACAGCTGTACCCGTCTTTCGTGGCACCTACGTGCCCATTAAGGTCACCAACGACTATGATTATAACTTTCGACGGTACCTCTGCTGTCTTATCATCAAGCAGGTTCTAAAACTCTTCCTTGGCTAGATCGGAGCAGCCAGTCTACGGAGCATACACAGAGAAGAAGTGATAGAGTCGCTCCTTAGCGGCGATAACGATCGACTCTATCATCCGATCGTCATAGCCTTCGACGCTTACAACCGACGAGTCACGAAATCGTTCGGAGACGATTATTCCGACACCACTAGTGGTCCTGGGACTTCCACATAGAACGGCTTTAAAGCCACGTCCTATGTCCCTTGACTTGCGGCAGGACCACTTTGTCTCCTGCACCGCACAGAAACCAACTCTTCTACGCTCTAGTGCTTCAACCAACTCGCACGAGCGGCCCGTCAACGTACCCACATTCAGCGTTGCCACGGGGGTCCTGCTTACTTTACGGGACTTTCGGACTAGCTCAGTTGCCCCCCGATGCCGTCCTCGCATCAGGGACCCTCGCATACTTCTCACACTCGCCGGGCTCTGCGAGTGCGCGTCGGCTCCTGCGGACGCCGTAGCACTATCTCGAAACACTTGAGCTGTCATACACCATGTGATGTGACATGGGTCTTTGTAGGCCGGCCTGTCACAAGGGCCTGTCGCCTGCAATCGAGTGTCCGTGTTCGGCTTAACTCGAAGAGCGAGTAGTTTCCAGTGGCACCACGTGGAGGAACCTACATCGCCACCATATAAATACTATGTATATATCTGTAATTACATATGTATATATTTTTGTATATACATAGGAACAGGTTCTCACCCCAATAGCAAGTGGTTATTCGGCCCCTCGAAAGCGAATATCTGAGTGAGAATGCACAGAGGCGCTCTAATGACTGCGCCTGCATAGCAACAGTCTGTTGCAAGTCTCCAACGGTATAGGAACACACTTTTGCTGTCCCGTCACAATAGCAACAGCAATTTCTGTTTTCAACTGCAGTTGCCAAACTGTTGAAGGGGCGTTGTTGAGCGGAGACGATTCGGCTCGTCGAACCCGAATGTCAGAGTGAGTCATGGCTGCCCTTTGCCGTTTCTCCATTCCACCCCATAAATCTACAGTATCGTACAGACTTTAAAAAACGACAAAAACGCGGTTGTGCGGTTTTTGCGTCTTTTGGATATAAGTCGCCTAAAGCACATCGATTTGAAAAAAAATTGAAAAATGAAAAATAAATATTTGAGCTAAAAGGGCTGAGCTGAAAAATGATCGCTGTTGATCGCCATCAATCGTAGAGTATCCCCAATACGGCCTTCCCCCCTTCAGTTGTGACGGAAACACACACACATACATACATACACATACACACAACATACAACACACATACACCCACTTACTCCTTTACATATAGTAGGATAAGTATCAGAGCACAGCACAAACAATATTTGTATGTCTAGAAATGTGCTCGGTGTGGACAAGCGTTTTGAATTGCAAGCATTTATTTAGAAAAATTCCAGTGCGCCTAAATTCAATACAATGAGTAAATTGTAAATTGTGACTCAAAGGTTCTAGGAATCTGGACATTTGAAGTATGCAACATTACTCATCAGCTTCCTTTCACAGCTAATGCCCCAATTAATGATCCCACTAGTAAGAAAGTGGCCTTTCAGAGTACCTAACACGACGAAGCCTCATTGACCACTGTTTGCATGTTTCAACCCCATTGCTGTGAGTTTATAGCCACACTCTCGTAGCATACTCTAAGGCTGTGCACAGATTTATTGAGTATTACTGACAGCGCTAGAATCTATACCTCTACGTAGTTCGTTTCCTTCTTTGAGAAAACCTTTCCTAGTAAGTGGCCTAGCTTCCGCATAGCTGAAAGTTTTCAGGCCAGCTCACCATACATCATCTAGCTACTCGTGTACTGGCTTTATATTTCACAAAACAACTCGAAATTGTGGCTAAAGCGGTTCTCAACACAATAGATTTTGGGTGACGGTGAACGCCCGATATGTTGGTAGTCTACAAGCTGTTTGTTCACTCGAGTTATTCTAAATGGGATCAGCGAAACGCTGGACGAAGGACTGCCATGCGAACAAGAATTGATAGTCTAAAATTGATTTCTGTGATCGTGTGAAAGCGTAATAACAGCAAACTAATACGTGCAAGCATCTTTGCAGTACGCAGACTCGAACTTAAAACCCCTCCGATGTGCTCCTATGAGGCGTCCCTCCCACCAACTGCTCCGCCGAGGCATACCTCGTAGGGCGTCGTAAGGGTTGATGATAGTTGCGCGCACGCATTCAGATCTCCTTTTCAGGCTTTTAAAAAGGCGTTCAGGAGAAACTGACTGTAGTTCTGGACTCCGCTCACAGGGCCCCACATTCTGTCAAACTAGCATCGCAAAAGCTCACCTTGAGTTGGGAACCTTTCCTTGTGAAGGGCATTTAGTTATTTATTAAACAACCGCTTTTTCTACAGTAACTATGGGTAGGATTATTCTCTACCTCCGGTTTAAACATTGAAAATTGTTGGCCGATCATCCCTAATGGCCGATTTCTGCAGAGCCTCGGGCGAAGCTGCTTTTCTTAACTCTGAACCTTGCTCAACTTTTAGTTGTCAAAATCTCCTGTCAAATTAGCGTCGCAAAAGCTCACCTTGAGTTGGGAACCTTTCCTTGTTAGAACACTACACTAGTATTTTACACTAGTATTTTACCTGATATAAAGTTGTAAGTAGTCGGAGATGGTCCAAAGTACTGATGAAATTCAAAACGAAACGAATGCCAAATTGTGAAAGACGAGCCATGTCCTGTGAACGGACTCCACGTCAGCAGCACTTATACAATCAATCGAAAAAACAAAGCGGATAAGTTCATGAGTGTATGACGCAACTTCTTCGTAAGTAAGCAAATCCAAGAACGCCACATGCCTCCAGTTTAAAAAATTTCTAGAAACATTATTTATAATGAAACTCATGATTCTATGATGCTTTTTGGATACTTTCTATTAGATTTCCGTGATATAATTTTGTTCGCCCCCCCCCCATTTTTATATAATTTTTCCAGGAAACAGAAAAAATTTGCCAAAAATGGTCAGAAAATCAGAAAATGGAAACAGAAATTCCGCCCATCCTTGTTTCCAGCCGCCTACATAGGAATTGCTGTGCTCTGTAAATTATACGCACGAGAGTTTTCGGAGCGCAATAACTATCGCCATTATTCCTCCGCCTCCACGCCGCGAGCGGTCATTGCCCGCACGCACTCGCCGTTTAACGTGTGACAGAGTGCGTCCCAGAGTACGGAATGCCTCCATAAACGTACTCTGTGACATATTAAACGCGTGAAAGTGGAAGCGAGATCGGCCGCAAAGTTTGAGCGGCAAATGGCCCGCGAGGTGCCTCCAGAGATGAGCAGATAGTGAAATTATGAAGCCTCGATAACGGATAATTTGGCTGAAAATGGATGGATAACGGAGGAACGAACGGAAAACGAACAAACAACAAAAATGTAACTTTTAATATTCGTGTACTTTTACTGCTTACTTATTTATTTATTGCTCTATGTTTCAACAACAGACCAAGAATTCTAAGATTCTCATATACGAGCCATTCTTAACAATTTTTTAGTGTTTTTTGAAATATAGTGAAGTCACTACATTGAGCATGTTTCAAGTGATCTTTTGGCGCAATCGCCAAGAACAATCGATTTTTCTTATTCTACATACCAATTTCAAGTTGGGATCATGCTCAGACGAACAAACTCCTGTCCCTGTGTAATCGGTAAATTGCTACCAACCTTATGTGAGGAGGTTAGCGTCATGATCTTGTTATGTTGTGGAACCAAGATTCTTACGCAAGCTTTACTCGGCGGGGCTTTTTCAAACCAGGAGAGGCATCTATTCCTCTCGAATATCAGCGGTGGAAGAGCCGCGATCGGCCGCCGGCCGACCAACGGCGGTCTTCTATGTCGACTCCGTCGTTTTCGAAGATTGCCACGTAAACGCGACGCACATCGCTCGCGGCGTAACAGGGAAGGATTAGTGGCGACCCGCAATAACGCTTTCAAATTCGAATCTTTCCGGCTGCAGCTCGAGAAATTTGTAGTCAGCACAAGGTTTGTGAAGTGCACTAAACCACTTCGGTGTTGCTCATGAAGAGACTAATCGTATCGTAAGTCACAGCTGTTCGAATATGTAGGTGAGGCTTCTTCATCTTCAGCGTTTGTCCCGCTTAGCGGAGAGGTCCGCTTTTCCGGTGTAATGACGCCCCTTCGCACAATCAAATGCTTGATCGAAGTGGATAGCAACTACCTATAAGTCCATGTGCAACGTATCAAGTCAACGTTGCTTAGGCCGTCCTTTAGGGATCGTTCAGAGCTCCATCGCGGCGCGACGCGACGTAATGATAATCTTACATGTCGATCGAGCGACATGGCGTCGCCCCGTCGCGAGGGGTTCATACCTGTTCTGCAGTGAACAACTTATCGGTCGGCAATATCATCATCGCCTGGCGATATGAAATCGCCTCATTTCTACCACCTTCAATAACAAATTTTGCCCGCGGTGTAGATGATGCGGCGTATCTCACTTAGGTTAGATCACTCGACGGGCAGACTCTTTGGTGATGGTGATGGTGATATATAACCGTTGCATAGAAGTACTGAGCATTACAAAGCAGTGATTTTAATAAACGATCCGGTGAGAACGCCTGTGATAAATTTATGGAAGTGAAGAACGGATTCATGCAAAAACACGCAGCAGGATTTCAAGTTTCACAAAAATTGATTTGGCAGTCACAGTGCGACCCGTTGCCTGCGCGACGCGGCAGTATACCAAAGGCCTTTCCGTAGGTTAGTGATATTACAGGGTCACGCGAAGCGCGCAAGTGCGAGAGACGCCGTTGGCGTATCAGCGCACTGGTGTCCTATAACTCTCGAGTTTATTGTTCCGCCGAAGGCTGTGTGGAGTAGACGAACGAGTGGATAAGGCGAAAGGTCAGGGGTTTGGATTCTGTGTGGCACACGTTTTTTGCATGTCTGCAAATTTCGTGTTCGTGTGGGGGTTACATGCGCTGACAGCAGGGCAGGCAAGCAACAGGTTTACATGTCATTCAATCTTCATCTATACCGCCTGTCTCCATTCCTGTTGTGTGCCAGGGTGCTCCAATAGATTATGCTTGCTGCAGGAACACGAAGAGCGTTTATGGCTTTTATGAAAAAGTCCAACGTAGTTGTGTTCCTTTGAAAAAATACCTCGCCCTTTCTCTCTCCCCACCCCACCACCCCGGCGCGTCCCCAAATCCAGTCGGTGACGGCCGTCGTCCAGAGCCGTGCTACGTGCCACTAGGTGGCCGGCTCACGTAACTTTCGAGGACTAGCTTATGCGACAGGGTCTCTGATATTCGAATCTGCCAAGCTCGGAACTCCGAAGGCCGCTCTCACATGCTTGACTCCAAGCAGTCAAATCGAACAGGTAGCGAGTCAGACGCTTTTCGTCCTCTTGACAACTTCTTCGTCTCTCTTGATGGCTTCCTCCATTTCTCGTACCATTGTAAACGTCTGCGTGAGGTTCACCTGTAGTGCGATGCCCTCACATTTGCGAAGTGCGAAGCACTCGCTCACTCCTGACTAGTGCTTGGTGCTGTGAACATTGTGATCTTTTGAAATTAAACAATTACTTCATAGAAGTTGTAGACCTCGTTCACGCTCTGATAGACATATGATACAGGCTACAGGTGAAGAGAGAAAGAACTGATTCGCCGCTCGATGAATTCATCGCTGCTTGAAATGGGGCGATATCATTATCGCGTGGCGATGCTGATAACTGCGTGCGATAAGATGCTCGCTACAGAACAGGTATGAACACCACCAGACGGGGCGACACGAAGTGTTCATACGATATGGGGTGGATATATGATAAGATGATATGATAAGATGTTGGAGATTGTGATCAGATGTTAATCGCGTGCCGTTCATAGCGCAGCGATTTCCAGATGAGGGAGCCACGTGATCATCGCGTCGCTTCGACAGTTGGCTTCGCGTCGCCACGAACCTGAACGACCAATAAGCCTCGATGTGTTATGTTTGAGAATCTTGGAATTCTTGTCTGACTCATAGGCTTTCAGAGCGCGCTCTACTCGAGGATAAAAGCCACGGGTCTGATCGAGGAGCAAGAGTGTCTTCTTCATCCGGTCAGAGGGAGGTGCGGGTTCGAGTCCCGCCTGGCGCTAGAAGTTTCGATCGCAACAAAACATCGTTGTAACAGCTTACGTCTTCGGTGTCAGCCAATTGAGGCTTGAAGAAACTGATTTGAATTATTTCTATCTAGACCTACAGCTTAACTGGTTCCATGCTGATATCAGCAGCCGGCTCATCGCGATATACGGGTGAGTGCTGATGGGTTCCACGAGGTGTGATGTTGCATTCGATGAATCAGCGCCGGTGGTGTAATGGCGTAGAGCATTCCCGCCCGGTCAGAGGGGCTCATTTCGTTTGCGTCCCCTAACAGTCCCTGAGCAACCTCATTTGCGGGAATATTTTATCCACAGTGCAGCGAAATAATCGTACCAAGCTGCTACGGTCCGCTTTTGAAGGCGCACCTGAACCTGTAACGCTTCTCCCTCGATTTGATAGATCAACATCGCTAATGTAGCTGCAGATGAAATGATCGTCGCCAGGTCACGTGCAAACGTATCCTGCGCGATGCGATTTTCAGAACCTCCCGCATCTGAAGAAGCTCGTCCTGCGCTTTGCATGATGGTGCGCCAGTTCCTTCCTATGCATCCCAACGAAGGACTCACGCCTATCGTGGTATACAAGCTGGACCAATGCCAGCGGGAGCTTCTCGCCGACAGAGCAGGTAAGTTTACGAAATACGGTGCGGCCCGGCACCTCGCCAAAGAATTTATGTCGCAACTGTTTAGCGCTTCTTGTTCAGCGCTGGCTGCGGTAAACTCTGTAGGCGACGTCCGTAGGTCTCACTGGGTAACGACTACCCGTCCAGTTCCGCAACATTACCCCATCCAGCTATCATTTTCACTCCCCAATATGACCTCCGAGTCGGGGTGGACCACGCAACGGTCAATTGCTCTATTGATATTTGGCTCCAATTTGCTAGCCAGAGCGTTCATCGCTCGGGTAGAGCCGGTTCCTCTTCAGGGACAGCTCAATATTACCACTGAGGCCTTCATTTGGTTCCATAATACCATCCGCACCGCGGTCGAGAAAGAAGGCAGAAATTTCTGCGTAGATATGTGCGTAAGGCGAGCTAAGCAGTCATCGCGAGTAGACCCCATTATGACATCCTCTCTGGAACGAAAGTCCGCACAGATGTCCCTCTTGGGTTGACAGCATCCGACATCTTAGATACCATTTACGGACGCCAGCCGTTACCCCTCCGCAACCCATAGACGAGGTAGCCTGAGTTAACGTCTTACCTCGCGCACGGTGCGCCTCACGGAGGAACAGCGGGCAGCCGTTCAACTCGGTGTCAGTAGCCATCTCATCTTAGCCATCCAGGCCGCGTACGGGACAGGAAAAACCACGGTCGGAGCAACTATAGCCGCCCTACTGGCAGCCCAACCGGGCACCCTAATAGTAGTTACCGTAACTACAAACGCGGCCGTGGCTCAGTTTACGGAGACCCTGCTATCTCTGCGGGATTTTCCGCGATTGTCAGTGATACGCTTCGTATCGGACGCAGCGCTTTCAGAGAACCGCAGCCCAACATCCGTAAACCTCAACACCGTCCTCATGGACTTGGAAAGGTATTTAACAAAAAAGGAATCACAGGAAGAACGTGATCTCTGCAGCCGCTTCAACACTCATCGACAGCTTCTGAAGAGGTACTTACGGACACCCGATCTCCGTCTCAATATGGGCTCTGAAGAGCAGGAGAAATACGAAAATGCCGAAAAGGAAACATCGCGGTTTGTGGCGAAAATGGTGAACTTACTTTTCCGATTTCACCACCCTACGGTAATCTGCATGACCACGGCCTCCCTACTAAATACCACCCACCCGGGAGACGGCATATTTCAAACGTTCGCTCCGTTTTTCTCTACCGTTATCGGTGAGGAGGCTTCGCAAATTCCGGAGCCCGCCCTGGCAGCTATCGCCAGCCGTTTTTGCGGCGCTCGGCAGATTTACATAGCCACCAGCTAGAACCACACGCCCGGTGCCATCGTCCCTCTAACATAGCCCAGTTTGGCGCGCGTGGGGTCATAACCGTTCTTCTAGCTTCCCCTACGGTCCCCCTCGCGCCACACGTCACCAACTTCCGCTCGCACCCTGGACTAGTTGCCCTTTCAAATGTAGAAGCTTAAAACGGAGAGCTGGTAAGCGGCACGGGTCCCGAGTCAAAAACTGCTGCTTTCGCATATGAGGTTTCCTCCTAATGCAGTGCCGTTCTTGTTTCTCAACATTATTGGACAGTCGGAAAAAGCCGCAAGCCACTCGCACCACAATCCCAAGGAAGCCCGAATTTGTGTAAACCTCACTCGACAATTGCAGCGTAACGGCATCCAAGCCTACAACATCTGCGTGATCTCCTTTTACAAGGAACAATCGCTACGCCTTCAGGCACGGTTAGATTCGCTAGGAGTAGAGCTCTGCTCAAGGAGCGAGAAAGAGGTCGTAATTCTCTCAACAACTAGGACTGATTTTAGTCCTACTTCAGCCGACTTTCTCGACGACTACAGGCTAGAGTTGAGCTTTTCGACATTCTTTTTTGAAAGTCGGACAATCGAATAACTCGATTTTTTGAAATTTTCGAAAGGCGAACAATCGAGTAACTCGATTTTTCACTGTCTTCGAAAATCGAACAATCGAGTAACTCGATTTTCACTGTCTTCGAAAATCAAACAATCGAATAACTCGATTTTTCACTGTCTTTGAAGATCGAACAATCGAATAACTCGATTTCGAAGGCAAGTTCCATAGAGAATCGAAAGAAGGCAGAACAGAACCACAATTGTGGATGAAAAGAGTTGAATTTTGAGAAGAAAGCTGAATAATCGTTTACAATCCAATTAGAAGACCAAAATAACAAGATACTTGGTCATTTCTTTCGCAAGTAGTGGACATTTCCCAGGGTTGAGGTGCCACCAAATGAAGGAATTTTCTTCACTTCTACGCGTAATTTGCTATCTACCACGTGTTCTTCATTTGCGAGACGATGTCAGTAACTTCTCGCATTATCCTATTACCAGCGCCCGTCGCCGAATTCGCCGGCGCCGTACGCTGGACGTGCGGGCCACGCCAGGCTTGCCGACTTCGCCTGCTTCGAGTAGGGAGCGCACGCTGGGAACGTAGCCAAAACCTAGCTAGGGATGTTTCCTCAGCCAGCGTCCATCGCCGGCTTCGCCTGTGCCTGTGCTGGACGTGCGGGCCACACCAGGCCTGGAGGCTTTGGGTATAGCATGTTTTCTTCAGCACACATATAAAGCCGTAAGGTTGGTAAGGTAGCTTCTATCCTACCAGGCTGTCCAATAATTCTTGTCCGAAAATTTCGCCATTTTTGATTTTTTTTCAACTTTATTGAAAAACAAGTCCAATCAACAATATAATTACCACAGTTATCCACAACAGTGGCCCATCGATTAGGCTGGTCGCCGATGCCTTTCGCCCAGAGGAGGCTGCGACTCGAAGAAGTCCGCGATGTCGGATTTGAGGTTGTCGTAGTTGGTGAATTTTCTTCCGGCCAAATGGTGCTTCAGCGGGCGGAACAAGTGGTAGTCGGAGGACGCGAGGTCCAGGGAATACGGTGGATGGGCAACCGTCTCCCAGCCGAGCGTCGCCAACTTCTGCTGGGTCTCCTTCGCCACGTGGGGGCGCGCGTTGTCGTGCAGCAGGTGGACCGAGGCCCGTCGGGGACGCTTTTCTCGGATGGCGGCGGCTAGTTTCTCGAGCTGATCGGTGTAGATGGAGGCGCTGACCGTCCTGCCATACGGGAGCAGCTCGAAGTACAGCATGCCCTTGGCGTCCCACCACCAGCAGAGCATGATCTTCAGCGGGTGTTCCCTGTCCTCGAGGCTCGTGTCGCCGCTCTCGAAACGATTGAACCAGCGCCTGACTGAGCGTTGGGACACTGCATCCTCAATGCACGCTCTGCAGATGTTGGCGACCGCGGTGCCCGTGTCGTTGCCCAACAGCCACTCGTAGTACACGAACGTAGGAATTCGAACTTGGTCCATTTTAGCATGTATTGGTAGCTAGACGCGGCGACTGCGCCTTATATACCCCTAGCGCGGAACTCTGGAGAACCTTCTAGAAGGTTTTTACACTTGCCTAATATTATAACACTTCTAAGGAAAATTATAGAATTTTGAAAATTTTTGGACAGGATTATTGGACAGCCTGGTATTATGTTCAAGAGTCAGCTCTTTGCTCCTGCCCAGCTTTTTTCAGCTCGGACAAGAAAAGGATACGAATAAAGGACGGCATTAGTCAATAGATTGGTGGAGAAGCCACCTTGTAGTTTGTGGTTTTCCGTCTTCGTGAGAAGGCCCATGAATGTCGATTTACATCAAAAATGGAACGTACGACACAGTAGTGTTGAATAACAGTTCCATTTTCGCGCAACACACAACGCAACACAAGCATGCGTTATGGGGGTGACTTACATGATGACCTCCTCCTCCTTCGAGCCCATTTGCAAAAAGTTAACAAAAAGCGTGCTTCTATGCATAGTCACTAGGCGCGGTTTGAAATTCGCGCGTGGGTTGGTTTTGAAAAGAATGACGAGATTAACGTTCATAGAGCACGTCTTCCGACGGCGACAATTTGTCCGCAGTTTCTATGCACGTTTAATGAGGAATTGCTCTGATCTGCACATGGTAAAGCAGAACATTTTCTAATGCACTACGACCACGGCGGACGCGACGCTCGGCAACGATCTCGACGAGCTTCCGTATGTTCAGAGGCGCGCCGGCGTACACACACGCAGACTTTAACATACGATTACAATACACAATAGCTACCGAAGCCGACGTACCAAAAGATTGCTAGATTACGCAGGCACATAGACTCATTGCAATTGGGACGCCGTATTCCTATCGGAGCACGTAATAAGAAAGGGCTCCAACTGCTTGTAACGGCCCACAGAAATAGTTCAAGTTAGCATTTCGCTGATTATTTTATTTAAGCTGTATTTTGTAATACATCATCACCATTATAAAAAAATTGTACTTTATCACTTGAAGACGTTTGTCAGGCTTTTGTTTGTGAAAGTCATAGTTTATTAGCACTTATTATTATCAGTTGGAACAACCAGTATGGGATCAACTATAGCACAATTATAGTTGTGCTCTCGCAAAATTTTCGCATATTGGAATGGTTTCAATTTTCGAGTATTCGAATTCAAGCATGATCGAAAAGTGGTTTTATGAAGATTAGGATTCGAATACATGCGAAAAACGCTATTTTTTAAATTTCGAGTTCATTATCCAGATTCGAATAAAAATCATTGGAATACCTGTTCGAATAGGCCATCCGAACAAAACTATGCACAACACTAGGCATGAAAATGAGATAGTACCCAAAACCAGAATATCGCCACCAGAATCGACTAGACAGCAGTTCCGTGACGCTGCTTCATGCTCATGAGATTTTCGAGTATTCTCAGGGATTGTAATAACCTAGAAAAATCGGAATCTTACGTCCAAGGTATGTTCAACAGCAACAAACAAAATATCGCATTACCTCTAGTTAACTGCGACCTCTATTTGAACTCCCTCTCTATTTCACTATGACGAACCCAGCTCTCAGGCATTGTTCGATTTCGAACTATGTTCGTACAAAACTTCGTGATTTCCAAATTTGAACCCTCCAAATGAAATCGCAGATTGATGATCGTGAAAAAGCATTGCTTGAATATTGCTCGAAATCGAACAATTTCGAACAATGTCAAGAGTCAACCGCATAAACTCTCGAAAGAAAATCGCAAATCGTTCCTGCCAATTACTGTAGGCGCAGAGGTGGAGCGAGTTTGAACGTGCGTTTTTCGGGAATGGAGACGATCCATACTCAGGCGGCCTACTCTTAATATTGTTCGAACATTTTTCGATTTCGAATAATATCCTAACAATACTTTTTCGCAATATTCGATTACGAACAGTAATCGAACAATGCTTTTCCGTCGTCTTCGATTTCGAGCAATGTTCGAACAACGTCTTCCTATCTTCGATTGCGAACAATGTTCAAATAATGGTTTTCCGCGAAAGTCGATTTCGAACAATTCTCGAATAATGGTTTTCCGCGAAGGTCCATTTCGAACAATGCTCAAATAATGGTTTTCCGCGAAAGTCGATTTCGAACAATTCTCGAATAATGGTTTTCCGCGAAGGTCCATTTCGAACAATGCTCAAATAATGGTTTTCCGCGAAAGTCGATTTCGAACAATGTTCGAATAACGGCTTTCCCGAAGTAGATTTTGAGTAACGTTCGAACAACAATGATTCACGATTTTCGAGTAATCTAGCGATTAATTGTTCGAAATTGCTCGAACAATTATTCGGCCCGATTAATCGAGCTCAAGTCTACTACAGTCGCATGAGCGTGGCCATTTCACGCTTCCGCCGCGGGCAATTCATCCTGGGGCACGCACCATCGCTTCGCACGATACAGCTCTGGTCTCGTGTCCTGAACTGGGTAGAATCAATCGACACAATCGTCACCCCTGGACGACTTTGCAACTGTTTCACCCAGTAACCCCACATCCTCTATGTAAGTCTTACATTATTCTTAAAGGAGTCCAGGAGGACTCTCGGTAAAGAGGGAGGTGTAAGCGATGTGCATGAGATGTTGAGCCTCGATGTGTTATGTTTGAGAATCTTGGAATGCTTGTTTGACACATAGGCTTTCAGAGCACGGTCTACTCGAGGATAAAAGCCACGGGTCTGATCGAGGAGCAAGAGGGTCTTCTTCATCGTCCTTCCCCACCGCCGCCTACCTCCACTCTCCTACGCCAAGCCATCACCGATCGACAACGAGACGGAGGAGCTCTCCCAGTCGACGCGACTGTGTCACCTATGCCAGATCTTTGCCTGTCTAACAAGTGCCTTGATGTGTTGTTAATAAACCTAATAGGATCACGTGCATAAAGCAGAAGCAGGAACAGCAGCTTTCGCTGGGCGACGTTGTTTATTGTCTTCTCTTTCATCCGTCTCCGCTTGATCCTTGCTGGACCGCATTGCTCCACCAGCCTCAGCCCCTGAGAGTTCCACCGAAAGATTTCCTCTTTTATTTCATTTGGTGTGGTACTATGAGGGGTTGAGATTGCTAGGTCTAAGGTGTTTGGTGGAGTAAAGCGCAAACTGGAACCAGTACTCTACTTTAAGGTCCCTAAAGAATGTATGAAGTTTCCTCCATTCTTCCCTGTATGTAGGCCTCGCATGTCCAATGCTAGGCGAATGCTAAAGAAAAAGGTTGTCGATTTTATTAATGATTTTACAGCAGGCGCAATTAGCTTCACTTAAAGAAAACAGCAACAAACGTCAAAAAACTAGGAAAGCTTTAACACTGGGAAAATTTCGTGCTCCGCTGTTAACCATGCGTCACCGAGCGCACGTCCGCGTTTCAACGCCGTGGCGTCACATGCGGCTAGAGCGTTGGAGTTGCGTTCTGAAGCCCTACGGCAGATCTTCTGCATCCTTACGCACGTTGGACAACGTCTTCACAGGTCTTCTGAATTCCAACGCACTTTGGACGACATCTGTTGCACATCTTTAGACTTCCGGCTATACTATAGTATACTGTGACGCGTTGCCCGCTCAAGATATCGTAAACTTTGACAATCCGCCGCCAAGGATATAGTTCGCCAGAAATCTCCCACTGTTAAGCTCAAAGAAAACCCGGCTTGCATACGCCACCCTGTCGAAGCCACCCCTTGGCTTTAGTCCCCCTCCCCGTGACCGACAACGTAACCCACGGATTAAGCAAATTATATATAGCAAATTATACCCGCAATCTAGTCAAGATTCACATCTGTGGCGATGAATCTAAGACTGATTTTTGTATATGACAATCCAACCAATCTGAATTTATTAGGTTGATCGAAAAGCCTTGTAAAGGCTTTCATTCTTATTCTTTATTTCTCTAATAAGCATACAACGTAAAGTAACCAACAATATGCTGGGCAGGTCAGCTATCTCCTTTTCCTAGAACTGGAGAAAACGGCAGTCGAAATCAGCAATCGCCCGCCCGACTTATGCCTTCAAACGTTGTGAAATATTTCTTAGCGAAGAAAGCCTTCATGAGCGGAACAAGCGGTAATCTGAGAGGCTATGTCAGATGAATATGGAAGATAGGGGCGGTTTCCCACAACCGCGATTTTTTGGTGGATCTTTTTAACTACATGGTGTCTGGCGCTGTCGCGGAGGAGGTGAAGATCGTCCGGCCCCTTTCCCGAACAGCTTCCGCGAATTTGTAGTGGGCAGCAGCATGGAAGATTCCTGTGAACATGTCGAAAACATATGTTCTGCATATTGGAGATGCCATTTTTGGAGAAAATCAGACTTTAGGTATGTCTGAGAATCGTCTCCTTTTTCTTCTTTTTTAGCGTCTGTCCCGCTTCGTAGCGGGATCCGATTTTCTGGTATCATGACACCACCTTTCCCGATCCAGAGCTAGATCACGCGGTGGACACTAGCTAAATTCAAGTCCATATGTAGTCTATCGGCGCAGCGCTGCTTCGGGCGATCTCTAGGCCGCTTTTCAGACACTTCCAATATAAGGTCCATCTTACGGACGTAAGTACCAGCTTCGCGCATCTTGTCCGCTATCGGCGCAACACCGAACTTCTGCCGAATGGCATCATTTCGGATGCGGCCCATGCGCATGACTCCGGACGTCCAGCGCAGGATCTTCGTCTCCATGACGCTGAGGCGCGTTTCAACTTCCTTACTGGCAGGCCAACACTCAGCGCCGTACATTGCTAATGGCCGGACGATGGCTCTATATATTTTCGACTTCAAGCGCTCTGGTATCTTCGTATCGCAGGGCACGCCAGACGCAGAGCGCCACTTTTACCAAGCTGCACTCACACGTGAGTTTACTTCAACCATCAGATTTCCATCAGACGCTATTGCTGATCCCAGGTTCTTAAAAACGATGTGCGTGCAAGCATAGTGCCGTTAATCTTAATGGAGCCGGACTCGTTTACGTCAGTCATAAGGTACTTGGTCTTCTTGACGTACAACTTGAGTCAGAACATAGTCAAGCGGTCGCACCAAGCTTGCACCTGTCGCTCAAGTTCACCTTCATCTTCGCAAGTGAGCATTGCATCGTCAGCATATAACAACGTCCAAGGGACTGGCTTCTGAAGATCTCGCGTAACGGCATCCATGACGACAATAAAGGGGAGTGGGGTAAGCGCAGGACCCTGGTGCACCCCAACAGAGATGGAAAACTCCATTGAGGTTCCAGCTGCAGCTTGCACTCTACTCTTTGGGCAACAGTAGAGCATCGGCACCCACTCTATGAGTTCCTCAGGTACGTTGTGTTGTCGCAAGGCGTACCATATAACCTCACGCGGTACGCGATCGAAGGTCTTCTCCAGGTCGAGAAAGGTGATATGCACCGGCTTTTGTTTCTCGCGATGCTTCTCCACCAGGAGACGGGCGGCGTGTATTACATTGATGGTCCCGCAACCAGCTACGAAGCCGCACTGGTTGTCAGACAGCTTGACGATTTCACGAATTCGTCTTTCGAGGATTTGCTCGAAGATCTTCATGCTGTGCGAAAGCTAACGAATCGGACGGTAATTGAAGCAGTCTGCACGACTGCCCTTCTTCTTCCAAATCGGAATCGTCGTGCTGTTGTGCCAACACTCCGGTACTTTCTTCTCCTTTACTACCTGGTTGAAGAACTTAGCCAACCACTCAGCAGGATACCAGAGCTTTGATTTCCATAAATCGGCAGCCAGATCATCGAGGCCTGTCGCCTTGCCGCGTTTTATCTTCTTCAGAGCCTATTCTGTTTCCTCCACGGTGATCTTGTGGACGGGACCGTGGACAGAAGCCACTCAAGGGATGGTGGGATGAGGAAATTACATAGTGGAAATTTCCTCAAAATTGTCGCGCCAGCGCTTCAACGCCTTTTTGTGGTCTGTCAGAAGGTGGCTGTCCTCATCATTGATGCCAAAAATCTTCTCGATGTCCTCGGTCTGGCGATGGTGATTCTTAGCAAGTCGGTACAAATACCGCTCGCCATCGCGTGACTCGAGTTCGTTGACATCTCCATAATGACATCTCCTTTTGCAGCAGCCATGGCCTTCTTTGCCACTTTCCCCACCTCTTGGTACTTCTGCCAGTTATCAGCTGTTTTGTCGCCGAGAAACACATGATAAAGCGATGTGTTCTCTCGAACGTTTGTTTTCACATATCCCGTCTACAGCCGTGTCTGCTTTTCGACCTTGTGTCGTCCAAGCTTCGTAGTGCCGAGCACCGAACTTGCAGCTTGACGTATCGCGTCGGTAGCTTTCTTCCAGGTTTCATCGACGGTCGTAACTGTCGATAACCGAACGCGAGGAATTATATCTGAGAATCATCTCCTCTAAAAAATTTAAACTTCGTAGAGAAAGAGGTTCTTCTCAAACACTTACTAGGAAAGGGTTTCAACCTCCCATGGAGCTTCAAGTTGAGACCAGGATCATTAGAAAGAGCTTGGAATGCTGATTACGAATATGGGTGTCGAAATTGCAAAATGAAATTCCTGATCGATTTATAGCTTGCCGAAATTGGGGGTCTCAATACAGAGTGGCTGTGCGACACACCTAGCGCGAAAGTGGTGAGTCATAATGGCTCCGTAAAAAGCGCCCGCCAGCTGCGTTGGTGGTGCAGGGGTAGTGCCTCCGCTCGTCAAGTGGGACGTCTTTAGTTCGGCTCCCGTTGTTGCTGCTTCTTTTGCAATTTAATTTATCTTCGAATTTGTTTTGTTCTGAATTGTTCTGCACTTTTGTTCTGAATTATGACACGTGTTTGATTAAATAGCCGGAAAAACTACCATACACGTTTACAAAAATGCTTGAAAAAATGCCTGCTGTGATGACATTTTTATTTACTATTTTGCACAAATAGTATACAAATCATATATTGAATAACTAGAGGTGTTTCTAACAACCTTAGCATTCATGGAACAAAGCAAAAAATGTGTGAAGTAGAGATGTTGCTCACACACTGCACATCTTATACATGCAGCCTCTATACAACCGTCAACAAAACAGTCAATTGCAGCAAGATCAAACAAATATTCACCAGGATGACAAGCACACCTGGGTGATCATCAATGTAACCTGCCTTATGCCATGAGTTTTTCAAAAAAGTTTGGAAACCTAGGGGTATGAACATACAGTAAATCTGCGATAGATCCTTCAGTAGGCTGGGTCATGTTGAACTACACGTTATGGCAAACGACCTGACCTCTTTCATAACGTTTTTCATCAGATCGAAGAAAAAAACGTCTAGAGGTTGAATCATCGACGTACCCCCGACAGGAATATTGCGCACAGCGATTTGGCAGCCTGCAAAGATGCCCACAACAGTAAATCAGTAAGATTATTTCATCAATGTCGTTCTTCGCCCTCGTTATAGCAATGGTCCCAATCGGACTCGTCATCAGTAGACCCATCTGATCCCAAATTTTCATCCGTTTCGACATCAACTGAAGCTGCAGCACCGTCACGTAGAATAGCTGCGAGCCTTCTTGCGATCTTCTTCTTCTCACGAGTTGGTCCATCGTTGTCGCCTGGCAGCTCAAATTCAGCAAGAAGAAAAGGACATAGTGAGTGAAGAAAAAGCAGTAGATCAACGACATTTTGTTCTTCCTCATCACACGTTCTACTTACCTTTTTGCTTCACACATTTTTTGCTTTGTTCCATGAATGCCAAGGTTGTGAGAAAACCTCTAGTTATTCAATATATGATTTCGACTCTGCGCAAAATAGAAAATAAAAATGTCACCATAGCAGTTTTTCGCCTTCAAGCATTTTACAAACGTGTATGGTTGTTCTCCCGGCTCTTTAATCAAACAAGTGTCATAATTCAGAACAAAAGGTCATCTCGAAGATAAATTATGATTTTCACAATAGCCAGCAGCAACGGGAACCGAACCTACGACGCCGCACTTGTCGAGCGGACCAGTATCCCTGCGCCACCGCCGCAGCTGGCTGGCACTTCTTAGCCCTAGTTTACACTTGCGCCGCCACGCGGCACGGCACCACGATCGCCATAAGTATCGATTTTCCGCGCCGCCCGGTCGATATATATCCCGACCATCGTGCCGCGTCGTGTGGCGGCGCAAGTATAAACTAGGGCTTGGGCGCCTTTTATACTCGCGCCGCCGCGCGTCGCGGAGTGATGATTGACATAGCTATCGATTATACGCGCCGCCTGGCGGCTTCGCATCACTCACCTGTGTTTCTTCTCCGCAGTTGTGTATTCCTTTGTCATGATCGCTTTCGTATATAACCACTAAGTAACTTCGGATACACTTCAAATAAACTTAAATGCATCATATGGAAAGTGTGAAGGGGCTTTCCTCGGAACTAAATCCAATTTTCTCCCTTTGTGACACTATTTGCTCTTAGGCCTCGTGCATACTTCCCGTCGCCGCGATGGAATCGCGGCGATCAGTTCTGCAGAGCGACGCATAAGAATTTGAAATTCTCTGTGCTCGTCGCCTCGCCCATCGCTCTGCAAGGGAGCGCGAAGGCGATCCGTCCAGGAACAACGCTAAACACCGCGCGCGGCGCGAAAAACTATGCCATGCCCGCAATGGGCGCGGGAAGCCATCGCGCATGCCGACCGTCACTGTTGCGGCGGCCGCGGCGAAGTTTCCTTTAACTATTCGACCGCGTGCGGCGGAATGGCCACGAACTGAGCGCCGCAATGGCATCGCGGCGATGGAGGTATGCCCCCGGCCTTAGGCGCCTTTTATACTTGCGCCGCTGGGCGGCGCGGCGTGATGGTCGGCATGGCTATCGATTTTTCGCGCCGCGAGGCGGCGCCGCATCGCTTTTATACTCCGCCGCCGCAAAACACCACACTTGACGGAATTTTGGGTTACGGTATTCGGCGAATCGCGCCGCTGAGGGGAAGGGCGCGGTGCGGCGCGATCAGCCGCGGCAGACTCGGCGTGGGGTGGGAGATTTCACCTCTTCGACCAAACTTCTCCTATTGGGAAGAAGGGGGGGGGGGGGTTTAGGGTGCTGGTCACGAACCTGACATCGTTTTTGAAGTTAAAATAAGGAGTGGTTTACTGCCGTTTGCATTGCAGGGGATTCGACTCAATACCACACTCACCAGTTTCAACCGCAGGTTGAGCGAACGACTTCGACTCCAGGCTTAAGAGAGGATTTGAGAGGATTCGTCGCTCCCCACAGGAATCCCACGACAAGCATTGACAAGATGCATTGCGCTGATCAGCCAAAAAATCCTTTCTATTTTGGTCCCTCAATGACTCGTGGACCGTTTCCGGAGCATGGCCGTAGTGCGCAGATGCTCGTGGCCGCGCGTCGCTGACGCACCCCTTTCTAAGGCCTATGTTATACTTCGGCGACGCGTCGCCGACGCTGCGACACGTCAGCGACGGCCCGTCACCGACGTCGGCCGACGCTGACGTCACCAGCGACGTCGCCGACGTCGCCACAGACGCCGCCGACGTCGTCAACAGATTCTGTGGCGGCGTCGGGGACGTCGTTGACAGGAGAGCATCGGAGCGCATTTTTAGCATCGGAGCGCGCTTTCAATGTCATCATTTGGCCACCAGTCTGCCGATTGCATACATTTTGTGCTTTTCTTAATCTTCAAAAGGATTTTTTATTCTTAATTCTTCTTAATGTTTCAAGACTTGACGATGATTTGTTGTTCTGTATGTACGGTAGTCTGCTCAACCATAATCTGCCGAACCTTAATCTCCGAATGTTCTCTTACTAACCAATTTTGGCTTTTAGAAGGATGGATAAGTGTGATTACCTATGTAACCTATTTAAGTATCAAGTGATGAAGAGCCAAGATGATTACGGCGCGATAGGTGCTAAACATCGTCAAAATGATGGCCGACATTGAGAGAAAGTAAGCAAACGAGGCGCCTTCTTGATGTGCGGTTATGAAACTCATGTCGATTCAAAGTAGGCATGAACTATATTTTGAAGCGAACTCTATTTCTTCTAGACTAACCCAATCCAAATGGTACTGGACCACTTAGGAGTCTGACGCGACCGTTGGTTTTTTCACACTATTGGCTGGATGCGGCAAGATGGGCGTTTTTGCACTTTCGATTTCGTAATTCGAGGTCCGCCGAGGATGTTGACAGTGCCGGGAACGAAGAACCCACCCACAAACAAAATACTCCCTCTGAGCGCATTTTCTCCCAGCCTTGAATGAGGCCGGCGACGGCCCGTCGCCGTGCACAGCGCGGCGACCGACCCACGGACGACGTCGGTGGCGACGTCGGTGGCGACGTCGGCGGCGGAAGTATAACACCCCCTGCGGAGCTCTCGGCGACGTCGTCGGCGACGCTGTGTTGGGCGGGCTGCCACGCAGTGCGTAGCTGCCCGCAAAGCACAGCGTCGCCGACGTCGGCCGACGCGTCGCCGAAGTATAACATAGGCCTAACTGCAATCGCGCAGCGACGCGTCAAAATCGAGGCGCGGCGCGACTGGCCGCGCCGCTCCCCAAATTGGCGCGCCGCGCCGCGGCGGGAGTATAAAAGGCGCCTTACGGAGCCCCGATGACTCACCACTCTCGCGCCAACTGTGTCGCATGGCCAGCCTGCGGAGAGGCCCCCGATACCGGCAGGCCATAACTCGCTCAGGAATTTCACTGTGCAATTTTGACCCCCATATTCGTAATCAGCATTCCGAGCTCTCTCTAATTATCCTGGTCTCAACTTGAAGGTCCATGGGAGGTCGGAACCCTTCCCTAGTTAGTAGAAGAGTCGCACCCGGGAATTCTGGTCAAGTCTGATTTTGAATTCGTTAGTGCATATAAACACGATTGTTCGCAAGCGTTTTGTGCTTCCCGCCACACACATAACTTCACTATATGCAGGAATACTCGGTGTGACAATCCGCGAACCTTCATACGCTATTCTAGGATGGGCAAAATTCAGGGTGGGCAATAACACGCTACTCCCATTTTGGAAATGGATCACTGTTATAGAACATCTCCACGAGAAAAATTCAAGGGCAAGGCCAAGCTCGTTTCGGTTTTAATTTAACTTTAACTAAATTAATTTAATTTCAATGCCATTTCAAGGAATAGAGTTGGTCTAGCAGCTGTTATAACTATTGCAATTTTTGCATGTTTTCTAACTCTCATTGTCCCCGCACCATTCATAAGAAAAGTAGAACCCTTCAAGCTTAGCACTAAGTACTCTCGGGGGCATCAGACCATGCAGATTATGAGAGTCCGCACAGCACGAGGATTTCAGTTTATGAGTTGGGCGCTACTGCTTCTGGCTGACCTAGTAGTTTCTAGCTGTGATCCGAAGCACCTCAGGGGTCTTGCGCGCCAACACATCAAACTATAAAAACCAGAAGAGTACAAGCCCCGTCGTAGACACGTCTCAGAGCAAGGGTTCCCGGAATGGCTGTCAATGACCGCACCACTTCTTGAAGATAAGCAGTACGCAGACTCTGTCTTACTTCCATGCTCACTTTTCCTGAAATGTAGGACACACAGAACTGTACTCGCTATGCCCTTTATTTCGAACGAAACTACAGTCTTCCTTGCGGCGAGGCGCGGCGGCATGAGGTCTGTGCCTCTTGACCTGGGCAGAGTGGAAGTTAATGGAAATAGTCTCACTACTAGGATTGCGGTACTTTTTGGACTTGATTTCCTATGAGCAGGGCGCCACTTGTCATTAAGCAGTGCTAGCAGCGTTTGCTTCTTCGGGTGAGTTTTATACGTTTGAGCCGCGACCCAGCAAGCTCGTGTCCAACACAGTTTGGGTGGAAGGCAATGTAGAACGCTCGTTTAGACACCTATGGTCAAGGGAAAGCATGCGTTGCTAAAAAGGAGTTTCTACTTTAGAGAAGAAAGCCAACCTTTGAGCAGGAGCTGAGCTCCGCCTCATAGCCAACCCTCTAATTTGTTTGTAACACTCCTCTTAGCATTGAACATGTCGCGGATGAAGGCATGTTGATTTGAGTCACAAACAATGCAGGTTCCCCAGTGTGCTTGAGTCGGATTGGCTCGCGGGCTAGGCCCAACTACCCACGTTGAAGTCCAGCTTCGGGTGCTTGGTCGTCCCTCTCGGCATCCACCCAGTCGTTCGATTCCGACTATCAGTTCTGGTCTTGTATCTGGGACGATATTCTATACGGTGAACTGGAGATGGACAGGACAGCTCTATAGGTATTTTTCGACTTCCCCAGGGTTTGATGGAAAGGAAGTCGCCGAAGTGCAAGCCTAGCCAATTAGAGTTGATAATAACTTCGTCTACAACGTCACAATACGACATCGAATCTGAAACCGATATGCCATCGACTCATGTTTACTGAAGGTCAAACTTAGGTAGTTCTCTAGAGGTGTCCCCGTTTTGCCATTTGAAAGATCATGCACTTCCCCAAACTGCACATCGGTTAGGTCATTCGCAGCTTGAGTACATTCTTATTAGACTACCTTTACGCAGCAGTCATGCCCAAAGTTTTTATGCGGTATAATAGTTTTTCGCGACGTAGAATTCATTTGCAGTGAAACTAGTATTCTTGCTTTCAACCTAGAGGCAGCAGTTTTGGGGTTTATTTGCGAAAACATGCGCTATGGAAGGTCACCAAATAACGTGGTAGAAAAGCAAGTTGAAGGTTTTTCAAAGACTCCTAGGCGAACAGTCGTTGCGGCTGCTTTGTCTACAGCATTATTTTTAGGAGATCTGCTGTGCGGTTTAGAACTCTGTCAAAACGATTTTAAAACACGGTGAGAAATAATAAAAACGACGTGCCTACTCGAACACACAGAAACACGGTGATCAGGTTGCAGCAGTGGTGCATTTACACCAGATGAGCTCCCATAACCGCGACTTAGATCGATAGTCCTCGGCTTATTCTGAAACAGCTGCTACAGCCAAGCAATGACATATACAGATATGTGACGTGTGTTCGAGTAGAAATTGGGATCAGACGAGATCGGGAAAGCAAGTGGCTTCACGTAGACGAGCGCTTTGGTCCCGGAAAGTCTCTAGTATGACGTTACAGCGTGTCGCAGTCATAACGACTGACAAAACAATAAACTGGAGATTTGGAGACGGATGGATGGTTCATTGAATTCCATACAAATGTAAGACGATTTTGTTGAAAATGGGAACGTTTGGCCTTAAAAATCGATCCGAATTCGATCGCGCCAAGAAATGATTAATTGCACATTGAGACCTCCAACAAAGAGATGTTCATCGTGAGTGAACGTTTGAGAGATGGATGGATGCTTCAGATATGAAGCAAACTTCTGGTGAACACGCACTGCTTCATGGTCAGATTTTCACTACTGCTACTGTCCATCAAATCGTCCTTATCTCAGCGTTGTGCAGCAGATAAGCTTTGCTTATCGCTGTAGGGGGTGAAGTCACGACGATTCGCTTTTTCCCCGCTTGCGTCTGTTCTGCACCGCTACGCGTTGCCAGGCGTGGATTTAAGGTTTGTTCAGTTGTATTAAATCGTGTGTGCCCTAGGCTGTGTCAGTAATTCTCGTGTGTCGTCTGAAATGCCAGCCAAAGCTGTCCCTTAGGCTTATATTTCATGGATGCCTGAAATGTAGACAGTAGCTATCCTAGGCTCTGCATGCAATTCCAGCGAGGCATCAATTTTCGGCAGTGACCTGCCATAGGTTCAGCCTGAATGCCAGAAAATGGAAAATGCGCAGAAAACGACTGAAAATGGTATAGACATCAGAATTTCAAAATCTCAACCAGTCAAACAGCGCTACAAGATCTACGATGCCGAGGCTCATAGAGAGTACATGGCGCCTCAACCAGTCAGTTGAAATGCAGAAATGCAGCAGCGCAGAGGAAGAAAATCACAGACCTTCCTCGCACGAAGAAACCGCACCTCCACTACGTTCCGAGCCTCTTGCCGGTAGTGGCATCGCCGGCGTACAAGATCCCTAAACGCGTGCTACGCCGTATCCCATTGTGACCCCTACTCCTTGGGTTTAACGACTTGACAAAAATAAGCCCATTTTTATACTAATTGATGGGTAGAGATTTTCCCTATATGAGTCGCTCGCTCCCCCCGTTCAGACATACGCTTCAGACCCTTCCCTTGTAAGAGGCGGGCGTGGGACCGTGTACGTTGCTTCAGTTCCATTCATAAAGAACAGCTAGATTTTATGTGGAAGAATGCACACTCTCACTAGTCTTACCTTGTTTTGTTCCAGAAGTAAAAAGGGTAGAGTGACAACTACTGTCAGTAACGAAGGCGCTGAAAAATACAGAAAAGAAGGAAAACAGATCCAACTGCACTTTGTCTGTGGTTAAGGCACAGATGGTGTGTTGTAGCGAAATTTTCTCCGAGGTCAGATCGACACACTTGGGAGTAGTGGTGGCGATCAGGCCAGGGATGGGGGTTAGTCGCCAGGGGGACGAAGGGTAGAACGAACGCCCCCGCCATACCGTAATCTTGGCGACGTGGACACCTGTCGCGACACAACCAACTGAAACCCAAGCAAATGTGCGTCGTTGTGGGACGGCACGTATATGCGGCCTCTACTATACTTCTTACCGAAACTATGTTGGTTCTGCGAGAAAATGAAAAACGGCGTGAAAATGAGGAAAAGTGTAAAGAACGGTGGCAGGCAAACTTCAACCTCTAAGTTGTGGGTCCAGTGCTGATGTAAAATCATTGCTCTTAACCTGCTTAGGATGGAATCTGAACAGAACGTTAGGCTTCTCTGTTTGAAACGCATTATGACAAATTACTGGCGGTTTTTCAGCTCTGAGCAGATACCATTTTCACGTCGAATTGAATACTTTTCAAAATCAATTTGGATACTCTTCTAAGCTAGCCTAATACTTTTGAAATAAAAGCGAACTCTTTCAAATTAAAGTCGCCTTTAGGCAGATAAAATTACAGACTCAAAAAAGGTCGGAAAAAACTTTGTTCAAGGAAAATTTGGTATTACATTCTTTAAAATTATTTAGTCTACCTGTCCAAATAATTGTAATATTTTTACAAAATTATTGTTTTTAGACTAAAAATAATGAAATAAAATTTGCCTCAGCAAAATAAACATGTTGCGCATCAAAAGAGAACTCGCCAAGCACGCAAAAAGTTTGCCGCAACCTTTATTTGATTGATAGTGTAAATTCCACTTACATGAGCTATCAAAGTGAGGACACGTGTGTTCTCTACAGCTGTTTTTGTTGTATCGATAACAGGTGACAAACTGCATGCAGGCAGAAATTCGGTTGTCGATCGAATAAAAACCGCGACATCATCGAAGGAAGAGGGCATGGTAATCCATTTTTTTGGCTGGTAGTACGAACATACAAGTTTCCGCCGCGCGCGCGGCGGCCTCTGCCGCACGCGCGACGAACCGCCACTAACGCATCTCCCCTGGGTGGCCTGTTCTGGGGAGATGGAGCTCTAACAAACTCCTGAGTTATGCTGTATTGTATATAGATATTTGGCTTTTAGAAATAAGGCTTCTTGTCATAAAGGGAGACTGAATCTTTTCACAATGGAAGCATTTGTTTATTTCTTCGGGTAGGACATCCAGTTCCATCTCGAAATATCGATTTTCTCTGATTAAGTGCACCGGAGGACCCTCAAATAGCTGAGCAGAGGTAGCAAAAGAAGTTTATGCAGTAGGAAGAGCATTAGACTTCGCAACTGTAGCAGCACACACTACGCGAATGTCGCGCTTGCCGCAGCGGTCGCCGCGGCTGCCGCGCGCTTTTGTATGTTCAGCTTGCTCCCTCATTTTTTTGGCTCTCAAAATGGCCTCCTTCCTGCTTTTCCAACCATTATTCTTCCTAAATAAATATGTATAAACGCATAAATAATTAGATAAATTAATATCAAGGTGTTTCTTTCTGTATAATGGGAGGAAGCAGTGAATCGAGAAACCCACTAGTACAGGACTCGATAGAGCGACATAACTATAATATACAATTTTATTGTTCGAAATTCTTACCAATCCTACAGCAGATCTCGATTCCCACAGCTCGGACAAAGATCAAGGATGAACATGGAAGCATTTACACCAGATGAAGTGACTTATGTGATAGCCGATAATTCATACAGCACTGGGTCAGCTCCCATAAATCGCTCTCTTTTAATGAAACAAATTGGCAGAAAATCGTTGGTCGACACGACAACAATTCGATGCAATTCCGCACATTCATGCAAGAATGCACTCCTCATATCACCACATAGAAGCGCTGCCACAAATCGGGACGGGTTACGCATTATGTACAGTACCGCCGCTAAACATTCAACCAAACGACGTTTGCGACGCAAAAACGCGTTTTTTGCGTCGCATCATGATAACTTTGTCCAAAGTAAAGACTTTCACACCAAAAGTTACGGAGGCGCCTAGCATCATCCTACCTACCACTGCGCATGCGATCGTCATTCAAAAATATGTGGAAGCCTGAAAACCAGTGCCGCAATTAAGGGGGTCTTAATCACTGTGACCTGGCCCCAAAACCGTCGCCGAGACTCACTTAATTATGTCCCCAGGCACAAGTGGTGCTGCCCAGTTGAATTTTAAAATTGTTAAACCTAATTAAATTTTATTTTTCTGCTATTGACAGTCTTCCCCTGTTTGCGACAATTCTTTTGGTACCAAATTTGGCAGGAAGATGCTCACTATGAACTTCAACCGATTTCGTTTTTTCAACGGAAGAATTCTCAATCTAAAAACTGTGATTGTAGCTTGCCATCTACTCATGTTTAAAGAAGGAAAACGACATAGAAAATTTACGTGGCGAGTTTATTTTGGGAATTTGGGTGCTTCTTGCATCAAACTGCAAGTGAACATTTGGTAAACAGCACTCTTCGGCTGCGAATATCTATCTCCTAAGCGAACGAGTAAGTCTAAAAATACGTTGACTAACCAGACACAATGTAGAGATTCTAGTTATCAAATATCGAAAAGCCTGGTGATCAGGCTGCACAATTTCAACCGGTTAAAGTGACGACTTCCTACAAAAGTGTGACTGCGTTTTAACAACGTTTCATGCTGAGTCTTCGCAGAATGAAAGCTGGAAAGCCCAGTATTATAATTGTGTAATTTTTCGCTCAAAATTTTCAACCAGTGCGGACGCCAACATTTTGACGCAGCAGATCGAGCACTGATGTAGAGGCCCCCTTCTGTCATAATTGCGCTGACCTGACATGCCCTACAGAGACAATGCACTCGGCTGCATGACTAACGAGTCTCTCATTTTTCTTCCGTTTCGACTTTTCCACCATTATCGATCCATGCTGCCAAATCTTGATGAGTTTTGGGTTTTCCGGATTACATAGATCATAGCTTGAATATGTTGGATAGTATGTAAGCTTCACATAAAAGAAATTTCAGCAGCTGTTGTTGAGCCCAATCAACTCAATTATATTTCTCTGTTAATAATATTTGTAGTAAAACAGCTTCATTACGAGTTGGAATTGGAAACTTTTCAGATCAAATTGAACACCCTTCTAAGCTAGCTTAAGATTTGAAATCAAATTCAACTTTTCCTAATTAAAATGAGCTTCTTCTAGAATAAACTAAGATCTCTCCAAAAGGATCAGAATAATTTTTTGTTCATGGAAAATTTTAGTATAATTTCTTTCAAGTTTTGATTCACATTCCCAAAAGGTTGTGGTTTTTTGTTTGAAATTTTATAGAACTCTCATTTTCTGTGGAAAAAGAATGGTTCATAGCCAGTTTTAAACAGTATGGCTATTTTTAGGACCAGGAAAGGAATTGCGCCATGCACTCATTCAAGACGTCGCGATTTTTATTCAATTGATAGCAAAATTGCTGTTTGTATAGAGTTTTACCCGTGTAAAAAATATCACAAAGACAATTGTGAAAACACACATTCTCACTTTGATGCTTCATGTAAACATCATTGACACTATCAATCAAATAAACTTTGCAACGAGCTTTCCAAACGCGTGGTTCAATCTGCTCTTTGACGCACTAAATGATTGCTGCTTTGTTGCACTTCAAAACGGAATTTAGATTATTTTTTCTCAAAAAAATTATGAAATTATTACACTTATTGAAGCAGCTGGACTAAAAGATTTCAATAAAGTTATACAAAACTTTCCTCAGACAAAAAAATTGTTCCTACCATCTTGGAAAGTCTTTGATTTAGCCCTTAAGAAGCTCTTTTCAATTTTGAAGACGTTTAATTTGATTTCAAAATTCTTAAGCTAGCTTAGAAGAGTGTTCAATTTGTCGTGAAAAGTGTCCAATTTGTTTGAAAAGTGCAATTCGACGCGAAAATTGTTTATATATTTTGGGAATCCTTACGACTGGGGTCACAATTTTAGGAATTAGGGAATCTGTGTGATCTGCCTAATCCAGAAAATCCAAAAACTCATCATGATTTGGCAGCATGGGTCGATAATGGTGGAAAAGTCGAAACGGGAGAGAAATGAGAGACTCGTTGGTCATACAGCCTTGTGCATTGTCTTTGTAGGGCATGTCAGGTCAGCGCAATTATGACAGAAGGGGGCCTCTACATCAGTGCTCGATCTGCTGCGTCAAAATGTTGGCGTCCGCACTGGTTGAAAATTTTGAGCGAAAAACTACACAATTATAATACTGGGCTTTCCAGCTTTCATTCTGCGAAGACTCACATGAAACGTTGTTAAAACGCAGTCACACTTTTGTAGGAAGTCGTCACTTTAACCGGTTGAAATTGTGCCGCCTGATCACCAGGCTTCTCGATATTTGATAACTAGAATCTCTGCATTGTGTCTGGTTAGTCAACGTATTTTTAGACTTACTCGTTCGCTTAGGAGATAGATATTCGCAGCCGAAGAGTGCTGTTTACCAAATGTTCACTTGCAGTTTGATGAACTGCAAGAAGCACCCAAATTCCCAAAATAAATTCGCCACGTAAATTTTCTATGTTGTTCTCCTTCTTTAAACATGAGTAGATGGCAAGCTACAATCACAGGTTTTAGATTGAGAATTCTTCCGTTGAAAAAACGAAATCGGTTGAAGTTCATAGTGAGCATTTTCCTGCCAGATTTGGTACCAAAAGAATTGTCGTAACCAGGGGAAGACCGTCAATGCTAGAAAAATAAAATTTAATTAGGTTTAAGAATTTTAAAATTCAACTGGGCAGCACCACTTGTGCCTGGGGACATAATTAAGTGAGACTCGGCGACGGTTTTGGGGCCAGGTCACAGTGATTAAGACCCCCTTAATTGCGGCACTGGTTTTCAGGCTTCCACATATTTTTGAACGACGATCGCATGCGCAGTGGTAGGTAGGGTGATGCTAGGCGCCTCTGTAAATTTTGGTGTGAAAGTCTTTACTTTGGACAAAGTTATCATGATGCGACGCAAAAAGCGCGTTTTTGCGTCGCAAACGTCGTTTGGTTGAATGTTTAGCGGCGGTACTGTAGCTACATACATGTGTCGTGATCCAAAATTGGCCTCAACTTTGCAGTTGGCCTTCGTCGACGAGCAGAGCTGAATAGTGGCACTCCGAGTAGCGCGTAATCCCCTGACATGCCTTTGCAAGAACCTCCGGCAGCATTCCACCAACCGCCGTACATTAACTCAGTTTGCGTTCGATGAATGAAAATAATCTATTTTCGCTCCCACCTTGAATGCCGTATGTACTTGTAAGTACAGACATATACAGTGGGCATCATATATGGTTATACTTGCTCTAAGATTATGCTCTGTCAAGCTTCTCACACGCGTTTCAAAGCTTTTGCTGCAGCCAACACAGTTATTTTCTGGAGGCAGCCCGCTACACGTATTTTGGTGGAGCTCAACATTACAGTACCGGACGCGTCCTCGATTTTGCGGCTTTTGCGTCTTTTGGATATAACTCGACTAAAATTTCTAGCCACCCCACTCAGGAATTGCTGTACTGTGTCTCGGCGAGAGTTTGGAGTGCGAAGTGAACAATGCGTACAGAATCGAAACTATCAAACGAGTGGGACGACAGATTGTAGAGTGAGCGTTTGGAGAGTTATATGAGAAAATTCTAGCCGCCCTACTCAGAATATGTTGTACAATACCGCTCAAGTTCTCTGCAAAAAAAAGACGCTTTGCGACGGTTTAATCCATCACAAAGCGTCGCATTGCCATAACTCTTTTCAAAGTTATTTGTTTAAAATCTAATTAACAAAATTAGAAGCCCCGTCTCACTTGCTCTCCAGCGATCTGAATATCATCTAAAACGATTGCACAGTGATCTAATTATGAAGGTTTTGCTTCCTCGGCTCCGTTAATTGATTTACGACCCCTCCGAGATCCCAGTGGCATGTCCTTAAGGCTTTTCGTTGACGAGGTTCATCGAAACTCAGAAATCCTCTATTGTTTCAGCAGATCTGTATTTGTTACGCATCAAGTGTCATTAAGGTACTAAAAAGTGCCAAGTTTGAATAACATAGGCCCGATTTCAGATAAGCGCAATCGCGCGGAAACCTAAGATTCAGTTAGGAATTACCTAACTAGTGGTCTGCTACAGAAGACAGTATTCTACTATTCCATTGTGGGAACGATGGTCTTTATAAAACATGTAAAATGGCTTTAAGAAATAGACAGAAATGACTAGATTTTCTTTTTTCCAACAAGGGATTTGTCCAATCTCAATACGCGGCGTCGGATTTCTCCTATCTTTGAACTTCGTCTGCTCCTGTACAGGATAAGTACGAAAGCCGGGTTTTTTGTGGTCTACAGTAGACCACAAGCACATTCGAATCTAAAAAAGAACAAAAAGATTTTGGTTGTTCAAAGTAGATTTCTATGCGGCCAAAGTTTGACGAAAACAACAGAAAATTTTGTTTCAGTCGCACACCTCTTTATGGATGTGTTTATTCGAAAAATCAACTGGACAGCATTTCTCAGCTTGTTGCGAGTTTTCCGCAGATGTAATATTGTCCGCATTCAAACTGAAATCCATTTTCACCTCTTCGGCCGCCGAAACAAGTTTGGGGCTGCGCTTCGGCCCGAGTGCGAACACGGGGGCGGCCCTTGCGACCTCCCGCGGCACTCCACATGTCGTATATCGCCTATGTATCGCGGCGTAGGAAGTGTGAACACTGTACAAAGGCGATGTACGACATGTGGAGTGCCGCGGGAGGTCGCAAGGGCAGGGAGCGGCCCACCGCCGTGTCCGCACTCGGGCCGAAGCGCGAGAAGAGCTAGGGCAATGCGACGCGTTGTGACGGATTAATCCGTCGCAAAGCGTCTTTCTTGCAAAGAATTTGAGAGGTATTGTACTCTGTCTCGGACATGCTTATACGAACTCGACTGATAGGTTCGATTCTGTGTGCATTGTACACGGCGCACCCTTGGAGAATTTCTGAAATGTCAGAGCATTTGCAACGCACGCCATGCTTGTGATACTCCGAAAACATGCATGTCCTGTAAAATATGCTGCTCCAATCGCAAAGAGCCTGCTCCAGTCATTTTTTGGCCACCCACAGCGAAAATTTAGTGTTCCGGTATAGTCGGATATAATCTTGGGTGGATCTCAAGGAGACGACTCGAATAGTGCCAACGGTTTCTCAAAAAATCCTAAAATTAGATTAATTGTGAGGATGAGATCGTTTGCGAAGGACAACTCGTCCACGGTCGCTCTTGGCAATGGAGTTTTCAAGCAAGTTTTTAATTTCGAACATTTTTCGTGGCTCTATATGTATTATGTATACTAACTATAGAGCGAGCTCGAGCTCCTGACACAAATATGTCATCGTTTTTCAAATAGCTGACCTTTAAGTGAGTTATATCCAAAAGGCGCAAAAACTGCAAAATCGCGGTTTTCGCGTCTTTTGGATATAACTCGCCTAAAAGCCAAAGCTTTTAGAAGCGTATGAAAAGCTTGACAAAGCATAATCTTAGAACAACTATAACTATATATAATGCCCACTGTATATGCCTGTACTTACAACTACATACGACATCCAAAGATGGGGGCGAAAATGAATTATTTTCATTCATCGAAGGCAAACTGAGTTAATGAACGGCGGAGGGTGAAATGCTGCGGTAAGTCTAGCCTGTTCCAGTGCTCAGTGTCAGTGCTTTTCTTCAAGAAACAAGCTTTAACGTAAATTTTCATGAATCAAAAGTTCAGGAAGTTCCTGCAAAGTTCGAAATTCCCCAGACGCGATTTTCACTTCTCAATTCGATTTCAAGCGCAATGAAACAGAACAAAGGCGAGGACCTTAATGGGAGACTGGAAACTATGTAGAAGAGAAAGCGAAAATCTTGCGATGGATATCATATCGATGGAACGGGATGTTCCATTCAGGCGGACGTGATAACTCAGAGATCGCATGCAGCCCTCTCCGCCTGATTCAATAGATACGATACTTTGCTCAAACATTCGGACGTTTCTTTACAACGCTCGGCAGCGGAACATATGCTGATCACTACACTGTTTCACATGTTACTGGTCACAAGAAGGGCCGCGTTTTGCTGCAACGACGCAAGAATTCTGTTGTAGAAGCAAAGCAGTGCAAAGGGTGGGCAACACAGACGAGATTGTTGGAAGGAGGCAAAGACCCTCGCCTGCATGCACCTTCTCGAGAGGGGTGCAGGTGGCTCGATAGGGAGGGGAAGAGTCCTTGTCCGACTTGAGGCGAGAAAGGCTGCACGCTCCCCTATCGAGCGATGCATGTTTGAGAAGTTACAAGCAGCTCTTCAAAGACAAGGCGTGGAGACCTGCTCCAGCTTACACCAGCGAAAATAACGGGGAACAGCACAGCAACAGATCCGCAGTGCTTGCTACACTGGAAATCTGACGACAGATGTCGCTGATTAGAGGAAGAAAATCGAGGAGCTCAAGAAACAATCTCAGAGTGAACATTGAAGCCAGCTGTCTCTTGCTTCAAATCCTAAAGGGCAGATGGTGCAACAGTGACAACCGCAATGGAGCGCCATGCGTGTGGTTGTCTTCTTAAAATATCTCAGATTTTGTTTGTAATTTCAGTTAGGAGCTGGTTTCAACGAGGACGAAAGCATAGTTACCGGAATCTTTTGACTGGTGGTCTCTGCAGTTGGACGGAGGCTTACTAAACGCGATTTAAGTCTCACGGCCGCTGTAGTACCAGTGTCAGTTCGAATCTTCCAAGACGAAGATTTGACTTATAAAAGATAGAGCACAAACGTGCTACTCTACTACGGCCAAGGACTTGCTTACAGCCTCTCAGGGCTTCAGAGAAAATATGTAGGACTGGATATTGAATGTGACAGGTTACATGCGGTTCTACGAACGGAGTACGTGGAAGTCCAAAGCGCCTCCGATCGCTCTGAGCGCGGAGCCGAGAACACGTAGGTCACGGAAGAGCTGCAGAGTAGAATCTGACGTCCATCTAGCACTGAGGAGCAGGGTGCCTAGCTGGAAGTGGTGGCAGCTGGGGCGAGGACCACCCGGGAGATCACAGCGAGACCTTACAAGGTTCCGCGTCCTCTTCTCGCGGCCGCGATCAATCGGTTCAAGGAGCGAAGACGAAAGATGAACCGCCGCCGGTCGGAAAACTCAGTGCGGTCGGTGTCGCAACCGATCGCCGCGCGCATTCGCATCCACCCTCATCCTCTTATCACTGCGAATTTCGCCGATCCTGCCAGCGGGGTCGCTCGCGGCTTCGCCCGACTGCTTTGTCTGTTCAGCGTTCGGTGCACCTGGTTCCGCCGGTTTCCGATTCAAAATCGTGACGTCGGCTGTCCGGAGATCGCTGGTGGCTGCACCAGTTCCGGATACGCAGTACTGACCCTTGCCAGCGAGATGGAACATAGCCTTCGGCAAGCGTCTCGTTTCATTCTCCAACTCTCACGATTAGCTCCGCGTTGTAGTAAGGCAGGCATTTATGCTTCTTTGAAACTCACCAGCTATGGTAACGGCCTCTTCATCTAATGTGAGGTAGTTGATATAAAATGGCCGATTTGACCTAAAACTTTGAAAAATCATAGCTTTGCTTGGAAGCAATTTTATTAATCGAAATAAGCACCACTACAATTTCCACACTTTTCTTAACGCGACAATAACTTGGGGATAGATGTGGTGAATATGCTGGGTGTGACAGATTTTCGTATCCCAATTCGTCCAGTTCATGGACCAGTTTTTGAAACGTGCGGACCAGGGATGGGCGGAATTTCTGTTTTCTGTTTTCTGATGTTGACCGTTTTTGGCAAATTTTTTATGTCTTCAGTTTTCTGGGAAAATGGGAAGAAAAATTGCCAGAAAGCAGAAAATGGGGGAGCCAAATTATATCACGGAAATTGATTAGAAAGTATCCAAAAAGCATCATAGAATCATGAGTTTCATTCCAAAATAATGTTTCTAGAAAATTTTTAAACTGGAAGCACGTGGCGTTCTTGGATGTGCTTATGTAAAAATTGCGCCATACGCTCATGAACTAATCCGCTTTGTTTGTTCGATTGGTTGCATAAGTGCTGCTGACGTGGACTCCCTTCATAGGACATTTCTCCTCTTTCAAAATTGGCATTCGTTTTCTTTTAAATTTCAGCAGTAGTTTGGACCATCTACTACTTTTTACAACTTTATATCAACGCTACAATAATAGTGTTTTGAGGGGAATTTAGTTACCTATCAATTAATCGCTTCTCCTATAGTAACTATGGCTAGGATTATTCTCCACCTCCGGTTTAAACATTGAAAATTGTTGGCCGGTCATCCCCAATGATCGATTTGTGCAGAGCTTCGGGCGAAGCTGCTTTTTTAAACTCTGAACATTGCTCAACTTTTAGTTGTCAAAAATGATGTAGAGACAAATAAGTTTTAGTTAGCTTTGATTTTGCTGATGTAATGATACAGTTGTAACACATTAAATTTTTTTATGAGTGACCTGTATCATCCGTCGTCCTACCAGCAGGTCTCCGTTCGTTCCTGTCGCGTGCCAGAGTGCTCCAATGGATAATCCTCGCTCAAGGACACGAAGAGCGTCATATAGTTCGTTCAGGGCTTTCACGAAGAGGTCCGACCAACGCGTTGGTGGGCGCCATGGTGTTCTTTTTGAGGCCCTGCAAAATCGAGTCGGTAACGGCTCTCGCCCAACGGGTGTTTGCGAAGCGCATTACGTAGTCGGCCCACCTAATTTTCGAGGGGCTATGCGACAGCGTCTCTGATCTTCGAACTTCGAGAGAGTTTCGAGCTTCGTCTCCCACTCCGAGCATAGTCCTCTCCATTCTCTGCCGCGCGACGTTAATCGCGTGTTCATCCTGCTTTAGTGTAGCTCAGGTCTCTGACGCGTATGTTAGCACGCGAAGAAGAGTGGAGCCGAATAGGTGGGCAAGGAGTCGGACGTTCTTCATCCTCCCGACGACTCCTTCGACGCTCTTGAAAGCTCCCCATGCCGCTCGTTTCTCCCTGCCCACCTTTGACGCTAGTTTGTCGACTATGTTGACTTCGCGGCCTAGGCTCTCGTAGCTGAAGCATTTCGAGATGTTCGCTTCGTTGAGCGAGAATGGGGCATCAGAAACTTGTCGTTCCTCATGAACATCGTCTTCGTAAGATTCAGCTGCAGTCCAACGTTCCCACATACACGATCGAAGTCGGCCAGCATTCGCTCCACCTGACTAGTGCTCGTTGTTATGAGCACGACGTCGGCAGCGAAGCGGAAATGGTGCAGTTTCTGGCGTCGACCTTCACTCCCATGTCTTCCCATTCTAGTTCGCGCATGACGTTTTCGAGGGTGGCGCTGAAGAGCTTCGGGGATATGGTATCACCTCGCCGAACAACTCTCTTCACCTCGATGACGACCGTCGTTGTAGAATGGAGAGATCTTGATCTTGAATACAACGTACAGCTCTCGATGCGCTCTGATGTACTGAGTAGGAACGCCCTGAGTAAGCAGGGTTTCAAAGACCGCTTCTGTTTACCTGAAGAAAGTATTCGACTCCGTCGAATACCTGAAGAAGGTATTCGACAACAACACTGGGCGATGTTTGGGCGAAATTTTTTTTCGACCTCTCCTCGACTTTCCTAGTCGCAATAGTATATACAATCTTGAATAACCTCGTAATGCTCAGAAACAATGTTCCGCTCTGGTCACTATATCGCTAACAAGCAAATCGTGAGTTCGCTGTATTTCCGCTACTGTTCCAGCCCTAAACGTTTTGCAGGTTAGATTCTAACAACGACATGGCAGTTCCAGACGTCAGTTTGGCTTTATCGGCCTGCGCTGAAGTGACACGGTTTTTTGCAATTTTTGACCTACCCAGATGTCCGCAGGAGATTTGAAAACCACTGTGCGCTTCTCAGACGACCCTCTACAACCCTTAATAGGTCACTTTGAAGATTGCCACGCGACGTTCATTGACCTTCCTTGTAAGTATTGCCAGCTTTCACATTGTTATATCACATATCTATGCTCCTTTGATTGAGGGAGAGGATGAAGTGTAGAACTCAAACGGTGACAGCGAGGAGTCTGCGGCGGCAAATGTTTCATAACTATACAAGAAACTATTCATGTTTAGTCATCATCATCATTTTCATTAGCGTCTGTCCCGCTTGGTGGCGGGCTCCGCTCTTCTGGTGTGGTGACGCCAGTTCTCCCGATCAAATGCTTGATCAGGGTGCACACCGGCCATCTTTAAGTCAAAGTGCAACGTATCTAGCCAACGTTGCTTCGGTCGTCCTCTGGGCCGCTTTCCAGGGTCCTCAAGGTTCACGCCAATCTTACGAACGGTGTCGTCGTTAGCGCAAAGGACCGTACCATCGAGGACGAGCTTCGCGCAGCTTCTCGGCTATCGGGGCGACACCAAACCTCTGTCGCATGGCGTCGTTGCGAACGCTGTCCAAACCAAATAGTCCAATGTTGATTTGTGTTGTTATAAACAGATATTCAGCCATTATGTGCCTTAGTTCTAGCCTTATATGTATCAGCTTTAACCGTTATGTGCTTTAGCTTTCCGTCTAAATCGATCAATGTTCATGTTGTTGTTCTCAGTGCGTGCCTCGCAGCTATCAGACGGTACGACCGGAATGCGTGGAGGCGAGCTCCTCCTCTTACGATTAATGCTCACCGCCGCTCGAGCCGACCGGCTCGTCAGTCAAGTTTCCTCTATTTTTCTTTCAAGATTTATTCGTTGTTTCTCCTTCAAGTTCCTTAGCCATGATACTTCAAGTAGTCAAGTAGTCAAGTGGAAGCAAGGATTTCGTGAGGGTGTTCTCAAGGTTTTGGTGCTATTTCATCTGTAATATCATTTATTCGTCATCGATTTATTGTAATGCTTGTAAAATGGTTTAATTACCCAATTTTGAGGTAAATCTTGCTTCTACCGACTCATGTACTTGTTAACACCGCGTTGCGTGGTTTCTTGAGACCATCTGAGGCGAGCAGTACTCAAGTCGAACGTAGCTTACTGGTCAAGTTCTAGTCAAGTCGGACTTTGGCCATTACCTCGAACACACACATACCGAGCGTCAGAGAGCCACTCTTTTGCGACATGGTGCATCGGTTCAACTCTGAACTCGAGTACATTGAGATAGCGGAACGTCTCCTGCGTTGCATGCGAAATTTTTCCTGTCCGTCTCCGTCTTCTGTGAGCACGTTTTTCAAGCGTAAGGAGTATCAAGTGACGGAATTTACGAAGACCAGTTCATTTTCAAGTGGCGATTTTTTCAAGTGGATGTAGGTTACGATTTACAGTCCTGAAAGGTGTTCAGCTGTTCGTTTCAAGCAGTTGGAAATCGTCATTTACCGGCTTCGCGTCTCACTGTTGACTCATCGCCCTTTCTCCCAGCTGTTTATCTCGAGAGGAAATCGGTCGATAATGGCAGCGCAACTCGCGACGGCGAAGCGTCTGCTCACCAGCTATGGGAACAAGCTCGAACAAACACGGGCGTCATTCAAAGAAGAGGGGTTGCAAACCCTCGAAGCGAAATGGGAACAGGAGTCACAGAGCGCAAATAGGGACAATCTGCGCTGCCTAGAAGAGGCAGTTGGCGCGCTAGAGTCCATGGTGGACCAACTGGAATCCTCATTAGGAAAATTTACCTACCTGCGCGATTCGCTTCCCGAAACGTCAGAAATGACAGTGAAGCCCACCGAATTGGACGAATACTCAACTCGCGCAGAAGAGTGCCTGGCTACGACAATGGATTACGTGATGATCCTGCAGGCAAGAATCCGGTCTATTCGCTCATGCGAAGCTCATACACGTCAATAATGCTTCATACCACCTCAGCAGGAGCACGGATCCAGAAGAGCCGTCGACCTACCCACACTACCAGTTACAAAATTCAAGGGAAGTGTCTGGGACTGGGACAACTTCTGGGAATTGTTTAACGCTAACGCACACTCCCAGGATATTCCAGAGCTCTTCAAGTTCAATTACTTACTGGACGCGCTTCAGGGTGAAGCTAAAGAGTCCGTGAAAAACTTTCAAATCACGAAGGAGAATTACTACAAGGCAATATCACTGCTTCGGAACCTTTATGGAGCAGGAGAAGAACTTCTTCAAAAACTGATCAACCGTTTAGAGTACTGTAACTTGAGGAGCGACTCAATAAAGGATTAGCGATCTCTTTTTGAGCAACTCCAAGTGACAATCCAGCAACGTAGATAGCCAATGGATGATGAAAAAGGTCCTTTCTAAGTTTTCAGAAGCAGTGCAACGAAAGGTGCTTTTGAAGAAAAGGTCACTCCTGATGGAAAACCACTCCTTCGGAATGGAAGACCTGCTCACATTGCTGGAAGACGTGATATCAAGCGAAGAAATGGTCAGCATTTATCTAGATAAGCCTTCGGAGCAGCAATCGCAAGCAACTGATAGGAAATTCATCCCTCCTCGTCAGCGACAGGCTCTTTCATGTATGTATTGTAAAGGAGACCACAAACCGGCTGCATATCAAGTCTACAAGACTCCTCAAGAACGGGCACGGTTTTTACGAGACAGGACGCTGTGTCAACTGTGCGGCTCTTCGCAACACATGACGAGTGGATGTAGATCTCGTTCTTGCTTCAAATGCCAAGGCTCTCATCACACGTCATGTCGCTACAAGTTGCACAACACGACAAGCGGAGGTGAGACTCGCACACGGATGAAACCAATGAAGGAGGTAAACAAACAATCGGCGAGAAAGGGACCCAATGTGACCAAGGTAAATTTAGCGACCAAGGAATAGCCTCATTTGCAGAAGAAGGAAGTAGCTGAGGACAAATCTGTGGCCGACAAAGGGATGGCCATCAACAACGAACCAAATGATTGTGCTGTATTCGGAGTACAGCCATCCGCTGAAGTCCAAGTCTGCTTGACAACTTTTCTTCCTATCGGCGAACTCAAGGTTGTGAATCCTGATACGAGCAATCTTTGCAGGGTTAAAGTGCTGATTGATACTGGAGTCGAGATCTCCTTCATCGACGGAAAATTAGCAGACGAGTTAAAACTTCCAGCTGTTGAAGAAAGGAATCTTCGCTACTACACATTCGGATCAGAACAAATCTACATGAAGAAATCGCGAAAAGTTCAACTACCGGTATGGGATAACGAAAACCAGTTCCATATTTTGAGCCTTCTCACAAGTGATGCTCTGACGAAGACTTTCGCATTACCTCAGTTCTCCAACGAAGACGTCAAGTTCCTTCAATCAGCGGGTATACACAATGCCTCAGACAATGTTGCCGATAGTCCCCACATCAAATCAAGCATTTTGTTAGGATGCGATCAGAAGTGGCAATTTCTGAAGAAGGATGCTGCAAATGTATAATTGCCTTCCGGACTTCATCTCCTACCAACGACGATGGAAAACTTAATCAGTGGTCAAGTGCGATCAACGCCACGTGCTCTACACCTCGGCACAAGTGAGCGGACTTCGGAAGTCAATCAGTGGGACAAATATTTGTCACTTGAGTCTCAAGTATACACTGTCAATGAGGATAGTCAGATATTAGAAAAATTAAGCGACGAACAACGATGGGAAGAGTTCTGGCAGCTAGAAGCAACAGGAACTCACGAATTCGGAATATCTCAAAAGGGTGATAAAGATTGCATGGACAAAGAAGTATGGAAGCAGTTCAACCGCACCATAGAGCACAGAAGTGACGGATATTACGTAAGACTTTCATGGAAAGACAACCACCCTCCACTGCCGGATAACAGAGCTATAGCGGTCAGTCGCGTCCACAGTGTATGGAATTTCCTACAAAAGCGTGAAGGCCTGCTTGAGCAGTATGACGCCGTTTTTCAAGAACAGCTGCAGCTCAACATCCTGGAGGACGTCCCAGAGGATGGAGAAAAGTCAAAGACAAATGTTGTCCACTATCTCCCACATCAAGCTGTATTACAGCAAACAAAACCACGACGAAGCTAAGGATAGTCTCCGATGCTTCGGCTCACTGTAAGGGATGCCCATCTCTCAACGAGGTTCTGCACAAAGGCCCAGTAATCCTTTCGTCGCTGCATGGAATACTTTTGAGATTCCGGCTCGGAAGCATTGGCATAATATCTGATGTCGAGAAAGCGTTCTTCAAGCCAGGTTGCACAAAGACGAACGAGATGCAACTAGATGCCTATGGTTGTGGAACTGCAAAGATCCACCAACAGCAGACAACATCAGAATTCTTCGTTTTACAAGAGTAACTTTCGGCTTGATCACATCGCCTTTCCTACTAGGCGTTACTACCCACTACCACCTCGACACGTATTCAGACGAAAAACGACTTGCTCAGGAAATAAAGGACAACCTTTATGAAGACAACGTCCTTCTGACGGCCGAAGATCTTCCTGACGCACTTCACAAGTATTCCAGGCGTAAGCAAATCTTCAATGACTTATGCATGAATCTAGGAGAACTCGTTTCAAACAACAACAACCTGATGGAACAAATTGATGAGAAAGATCGCTCAAGTGAACGTCGTCCGAAAGTGCTAGGAATAAAATGGGATTCATACACGGATAACTTTCAAGTGAAGTGTTCAATCTCCACTCATGGTCAAGTATCGAAACGGACAGTTGCTAGCGCAGTAGCTTCAGTATACGACCCTCTTGGTTGGCTCACTCCACTCACCCACGCTGCGAAGACATTCCTCCAATCTCTTTGGAAGGAAGGATGTGACTGGAACAGTGAATTGTCAGATGGTCAAGTGAAACAGTGGGAGAGAATTATCAACGATATCGACGGATTTGAAAAGAGTATCCCGCGTTTCGTCCTTGTCGATCGTAGCGACTACTTTCTGGCAGCCTTCGCCGACGTCAGCTCGGAGTCAATGGCTGCACGCACGTATTTAAGTGGTGCATTTTCAAGTCACCTCTTAATAGCAAGAGAACAACTTCCATCTCTGAGGGTTACAACAACAATGCCAAAGTTGGAGCTGAATGCGATTACCCTAGCTATGCGCTTGACAGAGGCTGTGATCAGAGAACTACGCTCAGTTATCAAAATACGTCGAGTGAAGATCTTCTCCGACGCTGAAATAGTGTTGTGTTGGGTGAAGACGAAAACTACTTCGGAAAGAAGTGTCATGATCACCAACAGGCTTCGAGAAATCGATAAAATCGTGGATCATCTACAAGAGAACGGATGTAGAGATGAATTCCATCACGTAACAACAGTAAAAAACCCGGCTGGCTGTGCCACAAGAGGTCTCCACAAGGAAGAATTTGGCTCGCACATGTGGTGGAATGGTCCAAGCCTCCTTAGGGAGGCAGACTGGAATAGCAACACTATTCTGGCGGGAACCATAGATGAAGAGGGCAAGTGCGTTGCCACGACAATGTACAATGTCACCAACTTCGAGGAGGTTCAGCTGATCAGACGAAGACAAGCTAACACCTTCACTAAGGCAAAAAGGATACTGGCCTACGTCTTTCGCTTCATTTCGAATATTCGTCAACGACTAAGCCAATCCAGACAGAGCAAAATGTCGGCACGGAAGGTGACAGCGGCAAACTTCGAGTCTGTGGAACTCACTGCTGAGGAAATCAAGGCTGCAGGCGAATTCATGATTCGACATCATCAAGAGGTCGAAATCAATGAACACATCTTGCGGAAGCCCTCCCAGCTTAACGTAAAGAAGGATCACAAAGGAATATTACGTTGCTATGGAAGACTGGGAAGAAGCGATCTGAGTGTGACTGCCAAGTATCCCATTCTCATCCTGCAAAATCCTTTTTTGGCAAAGCTCATCGTCACAGAAGCCCACCAAGCGGCGCATACGGGAGTCAATCACACCGTCGCAAACATACGCCAACAGTACTGGATACCACAGCTGCGTTCTCAAGTTACGAAAGAGGTTAGATGGTGTTTTTGCTGCCAAAAGAATCAACAATTTGCCTTTCAAGTATCCGGATCAAGGTGATCTGCCCTCGAAAAGGGTCATAAGGACGAGACCTTTCGAGACGTAGGCCTTGATTACTTCGGTACACTCTTGATTGCGATAGAGCCGGGAAAACAAGGAAAGGAGTACGGATGCATTCTCACGTGTATGGTCACGCGAATGATCCATTTAGACGTGTTATCCGACCAGATCACAGTGGCGTTCCTGCACATGCTCAGACGTTTTTTCGCTCATCGAGGAATCCCGAAATAAATTACCAGCGACAATTCGCCTACATTCCTTCTCGGTAAAGACATTTTGCAAGAGTGCTATAGAACAGCCAAGACCGACCCGACAATACCAAGGGAGCTAAGCAGTAAGGAGATCAAGTGGCGCCATATAACACCGTTCGCTCCCTGGCAAGGAGGATTCTACGAAAGGCTTATCAAGTCTGTTAAGTCTTCTCTCCATAAAGTTCTAGGAAAAACGGTGCTGTGCTATGAAGAAATTTCAACAGTCATGACCGAAATCGAAGCGGTCCTGAATACTCGACCACTTTTGTATGTGGATTCAGGAATGGACCTTGACTCTAGCATTCGTCCAATCAATTTCGTCCAGAATGAAATTAAAGTCCACTTTCCATTCGACGCGACAACGGACGAGACAGAAGATCCATCATATGCCCCGCCAGACGCCGTTCCGAGCTTAAGGACAAAAATGCAAACCATTGAGACTTTGCAAAGCTCAGTCAAATCGACAGACGGATTTTGGTAAATATGGCAAAATCACTACCTCATTTCATTACGGGAACGTCATCAAGTGCACGTCACGTCGAAGAGAGGCGATGTCCGCACCCCACGGCAAGGCAGTTTTGTTCTAATCCACGATCCGGTATTACCTCGCCACTCTTGGAAAATGGATCGAATTGAGCAGCTACATCCTAACACTGAAGGAATCGTCAGAGAAGCTACAGTCCGCCTACCTTCCCATAGACGAATTCGCCGACCAGTGAATTTGTTAGTTCCTTTAGAGCTAGAAGGAACTACGGAAGGCTCAGAGGACACCTGAGACGAAAGGGGTACAACGGAATTCACAGCCAACGAAAACGGTGCACGTAATCCCCTTGAGGACCAGACGTCTCATCGCTACAATTTGCGGCCTCGAAAAGGACAGATTCTGGCGCATATAAACATCGTCGCATTGATCACCCTTGTACTGCTCAACCACGTCTGGGGAGCAGATGTGACAGAACGCTCAACTTCTCCAGTGATTCGTTGCGTCACAGGAGGAGTCGAATTGTAATCTTTTCATACGCAGGAATATCAAGTCTGTGTAGAGCAATTTTGCACAATGTCGAAAATCCGAATACGACCGAAACTGTGCCATTTCCTTCCCAAATCGTTCTACATGAACATTATGTTCGATAAAAATTCAGAACAGGGGAAACAACGCAGCTGGTTGAGACAGTTTGCCCTCCAGCACCATTTTGCGATCACATCGACTGCGTTACATGCCTAGCACTGATTTGTAATCCAGAATGTTGGCCCCTGGGAGCAATGGCAGCAACAGCAATACTCATATATCTCTGCCTCATGGGATGCTACGCGTTTCTGTACATACCATTTGTCATAGGAAGACCTCTTCGTGTGCTGAAGTTTGTTGTGAAAATTGTTGCTATGGCCTCTACGGAAGATTTTTGGAAGCACACCCATACGCCAGCAACCGTCTCGACGCCCTTGATCTACTTGAGCTTCTGGCTGTGACCACAGCTATCTTGGGGCAGAGTTGCCAGCAAGTCGACCTATTTCCAACTTCGCGACAATTTGTTATCGCGACGATCTTGGTGAAGTATGTAATGTCCAAGTGTCTGAAGTTCTCAAGATCAATCCATTCAAAAGAAATGCATGTTTCCAACTAGTTCACAACCAAAGTGCCGTTCATGAACTCAGACTAACGTGGAAATCGTTGTCATTGGAGTGTGAACAGGAAACAGTGCTGTTTACTCGCGACACATTCTACAATGTAATCGACAGCAAACGTTGTCCGCATTCTGGATCATGTACTGGCGAAAAGTGTGCCGCGATCAACAGTTCAAGTCGGCATCCAGAGCTAGCGAAAGGAAACAAGTATCCTGGACGTACGGCATGTGTAGAGTCCTGTGGAGGACCCGGGTGCGACTGCTTCTTTCTAGGTTCCGGTTGCTTGTTCTACAGGATTTATCTGAAACCAAGATCCTCTCATACCTTCCGCGTTTTTCGATGTCTTCATTGGGCAGAAGCGGTCAAGTTACGAATGGCTCACTTTGACTCGTCAAGAAAAAAGGCTAACTCATTAACGACAGAAGTAAAACCGAACGTACCAGTAAAATGGAACAACTTCACGTTCACGTTAAGTGTGCTAACTATGCCACCTACGCCCCTGCTGCAAACGTCATTCATATCGGACGGAATAAAAACAACCGTTTGGGGAGATCAAGTCAGCCCCCCACTTCAGTGCAACAGCACCTTCACGGCTGCCTAATAGCAGACGACTCCAAGTGCTATCCTGCGGAAACTAAAGCAAATTGCAGATGTCGTGACATCGAAAAACTACCATGGTTCAACAATCCACGCAATCAGTTGCCTGTAGTGACGCCATCATTAACGTTTGTTGAAACGCGAGATGGAGGAATACGAGCTATAATTCCGAGCATGATCACTTCGGAAGTTGTGATGACGCTACAAGATGATCTGCGCACGGAGGTTATAGCGGACAATGACAGATGCACTGCAACAGCAGGGCCACCAAGTGGTTGCTACAACTGTGTAAAGGGAGCACAGGTTCAAGTAAAATGCACTTCAACGAGATCCACCCAGACTGAGGTGATATGTGAAAGTGCCAGTTTTACAGTACCATGAGGCCGGTGTCGAAATTACACTTCATTTTGCCCTCCAGGAAGCGCAAATACATCAAATATGGTCGATCTCTTGTGGTTAAGTAAGGAACAGTTTCGACATTGACGGAATCCTAAAATATCCCCATTCCGCCTCGGAAGTGATTGAAAGATGGATAAATGGAGAATCAATCACATTTTTCAATATTAAGTAGCCAGATTTTTTACACATCGCTCAATTCTTCTTTCAATGGTATAATAAAAAAGGATAAAGGACGGCGTTACTCAATCGCTTCTGGGATGGGCCAGCGCATTCTACTTCTACGGGATGTCGTGGAGGCGAAATGAATCCGTATGTGGCCATACAATGAATTGCGGTGGCCAGCCGATGAACAAGTCAGTGCTTTATCCTTCCCAGACGAGTCCGGTGCCAATTCACCGACCCCAGAGGGATGGAAGGCTTGATTAGCCTGGGCGGGAAATCCGAACCAGGAACCTGGTATCGGGTGCACGCGACAGTCGCGCCTCCTCTGACTGCGCCACACGCGCCCTCTCCTCTCCCTTCAATGGTACAAAACATTAATGGCTACCATCGTTATTCTGGTCCTATGCATTGGATTCACTTATCTGATCGTCATTTCTACAGGTCCACGGATTGTCTTCTGGCTGGTATTCCAAGCAATAAAACTTTTTCGATGTCTGCTTCGCATGTTTTTTCGTCTTATACAATAGCTTTTTGCACTTTGTTCTGTTTCGGCACTCGACGTCATACCAAGCACCTATGAAATCCTGCACGTGGTCGCTTTTTCGTTTCAAGTGACGCCAACATGCTGCATGAGCCCTCTATGCACGAAACTTCTAGTTCTCTACTCCATGGAAACGGTCGTCTCTCAATGGTCAACTTTTTCTTTCAGAATGGATCCTCGAGATCTCGCTGGATGCCCACCCTCTTTAACGCGCATGGTTCTGGAGCCTAATTCATCAACTGAGCGCTCAATGTGGTGATGAACGAACTCCGCAGGCAGGTCACATTGACGGCATCACGTCAGAATGATTGGTACAACCTGATGCACAGTACCACACTTGGTAAGATGGAGACAGCAGAGAGACTGCAAATTCTCAATCGCTTTCTGCTGGACGCACATCTCGCGAAGGAACGCCATCTACGTCTTGGGACTCGCTTCGTCTTCACTGATCGCCAAAACGTACCTGCTCGCGAGCAGTGGCTGACACAACCCGGAGGCATGTGGAGGCAAGCACTCATTGAACTGGTCGAGCGAGATATCCGCCCTCTGGAAACCACCACCAAAGAGGTAACTGAGTACCTCGAGCTCGATGCGCGAGATATAAGAGCTCGCCGTAGAGAGCTAGATGCGGCGAACATCCTCGAAAAGACAATGCAAGAAATGCAGAACTGTCTGAAGAAGACCTCAAGTTCGCAAGAAGCACCAACATCGCAGCAGCAGGATGACACCATTGGAGATCGGCTGCACAGAATTGATGCGTTGGAAAAGGGAATATCTGGATCTGGATCAAGCCTTCATATGGTTGTACGTCAAGAAGTTCCTTCGGTCATGGTCGAGGACTCAATTGCGCAGAAACCACTGCAAAAGACGGCCCACCAGAAGGTATCTTCAGCTCAAGTGAAGGATATCTGTGTACAAGAATCCGTTCAAAAGACTATCAACAAGGAAGTTTGTTCTGCTCAAGTAAACGTCAACGTGCTGGAATCCGTTCAGAGAACGGTTCGCCAAGAGGTGCCCTCGGTCCAGGTCGATGGTTACAAAATCAAGGAGAAGGGAAAGAAGACAGAAGCCGGCGAGTCAAGTGCAAAGCTTCTGGCAAAGGAGCTTATGTCATCAGCTAAACTCGACGACTTAAACGAAAATCGGCAAGATACGCTGGAGACCGATGAGCAGTACTTCAGTCGCCTGCAAAAAGGAACAAGTGAAGAGCAGGAAAGAAGGAAGGACACTCCTTGTACGTTGGCAGAAGAGCACAAGACCAAATCGGGCACTAAATTGTCAAGTGACGGACACGAAGTCAAGTCAAGCTCAAAACAGTCAAGTAACGGAGATCAGTAAACACACTGGAAAAGCAAGCGAGTGATGACTAGAAGATACCGTCCAGCTCAAAGCAGTCAAACAATGGTCAAGTCATCCCAGTTCAAAGAGGTCAAGTGAAAGGAAGGACACCTCATCGGGTTCGAAGCGATCAAGTGTCAGAGAATCACTGGAACGCGCAAAAAAAAGAACAAAATCAGCGAGAACCGCGAGATCCATCAAAAAGTGGCGGTGAACCTTCTCTAAAGAAGGTTAAGTCAATCGTGGTCAAGGTACAAGTCCCTGACAGGCAGCAGAGGATCGACACTCTAAGAAGAGAGATAAACGAGATGGAAAGTGCTTTGGCCAAGTTTCCGTACAGGAGATTAGAGGCTTCATTCCCGGAATACATCCCAATATTGATTGCGTATTCTGTACGGATAGAGGAAGGCAGTATTCAGATTCGTGCCCAAGATTCACCCAGGGACAACTCAGACGTCGAATTCTGGAAAGCTTCAATCGATGCAAAACGTGCCTCCAGTTTTGCCGTAATCCAGGGAACTGTGACTCAAGTGAAGGACGCTGGTACTGCCGTCAAGTTCAAGGGACAATTTTTGCAAGTGAAGCGCCACCAAAAGAGAACAAACAGTATCGAGCCGTGTGCACTGTGCCAGATGCGAAACAACGACTTCAAGACATCCTGTAAGAAAAAAGGAGGCAGCTGAATGAACTCCTCGAACAGGCCCCTCACATCCCTGAGAGGGGGAGTGTCGAGAACGACTATTTTTGTAGTATTAGTTGGTAAAATGCTTATTTGTGTTGTTGTGAACAGATAGTCAACCATTATGTGCCTTAGTTCTAGCCTTATATGTATCAGCTTTAACCGTTATGTGCTTTAGCTTTCCGTCTAAATCGATCAAAGTTCATGTTATTGTTCTCAGTGCGTGCCTCGCAGCTATCAGACGGTCCGACCGGAATGCGTGGAGGCGAGCTCCTCCTTTTACGATTAATGCTCACTGCCGCTCGAGCCAACCGGCTCGTCAGTCAAGTTTCCTCTATTTTTCTTTCAAGATTTATTCGCTGTCTCTCCTTCAAGTTCCTTAGCCATGATACTTCAAGTAGTTAAGTAGTCAAGTGGAAGCAAGGATTTCCTAAGGTTATTCTCAAGGTTTTGGTGCTATTTCATCTGTAATATCATTTGTTCGTCATCGATTTATTGTAATGCTTGTAAAGTGGTTTAATTACCCAAGTTTGCTTCTACCGACTCGTGTACTTGTTAACACCGCATGACGTGATTTCTTGAGACCATCTGAGGCGAGCAGTACTCAAGTCGAACGTAGCTAACTGGTCAAGTTCTAGTCAAGTCGGACTTTGGCCATTACCTCGAACACACACATACCGAGCGTCAGAGAGCCACCCTTCTGCGACAGGACGACTGTTCTGTAAACCTTCGATTTGAGGCGGTATTGTCCTGTCGCAAACCACCCCAGTCAGAGAGCGCCATTTGGACCAGGCTGCACTCACACGCGCATTCACCTCCAACTTTAGGCTGCCATCGGACGTAACCCTTGATCCAAGATACTTGGAAGATGTCACTCGTGAGAGCTCAGTATCATTGATCTTGATAGATCCGAGCTCATTCACATCCGTCGTCCTGTATTCCATCTTTTTGACGTTCAGCTTGAGTCCGAACAATGCCAAGCGATCGCACCACGCCTGTGCCTGTCGCTCGAGTTCGGTTTTTTCTTCACATGCAAGCTTGACGTCGTCAGCATACAGCAACGTCCAAGGTGCCGCCATTTGGAGATCTCGTGATATTGCATCCATCACGACGACGAAGAGCAGTGGGGATAGCGCAGATCCCTGATTCACCCCTACAGAGATTGGAAACTCCATCGAGGTGCCTGCTGGTGCTCGCACTCGGCTTACTGGGCACGAGAAGAGGATGCGCACCCACTCAATAAGCTCTTCAGGAACGCCGTGCCGTTACAACGCGTACCATATAACTTCTCGCGGAACGCGGTCGAAGGCCTTCTCCAAGTTCATGAAGGCATAATGCGCCGGCTTCTGCGTCTAGCGGTGCTTTCTAGCAAAAGACGAACTGCGCGAATGGCATCAACAGTGCCACAGCCAGAAACGAAACCACACTGATTCGTGGAAAGCTGAACGATATCCCGGATACGTCCATCGATAATTCGCTCGAAGATTTTCGTGGTGTGCGAAAGAAGGCGAATTGGACGGTAACTAGCGCAGTTCGCAGGACTGCCCTTCTTCTTCCAAATCGTCGCGCTTTGCTGCCTGCTCTCGGGCACTTTCTTCTCAGCAACAACCTGATTGAAAAACTCTGTCAGCCAGTCAGCAGGGCACCAGCCCTTCGACTTCCACAGGTCGGCTGGCAGGTCATCGGGACTAGTGGCTTTGCCTGACTTCATCTTCTTCAGGGCTTCGCTCACTGTGATCTTCTGAACGAGACCGTATACAGGAGATGCAAAAGGAATAGCAGGATGGTCAGATTCAACATTCGAGATTTCCTCGAAGTAGTCGTGCCATTGCTTCACAGCTCTCTTACGATCCATCAGAAGACGTCTGTTGTCGTCGTTAATGCCAAAGAACTTCTCGATGTCTTCTGCTTGACGACAACGAGCATTGGCGAGTCGGTAAAGATAACGCTCAGCATCGCGCGTTTCCAACTTTTCGCTTACATCAGCGTAACAAGCGGCTTTAGCAGCGACCACTGCCTTCTTCGCCGCTTTCTTCGCTTCTCGATAATTCCACCAATTATTGACTGTTTTATCACCGATGAATACGTGATAGAGCCGTTTCTTTTTTCGGACTTTCTTTCTGACATCATCAGTTCACAGCCATGCCTGCTTGTCGATCCAGCGTCGTCCAGGCTTCGTTGTGCCGAGTTCGAGGCGTGCAGCCCGGGTTATCGCATCGGTAGCATCACTCCAGGTTTCGTCGACAGTTGTCACCGTCGGCAGCCGAATGCGAGAAATAACTGCCGCTTCCTTCTCTTTCAGTCGCCACCATTTGATTCTAGCCGATCCGCACCGCTCGGCCTGTTTACAACTGGAAGGTGTGATCTTGAGCGATCAGATCAGTGGACGGTGCTGCGTGGCAACCGTCTCATACGGCACGGTCTTCGCGTCTGTGACAAAGCATGGCCGCGGCCTGCTCCGGTTACGATCCTTCACAACCACAAAGTCTAGTTGAGACTTGGAGTTCCCACTATAATATGAGATGAGATGGGAGTCGCGTTTTCGGAAGACGGTGTTCATAATGGAGAGGCTATGCGATTCCGCATACTCAAGTATACGCTCACCATCGGCGTTGCGTGACCCATAGCCAAAGCCACCATGACAGCTGTAACCATCGTTCATTGCTCCGACGTGACCATTAAGGCCACCTGCCACAACAATCATATCTTCTGACGGCACTTCCGCTGTCTTCTCGTCAAGCAGGGAGCAGAACTCGTCCTTGGTTTGTTCGGAACAGCCTGTCTGCGGAGCATACGCAGAAAAGAAATGGCATCGTCGCTCTTCTACGGCGACAACAATCTTCACCAAGCGGTCATCGAAACGTTCTACGCTTGCAATCGCGTCACGGAAACGTTCGGAGACGATCATACCGACACTATTGGTGGTCCTGGGACTGCCTCACAAAACGGCCTTGAAGCCACGGCCAATGTCCCTTGACTTGCAGCAGGACCAGCTGGTCTCCTGCACCGCACAGAAGTCTATCTTCCTTCGCTCCAGTGCTTCTACCAACTCGCACGAGCGGCCCATCAACGTACCCACATTCAATATTGCTACGCGGGTCTTGCCTACGTTACGGGACTTTCGGACTAGCTCAGTTGTCCCCGATGCCGTACTCGCATCAGGGACCCTCGCGCATTTTTCACAGTCGCCGGGCTTTTCGAGTGCGCGTCGGCTCCCGCGGACGCCGTAGCATTATCTCGAGCGCTCCGAAACGTCATTAACCATATGATGTGACACAAAATGTTCGTAGGCCGGCCTGTCACTAGGGCCTGTCGCTTGCATTCGAATGTCCGTGTTTGGCTCGGCTCGCAGAAGCAAGCAGTTTCCAGTGGCACCACGTGGAGGAACGGACATCGCCACCAAACTGTTCATGTTTAGTAATACGAAATAAGTAGTAACAATCTACAGCATGCAAATCAGTCATTTTTTTCTGAATAGATGCCTTTCTATTTAGTTTTAATGCAACTTGAAAGTTGGGATAACTTCGATCTCTATATTACTATATCAGGATGTCTCCATGATTTTCAACTGTGCTGCTTAATAACAAATATGAATCATGAAAGTTAAAAATCTGGGAGTGCTAAGCAAAGAAGGGAGGTAGCGCTTAGTTTCCCTGAAACATTCATAATAAAGGCAAATGATGTAGGCTGGTCATAACTTTTTGAAAGGCCCTATAAGACGAACATTTGATCTGACTCTCTCGAAACTAATGGTAAGAAATGCTCCATCTCCTTCCGCAAACAACATGTAACCTTGAGGGAGGGTGGTTTGTTTGCGGTATAATTTTTCTTTGGCCATTGGGATCATTATATCGAAGAGTCAACACATTTAGAGGAGTGATTTTTTTTCAGATATCGATAATGGTTCCCATCTTCCGGTTGATATCGAGGCGCTTGGCTCTGGTCCTGTGCAGCACTTTGCTGCCCGTATCAAGGAATGCTCATCCCGACAATGGAAGCAACTTTGGAAATAACAGGAAAGGACGAACCAGGATGGAAGCGAAATGAGCTTGGTTTAGCGCCAAATAGCTCGATCTACCTTTGTCGCCGAAGCATATTTATCAGATCGGTAATGAAAGCAAACGATTAATTACAGTACTCGTTTAATGCTTGGTCTTGAGCGCCTTCTTCTTAAATGGAGGGTTTTTGTCGAGGTGATCCATGAAGCATTCCCTGATCTCGTTGAACGACTCTACGCAGAAGAGGTAGTCGAGGTAGTTGGTGGGCACGCCATCGTGTGCTGAGCAGTACTCGAGACACTTGCCTTCGACCCCTTTGCCCTGAAATGTTCTCGCTTACGATTAGGCTGAAGCCGCTGAGGGCAGAACTGCCTCTAGAAGTTGTGGAGAAGCAGAATACGACAGACATCTGTGAAATCGCACCTTGCAGCAGTCCGTATGGTCGTGGCGAAGCGAAGCACAGTCCCACATGTTTCCAACAGTAGGACCCCTTTCTTGGCAGGTGGACAGGTAGTTAAGGATCTGAAACGCAATTCGCCTAAGCCTTTAACCAAATGACGAAAACGCTAGATCTTCCTGAACTCTTAGGCGCTCATGTAATACATTTGAAAGAAACTACTCCTAAATGATGATTTTTGCTCAACTCAGGAGATGGTACGAGGGGACAGACGAAAGAGGCGCCGGCTGCCACGTACGTCTTGGATGGTTCAGGCCAGTGCAAACTACGCACTGAAATTGCACCCCGTCTAACAAGGGCAGCCCATGAATGTCTCAAAGATTCTCAACGAGTCCTATTTGGTCTTGTAAGGCATTGGACGTGGATCACAGACTTGTGTGTCGTTTTTGCTACGGGCCACTGGGTGGTCCGAAAAAGGCAAAAATGGTATCATTTCAGAGCGGGCTGACAAGGCATAAGTGGCACCTTGAATAGCCCTTTCGTGCTCAGAACTTAACATGCAGGACGTTTGGAGCTCAAACTAAACTTTGATTATAGTAGTATGATAATTTACGATGTTTCCTAGACGAAGCTGCAAGGTACATTCAAGTGATTCATTCGCATCGACGGGTGCAGCGGCTGGATGGCCGAGTGGATAGCAACGACTTACGGGATTCGGTCGAGGGTTCGACTGCGAAGGGGTTTAGGGGATTTGCTAAGCTAAGTGGTCTGTTCCCATTTTCACAAAAGAGAAGAGTACATTTTGGCTTCCGTAGGATACCGTATCATCAAGTAGCGGTGAATAAGGGTGACGACGTCGCGACCATCGATTTCGCCCTGACTTCGCTTATACGATTATTTAAGCTGCCGACCACGAATCTGTCGTTTTCTTCCAAATTTTCACTTTTCTCGCACTACTTTGCATCTCAAAGTCGAAGGTTGGAAAATAACATTAGAGAAGACCACACTGGAGAAGAAAGCGATCCTATTAACGTAGACAGCGTTATCCACCCATATCTACCGTGGCCTACCGTAATCGACCGATATTTTAAAAATAAATATGATATCCGTTATCAGCACCCTAAATATAATAACACGGGCAATGTTTGAGCGAAATTCTTTCTTTCGAACTGTCCTCGACCTCTGGTGTCGTGAAAGGCCGCAGTGCGGATTATTCTGGTACACCCCTTTACTTACAGATACCCATCCTAACCTTCCGTAGTCTATCTTTTCACCAAAAATGTTTGCCGGATTGGTGATCTGCACTCCAAGTAACCCTATAGGTGAATTCTGGACGAATTTTTTTGACCTCGTTTTGAGTTGAGGGAGTGAGTGCAAGGGCTCCTATCACTCTATCTACCCTATCTCTTAATCACCCGAATGTACCCTGCAGCGTCGTCTAGTAAACGTCGCAAATTACCATATTACTATAATCAAACTTTAGTTTGAGCTCCGATCCTTTTGTAGGTTAAGTTCTGAGCACGACAGGGCTGAGCCGTTACAGGTGTCACTTTTGCCTTATCAGCCCGCCCTGAATAGATACCATTTTTTCCAGTTGCCCTACAAGACCATACAGGTCTAGTTAAGAAACTTTAGGGTAATTTCAAGGGCTTCCCTTTTAAGGAAACTGCGTGGTGCACACCGCAAAGAGACTGGTTAGCACCGTTCTTTATCGTCTAACCTGCATCTTAGGCTAAAAGCCTTGATCAGACCCAAATATTGCTTCTGGTATTTATTGGCTCAAAACGAATTTACTAAGGTTTTTAGCGTACATTTTCTACTTTTTGAAGATGTCTTGAAACCATTCTTGTGCATAAATTTGCCGGCAATCTTGGGTTTGATTGTGATAGCTCGACGTCAGCTGTGGCTAGCGGTGGCTGTATGACCTAATGGAACGCGTATGCTCTAGGTGGTCATTTGATTGGACGATCAGTGATGAAGCGTAATCTACTACTTGTTACTGTGTTTGTGATTTGTCTTGTTGTACTTGTACTTATATTGTGTCATCTCCTTATTCATTACAGCGTATGAACCGTGTGCAAAGTCTCGTGAATAAAATGAATGAATAGAAGAATTTCCAATGGGTCAGTATTACCATGTGCCAAAACGGAACAAGATTGTCGACTAGAGCTAGTTCCGGCGTACGCTATGAATTGAACTAAGCAAAGGAGGCACACTGAGCACAACTTCAATTCAGGAAAGCGGCGGTTGCATGACCGTGCAGTTAACCGGACCAATTGTAGACTAGACTAGGAAATTGGAGAGGGATGGACTTCTCTTCATGGAGGCGACACTTGTTACGCTTCATCAACGACCTCATTAGCTTTTTAAACACAATGCGTTCCATTATGTTGTTCGGCCTTCTAAAAATGACTAGAAAAAGGCATTGTGAAGTTTCTCTTTAACCTCTGTCGACCTTTTCTCTGAACGTTTATGCATCATCATATAGGTCTTCACTGCGCACTCCGCGCATGCACGAACTGAATAGCAAGTGATGCTTTATAGCTTTGAAATAGATACACGGACTCACGTTGGTCTGTGAGATGGCATTGAAGTCACAGAATTTGTTGACGCATTCTTTGTCAGCATCCTTCAGAGTGGCACAGCACGTCTTCAGTTTTTCGTTCGGGGTCATCTTGCCAGCGACGACAGCCAGGAAGGCGAATAGGAGCACCAACCTTACCATCATCCTGAAAGTGACATGGTAACCGTAAATTCCGGAGGACTGAGTTCGAGGATTCAAGCAATGGGAAGGCCGCTGATGTGGCAACGAATGTACGAGATGATAGGGTGGCGAAAAGTGATTGGTAGCGTTTATCTATGAGTTTCTGGGTCACCACGGCGTTGGATAATGGATGGTTGGGCGGAACAGTGGTCCGCATCTCGAACAGCACTTATCAAGGTTATCGCCGCGGATCCACTTTTTCTCACGAAAATCGGCGATCAAAGCAGCTTACAGAGCCCGCTGTGAGGAGGTTTTTCTCTGGAAGCACCTGGCTTCACGCGGATGCCGCTCTTTGTCCACGCCTGCAGCGACAGCTGCTAAATTCCCCTTCGCACTCTCCTGGAACACGGTTCCCCTCAATCACAGTGGACAGCTATCAAAGAAACGCCGATAAAAACTGCCAATGTGACGAGGTAAGAAGCTGTCACGAAGGAGTGCTTTTGCAGAAGCATCGGCTCCTTTTCCTCTGCGACTAAGCTAGTTTAGTCAAGTTTAGTATTTAGCAAAAGCAGTTTAAGGAAGGTTCTTCGGCGCAGTTTTTGTAGCATAAACTTCCATATATAATAAAGCAATAAACAGTTGAAACACTCATGTAGATAGAGGTTTTGTGGAAATTTACTTTGCTAACATACATATAAACGTAGGTCTTGCAGAAATTGCTATGCCGGTAAAGGGAATATAGAAACAGTGTCATAAGTAGATAAGAGTTGAAGTAATTGTGGCGTAAAGATTAATACTGTAAAAATACTCCAATGTGTAACTGTATTGTGCAAATAGGATAATTAATATAAAATTAAATTATTAAATAAAAAGTAAATAATAAAAATAAAATGTGAAAATTATAACACCTCTGTTCTTCACTGGACGGCATAAAAATCTTCGCTGTTGACGATTGCTCAGTAATAGCGAGATAATCACTCTAAGTCCGGTTAATGTTTTGGCACTGAGGCATAATATTACCTTGTTGAGTTGTCGTTAAGTGATGCTGTGCACCGAGATAGTTACAGCACTTTATTCGGCTTACGTTTCGGCGGTTTCGCCTGAGTTCGCCTTCTGCGATTGATCTTGAGGTTTCGCGATGCGATCCAGAATACCTCTAGGGTTGTCCGCGCGGACAACCCTAGAGGTATTCTGGATCGCATCGCGAAACCCCAAGATCAATCGCAGAGACGAGTGCGTCGCGGTGACGCAAGAACTGGCACTCTTTGTCGGCCTCTGTGGGTTTTGACCTAGTGTTATGCCCTTGGAGGTCATTAGGGTAGGTGTCCCTAGAGCTTAATCATTCACCAACGTTCACCTCCGTCTGTCGTTGACTGGTGGAGCTCCTCGGCTTCCACCACAAAGGTTAGCCCTTCGTTGTTTCTCCACATCGCTTTCTTCACTCTATTGACCTTTGAAGGTCTTTCTGTAGTATTAAATGACCTTTGGGGGAGTAGTTCTTCAAATGTTATTTGGAATCTTCCAGGCTATGACGAACGCGAAACCGCCAAAACGTAAGCCGAATAAGTGCTGTAACAATCTCGGTGCACAGCTTCAACAACTCAACACGATACATCATGCCGAGATTCATGGAAAGTCGAACATGGAGTCGTGATATTACCACAGGTGGAATTTCACTAACCGCTTCTGATGTTACCGAAGTCCCATCGACTTCGGAAACACTTGTCGCCTATCGGCACCCTTATCGAGTAAAACTTGAAACACGTAACACGACGTTGACTCAGGGTTCTCTTCTCTTTTTGTTAGGGTAGTGGCTATGTGGAGTTGACTGAATACCACGTCTTTCAGGTGAAAAACATCTGATTCCAGGATGCCAAGTACTGCAAGTTTGCATAGCGTCTAGATGAGCACCGCAGATTGCAATGAAAAATGTCAGTGTAAAACTAGTACTCATAGGCGAGCTAATTTTTCAAGGTGCAAGAAAATGCCGTCGAACATATATTGAACCAGTTACATGGTTTGACTCCTTTCTTAGGCTTATGAACATAAACCGTTGATTCGCACTTTCCTTTCCTACGGTGTGTGTCCATAACGCCACTTTTCTCATCTCAAGTTTTTTTCAGGGTACCATTCGGCGGTAGCAGCGGACCTGCTATAACGGAATTCAGAGCGTTTGATTAGCGGAGCAATGCCTTTCTCTGTCAGACGTCGTACCTCCTATACCCTCCTTCCTTCTGCGGCCTTAATTCTTGATACACCTGTATCATTTCTTCTTTATTATTTTTTGCTGATTTGTGGTCGCTTTCTGCCTTTATTTGCTATGTTGTTTGTGATTCGTTCTTTCGGCGTTGTACTATTTAAATGTGTCCAATTGTAAATAGATAAATAAAAGTTCATGGCATTTTCATTTATTTATTTTACTCAAATAAGTGTAATCAAACCAGATACGCTGTTGCATGGGCCAAGTCGTAGAAAACAGGGGTGGCCGGTTACGTAATGCACCTCGCAGACACCCACTGGACAAGAGCCGTCATCGACTGGATTCCGGCAGGGCAATTGGACGCCCACGAACGCGTTGGTCGGACTCCTCCGTGGAAGCCGTGAACGAACGATATGACGCTCCGAGCGAGGAGAATCCATTGGAGCACTCTGGCACGCGGCAGAGGAGACGCTACTGGCGCCGGCTTGAGTAACCCGATGATCAACGGAACGATAGGTGATACAGATACTCAAATAAGCTTATCTATCTGCTTATTTGTTATTTGTTATCTCATTATTATACGTTTAGTTGTATTTTGTACTTTTCTTATGAAATATGCTTTGAAATCAATGCAGTTTTAGCTGATCGGCCAAACTAGAACTGGACGTTCAAGTATAAAGGTGTAACTATGTTGTTAAATGTAACAGTTTCAGAATGCTCCACAAAGAAAGAGTAGATCCGATCGCAACTCTACTGATTGCAAGACCTGTGCTTAAATACAAGCATTGCGCACATAGTGTGGGCTGTCACTTAAACGCCTGTAGCTGCGCCTTTTATTTCAGCTGGAACATCTAAATCATAGCCACAAAGACCTACATGAATTCGCCCCCTAGAGTGCTGGAATTTCCCAATAACGAACACGCATTTGTGGCAATAAATGGACAGGCATTCTATTGATGTAAGGCAGCCCATTGAAAGGCGTGGAAACAGTGAGATTGTGAGAGTTGGTGAAGTTAAAACCGACTGTCTTCACTAGTCTGAGTTGGTCACTATCTACTATTTTATTTAAGCTGTTAGGTTATTTCATGGTTTTTGGGTGCACTTCCACAATAACCCTGTCAAGAATCCCGCGTTGTTCCTATCTGCGCTTTCTCTCCTCCCACGTTAACGATAGGCGGATATGCCCTTGAATGTAACAGGGAGGCGTAGTCGTGGAGCAGGCCTCAATGCAATTTGCTGGAACTTGCTTGTTGGTAGAACGATTTTAAGAAGACAAGGTTTATTTTTATTGGCCTTCCCCTTGCAATCTACTGAAATGCGGGCACATCCTATACTAAGATAAGACATTCGGAGAACATTGTTCAGGGACATGTAATGCTACAGTCAATCTCTCAATTCCTTGATGTGATTACCTGCAGTCATACGACCCCCTCCCCCACTCTAGCGCCAATTTATTTGCAGGCACCCTCACTCCTCATCCTCGAGCAGTCAAACTCCGGCAAAAATTGATATTCACATTGATTGATATTGACTAAAATTGATGAAAATGGTACTGAGCGTTTTGGTCCTCCGAAGAAAGGTCTCTTTGTCAGAACACAGGATTCCTACCGCCTCCAATACCATGTTGAACAGAAAGATTTTTCCATGCGGGACCGCTCTAGCTGTGACGAATTGGCTAACCGTCCCCAACAGACAAACAAGCAATAGAACGACACTTTCAAGCTACAATCAACAATATCGATCGATATTGGCCTAGAAACTTTCCACCTGCACTGAAGCACTTCCGTCGGCTTAATATTTTATTTATTTATTTATTTATTCAATCACATGACAGTGCGCTGAATACCAAGCCTTAAACACAAACATTAGAAACGAACGACAGTAATAATGACAAATTATTAACCAAGCTCTAAATTCAAGAACAAACTTATGAAATAAAACTCAATAAAGAGAAAAAAAGAAGCACGGACTGTAATTTGAGTTTTTTATGTAGAATAGCAGCAAATGTCATGTCCTAAGAAATTCACAACATTTGTTTGTTTGTTTCGCCAAGAGTAGCCGCTTTGTTTCATCTTAATAAAAGTAAATAATTTATAAAAGCTCTAAAAAACATAAGAGGCCAAAGCAAAAAAGCTTCCGTAAAGACATCTTGGTCGTCAGCTGTAAGTGCGCTAGGTCTACGACATTCTACACGCACGATTCCTGTATCTCAAGGGCCTCTTTAAATTGATACGCACGCCGGGCGATGGCGTAGAAGGGAGGCACTCGTGTTTGAATACACATGTCGATACGGTTTAACACAATCATTCAAAATTAAAATACATGTAGACTAAAGACTAAATTATAATTCTTTCAATCACAAGGAACTACTCCTTGGCAACATAAACACAAACTTTATGTGTGGAGAAGTATAATAGAAAGAGTCAAAAAGATAACCAACAATGCAGAACTTCAAAACTTATTAAAAACAAAGCTAACTTCGAAAAAACATACTAACCAACAAATCGGTCAGTGGTAGTAAAAGCATCAGTCCTGAAAATTGAGCGGAATTTTGAAGCAACACAAGAAAAAACATTGGTGAAGGGCATAAACAGATTAGGCCGAATATCTGGTGACGTGGAGGAGATTTCAACATGGTCAATCATTCCAAACCCATTCAACGATTACTAGATATAGACAAAACTGTTACTAAGCACAGTTCGCGTGGACGGTTGCCATGGAACCTCCCTTTCTACTGAAGGACATCTGTAACTACTCTTGAGGAAATGTGAGCCATAGCAAATTCGCTGGTCACTCTATGCATCAAGAGCTGAAAAAATAATAATAACGAACACCTAAACAGTAGTCGAAAATATAAACAATTTTAGCCTGCTTCGCTGCACAGAACACTCGCTTTCTGCAAAACTACTTTTCTCCAGAGACAGTATATATTTCTTAACACAAGGACTTCAAACTGTCGAACAATACTCCAGCTGAGGCAGGATGTATGTGTTATACAGTCTAACCAATAACTTCACATCATTGTATTGAACGCTCCTAAGAAGGGTAAAAACGATGACATTGCTTTTCCTACAGTAGCTTCCACATGCTTGTAGAACTTCAAAGAAGCATCGATAACAACGCCCAAGTCTTTCACATAATCCTCCTGTCTTATTGTAACCTCATTAAAGCTGTAGGAGGGTGTTGGATAAGGTCCTAAATGAAGGTATATTGTTTTTTCCAAGTTAACTGGAATCTTTCACTTACTAGACCACTACATCATCACTACATAGTATAGAGAGTGAGATCTGTTTATGTATCAAATTTTGATTCGAAGAATTGTAAGCGCAGTGAATTCTTATATCGTCTGCGAAGACTTTTACCTCCAGAGTTGGAGGCACTTTCTGAATTTGTGGCAAATCACCGCTGATTATATACTGAAAAAAGCAGAGGTGAAACGACTCCACCTTGAGGTACTCCACTAGAGCATTCATAACTATCAGAATAACAGTTCCCAATCTTTACCATCATGTGTCGCCCATATAAACAGGAGAATAACCATATCGAAAGTAGCTCGGAAATACCAAGTCTAGTAAGATTTTGAAATAGCAACCTGTGAGATACTCTGTCAAACGCTTTAAATGGATCAAAATAGATAATATTAACCGACTTTCCATCGTTCAGTGCTGTGTGCCAGTCATATAAAGATTCACAAATCAACGTTTCCGTAGAAGCTTCTAACGTGAAGCCGTGCTGCTCTTCTGGAATTATGTGATGCTTTATAATCCAGTCGCTCAACTTATCCCGCACTATTCTTTCCAAAACTCTTTCGGAAGTAGGGCTTATGCTGATGGGTCTAAAGTCCGAAAGTAGACATGCAACACTATTTTAGGGAGAGGCGTAAGTATGGAATCTTTCCAATTCTCCGTAACTTCACCTAGAGCTAAAGAAATGTTGAAAATCATAGCTAATGGGATCTATCTATGAAGTGTTGTTTTTGTACTTTCTACGGAGAGCATGAATGAAGGTGATTTGCACAAAAGTCACATTGGATAAAGGATTCTACTGAATCTGGATTTTTCGCGAGTTCCATCATGTCGATTACCCGGTCGAGAGCTGTCAGTAGTTGTATAATTATCTAGATGTCTACAGGAGATCGAAGCATCTCACCTTGAAGTTGAATTGAATCTTGTAGCAGAATATCTTGTAGTAGAATAGAATTTTTTAATCTGCACTTAACCTGACGCTGCTCGCTGCTCCCCTGCTTTCTGAAGTTGAATCCAAAGCGAATTGATAGTGCACATTTTGCGCGTTGCCCAAGAGGTGTGTTGCTCGCGAGTGGCATGGCTTTGATTTGTTCGTGTAGAAGAGCGCGTAGAATATGCGTGTGTTAGGTGTATTTCAGAATCCTTGGTTTCATATTGCAGGATTCCGAATAGTTCGCCCTTAAATTTTCAGAAAAAAATATAAGGCTTCGTCTTTAAGTTTTCCGTCAATTTATAAAGACTTGGTGATGGTAAGTACACTGGAGTTGCTGTGTACGACTGTAACAAATAGCCAGAACTCCAGAAAGGGATGCATATTCCCTGATCACTCTAGGAGTTCGAACGATAGGCGCCTGTTGAATTTGTTCAATACGTAATTAGGTGGCATCGCACAAGTTCCACGAGCTGCACAAACGGCATTGAAGAAGCGGCTAGTAACTGGTGTTGCGCTTTCCAGTTTCCGTTTCGTTCTGAAATGTACGAGTTGCAATTCACTACCTCGAAGGGAAGATATCAAGTACATGTGCGGAGAACGACGTACGTTCCGATCTGTTCTCTCCTAGTAGATGCTCGCTCACTCCATGTGCAGCAGCCATCGTTAAAACAAACGCGCCCTCCCGTGAGAGCCGGTTTGTTGCTTGAGTTAAATGGAGCGAGGCTAACCTTTTCGTGCTTCACAAAGCCTTGCAAGTGAGATTGGAACTATACGTAGTCCACCGCTTACTCCTTCATCTTCTTTGCATTGCGTTTCTACCATATTCTGGTATGTTCTTTGTCAACGAGATTTGGGGGGGGGTGGCCTAAGTAAAACTCACACCTGAAAAGCTCGTCATTCAGAAATCCAAGAATATCAACAGTTTGACGCTTGTTTTGTGTCTGCGGGTCTTTGGTTAGTCCTACTCGGGTACAGCTTGTGCGTATGCCTGTCCTTTTCCGTGCTTTCCTCAATTGAAAGAATAATGGATTGGTCCAATTTATTGATTTACTCAAGCTTCGAGTAATCGTGTGATGCATTTCTTGGTTTGTTTAAACTCCGAGTAATCCAATGTTCGATTGAGCCAACGTATCAAATAATATTGACTTGTTCCATAATTAATGTTACTTTTCACTATGGCGTGAGTTGTCTATTTTATGTAGTAATGAATTAATCTCGATCTCGGGCCGCTTGTCGCAGGGCCACGTGGCGCGTCCCCGGGTGGTGGATAGGGGAATTAAACGCGAACCAAATGCGACCGTGTACTGCCCAGAGACGCAGGTGGGATGCAGGGGATGGACTCCTTGCTCCTGCTGTGTCGGGTCGACGCGTTCCTTGTGCGTGGGAGCGGCATGTTCGCGCACAGTGTGCGCGGATGTGTCCGTGACTGTGCGGATTGTAACTGTGTCGGCTCGGCCAAAAGCTTGCACTCGGTAGACTGGGAGTACATGTAAGGCGATTCGAGGCCGCCTTAAGTCTCGCCCCGTCCCTTCGGGCAGTCTGGCTGGCTGCCCGGAGTATCCCGCCCGCACGACAGAGCCCGACTAGCTACCCGTGTGTATTCAAGTCAAAAACAGCAGCACTAAAGGGCCTCATTCCCCTGACCCCGAAAGAGCCCCCATTTCTGCAGCGATGGGAAGGACGAGTACGGAGAGGCTGCTAAAATCTCAGGGCCTAACCAGGCTGCGTAAATTGAGAAGGACTAGGATGACGATCTGTACTTACAACGCCCGCACGCTTGCATCGGAACCATCCGTCGAGGACCTGATGATGCAAGCCAGGAAGATCAAGTACGACGTCATCGGACTGGCCGAGACGAGAAGACACCACCCCCTACACGCCGCCTACGACTCCGGAGAAGAACTGTTCCTCGGAACATGCGACAGCAGGGGAGTAGGCGGCGTTGGTGTCCTCGTCAACACGCACTTGGCCATGAACATCGATTCGTACGAGTCTCTGACAAGCCGAATCGGACGTCTGCGACTGAAGCGATGTGGCTCCGTGCCAGCCTTGACTGTGTTCGTCGCGTATGCCCCAACATCCGACTATGACGACGAAGACGTCGAGGCCTTCTACGTGGAGCTGGAGAAGTTCTATAAGGAAGATCATACCTTCTACAAGGTGATCGTCGGCGACTTCAATGCCAAGATCGGGCCACGAAGGTCGCCGGAAGAACTTCACATCGGAACCCACGGTTTGGAGTGGAACGAGCAAGGTGAAAGGCTGTCTGAGTTTATCATGTCGACCAAGACCATCCATGGAAACTCGCAATTCCAGAAGCCTCCCTCCCTACGATGGACCTGGGAATCCCCCGGTGGCCAGTTCCACAACGAGATCGACCACATCATCTTCAATCGCAAGTATTGCCTGACCGATGTCTCCGTTGTCCCCAAGTTCTACACGGGATCGGACCACCGCCTCCTTCGCGCGAGGTTCCGCTTTTCGCGTCAAGGAGAGAAGGCCGCGAAGTTCAAGAAGAGGAATCCCAGAACGACCATCAACTGGGATCTCTACACCTCTCTTGTCGGCCTTTGGGAAGATGCCGTCATGGACAACGTCGACGAGGAATACGATCGCTTCGTGCACCATCTCCACGATAGTGCTAAGGGAGCCGAGAGCTTGAAGACCACCAAGAGACGCCTGTCTCCGGAAACTCTCGAGCTGATACGCCAGCGTGGAGCAGCAGGAGCGTCAGGCAACTACCAACTGACGTCCGAGCTTGCAAAGCTATGCAGAGCGGCGATAAAGGAAGATCTCAAGGAGAGAAGGGCGGAAGTGTTGGCTGAAGCAGCAGAGGCAGGGCTGAGCATCCGCAATGCCCGCCGGAACTTCGCCAACTTCAAGACCAAGATGACCGCTCTCCGACGTCCTGACGGAACCATCACCTCTTCGAGAAGGACCATGGAGAAAGTCATCCACGACTTCTACTCCGATCTCTTCGATAGCCACGTCCACCTGCCCCCATGCCATCTTCCGCAGGATGGATACGTCGTCCCCTCTGTTCTCCCTTCCGAGATCCGACACGCCATCTCGTCGGTGAAGAAACGTACAGCACCCGGTCCTGACAGGATCAGAGCTGAACACCTGAAGAACCTCCCGCCAGCGCTCATCAACACCTTGGCGCGGCTCTTCACACGCTACCTGTCCGAATGCAAGGTTCCATCTCAGTGGAAGACCAGCAAGACCGTTTTGCTGTACAAGAAGGGAGACGTGCACGACATTGGCAACTATCGCCCGATCTGCCTGTTGTCCGTAGTCTACAAGCTGTTCACTCGAGTCATCCTGAATAGGATCAGTAGAACGCTGGACGAAGGACAGCCATGCGAACAAGCAGGATTTCGGAGAGGATTCAGCACGATCGACCACATACACACCATCACGAAGCTCATCGAAGTGTCGCGAGAGTACAAGCTGCCGCTGTGCCTTACGTTCATCGACCTGAAGAAGGCATTCGACTCCGTCGAGACTGAAGCGGTCATGGAAGCCCTGCTCACCCAGGGCGTTCCTACTCAGTACATCAGGGTCCTTCGAGAGCTGTACAGTGGATTCACGACCAAGATCTCACCATTCTACAACGACGTCGTCATTGACGTGAAGAGAGGGGTTCGACAAGGGGATAGCATATCCCCGAAGCTCTTCAGCGCCACCCTCGAAAACGTCATGCGCGAACTAGAATGGGAAGACATGGGAGTGAAGGTCGACGGCCGGCAACTGCACCATCTTCGCTTCGCTGACGACATCGTGCTCATAACACCGAGCATCAGTCAAGCGGAACGAATGCTGGCCGACTTCGATCGTGTATGTGGAAGCGTTGGACTGCAGCTGAATCTTACGAAGACGATGTTCATGAAGAACGGATGGGTTTCTGATGCCCCATTCAACGGAACGAACATCTCCGAATGCTCCAGCTATGTGTATCTGGGTCGCGAAGTCAACATGGCCAACGACCTAGCACCAGAGCTGAGCAGGAGGAAGCGAGCGGCTTGGGGAGCTTTCAAGAGCGTCGAAGAAGTCGTGAAGAAAACGAAGAACGTCCGACTCCGTGCCCACCTATTCGACTCCACTGTTCTTCCTGCCCTAACATACGCCTCAGAGACCTGGGCTATACGAAAGCAGGATGAACACGCGATCAGCGTCGCGCAGCGTGGAATCGAGAGGACGTTGCTCGGAGTGAAACGACTCACGCAAGTGAGAGAAGGCCTCCGGAGTTCCGAGCTTCGCCGACGTTCGAAGATCAGAGACGCTGTCGCATGGGCCAAGTCGTCGAAAATTAGGTGGGCCGGCCACGTAATGCGATTCGCAGACACCCGCTGGACGAGAGTCGTCACAGATTGGATTCCGCGGGATGTCAAAAGAACACCAGGACGCCCACCAACGCGTTGGTCGGACTTCTTCGTGAAAGCCCTGAACGACCGATATGACGCTCTTCGTGTCCCTCGAGCGAGGAGGATCCATTGGACCACTCTGGCACGCGACAGGGACGAATGGAGACGCTGCTGGCGCCCGCTCGAGCAAGTCGATGATCAACGGGACGACAGGTGACAGGTGACAGGTGAATGAATTAATGGTTTACATCAGTATATACTTTTCAACCACGGATCTCCCTCGATAGAGAGCCTTCGGGCTCTCTTGTTAAGAGGGATCTCGGGCCGCTTGTCGCAGGGCCACGTGGCGCGTCCCCGGGTGGTGGATAGGGGAATTAAACGCGAACCAAATGCGACCGTGTACTGCCCAGAGACGCAGGTGGGATGCAGGGGATGGACTCCTTGCTCCTGCTGTGTCGGGTCGATGCGTTCCTTGTGCGTGGGAGCGGCATGTTCGTGCACAGTGTGCGTGGATGTGTCCGTGACTGTGCGGATTGTAACTGTGTCGGCTCGGCCAAAAGCTTGCACTCGGTAGACTGGGAGTACATGTAAGGCGCTTCGAGGCCGCCTTAAGTCTCGCCCCGTCCCTTCGGGCAGTCTGGCTGGCTGCCCGGAGTACCCCGCCCGCACGACAGAGCCTGACTAGCTACCCGTGTTGTATTCCAGTCAAACACAGCAGCACTAAAGGGCCTCATTCCCCTGACCCCGAAAGAGCCCCCATTTCTGCAGCGATGGGAAGGACGAGTACGGAGAGGCTGCTAAAATCTCAGGGCCTAACCAGGCTGCGCAAACTGAGAAGGACTAGGATGACGATCTGTACTTACAACGCCCGCACGCTTGCGTCCGAAGCATCCGTCGAGGACCTGATGATGCAAGCCAGGAAGATCAAGTACGACGTCATCGGACTGACCGAGACGAGAAGACACCACCCCCTACACGCCGCCTACGACTCCGGAGAAGAACTGTTCCTCGGAACATGCGACAGCAGGGGAGTAGGCGGCGTTGGTGTCCTCGTCAACACGCACTTGGCCATGAACATCGATTCGTACGAGTCTCTGACTAGCCGAATCGGACGTCTGCGACTGAAGCGATGTGGCTCCGTGCCAGCCTTGACTGTGTTCGTCGCGTATGCCCCAACATCCGACTACGACGACGAAGACGTCGAGGCCTTCTACGTGGAGCTGGAGAAGTTCTATAAGGAAGATCACACCTTCTACAAGGTGATCGTCGGCGACTTCAACGCCAAGATCGGGCCACGAAGGTCGCCGGAAGAACTTCACATCGGAACCCACGGTTTGGAGTGGAACGAGCAAGGTGAAAGGCTGTCTGAGTTTATCATGTCAACCAAGACCATCCATGGAAACTCGCAGTTCCAGAAGCCTCCCTCCCTACGATGGACCTGGGAATCCCCCGGTGGCCAGTTCCACAACGAGATCGACCACATCATCTTCAATCGCAAGTATTGCCTGACCGATGTCTCCGTTGTCCCCAAGTTTTACACGGGATCGGACCACCGCCTCCTTCGCGCGAGGTTCCGCTTTTCGCGTCAAGGAGAGAAGGCCGCGAAGTTCAAGAAGAGGAATCCCAGAACGACCATCAACTGGGATCTCTACACCTCTCTTGTCGGCCTTTGGGAAGATGCCGTCATGGACAACGTCGACGAGGAATACGATCGCTTCGTGCACCATCTCCACGATAGTGCTAAGGGAGCCGAGAGCTTGAAGACCACCAAGAGACGCCTGTCTCCGGAAACTCTCGAGCTGATACGCCAGCGTGGAGCAGCACGAGCGTCAGGCAACTACCAACTGACGTCCGAGCTTGCAAAGCTATGCAGAGCGGCGATAAAGGAAGATCTCAAGGAGAGAAGGGCGGAAGTGTTGGCTGAAGCAGCAGAGGCAGGGCTGAGCATTCGCAATGCCCGCCGGAACTTCGCCAACTTCAAGACCAAGATGACCGCTCTCCGACGTCCTGACGGAACCACCACCTCTTCCAGAAGGACCATGGAGAAAGTCATCCACGACTTCTACTCCGATCTCTTCGATAGCCACGTCCACCTGCCCCCATGCCATCTTCCGCAGGATGGATACGTCGTTCCCTCTGTTCTCCCTTCCGAGATCCGACACGCCATCTCGTCGGTGAAGAAACGTACAGCACCCGGTTCTGACAGGATCAGAACTGAACACCTGAAGAACCTCCCGCCAGCGCTCATCAACACCTTGGCGCGGCTCTTCACACGCTACCTGTCCGAATGCAAGGTTCCATCTCAGTGGAAGACCAGCAAGACCGTTTTGCTGTACAAGAAGGGAGACGTGCACGACATTGGCAACTATCGCCCGATCTGCCTGTTGTCCGTAGTCTACAAGCTGTTCACTCGAGTCATCCTGAATAGGATTAGTAGAACGCTGGACGAAGGACAGCCATGCGAACAAGCAGGATTTCGGAGAGGATTCAGCACGATCGACCACATACACACCATTACGAAGCTCATCGAAGTGTCGCGAGAGTACAAGCTGCCGCTGTGCCTTACGTTCATTGACCTGAAGAAGGCATTCGACTCCGTCGAGACTGAAGCGGTCATGGAAGCCCTGCTCACCCAGGGTGTTCCTACTCAGTACATCAGAGTCCTTCGAGAGCTGTACAGTGGATTCACGACCAAGATCTCACCATTCTACAACGACGTCGTCATTGACGTGAAGAGAGGGGTTCGACAAGGGGATACCATATCCCCGAAGCTCTTCAGCGCCACCCTCGAAAACGTCATGCGCGAACTAGAATGGGAAGACATGGGAGTGAAGGTCGACGGCCGGCAACTGCACCATCTTCGCTTCGCTGACGACATCGTGCTCATAACCCCGAGCATCAGTCAGGCGGAACGAATGCTGGCCGACTTCGATCGTGTATGTGGAAGCGTTGGACTGCAGCTGAATCTTACGAAGACGATGTTCATGAAGAACGGATGGGTTTCTGATGCCCCATTCTCGCTCAACGGAACGAACATCTCCGAATGCTCCAGCTATGTGTATCTGGGTCGCGAAGTCAACATGACCAACGACCTAGCACCAGAGCTGAGCAGAAGGAAACGAGCGGCTTGGGGAGCTTTCAAGAGCGTCGAAGAAGTCGTGAAGAAAACGAAGAACGTCCGACTCCGTGCCCACCTATTCGACTCCACTGTTCTCCCTGCCCTAACATACGCCTCAGAGACCTGGGCTATACGAAAGCAGGATGAGCACGCGATCAGCGTCGCGCAGCGTGGAATCGAGAGGACGATGCTCGGAGTGACACGACTCACGCAAGTGAGAGAAGGTCTCCGGAGTTCCGAGCTTCGCCGACGTTCGAAGATCAGAGACGCTGTCGCATGGGCCAAGTCGTCGAAAATTAGGTGGGCCGGCCACGTAATGCGATTCGCAGACACCCGCTGGACGAGAGCCGTCACAGATTGGATTCCGCGGGATGTCAAAAGAACACCAGGACGCCCACCAACGCGTTGGTCGGACTTCTTCGTGAAAGCCCTGAACGACCGATATGACGCTCTTCGTGTCCCTCGAGCGAGGAGGATCCATTGGACCACTCTGGCACGCGACAGGGACGAATGGAGACGCTGCTGGCGCCCGCTCGAGCAAGTCGATGATCAACGGGATGACAGGTGATACAGGTGATACTTTTCAAAGGATGGACCTTAGACTACCCTTTGAAAAAACTGAGCGTCATTAGTAGAAAAAAGCTAGTAGAAAATAAGTTGAAATGGACAATCAAGCAGACTATGTATTATCGGCATATTTTTTAATACTTCCGAAAGGAAAAAATGCGGAGAGAGCTCGGAAAAAATTATACGAAGTTTATGGTGAGGACTGCGAACGCCATTGTCAGCGTTACTTTGCTCTCTTTCGGTCTGGAAATTTAACTATGCAAGATGATCCATGTATTGGTCGTACAATCACTAGTGAAGGCAGCAAAATGAAGGCGTTAGTCGGAATTAACCGGCGTGTGAGAACACCGTAGATGGCAGAGATGGTTGACATATCAAATTCAACCGTCTACTTGCATTTATAGCAACTTGGTTACTCAAAAAAGACTGGGGTCGGATTCATAAAACACAGCAATTTAACAGAGAAACCCAGCCGAAAGCCCTGATAGCGCGGCGAAATGTTTCATCGCATCGCTTGATAAGTCCGCGCTATCAGGAATTTCGGCTGCATTTTCTCTGTCGAACTGCTGTAAGCCGTTGATGATTCCGATCTCAGGATGGAAGAAAATCATCTTATGCTCGAACGACCCTTTCAAATAGGTACTCGAATGATTTTCATTCGAATTTGAACATTTGAATTCGAATATTCGACAAATCACGTTTTTCGATTATATTCGAATTCAAATACGTAAAGAGTATCGGAACTCAGAACCAATAGAATATTCGATATTTTTTAAGAGCATGGGTTAAAACTTCTACTACCAACTTCATTAAACGAACTCTTTAGCAAATGCAACTTTTTGCTGAATCGTAACCCAAACGACCCATTTCTAAAAAGAATCATAAAAATGAACGAAAGATGGATTGTTTACGATAAGTTAGTCCAAAGACAATCATGGACAAAGCGAAATACGCTCCCACAATCGACATCCTAAGCCAACATTCACCATAAAAAGATTATGCTTCTTGTGTAGTGGGATTACAAGGGTATACTTTGCGCTGATTCCAAGATGCAAGCTATTTATTCGGTCCAGCGTCGTAAGCTATTGAAATTGAACGAAGAAAAACGCTTCAAACTGGTCGATCGCAAAGGGTGATGTTCCATTATTGTGTTCCGTTTCTTCGAACGTTTAATTTTTCAACTTTCCGAAAGATAGCAAGAGGTGATCCAACAAAGTGGTCGATATATCATTGATTTTTGATTGCAGTTATTATAAATAAAATCATTAGAAAATTATGAAAAACGACATGAATTATCGAACAACCTAATATATTAGATTGGCGCAAAAGAATTGCAGCAGGGCATTTTTGGTTTCAATACTATTTTCTAAAATATAATAAGCTAGGACGTTTTTATAAGATGTTATATGTTGTTGGAAATCTTATTATATACGCTTTCTAAACATGTATGTAGAATTTAATTCAAGTCGGTTATTTAATAAATAATTTAGGCATTTTTTTCAGACGTCTAAACACGATTTTCGTCAAATTTAGTTTTACGAGTTGGAACCGGGTCCGACTTCGGCTCCAATCGCTCGAAGTATCAACGAAGCATGGGGCCAGGGAAGAATAAACAAATGCACACTGCAACTACAAATTCACACTTGGCTCCAAAAGTTTCGTGCCGGCAACACCAGCCTCGAAGGAGAACCACATGGCAGCCGTCCACCAACACTTGATAATGATCCAGTGAAGGCGTCAGTCGAAGCTGATCTGCGCAAAAGCACGCGAGATATTGCCGAGGGCCTCGACGTTGATCACACCACAGTTGTTGCCATTTGTAGCAAATTGGGAAGAGCAGGAAGCTATTAGGTTGTCCCATAAGTCTTCGCCGTTTTTTTCAACGATTCACTGCAGATTTCGCCGGCGGTCTCTTGCATAGCGCTGCATAGCTTTCGAAAGAGAATGACTTGTTCTATCTGAGCATGTATTGCGCTTCTTTCTTCATCATGAATTTTGTCAATTTTTAGGTCGTTGAAGTGAAAAGTGAAAAAGTGAAAAAGTAGCCATTTGCGTACTTGTTCTCTCCGCTTAGGTTTGTAATTTTTTTGCGCAGTTTTTATAGCGTTTGGAAGGAAATGTTCTGTACTACAAGAATATGTGTGAGTGCTATTTGCTCATTTATCCTTTATTGATTTTTAGGTCATCAAATTGGGACGTCCGAAGGAGAAGATTTATTTTTGCCGACAGCTCCTGCCCTGTGGTTGGACTTCTTGGGTTGGTGTTATATGTCATTCGAACGAGAATGTTTTGCTCTATAAGAACGTGTGTCGCGTTTATTGATTTCTATTGAATATCAACAAAATGCCAAAAAGAGAAAAATCGTCTTCACCAACAACTCCTTCTCCTTCTTCAGTTGTTGTTACTCAACAGAAATCAGCGTGAGCCAATAAACGCGGCACAAATTCTTACTGAGCAAGACATTCTCTTCTAAACGACATATAATTACAAGCAAAAAACTCCAACCACAGAACCGGAGTTTTGATAAAAATTCGGACGGAAAAGTCGGAATTCCCAATTTGATGGCCTAAAAATCAATAAAGGGCAAGTGAGAAAATAGGACCAACACATAATCTTGTAGTACAGAACATTGCCTTCCAAGTGCTATAAAAAACTGCGCAAAAATTATAAACCTAAGCGGAGAGAACAAGTGCGCAAATGGCTACTTTTTCACTTTTTCACTTTTCACTTCAACGACCTAAAAATTGATAAAATTCATGATGAAAAAAGAAGTGCAATACAAGTTCTGATAGAGCAAATCATTCCCTTTCGAAAGCTATGCAGCGCTATGCAAGAGACCGCCGGCGAAATCTGCAGTGAATCGTTGAAAAAAAACGGCGAAGGCTTATGGGACAACCTAATAAATGGAGCGGAAGTCAGAGAAATCGTCGTTTTGAGGTGTCGTCGGCCCGTCTTTTGCCAACGATCCATTTCTCGAACAGATTGTGACTTGCGGTGAGGAATGGATACTTTATGTTTACAGGCCACGTTTGCCAAGTGGCTGAACCAAAAGAAGCTCCCCGACATCATCCAAAAAATTTGACGAACATTTTTTACAGCAGTTGCTGTAAGGAGTAATAGATCCATTTAATGCCCTTCGAGGAAGACAGGAGAATACAAATACATGTATGTAGCAAGAGTATCTACCGGCATACCAGATAAAACCGTTCATTGCTATTTATTTATTTATTTTATTTTATTCTACGTTAACTACGTGCCAAAAAGCACACTGTTAACACAACACAACAGCTCCTAAAAATTGTAGTATAACTAACTAAAAGAAGCACACAAAACACTTACCTAAATCATTACGATAATTGGATTGATTAGCCAGTGTGAAGGTATCAGCATATGGTTCATTTCTACTTTCTCCCTACCTTTCTCTATTATTTCTCTACCTTTTTTAGAAACGAGGAAATTGAAAAGAAGAAATATAAGCATTACTTTGAAACAAATATGATTGTAAAAGACAATAAAGTATCACTTTCAGTCATTGAGTGTTACTGTTAGGCTCCTCAGTGAAACAGAGTGGCTATAAACGTCTGGCAGAAAACAATTCGAATTATCAGAGCGTCTGCTTAAACCATCGAGACACGCACCAGTCGAGGCGGGCTTCGTCACTCGTAAAGGAAGTCCATGAACTTCCCCTAAAAATTCTCAACGAGACCTATATGGTCTTGTAGCGCATCGGACAAGGATCACCTTCTTTTTGCTACGGAACAATGGTTGGTCCGAAAATGGCAAAAAATGGTATCTCTTAAGAGCGGGTTGATAAGGCATATGTGACACCTGGAATGGCCCTACCGGGAGTTATTGAAGCTGCTGACCACGAATCTGTCACTCTTTTTCTAAATTATCACTTGCTTGCACCACTTTCCAAGGTTGTGGTAGAAGCTTTGAAAATAAGCTTGACAACATTGGAGAAGGAAGCGATCCCACTAACGTGGACAGCTTTACTCATACATACAATACCAGCCCTATCTTTTGTCCATTCGGCGCAAAACCGCGACTTTTGCGCCAGCTAGGTTGTTGAGAGCATGCCTGAAAGCAATTTAAGTGTTCTGCTAGCCTGCGCATTTGTAGGTCGTTAGCTCTCCTCGTCTTCGCAGCGCTGTAGCTTTGTCAAATTATAAGCTACATTACTGTGTTTCAGCACACTAGTATAGCATTTTGCCGCCTACAAAACACACAAGCTGCAACCCGAAAGGTTCACATTTTACAGAGTTATCGCGTTCAGAACACGACCGCGAGCGCTATTGACCACAACAACAGTCGATATTCTCCTCGCTCTTACTCGCCCAGATTATAGTTTTCCTATAATCAGTAACCAAGCATGGCCCAATTCGAAGATATCGAATTTCAGTGATGTCAACGTGCGTCGCAGCGACCTCGAAAGTCCTCGTCCTCGACGCGAATCCGTAATAAGTATCCAGAACCGGTAAAAATTGGTCATTCGATAGCACTTTTCATGTTTAACAAAGCGGTACCACTGCGAGAGTCGATCACTCAAATCTGGGCGAGTAAGAGCGCAAGAAACTCTAATCGCTATCTTCCGCCGCTTTAAACTGGCAGCTGAGGCTAAGGCAGTTTTGGAAGCTGAGGAGTTCTGAGCACGTCATCGCAAAGTGCTCTGTTTGCATACGCATTTCAAAGCCGTTTGTCTGCCGAGCCTTTTCGCAGTGGTCCACCGAAGTCGGAAAAAATGCGTCACACAAGCCTCACCTGCATTTTCGTACCACTTTAACATTGCTTCTTCCTAAGCTGCACCGCTCTGCTTTAGTGTACTACTAGAACGTTTTACTGCTTACAAGACCCACGAGTTGCAGCCGAAACGATTTGAACGTGAAAGAGTTACTGCGCTCCGAACAAGCTCGCGCGTGCAATTTGCAAGCGGTCCTCTATTGAAAGGTTGGATTCTATATGCATTGTTCACGGCGCACTCCAAGGGCGATGGACAACCTCAGAGCAACTCCTTAGTAGGGCGGCTGAAAATTTATGGTAGAACTCCTCAAACGCACACTCTACCAGTTGTTGAACCCACTCGATTGATAGGTTCATCTCTATACACGGCACACACTTAAGTCTCGTCGGGATAGATTGGAGCCAAAGGTTTGCTACGGATTTTTCCGTCGCAAACCGTCTTTTTGACTGCGCGACGCGGGAGGTATTGTAGGACTTGACGTAGAGACGAATGTTCTGCTGGGAGCTCGAACTTCGAACTTTTTGACGAGATTCCACTTTACACTACTGGCAGTCGTCTGAAAATGTTTAGTCCTAACACGTGCCTTTTTACCAGTATTGGGTCCTGCGAGATCGTTAGAAAGGCGTTTGTTGGGTGCTTACCACGATCTTGCGATAAAACCTTCCACCAGACTGCCCCCAAATTAAAAAATTCTCAGGAGGTAATTATCTCGATAAAGCAGGGAGAGGCCGTAAGCTGACCGTACTTCTTGGGCTAATACAGTAGCTATCATTTTACACGATTTTCTTATCAAAATTATTAGGTTGGAAAAAAAGTCTCTTCACACTTCGAATTTTTTTTACCCTTCCCCTTGTAAACGCACTAGCCAATGTTGATTGCTGATTTCGTAATCCTATCACACTTGTCTACCATTCGCACGCGGACACAGGTTAAGACTCTTCTTGTAATTCGTTATCCACCCAATCTTCCGAACTCAATGCCAGATCTACCTCATGGCCGTTTTCAGCACGGCATTCTTCATGAATTCATTAAAGAATCCACAGCACGCAAGACAGCCGACCAAATTAACCATATATATGGCTTGGGATCTACTACTCATCGCGCCTGTTATGAGTGGTTCGGAAAGTCTTTAAAGGGAGATTATTCACTGAGGGCAAAGCATGGACAGGAAGGCCAACTGGATTGGACGACAGTGAACTACACCATCTTCTTCGTACCGATAGTTGGCAGACGACACGTCAGCTGGCAGAGAAGCTCGAAGTGTCTCATAGGATAGTAGGAATCCATCTGAAGAATCTTGGCTTTCATGGAAATTTGGAGCTTGGATTCCACATGCCCTGTCAGACACTCAGAACGGTCGACGGCTCTCGATCGCTGCTTCTCTTCTGTCCAGATAAGGAAGAAAATCGTTTCTTCCGCGGATTGTGACAGGCGAAGAGTCCTGGGTTCTGTGTGCCAACTTCCGAGGAAAAGGCAATGGGTACAAAAGGGAGAGAGCCCTAAGTCTGATCTCAAGCCCAATGTTCACGAAAGCAGGATTCTCTTGAGTGTTTGGTGGGATATCAGAGAAGTGATTTATCGACAAACTCTTCAGAAGTGGAGAGACACTTACTGCTGCGGCCAACTCCACAAAGTCGTCGCAACTCTAAGAAAACAGGCCGGAGAAGTCGAAGGTGGTGATCCTGCATGACGATGCAAAACCACATGTTGCAAGACTCACAAGAAAAGCAATAAAGGAGATGGGCTGGGAAGTAATGCCACATCCAGCGTATAGCCTTAACCTCGTTCGTGCCGACTACCCTCTCTTCCGTGCTCTCAAGCAAGAAATTGGAGAGAAATATTTTGGAACGGATGAAGACCTCAAAAATTGGATTCATCAATGGTTCGACTCCAGAACTGCAGTCTTTTAAGCGAGAGGAATTGGAAAATCACCCAGTCTTTGGAGAAGTGTAGTGGAACAAATTAGAGTTTATCTCTGTTGATTTGACTTTGTATTTGTGAAGTAATAAATCTTTGAAAAAAATGAAAAGACTTTTTTTCCAACCTAATAGCTGCATAGCTTGCACATCTTGGCATAGGAAATTCGATCAACATTGCGAGTATGACATTCTTTTCAAAAATGGTGCTTTTGAAGCAAGTTATATTCGATCAACATTGCGAGTATGACATTCTTTTCAAAAATGGTGCTTTTGAAGCAAGTTATAGCAAAATGGCGCTTTCTCGCCCCAAAACGGCACAAAAGTCGCGATTTTGCGCCGGAAAAAAAGTAGAGCTCTGGTATTGCATCTACCGTAACATGCCGTAATACGCCGACAATTTAAAAACAGGTGTCATATCGTGATCAGCACGGTGGCGATGTCCGTTCCTCCAAGTGGTGCCACTGGAAACTGCTCGCTTTGTGAGCTAAGCTAAGCACGGACACTCGAATGCAGGCGATAGGCCCTTGTGACAAGCCGGCCTACGAAGACCCATGTCACATCACATGGTGTATGATGAGTCATTTTTTTCGAGATTGTGCTACGGCGTCCGCGGGAGCAGACGCGCATTCGCAGAGCCCGGCGAGTCTGGAAAGTATGCGAGGACGGCATCGGGGGTCCGAATCTAGTCCGAAAGTCCTGTAACGTAAGCAGGGCCCGCGTAGCAACACTGAATGTGGGTACGTTGACGGGCCGCTCGTGCGGGTTGGTTGAAGCACTGGAGCGTAGAAGAGTTGATTTCTGTGTGGTGCAGGAGACGAGGTAGTCCTGCTGCAAGTCAAGCGACATTGGCCGTGGCTTCAAGGCCGTTTTGCGAGGCAGTCCCAGGACCACTAGTGGTGTCGGTATGATTGTCTCCGAACGATTTCGTGACTCGATTGTAAGCGTTGAACGCTATGACGGTCGGTTGATGAAGATCGTTGTCGCCACGAAGGAGCGACTCTACCATTTATTCTCTGCGTAAGCTCCGCAGACTGGCTGCTCCGATCAAGCCAAGGATGAGTTTTGGAGCGTGCTTGATGAGAAGACGGCAGAGGTACCGCCGAAAGATGTAATCACAGTCGCTGATGGGCACGTAGGTGCTGCGAAGGACGGGTACAGCTGCCATGGTGGTTTCGGATACGGATCTCGTAACGCCGATGGTGAGCGCATTCTTGAGTATGCGGAATCGCATAATCTCACCATTGTGAACACCGTTTTCCGAAAACGCGACCCCACCTCTCATACTATAGTGGGAGCTCCAAGTCTCAGATAGACTTTGTCCTTGTCAAGGATCGCGACAGACGCATTGTAACAGAAGCGAAGATCGTGCTTATGAGACGGTCGCCCCACAGCTTCGACCGCTGGTCTGCACCTTTAACATCACCCTTCCGAGGGTCTAACAGGTTGAGCGATGCGGTGCTACGAGAATCAAGTGGTGGCGAATGAAAGAGAAGGAAGCAGCTGTGATTTCTCACGTACGGTTCCCGGCAGTCACAACTATCGATAAAACTTGGAAGAAAGTAACCGATGCGATACACCAAGCTGCAAGGTTGGAATACGGCACAACGAAGAGCTAGAACAAGCGTAACATAGCGCAGGAAGAACTGTGGAATTAAAGATATTAGCTCTCAATTCAGTTATTGCAGCCCTCGACCACGCCTCTCACAGAATTTTAGAATCGCCCTTTTTCTTCGTGATATTTCCGGTCTGAGGTGGTTCTTCATGTTCAATAGTCGCCCGAGGTAGACGTAATCTTCGACTTCCTGTAAAGGGGTTTCTTCAAACAGTACTGGGCCACCGCACACGAACTCGTTCCTCATAAATTTCGTCTTCGACATATTGATCGTTAGTCCAGCCTCAGCTCCTTCGATGTGAAGCTTGTGAAAAATTCTTGACGCCTGCTGCGTGGACTTTGTGATGAGGACAATATCGTTGGCAAATCTCAGCTGGTTCAGCTGCCTACCATCGGCTTCGATGCCATAGTCGCTCCAATTACAGCGAGGGATGGTTGATTCCAAACACGCTGAGAAGAGGTTGGGAGAGATGGGATCACCTTGACGTACGTCTCTTTCCACAGTTACCTCTAAGTCGCTATGAAATGGGCGAAATACAGTGACACATCCGTTGAAGCATTTGCTCAGAATGTTCGTGCATCGTGGTTCGATCCCCTGCTCGTTAAGTGCTTCCCAAACTTTCTGCGGTTCCACTGAAGCGAACGCTTTGTGGTAATCGATAAACGTCAGCACCAGAGGTTCGTGATATTCTTTAGCAGTTTCAATTAGTCGACAGCAGGTTGGTATGTGATCCAGGGTGCCGAACTTCCGCCGGAAGCCTGCCTGCTCCACCGGTTGCGCTTCTTCCAGAGACCTCCTGATGCGCGATAGGAGACACCTGGTAAAGACCTTGTATAGCACCGGTGGTCGATAGTTGGAAAGGCTCTCCCTGTCGCCTTTTTTAAACAGCAGAATCATCTTGGATTTCTTCCATGCAGATGGTACTTCACGTTGCGTTACATAGCGGAAAAAGCGCTGCGCCAAGGCGCTGAACATCTTATGACCACAAGCCTGCAGAATTTCCACAGTGATTCCATCGGCGCTTGGGGATTTACCTTTGGACATCGTCTCATTCGCATGACACACAGGTGGCAGGAACGTCGGAACATTGTCGCCGAGACGTAGGCGTGCAGCGGTGGAATGACGTCTTGTCTTGAAAAGGTTCGTGTAGAAGTCCGTCATTATAAGCTCCATTTCTGGCCTAGATGAAGATCGCGTTCCGTCAGGAGCCTTTAGACAGGGAATCACATGACGATACTCTGCAAGATCACGTTTTGTTTTCTTCAGACCCCGTTTGTTGGCTCTGTTTCCAATAATCGCATACGTGAGAAACTCATGTGATCCTCCGAAAGCTTCTGTCTGCATAGCCTGCACAATATAGTGTACTCAACGTGAGTTCGGTGAAGGTCAATCAGTCCTCACTGTGCAAGGAGAGGTCGCGTGACATCGGAAATTCGGCGAGAGCTGTGATTTGGATCCGCCATACAGCACCGGTGGGCAATCGTCGTTACTGCCTACTCCCGACCTCTCTAGGTTTGCACTTTCCACCATTGCGTGAATCGCCTCAGTGTTCAAAACCGTTGCCTTCGGTGATCGCTACCCGTATTCAAGGATGGCACGACTCCAACATCGGTCAGGGCCCTTCTGTTGCACAAGATGTGGTCCAGCTCGTGGAGATGCTCTCCGTTCGGAGATGTGTCCGTCTCTTCAATGGCGAATTAAAGAACTGGCTGTTGCCGTGATACAGATGATGTACTTCGCAAAAGTTTGCCAGCTTCTCATCATATTCGTTGCGGGTGTCCGCACTATTAGGCCCTACAAAACGCTCACTAGCTCTAAGAGGTCCGATACGTGCGTTGAAGTCTCCAGCTACAACTACATAGCTGCTCTTCTGTTCTCTAACCAGATCTCCTAGCTCTTCATAGAAATCGTCATGGAGTTCCTCGTTGTTGTTGGCCGTCGGGGCGTATACTTGAATTACTCAGACATAGACGTTCCTCGCCAGAGTTGCAGTGAGTACGCGAAGTCGATGGCCATAGAAAGTGACACCAGTTACGTTTTTCGCAGAATCGGGTGCCAAAATAAAGCCGACCCCTCCGCTGTTTCTGCTTTACGCGCTCCGAAAAATACAGCAGTTTCATCGTTCCACACGCACGATAGTGGTTTCATTTCGCTCAGTCCGATTACGTGATACGAAATCCGTTTTGTCTCCTCTAATAAAGCCGACAACTGAGCGGCCGTGTTGATGCTATGGCAGTTGTATGTGCAAGCAATCAAATGGCTCGCTCTAGTCCGTTTCCGATGGTAGCCTATGGCCCTGAGATTTCCTCGCCTTTGGTTGTTTGCTGGTCCAGCGCTACCGTACTGGGCGGTGACAGCCTGCAGGGGACTAAGGCAGGAAAATGAAGTTGTTGTAGCATAATTCGTCCCACAGGATAGCCTTGCTGGAGCGTTGCTGTTGCTCGAGGAGAGTGCCTACTCACCATGAGCTTGGGCACTTTGGGTTCTTTAGTCGCGGAAACTGGTCAAAGGCTTGGCACGCCTTATCCTTGCGGATATCCCGGTTTCCGCTACAAGCTGATACTCCGCGGCAAGGTATACCCAAGTACCATATATTACTATAATCAAACTTTAATTTGAGCTCCAAATCTTTTGTAGGTCAAGTTCTGAGCACGAGAGGACCATTCCAGGTGTTACTTTTGCCTTATCAGCTCGCCCTGAAGCGATTCCATTTTTTGCCATTTTTGGACTACCCAGTGGCCCTTAGCAAAAACGAAACATAGTTCTGTGATCCTCGTCCGATGCTCTACAAGACCATGTAGATCAGATTGAGAATCTTTGGGGAATTTCATGGGCCTCCCTTGTCAGGTGCCTCTTTAAACTGGTGTGCATAGCTACTTATTAAGAATATCTGTGTCACCTAGTTACGATAGAGTTACGATAGATGATAAAAACCGTTGCAAAATTTTGCGAGGAAATCTTCACTTCGAAAAAAAGTTATCATGATGCGACGCAACCAGCGTTTTTTGCGCCGAAAACTCAAATTATTGAGCGTTTAGCGGCGGTACTCTACTTGTGCGAGCGTGATGCCTAGTCATGGGGTAAGACCAAATTTGGTTCTTACAACTTTGAGAAAATTGCTGAAATTACGTTGGTACAAGATAGACCGGGGTCGATTCAACATGTACTGTTCAGAAAATCATGAAATTTTCACGGTGTCAAGACTTGAAATTTTTCTGGCAGAATTTCAACTGTACATAATTTAGTCTGCTGCAGGTAGAAAATAATTTTATTTTTACGAAAAACGAGATTTTCAATATGATCCCAAATTCGTATCGAAGACCGCAGCGGAAATCTTCTTTTTTTATACACGTGGCTTGAATTTTTGTAGGGCATAGCTTCATTTTCTGCTGTTGTTTCCTTCAGAAAGAAGCTTTTTCCGTGATAGCTCCATCATCGTCCTTCCTTCGGTTGCGACTCTGTCATCGATTCGAAGCGCGCTTCAAATTTTTTTCCAAGGAAAGCACTTTAGTTGTCGTTAGTAACTGGCGCTCGAAATTTTATATTGTACAACTTCAGAGTACGATTTCAGATGCGGAAGTCGCTTCCTTAGCAATAAAAATGCGTCGCATTCATGACAACCTGAAAAAGTTGCAAAAGCGGAACCGATTCTTTTCTGTGCTATACCTAGAAAGAACAACTAATTAAGAGATACAACCATTACGTAAAACGTTGAAAACAAAATCAAGACGTAAGAAGAGAAGCAGAGACCGAGACAACAGCGGATCTTACCAAATCCGCCTCAAAGAGGGTCGTAAATTTTCGGCATAAATCGAGTCCCTCTCTTGATCCTAGCCACAGATAAAAATCAGAAAGAAGCACAGGTAACCAGTGCTGTCAACGCATTCCAATTTCGGGCTTAGACGGTTGGTGGCTGATAGTGCTGAGCTTACGGAAAGGACTGGAAATGAAAAACACGAACAGAGCAGTGGAAAAGCGAAGTTCACACGCCTCTCCCTGTACCGTAATGTTGAAGTAGATCTTGCCGCCATTTTGAATGCATTAATATGAAAAATTCTCTGAAAAATAGCGACTCTTCACAACTTATTTTCGTATTCCGGGCTTCCAAAAATTTCTTTCGCTCCGCCCCGTCTTCTGATTTTCTTAACAAAAAGTGATTCCGCAAATCCCTGCTTTTCACTTCACCGGTATGGAGAGTCATGTAGAGGTTATCTGTAGGTTCGTCATACAGCAAGGGGCTAAGCGAATCCAAATCTGTCCGTTCTCGTTTTTCGCTTTGCACTCGCACGGCCCACAGTGTCCTATCGGCCTTCGACGGCCCACGTACCGAGGGGACTATTCTATACAGTGCAATGTACCATGCTTGTTTACAAGTTGGAGAAGTACGATTACGTCCCGTAATCTGTGGAAGGGTTGTGGATAGGAGTATAGTCTCTGTTTAGCACCTACATTTGGAGGTGTTTGTAATGGTTATGCAGAAATGGCCCACAATGCAACATCACACGTGGCCTAAGTTGTCGGGAGCAACCATGTACTTGCTCTGGATGGGCTGAACAGATTTTATGTGCATGCTTTCAGTTCTTTTCAACAGTTGGATCTTTCAGAAAGCTCTGTTCCTCACTCTCTTGTCCCACTCATTCCAGTTCTATTACAGCTTAGTTCGCCTGAAGAGATGCTAAATGTTGGAACGGGAGTTGATGTAGGTGTATCAGCGCTGACCCAGTTGGGGAGAAAAACTAGCGGATGACTGCGCTTTCCGTCGCCCATCTATCTGTTGCGCCATCATTCCGAACAATGCCTAACCGAGATTTCGTTCGGTTTTCGCTCGCTCAACGCTCCCATCCGGCGCAGGAGCGTTTTAGCGCTGCGAAATCGGACTGTTGTCTTTTCTTCGAGATCTATAGCAATTATCGCCGTCAACTTATGCTCCGTGTCTGCGCCGTAGAGAGATTAGGAGGATCTGCACTATTCCTATCAGACATTACTTCGGAAAGGAATGCAGCGTTTTGTCATATACTAAGCCGCAGTGGAATTCCGTCCTGCATCAGCATTGGGGTGCTCCAGCTGCGATCGAAAAGAGACCGCGCTCGGAAAAATTCCTTTCCTCAAGCGGACGTCCTGTCTCGTGGGCATCGTCCGGTGACGAGTGAAGCGATGAAACGAGGGAGCGATACCGCCCACCGCCTGATGAGGGCAGCCGGCCAGGCTCCTGCCGATTAACCTTGCTCATCGTCGGCTTAGCTGCGCTGACCCGCATTTCCGTGCAGCGAGTAGCGCTTGTCTGCTCTCCAAGCGACGTCGGTCCCTGAAGACCTCGAAACCGAGCCGCTGGTTCCGCTCGTTCTCGGGTCTTCGCTTGCAAAGGCGAACCGAAATCGTTGCGGCTTTCCAGTTCCCCTTCCAGTGTTTCTCCTTCTGGACTTTCGAACCCGATACGTCTCTAACCGCCGTGACAATGGATTGAATCCCTCAAGCGTCGGCTTTTTCCACCGAACCGATACTCTGTTGCAAAATCGCAATCGTTGCTGACCTCTCTTCGACCACTCCACCACGACGACTTCTTCAAAAAACGCACGATTTAGTCCAGTCTCGAATTTTTGGCGCCCTCCGTGGCAGATGCTCTTCAGAATCTGGAAGCAATCCTACCACTTCGAGGCGTGAAGAGCTTTTTCGAGGCTGGGTCCATAGAAGAGAAGGAAATATGCCACTCATTCACGGTATGCTATGTGAACAGCGCATCGTTCTTTTCGATCTCCTAGAATTGGCAGGCATGGCCGCTTGTTATTCCGCTTACGCATCTGAAACTCGATTCAGAGAAAGGCTACCAGTTTTCTTTGCAGTGCAAAAGAGCTGTTTTCCTAGGGGAAGAATTGCATTTTACGGCTGCCCAGGCACAGCAAATCAATCATAGTTATTCGACTGACAGTTGAAATTGTATCAATACTTTATCCCTCTTGAAATGTTCTTTTTTCACTTCGTGATCGGGGACGGTTAGACAATCGCTCTCACTCAATTGATCTCCTAACATATAAAACTCCTACTATTCGAGCCACACTTAATTTTTTTCTAGGTTCTTATTGAAAAAAAACGTTTGCTCGTTGGGCACTTTTCTGCATGTCAACGTTGCATTGATGACCTATTATTACTATTTTATTCGTTATTTTGCATGACGGTTATGAGCTTGCATGATTTTGCGTGATGATCTCCTCCCAAACTCAAGTAGACAAAACCTATTTTTGTGAGATACGGGTTAATTTGTTGACCACTCCTTATTGACGGTGAATTGCTTACGTTGCTCTGTAGTAGGTAACGCTACCTCATTGAACTTCTCCCACTAGTCTGGTAAATCGAAATGCAGAATATCCCCTAAGTGTATGTATGCGTTGTTTGATGAGCGATTGCAACGACTCTCTACAGATTCTACGTATTGTATTAAACGAAATGCAAAATGAAGATGAAGACGACAGGTGAGAAAAATGTTCACCTTTTTCGCTTCTATGCAACTCCGTCGCCAGCTGATTTCAGGAAGGACAGTAGTGTAGTGGCACAACCTCCGGACACTCCCTGTCACTAAAGCTATTCAAACCTAACCTTATTCGGCTTAGATGAAGCTTACCTGTACTACAGTATCGGTTTTCGTTCTTAACGGGTGCAATTTGCGAGCGGTCGCGCCCACTCGATTGATAGGTTCGATCCTATACGCACTGTGCACGGCGCGCCCTCAGAGGACGCGCTGGCATGACAGAGCACTGGCGCCGTACGGCATGCTTGAGATACTCCGAAAACATGCAAGTCCTGGGAACTAAGCTGCCCCAACCGCAAAGAGCCTGCTCCAGCCATTCGTTTTGGCCACCCACTGCGAAAATGCGATGATCTGGTGAAGTTGTATATGTGTTTATGTAGATCTCGAAGAGGCGAATCGAACGATGCCAACCTTTTTTCACAAAACCTAGAACTGGAGGAGTTATGAGCATGTGACGGTTTGCGACGACTTGCGGCCGACAACTCGTCCGCGACCGCTCTTCGCAATGGAGCGCAAGTTTTCAATTTCGAACATTTTCATTCATGGCTCCATATGAACAATGTATACCAAGCGATAGAGCTCCTGAGCTCAAATGTTCTCCTGGTTTCTCAAATGGGGACTTTAGGCGAGTTTTGTCAAAAAGACACAAACACCGCAAAATTGCGGTTTTGCGGCGTCTATTCAAAAGACGCGTCCGGTACTGTGGTTTCCGCAGCAAATGCCCTTTCTGACTCCAGATCACCATAATAAACGGTGTATGAGAAGGAAGTGAACTATCCAAGTGTTGTTTGCTCTACTGTTTTTGTATCCTCGGGGTGCAGGCCCTCTACAACTGCCGTATCGGATATCGTTACTTTTGTTTTTTTCTAAACAGTTTGCAGTCCACACATAGTCTTATACGGCTTTAGGACAATTATATGGAATCTAAAGGAGATTGATATCTTCAAGAAATGTTGAATTTCAAGAAGAGTTTCATTGGGGTTTAGCCCACGAGTTGCATGTAGAACCACGGAAGGAAATAGAATCTATGTACGTAATGTGGCCGTATACCCCGTGACTGCACCTTCCTTTTCACTTTGTTTACGACCAGCGCGTTATTTGTCGCTTCATTGTTTTTCTTTCGTTCAATCCATTTTGCTTCGAGCCGATAAATTTCCAGCACAGTGTCCCAGCCGAGTGTTGCTAGATTTCTAAGGGGTTTTGAGCAAGTTTAACCCTTATTAGTCTTTCATCCTGATGAAGTCGGTTCTCATCATTAAGGAAGGACGTGCAGTAGTAAGTCCGCGTTCGGCCCTCAGTCCGACACTGGAAGAACTTCATTAACGTTCTTCCTCCGTAAGCTGATGACGCTCCCAATAATCAGTGGCCTTCGCACTGATCAAGCAAGACTGGTTCGAACGAGTGCATTAGCTCATGCTTCGGAGTTTCGCATCACCAGGCGCTGGTTCCTGTGCGTGGCAACGTCACGCATGGACCCTAACATTAAGTAGTAATCGGGCTTTCTTCTGGAAATCTTCGGCTACTACGAAGAAGAGCGGCAGATGTCAGGAATTGTCGAAAGGAGCCGCTGTGCTGTGGGAAGGTTCAACAATCACTGTTCAACTTGGCGGCCGTGACCCAGAAAGGTCATCTCTTCGCTCCGACTGTTAAAGGCCTCGTCCTTGAAATACTTGGCAACGATCTCTCCACATGCCGTCTCCTTGACAGTGAACACTTGGCAGGACTTTTGCGGCGAAAGGGAGGCGACTAGCAGCCGAGCAGCTGTCTTCTCTGCCTCAATGCTGCTGCGCGAAAATCAAACATACATGGAACTCGAAGGCGTGACTGGTCTCGACTCCTACCCCTCGCCAGCGCCATGAAGTCTCACAACTGCTTTCTTGGAAACTTCTCCAACTCCGTCACAATCCCCCCAAGTAGAACAAAAATCTGCCATTCTGTTGTGAGGGCCCCGCCCCGAACTGGCGGCAAAACTGTTATACATATGGTTTCGCTTCATTATAAATCGATTCACTGTTTCGCTTTTCTTTTTCATTTCTTGATAGACAGAAGGCAACGAGCTGAAATGTGTGTCTGAACAACCATTATTTTCTATGTGTGAATGCCTACACTTGTAGGTAAAGACTAAAATCCTTAGGTCAGATGCAATCAGTCGAATGTCACATCCCTCCGTTCACTTGTTCAGCAATCTTTTGTTAGAAAGGTTCATCTTACTACTGGGTGAATTGAAATTGCAGAGGGCCAATCTAGTCTTCCTCTCTTTCATTGGCTGATAAGAATGTCGGACGAATCTCACCGGAACCTTCCCTCTTGTTAAGGCACGAATACATCTCTGCTCTATAGCGCCGCAAAGCCTCACGTCGCCATCGGAACAGCATGTTTGAACAAGCCGACTATTGAGACAGAATCCCTATGAACTTCAACAGGTAGTAAGTTCCTCGCGGCGAACTAACGTCAGCTGGAACAAATGGTGGCTGGAAGTGCTTTGCATGTGCTGAAATGCTACTCCGATGGTCTAGATCAGCACTGCTTACTCCCAGCTCTGGACTCTGTAATAGATATGAAGTTCTTGAGAAGATGGACTTTAGTTTTTGCATAAATGTTCTAGTTTTTGAGTTGCACTTATGATCTGTCACCATCAGATGGGCGGGGTTCCGTTTCCATTTACTCTTTACTCTTCGGCCTTTCCTATATCTTTGACTCCTATTATAACGATGTTTGGTTGCGTCCAAACGTCTAACGCCACGCGGGACTCGAACCCCACCTCTGCTTACTGGGAGGACACTACGCCGTTGTACACCGGCGCTGTTCCTTCAAACATCCACACCTCGTGGGACCCACCAGCACTCACCCGCATATCGGAATGAGCCGGCCGCTGAGATAAGCATGGAACCATTCAAGCTGAAGGTATTGACAAGGAGGTAAGGAGAGAGATCAGAACGGAGACAAATGCTAAAGTCATTCTATTCGTGCTTCAAATGGCTTCTACTGGGGTTGTATATTTTTTACTTGTACTTTTATTTTTTATAAGCTAAACAGAAAAATACGTCGTTATAACGGCTCACAACCTCAGTAGCAGCCTATTGAGGCTTAAAGAGAATGACCTGAGTCTGAGTCTCCTTTCAGATCTCTCCTTTTCCCGCTTGAACACTGGTGCTCCTGGACAGAATTCTTGAAGTCTCTTTTACAGCTCCAGTAGCGCTCCCATATTGAGCACATTGTGCGTGAGGCTGGTGCTCAGCAGCTGTGAGCCGGATTGCTTGCCACTCATGGAGAGCTCGCTGCGAAGGCGCTGCACAAACATTCGCAACACTGCGCAGGCGCGGAGACATAATCTGGTTCCCTTCCCGGCTTAGACGAACTGACCGGCGCAATGGCCGACCGCTCCCTGCGTCGCCGAACGTCTGGCCACCCTGCCGCGTGCCTCTGCCACATGCGCTGACCGCTCACTCATACCTGGAGATGAGCGCTTCCCATTTCCTTCTCTCCTCAAACCTCCTGCAGGCGATTCTACCTGGCCGCGTTGAGAAATATTTCCGAGAGAAACCTCCACACGGAGATTGGGCCGCTTCCCCACTGACACTGCTCGCCCGCTGATGCTAACGTCCATCACATTACCCCAACGGTATCCCTCGCGTTGCCGTCGTTAGCTTTCCACTTGGTTCTAGCTCTGCGATACCCTGCGGTTGCCTGAGATTTACGAGTAGCGCTCCGTCTTCAGCAGAGTTTAATCAGTGGTCAGGGGACTTTATGGGCATCTCGCAATGATCAACTAGGTCTGCGACCAGAGGAAACAGCAGTGTGGTGCAGCTGGCAGAAGGCGCCGCGTGCGCGCGAGCCGGCGCCCTACGACTCCGTGTCGCGAAGCCTTTCTTCTCTCCAAGTGCGCTGCCCTGGTGAAGACGTGTTTGTGGTAGCCATGACCGTTCTATCAGCTGACCTCGCAATACCATGCACGACTACTAACGCCAGCAATTCTTTCTGAGGTGTTCCAAGTGAGCGGAACTAACGTGGCGTCATCCTTATCTCATTCATGTTTTAGGTCTCTTCAACCTTTTGCTTTCGAACAGTTAACTGCTCTAAGAACACTGCTCCGAATACTTTTAAGGAATATTCTATTACCTTCTACCGTATTATTCCAATACCATGTACATATGTCTCCGCATTGAAATGGCTACATGTATTACAAATGCTTCTATTTTCTCTAATTCATTGGTTTCTTGTCTTTTTGAAATCGGAGCTTTTTTGAACTAGTTCATTACTTGCTTTCTTGCACGAGGTCGTTGGTCTTGTATCCCATTACAATGTTGACCATATCTTTCGGCCTTTGAACGAGAAAACGCCTTTAGCGCCACCTCTCAACGAGTTTTTGCTCTTTTCACGGACGTTTTCGAGAAAAAATCGCACGTTTGGAATCGACATCGAGCGTTCTATTCGAAAAACGGGAAGAACACCAAGTAGACGTGGAAGAATTTGTTGGGCGACAATGGCACATTGGGGAACACATGGGATGTTCCGCGCAGCGGAGTGAAGACTTTCAAAGTGGAGATCTTCGGTGCCTAGTCGTCTCCAAAACGGCCCGTTGAAACTTTTTTGCAGCGAATTTCTATTACACTTCCAGTGGCCCTAAATTGTTTTCCCGTTAAAAAAAGATTACAGATTTCGAGTAAATTGTAAGAGATTTCTGCTCCACAAATTGGCGTAAAGTTCGCTCCAAACCTGCCCAAAACACTTTGTGAATTGTTCGGTACTTCTCTTGATTGGGAGTTGGATGGTACATAGGGGAAACAGGGCGACCCCTGTGTCTGAGAGTTTAAAAAACATCTAAATAGATAACAGATGGACTGAGGAGGTCAGATATGGCGACCCCACTTGGTGCGCACAGGATGGAGGGTCATTCCGGAGAAGAGTTTACGGTTTCGATGAAGATACTGGCACGAGAACCCAAGACTTCAGCACGCAAGACGTTAGAGGCGTTTTGGATTACTGCGAAAAGTCCAAAACTGAATCGAAAGGATGAGTGCCTTGCCCCACTAATTAGCTCTCAGCTTTCCTTCACCTCTGTAGACTTTGATCGCGACGTCCTCAAGTCGAGAGGGCCTATCAGACTACCCGCTCGGCGCGAAGATTGGTTCCGAGGGAGGGATCAGTTTGCTTTGCTACCCTTCTTGTTACCCTCAGAACCATCTGAGAGCGCCTCATATCACGTATATCGCCAGAGAAGAGTCTTCACGCCACCGATGTGGCAATCTATCAGTGATTTTGCAAATACCGTTGAAGTGCAAT
>OX377205.1:47391663-47528847 GCA_947396885.1 Heligmosomoides polygyrus polygyrus
GGATATGGCTCAAGGGAATGTCGTTGTTGGAAACCTCAACGATCACCTGGCGGCACTCCTTTAATCATACCTTTCATCACTGACTCCTTTGCTTTGGACGTGAACCGCATCGTAAAACGATCTGGGCTCCCTATAAGCCTCATTTCCGACCACCGCCGTCTTTACGACGCCTACTTACAGCTTCGCGTCTATATGAGAATCAGTGTGAAAGGACAGATTGTTTGATCTGTGAAGGAGAACACAAAGTGTGCAACACTAGTGGTGTGGTTTACAAAGTGGTCTGCACATCCTGCGAAGAATTCTACATTGGCGAGACAGGAAGGCCACTAGGAAAGAGAATGATGAACATCTGAGAGCTCTGCGTAGCCCTCAAAGCTATCCAGACAATCCACTCTCGAAACACCGCACCCTAAAGCACGCACGTGATCCGCTGCCGCAACTGCGAGTTTCTATAGTCCACAGGAATCTGACAGATCCGGTGGAGAGGAAGATCAAGGAAGCGCTGGAGATAAAGCACTGGGAACCACCAATAAATCGGAGAGATGAAATGAAGAATGCAATGAGGCTTATCACCCTATAAGGGTACGCGGCGTGACCGGCTGACAATGATGGCGACATGGAAATATGAGAGAGCGGTCACTGCCCACTAAGATATATAAGTAGCCCGAGGACTATTGCGCTTCATTTCCGGCCAAACGCACACTGAGCATCCCTGGCCCCTCCTCCTCCCTGTGATTCCCAGGTCTGTCCTGAAAGCCCTCTATTTGTTTGTAAAGTGTTGTTGTAGAGATGTGCAATATAACTGTTTTTAGACCTGAAGAAGGGCTTATAGCCCGAAACGTTGTCAATAAAGAATTGACCAAGTCGAGCTTCACTATTGCAAAGTCAAAGTGACATCAAGTTCGTTTCGAATTTGTCATTCTTGCACGGTGAAGTGCAGTTCCGTTAAAATGCAAAACGCATTCTATGGAAACGTTTTCGAGGGAAGCTAAGCACCAGCATGCACTGTCCAGAGCTTTGCAACTGCTGATAAGTTAAGGATAAAAGTTAGAGTTAAGTTAAATAAGTTTGCCGGAGGTGGTTAAGCTCAAACAAATTTCCGCCTTTTGACCGAGCAATTTATAGGAACGTTGGTTAACCTAGGCATTAAGTTGAACAAGTTGAACGCCTTGGTACGTCTCCAGAGATACCACGCCGACCTCCCAGTGGTCTGAATTGCTGCCGGTGCGTTACTGCATCCTCTTCCTTCCTTGGGGATGGCGAGCCATTCCTCCCTTGTACTGAATCGCAGTTTCTCCCTTTTTTCGCTTTAATTCACAAAGTCGAATTCCGGAAACCGAAGGTGAAGCTGCTCGGTATAGTCCAGGAGTGTGCGTTAATTTTTTCGGTCAATTTTTAACGAGTGCTCTTTAACGAAAAAAATTTCCGTTACAGATCGATAAATTCTGTAAATTCGTTAAATAAACTTTCCCTTAGTTGCAGTGAATTCGGCTGTACATATTTTGGTAAAAAGCCAGCTCTCTTTCTTTATTGATTCTTTCGTCTCCGTCTACGTGCCAGTTGTGTGACTCTTCATCTTCACAACAGAATAATAACAGCCCACCTATCAAAAATAAAATCGCTAAACGAGAACAATCATTATGCTTCCAAAACCAGCATTAGCAACACTAACAACAAGCCTTCTAAGATAACAAATTTCTTGCTGTTTTCGTTTAGCTTGTGGAAAGTGTCCAGCTTCTGCGAAGACCCATAGTGCTATGCATCAAAGTATGGGCAAATGTTTCTGACCGTTTCCATTTATCCCAACAAAACGTTTTACATACCAAAGAATTCGCTGCGCTCGCTGGAGTGACCGCAGCGAATTCTTTGGTACAGTTCGTATTTGGAAGGTATTTACGAAGTCCACAGATCTGCCTGCTCCACAGAATGATTACATTGGTCCCAAGGTTCTGTTCCCGCTGCAGCGACAGAAGGGAATTAGCATAAAATGAAATAAATAGCAACGGAGCGTCGACCAAATTTTAATCGGATCGAATTCTACTGCATTGTGCATTTTGTCTTTGCCACCCAAATAACGTTGCTTTCAATTGCTAAGCTTTTTCGCCTCTATTTTCCTAAGCAATCCATAAGAAACAGGCGCGTTTAAAAGGCCCTTCTCGCCCAATACTAACAGTGGTTCATACTGTCTTTATCTATCCTAATTCCTCCAAATATCTTGAAGCATCTGGTACCATACAGTACATCACATTGTTTTGCTTGAGGTCGGAATGTATTAGGTTTCTCAATTTTCTCCCATCTTTGTATAGCAGATTTTGGATTGACGAACGGTAATATAGTAAATTTGCAGATTAGACGTGAAATCCAGGGGGCTAAAGAATTTTTTTTTTGAATAGACGCCGAAAAAACCGCACTTTTGCGATTTTTGCGTCTTTTTGCTATAACTCGGCCAAAATCATCCATTTGAAAAACCAAGAGCATAGTTGAGCTCAGGAGAACGAGCTCTATCGTTTGGTATATACACTTCGTATGAAAGATCAAAAATGGCCGAAATTGAAAACTTGCGCTCCACCCACTGCGAAAATGCAGTGGTTTGGCGAAGTTGTATACATGGTTGTGTAGATCTCGAAAAGACGAATCGAACGGTACCATCCGTTTCTCAAAACACCTCAAATTTGAGGAATTGTGGGCATGCAACGGTTTTCGACGCTCTGCGGCCGACAACTCGTCCGCGGCCGGCTTTCTCAATGGAGCGCAAGTTTTCAATTTCGGACATTTTTGATCTTTCATACGAAGTGTATATACCAAACGATAGAGCTCGTTCTCATGAGCTCAACTATGCTCTTGGTTTTTCAAATGGATGACTTTTGGGTGAGTTATAGCAAAAAGACGCAAAAACCGCAAAAGTGCGGTTTTTCGGCATCTATTCAAAAGACGCGTCCGGTACTGTACCTTTCTTGTAGAACTTGAAAAAGATCTTCGTGCAACGCACCGGATGTTAAACGTAAAACACCAGTTTTTGGACAACCACATGGATACCCCGTACATAATAACTAGCGAAAAGTGGCCATCGGCTTATTCTCTTCTCTTTTAATTTTATTCCTTTTATTTAATATGTTCACTGCATTACATGCATGCTGACTGTGCTTCTCCCAAAAAAAAGTCCAAGAGAGCCCTCGAAGAAGTCGAAGAGATTGAGCAAAATCGTTGACATGCACGACATGAAATTCAGCAAAAGCGAAGCAATGAGAGTAGCAGCAGCGACGCTCTATTAGCTAGGCGGTGGCCCTAACGTAGTCCTTTAATCATCACCTGATGCTGCACGAAGATTCCGTCCAGCTTTTCGGAAAACTTGCGAGGAAGAGGGTTTTTCTATCCCTGTTTTGTTTCTTACACTTATTTTTCACTTTGTTTGTATTTCGTAGCCTTTTCTTCGCGTGTCCTATGCCTTCTCAACCCAACTTATGAAATAAATACCGCAAAAAATCTGCTAAAAACTGACTGTTTTGGAATTGTGCGAAACTAATGTGCAGCAATCAAGAAAGTCTAGAAAGCTCAAAAATACAAAACTACTGCATAGAAAAGTGGGGACCACGCAAGTAACTTGTCAATGAGATGTCAATGCCAACAATTCTCGAAATGTGTGGGCGATATGGACTGTCTATTTCCACAGATTCAAGTAAAGGTTTTCTCGGTATAGCAACGGTACAGCGAAAGCTCACACAAAGGTAAAGCGCCTGAAATGCATTTCCGTGAAGAAGAAGAAAATTTCCAGAATTGTACGCAAATGTCGTTAACGCAATTTAACAGAAATTTTCGTCGTTAAATTTCGTTAAAACTTTTCAACGAAAAATGCCGGTAAATCCGGTAAATCGGTGAATCGTTAATCGTCAAAAGCACATCTCTGGTATAGCCCTCGCTAGAATCATGTCCATTGCAGTGCTACTCCAGAGCTCTCGCCGTCTCCATTCGTGTGCTTCACCCGTATTTTTTTCAGCCCATTGAAACTGTATCATCTCTCTTTCTTTCTTTCTTTCTCTCTCTCTCTCTCTCTCTCTCTCTCTCTCTCTCTCTCTTGTTCCATACATACACGTGTGTCATGGGACCATCATCTCGGGTTGTTCGAGACACGTTTCCTAACGTTGTCGAGTCGAACAGCGAATTGTGTCTCCCTCAACTGAAGTTCCGTTGAAATTGGAAGCTTTGCGAAGTGGCACATCTCAGTTCTGTGATACTGCAGGACCCGGATGTATGACGGCGTGTCACAGTATGCAGTCCGCGTCTGGCTGTTACAAAATTTCTGCGCATTGAGGGAGAGGGCAGGGATGCTGCATATTCAAAAATTTGACCTCGAAAACGTCATGATAGACCCAGAATGGGCAGATAGATACGGAAGTGAAGATCGACTACCGCAACTCGCTTTTCGTATGAGCAGTTACCACCTCATCCCTTCTTTGGCGTCTTCTGACGTGACGCCTGCTTCAGCAAGATCTCTCTTGATGTTCTACTTGGGGCTCCACGCACTCGCCTTCCGGGTAAGTCATCCCTACGGCCGACACCATCAGCTGATCATCCGCGATGTGTACATAAAACCTTAGGCGCTACTTGCTCTCTTGCACCTTGATCAGCCTCCTTCACCTCGACTCTGATAGCTTCATTCTATATCGTATCCATTTTCGTCAATCGGCCCACGTACCGTGACGTTTAAACTAGTTCAGCTGTCTCGTCCTCATATCGTCCTAGCAGCGGAGACCATAGCACACTTCTCGCACTCTATGGGCTTTGCGAGTCAGCTGTCGTGTGCAGCACATCTCAAAAAATGTGAATTGACATACACCATACGACATGAAATTGGATGCTCGTAGCCCGCCGACCTGTCGCCTGCGCTCGAATGTCCGCGCTCAGCACAAGTTAGTAATTGTGGCACCCTGTGGAGGAACGAGATGATGATGAGGGAGCAGCGCATGAGGTGATCCAGATACATCCTCAGAAGTCCAGGGAAAACCCCCTAAAGTTGACCCTAAATTTCGAGGTACCTTTTGAGAGGAGCCCCAAGGAAAAGGTGGAAGGGCGTCATGAAGACAGATCTCGCCGAAGGCGGCACGCCAGACGACGCCCTTGATAGGAAGACGAGGCGACGGATCACACGAACAGCGACCCTGCGGCTGAGCGGGACTAAACCCTCAGGAGTCGAAGAAAACTACCAAGCAGTACATGCGCATGTCAACAGCAACCCGTGGAAAACGCTTCACCCTTATCAGGGTCGTTACTTGCTTGGGAACCTAAAGCGTAGTGCGCAAAATATTGGAAACGCTGAAAGTGCTAATTCTGTAGAACGACTTTTTTGCAGAAGGAGAGATATTGTACAAACCTCACCGTGCGCGTGAAGGTTTTAGACTGCGTCGTAAACAATAGTTCAATTAACATTTCTTCACCATATCTTTTGTATGACTAGAACTGGTGTCCTTAGGTAGCTATTATAGTTACTACACTGCATTAGTTCTTAACCGTGCTTTTTTGAGGAAACTCTACTGATATCAGCAACTATGACTTTTGAAGCAGTTCACTCAACAAGAGACTTCGAAAAATGATTTCCTAACTCACAGCATCTCATGAACAGATCCTTTCTATTTTGCGACAATCGCCCAAGAAACACCAACTAAGCTGTGCGCACTGAAAATGCTTTTTCTGCACAGTAAACAACTCTTCGTTTAGAAGAGCTTCTTCTTTACTATAGGTCCCGCCTACAACTCCCACCCGAAGGTCTCGGTTCGCTTAGTTTAACAAGAAAAGGTTCCCAACTCAAAGTGAGCTTTAGTGGTGCTATTTTGACAGGATGTAGGGCCCTGTGAGCGGAGTCCAGAACCACAGCCAGTTTTTGCTGAGCGCTTTTTTGAAGACCTGAAAAGGAGTTGTGAGCACTCATCAACCTTTACGACGCTCTCACGAGATGTGCCTCGGTGGCGCAGTTGGTAGGATTGCCGCCTCGTAGGACCACACCGGCGGCCTTTCAGTTCCGAATCCGAGTGCTGCCGATATTTTTTCACGTATTAGTTTGTTTTACGCTTTCTCGTGATCACAGGAGTTTATTTTAGACCATCAAGGCCTACAACAAACCAAGGCTGTCTATTTGCGCTTTCATATGTGCTAGTTTTTCAACTATTTATATCTGTACTACTACCATATCATACCGCATCACCAATGATACCGTAATTGCACACAAATACGCTTATGTTGAAAGTAGGTAAAAGGATAAAAGGATAAAGGATAAAGGACGGCGTTACTCAATCCCTTCTGGGATGCGCCAGCGCATTCTACTTCTACGGGATGTCGTGGAGGCGACATGAATGCGTATTTGGTCATACAATGACTTGCGGTGGCCAGCCGATGAACAAGTCAGCGCTTTATCCTTCCCAGACAAGTCTGGTACCAATTCACCGACCCCGGAGGGATGGAAGGCTTGGTTGGCCTGGGCGGAAATCCGAACAAGGAACCTGGTATCGGGTGCACGCGGCAGTCGCGCCTCCTCCGACTGCGCTCCACGCGCCTTTTGGGCGCGTGGAAAGTAGGTAACTGGTATAAAATATACCTTCTTGTATATTATTTGTGGTATAATATATAAAATATATCAAACATACATATATTGAAATTAGGTGAATGGTATAAATATTATACAAAAAGGGTAGCACTCGTGAATTTTCTTTTGACTGCAGATTATAGGCCAGACCTACAGACAGTTCTGCGTTCCGGTGTTTCGGCCGTGTCTGTCACACATGTGGGTGGCAGCTGGTTACGTTGACATTCACCCAGGACCTTTTTCTACACCGACAAACTATGCGTTCAACGAATATGAAGTGGTCAATCCTTGCCATGGGGAAGATTGTTCCTCACTGGCTTTTATACGATGCTGTTGGTGTGACATCGTGTTTTACTTGTTTCATAGATTTATACTCTAGCTGCTGACTAAAAGGGAAGACAAGACAGGACTTTTTACTGCCAGAGAAATGATATGGCGCAACTAGGCATTGTTGTAAAGCTAGCACGCATGAAGGCGCGAATAGACAGCCTTGGTTTGTTGTAAGAATTGATAGTCTAAAATTGATTCCTGGGATCAGGAGAAAGTGTAATAACAACAAGCTAATACGTGGAATATTATTGGCAGCACTCGGACTCGAACTGAAAAGCCCGCCGGTGCGCTCCTATGAGGCGGCACTCCTACAAAATGCGCCAACGATGCACATATTGTGAGGTGTCAGTGGGTTGATGATTGTTGCGCACACGTATTTTCAGCTCCTGTTCCGGTCTTTGATAAAGCGTTCAGCAAAAACTAACTGCGGTCCTGAACTCCGCTCACAGGGTCCTACATCCTTTCAAAATAGCATCGCAAAAGCTCACCATGAGTTGGGAACCCTTCCTTGTCAGTTTGCTGCCGGTGTTTCACTTTCTGTTGCTCTTTTGTATCTCTGTTAACAGTTCGCCTATTGGAATTGATCCACACGCTCTTCACTTCCCAGAGCACGGTGATTCTCCGAATAAGAACTGCCACGATTGCAGTTCTTGCAGCACTTCCTTTGCTGTCGCCGTTCGTTTTTATCCCCACCTTGACAACTCCATCCAAGCGCCCTTCTTACAGAAAAATGCGACTACCAGATATACTGTCGGCGATCACCTTGAACTTAGTCCTAGCACTGTTCTCGATGGTCATGGCAATAGTCGCCCTCGGCCTTCTGGCCTTCGTCCTGGCCAAGGTGAAGACTACGCTTCAGAATTGTTTACACTAATCTCGACTTCTTCTCAAGATCTAGCGTGAGCGCTCGCCATTTTCAGGACAATTACCTCCACAAGGACGCCCCACCATCGCCAAAGAATGACAAAGTCAGGCGTCATGAGAGTGTTGTGGTGGATTTCACGAAACCAAGCAGTTCGTTACGATCCACTTGTCGTTTATTCGGCTTGCTCATCTCCAATACCGACAGTTTCAGCTATACCGGACCACTTCCTTCAGCTGAACACTCTAATGTTCCAGAAGAAGGCAAAGAACAACCAAGTGAGTATGACAGCTGTTTTCGTACTCTCATACTAAAAAGTTGTTCGAGCACTCGCTCAGGTAACCCAAATGCCTGGTGCAGTGCCCTTATCCGGAATGGATGCTATGTCTGCATCGAGTGAGGGCGCTGGTGGAAAGCTCTCTGAAAACCTTGTGGGTTCCACCCTAATAATTGGTTCATTCCGCAGTTAGATGAGAGTTGGATGTTTCCAGAATGAAATCGACGACGTTGCGACGAACAGAATCAGTCATGGTTTGCGAGCTCAGAGGTCTGCATCGCAAGAGAGCACCACAAGGTAGGAACATTGGACGATCAGTCCGACTTGATGTGGACCGCAAACGCAAGGCCGAAGACGCTGAAGAGTTTTTCGGCATCAGTGATTAGAACAGCAATCTTTCTATGAACCGCAAAGGCGCGTTAGAGCAAAGTCGCAATTATTTCGAGGGAATATCAACCTCCTCCGGCCGTCCCTTCCGGAGCTTCTATCCACTGTCCCGCCCACAAGATCCCATTGAAGCGCCCCTAAGGAATATAAACTAAACCAGGAAAGGTTCCAATGATCTGCCGGACGATTTTGGAAGTCAAAGTTCTGGCACTTCCCTGAGTGTTCGACGAAAATTTTCAAACAGGTTGTAGCTAAGACAAAGGGTGCTAATGGTTAGCAGAATAGTAAGACGATTCCGATTTGGTAGAAGAAGGGCAGTCCTCCACACCGCTCAAATTCCGAATCGTTTGCTTTCGCAGAGCATTAAGATCTTCAAGCGAATCGTCGACGGTAAATTTATTTATTATTATTTTTTATCAGAGATGAGTATAGTCATGCATTACATATATAAGCTCACATAAACAAATACCAGATCACACGAACTTACAACAAACATACAGTTAAGCACAGCACAATTAACATAACTTTTTACGTATCACTATTCTCATCCTCACTTAATAATAAGTTCAAGTCCTTAAGATTTCTATAAGTGAGGAAGTTTGATCTCGCCTGCTATTTTGGAACAGGAAGGTAACGCCTCAGGTTCCCTCTCCCATTCATAGTAAGAGGTGCACCAGAAAATATTGTGGGATCTATTGAAATTTTGCTTGTAAGAAATATCATGATCATATCGACCCCCTTTCTTCTACTACGGAGGCAAGGTAGCGTAAGCTGTTTGGCCCTATCTGGACCTCTAGGTATGTTGTCATAGTTGGTTCCAAAACATCTTAAAAATAATTTTCGAGTGAAGATGTTCTGAACACTTTCCAGAAGAGCAATGTGTTTCTCTTTGAATGGATTAAACACAAAAGTACCGCTCTCTAAAACAGGCCTAACATAAAAGGATAAAAGGATAAAGGACGGCGTTACTCCATCCTTTTTGGGATGCGCCACGCATTCTACTTCTACGGGATGTCGTGGAGGCGATTTGAATGCGTATTTGGCCATACAATGAGTTGCGGTGGCCAGCCGATGAACAATTCAGCGCCCTATCCTTCCCAGACAAGTCAGGCACCAATTCACCGACCCCTGAGGCGGCGGGAAATCCGAACCAGGAAATTGGTAACGGGTACATATGACAGTCGGCGCCTCTTCCGACAGCGCTACACGCGCCCAAAACAGGCCTAACATAAGTTTTATATGCCTGAAGAAGTGCAAGAGAATCATTGGTTTTGAGCAATTTGAACAAGTTGTAAATACGATCATTCGATTTCTTAAAAATTGTCTTATAATTCAAAACAAGGCTAAGATCACTAGATGTATGGATGCCCAGCTCACGAGCGTTTGTTACGTGCCTTTGATCTGTCTCCTTGAGCCTACAAAGTGGTAAATTGTGCTGATGTTTTGTCTAAATGACAAGACAATGCGATTTTTTAGGCTAAAGGAACTACCAAGTTTTAGCCCATTTATCAATAAAATTAATCGCGGCTTGGATTTCGTGAGAAGGCTTTTCTCCGACCACTCCATCATGAACTTTCACATCATACATTTTGCAGCTGACCCCTAACCTAGTGGGATAGCTTCAGGGAGTTCATAGGTGTGGAACACCACTGAGAGAAGAGAAAACCGCGGAGAACACTATCTCTACCTTAACTTGGTATGTTCTTCCGGAAAAGAAACATTCAGTGCAGGGCATTATCATTGGATGAATACCAATTCTTTCCATCTTGCATAGCAATTTATTGTGTGGAACATTGTCGAACGTTTTAGAAAAGTCGAAAAAGAACACATCCGTCCGCTTTCTTTTGGGCTGTTGCCCAGTCGTTTAGAGAGCTAAGAACTTAGGTTTCTACTGAACGCCGTTACATAAAACCGAATCGCTCCTTTGAAATGATATTATGGTCTTCAATATGGGTCCGAATGTGCTTCTTAACAACCTTATCAAACGCTCTAGCGAAGATTGACGTTATGCCTATTGGCCGATATTTTTTGGGTCATTGAACCTTTTTTGGAATTGTACTGATGAATGCATCTACGAGGCACTTCAGCTTTCATGTAACTTAGATTAAAAAGCAGTTCCAAATGATAGGCAATACAATCTGCTACATTTTCTATGAAGAGTAATGGTATAAAGTCAGGAGACGTAGAATAAGATCTTGGCCATTTAATTAGGATTTCAAAAAATTTCTTCTTTTCTAAACCAAAAAGTCGGACTCATTTGTGGGAAACAAGGTAAGGTGCCTTCCTGAGAAAGAGATAGGTCAGCGATAGAGTCTGAAGAGTTATTGAAAACCTTATAGAATTCTTTTGCAAGCACATTTGCTTTATCACTTGTTGACGAAATGCATACGCCATTCTCGTTTCTTAATCTTAGAATGTAACTATTACCTTCAGAGCGGGCTCTGATGTACCTGTAGAAAGCGACTTTATCTCTGAAGAAAATCCTTTAGTAGATATAAGTCGTAAAGGTGATGGGGTTTGTCCAGTTTTTTGTTAAATATCTGATAGTTAGCCCAATCTTCGGCATTGCCGGATAAAGATGCTCTGTTCTATGAATTAATCAGCCGTGCTTTCATTCTTGTGAGATAATTTGGGTATATCATTAGGTAGGAACCTTTTTCTGGTGGGGATGTAGAGGTCAATAACGTGACAAAGAATGATGATCAGAGTTTCATTCATTCCATCGACAGATTGTAGTGCGCTCAGTGTACCAAACGAATCAATGTTAGTTAAGTGATCTCTTAGTTTACCATAGTTTGAAATCCTTTATCCATTTAGTGCCGTTGGAATTGGGTCTATGATTCGAGTAGTCTCTATTTCGAAAGTTATTGAAGATCACTATTGCCTACAGGTGGACTGGCATTCACATTGCAAATTAATTTTGAAGAATTACAGAACACGAGATCAAGTAAAGAATATCCTCTTGTCGGTCTCTTTACAAGCTGGTGGAACTCATGAGCACTCAGAACGTCGTAAAATGAAGTGTTGTTGTTTTCTGCGCGTTCCGGTAATAGATCAGGGAGGATGAAGCCTTCTCCCAGGAGAAGGCATGGATTGCTACACACGCTAAGGTCATTTATAACTTTCAAAAGACTGACGGTTTCATATGAACTACAATTCGGTGTCCTGTACACGATAATAACACAAGACGAAGAGGAGCTTAGTTGAACACCACAAATAAGGATTTCATAAGAGTCCCTAACCGATACACGGAAAACGAAATCATAGGGGTAGCGCTTCTTTTTAAAAGTACGATAACTCCACCACTTTTGTTGTAGCTTCTGTCCCACCTTATACCCACGTATTGATTGCTAGCTACACCTAGGAGAGTATTATAGTCATTGCTGGAACCGAGCCAAGTTTCAGTTAGGACTACGATGTCCATGTTGCTGTGACAAAGATGAGAACTAGAGTGTTATTATTTCTAACCATTGTTCTTATGTTCGTAAGAAGACAGTAAAATGGGAAACGTTTTCTCCTTTGAAAATTCAACAGTTTCTCCTTGAATTGTTAAGCGGTGAGAAAGTTGGTTCGCTGACGATATCAGGTGGAACCTAATGCGATCCACTCTGCACTTGCACGGAACGATCAACACAGAACGAGTCGCAACGTTGCCTACTCACCCTTTCCAGCCAAACGTTCCTCACGTCTACGTTCCCGCGACCGCTTTTGTTAAGGAGGGGCGTAGAAAAATGCAAAAATGCCCTTTTGTGGGGGAAAGAATCGGAGGCGGGAGCACGCGCGCCGCTTCGAAATTTACCTGAGGGCTGCACGACTTTTATAATTCTCGGTCTGTTCCGATCGGGCTTCCCCATTCTATACACTGCAGATGGTGAGCACTCAGTGATAAGATAATCAAGTATTTCCCTAACGCATGCGATACCATGACCAACCCTTCCAGAAGCGGTATTGACGTAAGATTCTGGTGCACTTAACAGAATGATGGACCTCCTGAGCTCAGCGTCCTAATCCGAAAGCGATTTGTCGGAACAAAACAACTTTCAGCAGTCTTCGCTACATCAGATGTCGGTGGTTGGGCAAGCCCTCGTTTCAACAATGAGTTTTCTTCCCTTAGTTGTCAAACCTCATTCAGAAGCTCACTGTTACTCTTAATTTCAATTCAGAGCTCAAATACAATAGCTCATTAATAAATAAATAAATAAATAAATAAATACCAACTTGACGTAACACGAAATTCCATCATTTTTTATGACATCTTGTCGTTGATCGGAAGCCTGATATTCTTTCTTTTGGTTTGCGTTGGTCGAAGAGCTGTTGGTGGTCGCTGCTGAAATTTTTGTCGTACGAGCACGAAACATGAATGTAGATGGACCTTCAAGTAGCTATAAATGAATTGCCTTCGACAGTGGCGTTCGATAGTACTTAGTAGACCCCGCCACAAGGGTGATTGCAGAAGTCGCTGATAGGTACACTCGGTGCTGTAGAAGATAACGAGGGTGGTATTGTGAAGGTAGGAGCACACAATTAGCCCGGCCACTCGGCAAGGCAACCACCGAAATGAATTCGTGAATTCGTCAAGCTTTTCGACAACCAGTGTAGATTCGAAGTTGTGGCATCAATGATGCCTTACATTCCGCCCACCTTCTGATGGAGAAGTATCGCGGGAGACAAGGTCCAGTGCACCTTACCTTCCTCAACTGGAAGAAGGGGTTTGGAAGCAGCAATGGTACACCAGGGTTTTACGCTTTCCCTCCTCTCTGTTGTTGTCATGGATGTCATTACCCAAGATCCTCACAAATTAATCTCAGGGACGTTGCATCTTGCTGATTACGTAGTGCTCGCTTGTGAGGACAAAGTTGTACTCGAGCGCCATGCGCAAGCTAGGTGCGACTTCTTGGAGGTGTCAGATTCAAATTGAACGTCAAGAAGGGGGGTCAGATAACGACGGCGTAATCGAGTTTCCTGGCATTATGACGGTTGAAGTGAATTCGCGCGTGATGGGTAAAAGAATGAATAGCGAATCAAGTGCTACCATACATTACCTGAATACGCAGGTAAGGTGCACGAAGTGGATATTGGCCGAATATAGTGGATACTGATATTGGGTATTGGTAGTGGATATTAGATATATATTATTGGTCTTGATGGGTCAGGCAGGCTCATACTTTCCGCGAACGTGGGACGTTAATGCATGGTGTGCACAGACGTATTCGCGTCTGCGCGGACTGCACGGGATGTGCACTTCGACGTGGGAAAAGCTTGCAACTGGAAGAGCGGTAGTGTATCGAAACGCGATTCGGAGCCGGCTGGCAGGTCTCGTCCTCCCTTCACGCGCCCTGCCCCAGCGTCCGCACGAGCTGGACTGGCTATCATTTCTGTATTCCAGTCAAATCAGGAGCACTAAAGGGCCTTATTCCTCTGACCTCTGAAAGAGCCTCCGTTACTTCAGTGATGGGAAGCACGGTTACGGAGAGATTGCTAAAATCTCAGGGCCTAACCAGGCCGCACCAACTAGGGTTTCAACCTCCCGCACGCGAGCGTCGGGAGTATCCGTCGAGCACTTGGCGATGAGAGGTATGTCAAGCACGACGTCATCGGACGAGAAGGCACCATCCCTAGCACGCCACCTATGACTCCGTAAAAAAAAACCTGCTCCTCGGAATATACGGCAGTACAGGAGCGAGGCGGCATTGGTGCCATCGAGAACACACGATTTGCGACGAACGGTTGATTGATCCGCACGGTTCTGAATAGCCGAATCGATCGAAGTCGTCTAGCTGAAAGAAGTTCCTTGAAGAACAATACGCCCTTCACAAGACGATATCGGCAAATTCAACTCGATCATGTCGACCAAGACTAGCAATCCGACGTTTCGCTGCTACCAATGTGAAAGGAAATCTTCGGCGGTCGGTTCCACAACTAGACTATATTATCTCGAACCGCAGGTATTGAATGACCGACGTTTCGGTCGTCTCCAAATTCTACACGAAACAGATCAGCCTTCTCGTTGGGCAAGGTTCGTGTCAAGGAAAGAAGACCGCAAATGTCAAGAAGAGGGGTTCTACAGCAACCATCTACTGGGACATTAACACTTCTCTTGCCTGCCTTTGAGAAAATACGGATAGGCATGGACAACATCGTCGAGAAATATGACCGCTTCGTGCAGCATCTCCGCGACCTGCTAAGGGAATCGAGACATTAAAGACCACCAAGAGGCGTCTGCCTTTGAAAACTCTCGACCTGCTGACGTGGAGCGCCACGAGTGTCAGGCAGTAACAGTTAGCGTCCGAGATTGCGAAGCTATGCTGAGAAGGTGATGAGGGTTTCGAAGAAAAAATGCGCGATTTTGGGAGGAGTAACAGAGGAGGGTATGAGAATCCGCAAAACTTGCCGGAACAAGTCAACTTACAAAACGAAGATGACCGCTCTCCGACATCCTGATACAATCATCAATTAGGGAAGGACAAGAAGGTCATCCACGATTTCTACCTGTTCGACATTCTGGTTCACCTTTCTTCATAATATCTACCGCAGAATTGACGTGTTGCGCCTTTTGACCTTACTTTAAAGATCCGACACGCCGTCTGGTTGATAAAGGTCGTACAGTGCTTAGCGCAATAGAATGACACCTGAACAACCTCCCGCCAGCGCTCCACAACACCCTGACATGGCTCTTCACACGCTTTCATTCCGAGTGCAAGGTTCCATTCAAGAGAATACCTTATTAGCATTCTTGTTCAAAAGAACTGTCGTTAACGGTATTTGCAACTATCAGCGATTCTCCCTGTTGTCCGTAGCCTACAAATTGTTCACCCTTCCATCTTGAGTGAACAGTACGATTAATACTTTGATGCATCGCCTTTAGTGTAAACAACATCGAAAATTCTATCTGATATAGTATTGATAAGGTGATCACTAACACTTAGTACTACACTAGCCCATGCATCAAGTATTGCGTTCTTCGGATCAGAAACCGAGGAGTAAGTGATTCCATTTCTGAACACCTTGTATACAAGAATGCCCCACAGGTTGTCTATCGGGTTGAGATCTAGAGAACAACTAAGCCATCCAGAGGTTCGGCTTCCCTAGCATTAAACCAGTCTGTAGTCGACAGTGATACATACGTGTACGGACGCATTACCTTGTTAAAAAACAGGTTATGCCTACGAAATCTTCCCAAATATTGCAGGAAGTGATCTCTGTTCAGCCTCTAATACACCTCGCGGTTCATCTTACGCAAGACGAACTCCAACACAGTAGGTCCGAATTGAGATAATGAAGCATAAACTATGAGACTTCCACTTCCAAAAATGCGCCTGGAAAAAACTCATTCCTCTGTCCTTAGGTCTCTCCTCCAGTGTCTATACGGCTGTCCGCTGCCGGGCCTGTCGAGCTCCCGCTTCGTTTACTTGAAAAACACCACCTAAAAGCCAAACTTTTTTTCACCTTTATTCCATTCTTTCCACGGATCTCCCTCGATAGAGAGCCTTTGGGCTCTCTTGTTAAGAGGGATTCTCGGGCTGCTTGTCGCAGGGCCACGTGGCGCGTCCCGGGTGGTGGATAGGGGAACGAAAACACGAACCAAATGCGGCCGTGTACTGCCCAGAGACGCAGGTGGGATGCAGGGGATGGACTCCTTGCTCCTGCTGTGTCGGGTCGACGCGTTCTTTGGCTTGAGAGCGGCATGTTCATGCACTGTGTGCGTGGATGTGTCCGTGACTGTGCGGATTGTAACTGTGTCGGCTCGGCCAAAAGCTTGCACTCGGTAGACTGAAAGTTCATGTAAGGCGATTCGAGGCCGCCTCAAAAGTCTCGCTCCGTCCCTTCGTGGAGTCTGGCTGGCTGCCCGGAGTTCTTCGCCCGCACGACAGAGCCTGACTAGCTACCCGTGTTGTATGGAAGTCAAACACAGCAGCACTAAAGGGCCTCATCCCTCTTACCCCGAAAGAGCGCCCATTTCTGCAGCAATGGGAAGGACGAGTACGGAGACGCTGCTAAAATCTCAGGGCCTAACCAGGCTGCGCAAATTGAGGAGGACTAGGATGACAGTCTGTACTTACAACGCCCGCACACTTGCATCGGAAGCATCCGTCGAGGACCTGATGATGCAAGCCAGGAAGACCAAGTGCGACGTCATCGAACTGACCGAGACGAGAAGATACCACCCCAACACGCCGCCTACGACTCCGAAGAAAAACTGTTCCTCGGACCATACGACAGCAGGGGAGTAGACGGTGTCAGAGCTGAAGTAGATAGGATCAGAGCGGGGAGTAGACAGGATCAGAGCTGAACACCTGAAGAACCTCCCGCCAGCGCTCATCAACACCTTGGCGCGGCTCTTCACACGCTACCTGTCCGAATGCAAGGTTCCATCTCAGTGGAAGACCAGCAAGGCCGTTTTGCTGTACAAGAAGGGAGACGTGCACGACATTGGCAACTATCGCCCGATCTGCCTGCTGTCCGTAGTCTACAAGCTGTTCACTCGAGTCATCCTGAATAGGATCAGCAGAGCGCTGGACGAAAGACAGCCATGCGATCAAGCAGGATTTCGGAGAGAATTCAGCACGATCGACCAAATACACACCATTACGAAGCTCATCGAAGTGTCGCGAGAGTATAAGCTGCCGCTTTGCCTTACGTTCATCGACGTGAAGAAGGCATTCGACTCCGTCGAGACTGAAGCGGTCCTAGAAGCCCTGCGCAGTCAGGGTGTTCCTACTCAGTACATCAGAGTACTTCGAGAGCTGTACAGTGGATTCACGATTAAGATCTCTCCATTCTACAACGACGTCGTATCGACGTAAGGAGAGGGGTTCGGCAAGGGGATACCATATCCCCGAAGCTCATCAGCGCCACTCTCAAAAACGTCATGCGCGAACTAGAATGGGAAGACATGGGAGTGAAGGTCGACGGCCGGCAACTACATCATCTTCGCTTCGCTGACGACATCGTGCTCATAACACCGAGCATCAGCCAGGCGGAGCGAATGCTGGCCGACTTCGATCGTGCATGTGGGAACGTTGGACTGCAGCTGAATCTTACGAAGACGATGTTCATGAGGAACGGACAAGTTTCTGATGCCCTATTCTCGCTCAACGGAACGAACATTTCCGAATGTTCCAGCTATGTGTATCTAGCTATGTGAATAAGCCAACATGGCCAATGACCTAGCACCAGAGCTGAGCCGGAGGAAACGAGCGGCTTGGGGAGCTTTCAAGAGCGTTGAAGAAGTCGTGAAGAAGACGAAGAATGTCCGACTCCGTGCCCACCTATTCGACTCCACTGTTCTTCCTGCTCTAACATACGTCTCTGAGACCTGGGCTATACGAAAGCAGGATGTATACGCGATCAGCGTCGCGCAGCGTGGAATCGAGAGGACGATTCTCGGAGTGACACGACTCACGCAAGTAAGAGAAGGCCTCCGGAGTTCCGAGCTTCGCCGACGTTCGAAGATCAGAGACACTGTCGCATGGGCCAAGTTGTCGAAAATTAGGTTGGCCGGCCACGTAATGGATGCGCAGACACCCGCTGGACGAGAGCCATCACCGACTGGATTCCGCGAGTTGTCAAGAGAACACCAGGACGCCCAACAACGCGTTGGTCGGAATTTTTCGTGAAAGCCCTGAACAACCGATATGACGCTCTTCGTGTCCCTCGAGGAAGGAGGATCCATTGGACCACTCTGGCACGCGACAGGGACGAATGGAGACGCTGCTGGCGCCCGCTCGAGCAAGTCGACGATCAACGGGACGACAGGTGATACAGGTGATTCCATTCTGTCTCCATACCAAGCTAGTAGCAGGCGTATCTCACCTTTTTCCATTCCGTGTTCATATGCGCACCAGCGAGCTCGAGCCTGGCAGCCTTATGGCAAGCAACTAAGCAAGGAGATCGCTTCATAGGTTGGTGAGGAGTAAGTGAACTGCTGTTTAAGATCCATAGTATCGTCCAGGATGTGCGGAAATTTTTTCGAAAAAAGCAGAACACGGAATGCGGAACGGAGGAGCTCAAAAATGAGCGGAAACGGAATACGAAACACGGAAACGGAAATGGCTCAAAACTCATTACTTTATACATACATACAGTACACTACATTATTTAATTTTTCATATTTATATATTCATTCATAATGGTAGTTATACTATTCGGTACTACGTCTTTTCAAGAAAGGTTTTCTTGGGTTTCTCAAGAAAAGAGTGTTCAATTAGGTTATCACGCTGTTCTGGCCTCAGCACCTCACGGCGAAGACCCTGATGGTAAAAGATCCGAAATAGAGCTGCAATTCTGCAACGGTTCACTCCTTTCTTTTCAATAAAAATTCACGGTACCTTGCACTAATCAGGTTTCTCGTCAAGAATTCTCATACAGAGATCTTCACTGGTGAGGAGCACGGCATTATTGAGCAGTTACACTGACTTCGTTGTCCACTAATGAATAAGGGGTGCAGTTACAATTTTGCAACGGGGTGTGTACAGAAGGAGCATAGAGGCGCTGGTGTACAGCTGAATCCTGAAACAGTACCTAGCTCCCATTACGATGTTCTGTTGCGATTAAAACACTAAGAGTGTACATCTTCAGTGCCAGACCCTTGAGGTTTATAGAAAATGAACTAAATCATTTCTACCAAGCACGTAGTTGTTGCAAGAGCACGACTCTTCACCATGTTCTAGACTGCATGCGCAAAAAGTAAACTTTTCAAATTTCTCAAACCAAGGAACTCGAACAAAATAGCCCTAGCGTTTTTCAGCACCCTAGTTTGCAGCGACGAATGTCTGCATCTGTTTGAAGAAATATCTTACTATATTTCGAATTGATGAGTTTTAAAAATTCAGACACTCACCGTCCTCGTTTGTGACAGATTCCGGAATCTCCGATGAAGACTATTCATCAGACACGACGACAAATTCTGAGAGGCCACGTACAACAAAAGAGGTTGAAGCATTGAATCACATGTGAATGGATGCAAGGGCTTTCTGCCCTTGTGCTCCTTCACTTCCTGTAAAACATTCCTTCAAAGACGCAAGTTTTCTAGGAGGAAGAAGGCTCTGGTGTTGTCGGAGAGCAAGTGACTATCGAGCCTCCAGCAGAGAAGATTGTTGTCAATTTGGAGTGCGGATCCGAGTTCTCTCTTTGTTAGACTACCACCTTGCAGTTATTCCAATGAAACGCACCGCGTTCGCTAATGTATTAGCAGCGATCGCGAACTAAGCCTCGCCCAGACAAATGTGCGCTTCTCTCCATACTGGTCCCTGTCCATCTCCTCACTTGCCGGTCGCACTGTGCCGTTGGTGCGAGCCTTTTCCCCTCCATCGTCGGCCATGTACATGTTCCCATGTCTTTCGTCTCATTGTTTTATGCCGATATCCTTGCATTCACATTCCGTTTGCTCAGTTCGTCCACCACCGTTTCCGCTGCGTGCGCTGTATCCATTCGCTCTCAGTTATTCTCGAGTGATGTTGTTTTGTGATAGAACTGTAATAATTTCGCCATAAATGTTGCGTGTACTCTATCAATGGTTATCTAAAAGTTCTCCAAGAGCTTAAACGTCAATGTGTGGCGTACGCCATGCACAGTCTACTTATTGACCTTCGAATGGTTGTTGACTAAAATGAAAGCCTGGTATTTGATATTTTAGACAGATGGATATATTTACGCATTTCTTTGGGACATTCATGCGCGAATTCTTTACTACAGCGACTGCGGCCGTTTGTTACAGACATGGGCAAACCAGCCGTCAGTCGAGAGGGTCCGTGTTGAGTTAGGCCTATGTTATACTTCGGCGACGCGTCGCCGACGCTGCGACCCGTCACTGAGAGCCCGTCACCGACGTCGCCGACGCTGACGTCACCACCGACGTCGCCGACGTCGTCACAGACGCGTGGTCGACGTCGGCGACGTCGTCGACAGATTCTGTGGCGGTGTCGGGGACGTCGTTGACAGGAGAGCATCGGAGCGCGTTTTCAATGTCATCACTCGCATGCCACATGTCTTTCACGTCACTGTCAAGTTCTAAACAGCAAAAGAGGCACATCATAAATTAATGTGGCCAAGTAGTAACAAGATTGTAAGCATTCAGACCATGCACAATCAAACAAGTCTGAAATGCAAGGTTTCAGACGGGGCTATTTACACGTTACATAAATCTCGTTACCTGTGCTTTCATACGGGTCTCAAACGTCCTAAAGATTTCATTAGCAGCAATGTTAGAACCATTCAAACAGTACCTGTATTTTTTTTAGGATGCCCTTATTTTTCGCAAGACATAGTGTGTTTTTAGGTTTTAAACTTTAAAAGAAGCACAAATCAATCGATACAGTTACTTTGTAAAGAGATTATAACAAGTATTCAAGCGAAACACTATCAATAGACTGTAAAAGGAAAATAACAGACGAGTGCATGGCGCAGTCTATCCCGATAACAATAGAAGTACGGGATAGTGTTAGGCATTTAGCGACTATTGATTTACCAATTTAACGATTTTACCAGCATTTTCGGTTTAGCAAAGACCTTTTTCGTTAAATCGTATTTAAATTAAATTTACGCTGAATTCTCGAAGTTCAAAGGAAAATTTAACTCTTAGGTTTGCATTACCGTTTGAGAAAGCGAGAAAACACTATTATTTTCTGCACAGTTCTATTTAGTATTACTTGCTCTACAAGGAAGCAAATAGGCCTAGAAAATGCGAACAGAACGGCTGAGAAGGACACAAAAAGGAAGAAAAGTGACAAAGTGAAGGGGAGCTAAGGTTTAGGGTCCCACTCCCTCCCAAACACTCAGTGTTCCAGTGAATTGCACTTTTTGTGTTCGCAAGACGGCGTCTTTTGCACTTCTCGATTTCGTAATTCGAAGTACGGAGGTGATGATGGCAGTTCCGGGAACGAAGAACCAACCCACAATCATAACCTCCATCGGAGCGCATTTTCTGCCACCCTTAGATGACGTCGGCGACGTCGGTGACGGACGCGCTGTCACCGACGTCGGCGACGCTGACGTCGTCGGCCCGTCTGTGGCGACGTCGGCGACACCGGCGTCGCCGACGTCGGCGGCGGAAGTATAACACCCCCTACGGAGCTCTCGGCGACGTCGCCGGCGACGCTGTGATGTGCGGGCTGCTACGCAGTGCGTAGCAGCCCCTACAGCACAGCGTCGCCGACGTCGGCGACGCGTCGCCGAAGTACAACATAGGCCTTAGTGTTCCGATCCCTGTCACTTGATCACCTCCCCTTGCGCCATTCGCCGCTGCGGCTGATTTGGTCATGCCACGCGCAGCTGCTAGTACAAGTCGTTCGCAACCGGCTTAACTAATTCAGATTTGGGTAGTTACTGTTAACTAGAATGAATGGTCTAGAAACCCGAGGCGTTGAGAATTGGTCCTGCTCTCGGCGCGCTGCTTATATATGAGTGAGAGAATGATGGCATTTGTAGCACCGTCGCTGTGATCAACTCTTCTGATGACTGTTAAGGAACGCCTGGTTCATTGAAGTAGTATCACTCGTATGATTTAACCAATGATTTAACCAGAAAAATTATAGATCGCTGTTGTCCCGCAGCACCGTATTACGCATAGATAACCATCTCCTGACTGCCCCACGTTGAGTTTATATTTCGCCTCCCTAAAGTTCTCCTTTGGGGGACTGTATCCGGCGAATCGCACCCTAGAATAGAAGAACGTGGTGCTGCGTGATGACCAGCTGCTAGGGGACTTCCGGAGAGCGATGCTGTCATCGCGCTGCGTGCGCTGAGCCGCGGCAGGAGTATAAATTCCCCGTAAATCGCATTATTTCCAATTCTAATTTTCGTCATACAGGTGGACGTTCGTATGCTATCAGTAGGTATCTTAATGCTGCATAACACAATTTCCAATAGGCGCATACATGGACCGGATTCATCAACGACTTACAGCAATTTAACGGAGGAAATACAACCGAAATTCCTGATAGCGCTGCTCTATCCTCTCCATTAAATTGCTGTGGATCGTTTATGAATCCGGCCCTGGAATCAATTTTGACAAGGAAAGGTACCCAACTCATGGTGAGCTTTTGCAATGCTATTTTGAAGGATGTAGGGTCGTGTGAGTGGAGTCCAGATTTACAGTTAGGCCTATGTTATACTTCGGCAGCGCTGTTGTAGGCGACGTCGGCGACAGTGTTACGCGCCCGCGAACACAGCGTCGCCGAAGTATAGTATAGGCCTTAGTTTTTGCAGGTACGCTTTTTTCAATACCTGCGAAAGAGGTGTGCAAAAGTGTGCGCAACACTCATCAACCCCTACGACACCTTACGGTATGTGCCTCGGTGGCGCACTCGCTAGGAGTAACGTCTCATAGGAGCATTTTGGGGAGCTTCCGGGTTCGAGACTGCGTACTGCCCACATTTCTGCACATATTAGTTTGTTGTTAATACGATTTCGCATGATCACAGAAGTCAGTTTTAGACTCAATTTTTTAGTACGATTATGCTCCGATATGACTCGGGTTCATAATATTCAACCGTAAAGTATGCGTATTTGTGTGCAGTTACGGTATCATTGGTGATATAGTACGATATGATGGTAGTGCAGATAAAAAACAAAACAAAACAAAAAACTAGCACATGTGAGGCCGCAAATAGACAGCCTTGGTTTTCTATAAGCACTGATGATCTAACATTGACTCCTGTGATCATGAGAGAGCGTAATAACAATAAACTAAAATGCGGTGGCAGTACGCGGACTCGAACTCAGACACCCACCGATGTACTCCTGTGAGGCGGCATTCCTACCAACTTCGCGACCGAGGCACACCTCTTTTTCAGGTCTTCGTGGGGTGTTATAGGGATTGATGAGTGTTGCGCACACGTCTTCACACCTCTTTTTCAGGTCTTTAAAAAGCGTTCAGCAAAAAATACCAACAATACTGCGCTCCGCTCACACGGCCCTACATCCTGTCAAGATAGCGTCGCAAAAGCTCACCATGAGATGGTAACCTTTCCTTGTGAGGTTGCGTTTGTAAACATTACCAGGGTGTGCTCGTGTGGACCTGCTGCAAAATTTCTTGAGGCGTGCCTCTTGATGAGATTCATTGATCCCCTGCCCAATCCTCACCCTCTGCTCAATCTAGCTATCTGTCAGTGCGTCGTTCCTTGTTTCCGAAGCGACTGAAGCCTTATTTTAGCCTTGCACACTAGTGGAATAGTTCATCCAAGAGGACCATATATTGGCACCTCTGCAGTGGCTACTGTTCTCTTCGATACCTTTTTCAGAACGCAGACTCCTCACTTTACGTGAGATTGGCCATTGGAAGAATTCCATGCGACATGCATCCCTTTGGGCCACGGTCGTGATATTTCAATCTGCTCTATCGGCGTGCAAACGTTAGGCTCCGTTTATACTTCCGACGCCTGGCCACGCGACGGCATGTAAAGTGGCGGAATTGATCGATCCATACGTGGCGTCGCGTCACTTGGCGTCGAAGTATAAACCCTTAGAGCCTTAGACACGAACTTTCTCAAGTTCATATGTGACTAATTGAACAGCTCCTCGCAATGCAAGTTCTTTTTCACGCTTTCTGAAAGCATGAAGCAATTACAAGCACATTGTCGACATAGAGACTGTTCATGGCTTCCGGTACCATCTTCGTGTCACTTGAGTACCTAGTCAGCTGATAGTCAGCTGATATGGCTGCACGAAGAACGATTGGCGAGGTAGTGAGTCCAAGGGCCACTCTCATGACGCGTTAATCCCTAATATGGTATGTTTCTGGAGGATGTGTGTAGCTCCACAAGCATCTTTTTGTGCCATGGAATCTCACTTGTAAAAGACTTTCAACATGCGAGATAATACCTACTCAAAGGGGTGAGCATATCGCATTACCTAAGCATCTTGACATCTTTGTAATCATCTGAAAGCTTGACTTCGCTATAACCTTCTCTCCGTATCGTACAGCTACCCCTAAGGTATTCTAGGCACAGTGTCGCATGCGGCTTAACAGGGAAGAGCTACTATCGGCGGTTAGCTGCTCTCGATGCGACGCGCATTAGGCCCCGTTTATACTTCGTCGCGGTGCGACGCGACGCCACGTATAGTGGCCATAATGATTGTGCGACGCGATCGATCAATTTGGCCTCATTGCGTAGCATCGCGTCGCTCCGCGACGAAGTATAAACGGGGCCTAAGGCCTCTCAAACTGGAGAATATTGCAGTTGCTCATGAAAACTCATAAATGCGGTAGCTCAGACAATTTATGCGCCATTGCAGCTGACAGCATAAAGGTATTAGGTCCTTTCAGCAGCTGTGGGGGCCCTTCGTACAGGATGGCCTGCTCCCTAAGCAGCATTGTTGATCAACTCCTGTGCTTTATTCCAGCTCGTTTCACAAACACCTATACATTTCTCAACCTACTACACGCAGCTTAGGTGAAATTGTGGGATGGAGTCGTTCAACATCACGTTACTTTGTACAAATGTCAACAACGACTATGCGGTTTGGGTAGTTTATGAACACCACCTCGCCACCGTCATGTATAGCCTCACTGTAGGTCATGTCGTTGCTGGAATGTTGCCTCACTAGTAACATCCTTAGGTAGTCGGTTAAACATTTCTCACGGATTAACTGTAAGCCAACGCCTAGCCAGGGTGAAGCGTGGGGTTCAATTTTTGCCGGAAATTTACGACCCCCCCCCCTCATTCTCTTTCGGAAGCTTTATAGCGATTCATTGCGGATTTCGCCGGCGGTCTCTTGCATAGCGCTGCATAGCTTTCGAAAGAGAGTGATTTGCTCTATCAGAAGGTGTGTTGCGTTTCTTTTTTCATCATGAATTTTGTCAATTTTGGGTCGTTCAAGTGAAAAGTGAAAAAGTAGTCATTTGCGCGATTGCTTCTCTCGTTTAGGTTTAGAATTTTCGCTCAGCTTTTCATAGCATTTGGAAGACAATGTACTGCACTACAAGAATACGTGTTGATCCTATTTGCTCATTCGTTCTTTATTGGTTTTTTGGTCATCAAATTGGGACGTCCGAAGAAGAAGATTTATTTTTACCGACAGCTCCTGCTTGTGGTAGGATTTTTTTGCTTGTTGTTTTATGTCGTTCGGAAGAGAATGTCTTGCTCTACAAGAATTTATGTCGCGTTTATTGGCTAATGCTGATTTCTGTCGAATATCAACAAAATGATAAAAAGAGAAAAATCATCTTCACCAACAACTCCTCCTTGTTCAGTCTGTCTTGCTCAATTTTATATGACACTCGAAAGTGGATGCCTTGTTCTACCGGATTGTATGATCTGTTGTTCGGCTAATTTTCAAGTCATCAAAATGGAGCAGTGCCAGGTCGACAAGAATGAGCAATTTTGACACCTTCTCTTCTTGCTTTCAACAAAACGGTTCGTGCGGTCAACCAGGGATCTAGTGCGGCTAAGGCACTAGATCCCTGGTTGACCGCACAAACACTATTTTTCATCGACAGTTACGATTCTGTGCAAAAATCGTTGAATATGTCCGTGTGATGAAGAACATCAGGATCCAGTAAGTAACGATTGCTGCCGGTATGCTTGTCTGCCATCATGTTTCACAGAATGCTTCGTTTAAGAGGTCCTGTTTTATCACTGCAAATGACAGCAGAAAATCAAATAAACAGCTGCGGACTGTTGACCAAATTTTAACCGAATCGAATTCTACTGCATTGAGTATTTTTATCTTTTATTTTTGCTACCCAATTAAAATAGATTTCAGTTAATGAGCTCTTTCTCTCCTGCTACCATGCTGGTCAGCATATTTGCTTGGGATTTGAATGTTTTTTGGGGGTTCTCAATTTCTTCCCATTTTTGTGGATCACATTTTGAATTGATGAACGGTACTACAGTAGATTCGCATACTAGACGAGAAAATCCATAGACATAAAGGAAGTTTTTTTTTTGCTAGGCTAGAGCCAAACCTGCACCTTCAAAGATATACTTTCTTCGTAGAACTTTGAAAAATCTTCATGCAATAGAGTGCATGTGAGTACCAGTGTTTGGACTGATCCAATATCCTACTATATATAAGCGAGAACGGTCGTTTGTCTGTTTGTCTGTGAGTTTGTTTGTTTGCACAGACGTGCTGAAGGAGTGTGTTGGGGGAAAGTGTGGGGATGGAGGGGGTGCAGCTGTGCAACGTGCCTGGCAACTCAGTAGACGTGCCGAGCACGTTGCCCTTTTGGATGATCCAGCTGCCACTTATCCTACTATACATAAGCGTTGCGCAGAAATACTGAGCATTACAAAGCAGTGGCGTTACTGGACGATCCGGAGAGAACGCCTATGATGAACTTACGGAAGTGAGGAGCGGACTCACGCAAAGTACGCAGCGGGATTTCTACTTTTACAAAAATTGATTTGGCACTCACAGCACGATCCGTCGCCTGCGCGACGAGAGTACACCAAACGCCTTTCCGTACTCAGGGTACAGCAGACGGGCATCAACTGGAGCGTACTAGCGGACAGGACACACCGCGACTCTCCCAAAAGGGACGTGGCGGGGGCGTAACCTATGCAAATATACTCGAGTAGGAACGTCCGCCACGAGCGTCGAAGGTAGGGAGTATGTGTTGCAGTTGTGATCTGGCGATCTGCTTTTTTTAGTATGTGCTGCCCCCCGCGTGCAGCACACGTTGGCGAGCTGCTGCTGGCAGGATCGGTTTGCTGCTCGAGCACGTGCTACCGCCAAATGGGTCGTTCACGTTCAACAACATTCACGTTCAACAATACGTGAACCGGTCCAGCCCGTGCTCCCTGAGCCTGCAGCTCCAATGTCTAGCAGGTGCTTCATAGAGCCTGCATCCCCAGGAAGTGACACTCCACTGAGACACTCCTAGAACTGGGAGTTGCTCCCACTAGCTCCCAATGGAGAACCCTTCCTCCTATCACCCCCCCCCCCCAGGGATCCAAAGTAGCCCTTAGAGTCGCTAAACTGCCCATGCTCACTCCTATTACCCTTCTAATCGTCCTACTATCCCTTGTAAGGCTTCAACTGCCCATACGCTCATGAAGTGCTCCAACTCCTCAGAATGTCTCCGAAACGCTTCTGGAGCTTCTAAAGCTTAACAACTCAGGGGATGCTGTTGAATTCTCACAGGAAAAAAACGTTTCGCATTTTACCGTCTTCTCACAAACATACGATCAGTGGTGAGAAATAGAAACTCTCTAGTTCTCAATCTTTTCACAGCAATTTTGACATCGTAGCCCTAACTGAAACTTGGCTCGGTTCCATCAATGACTAAAATCCTCTCCTAGGTGTAGCTAGCAATCAATACGTGGGTATAAGGTGAGACAGAAGCTGCAGCAAAGGTGGTGGAGTTATCGTTCTCTTAAAGAAGTGCTAGTCCTATGAATTCGTCTTCCGTTTATCATTTAGGGACTCATGAAATCCATCCTTATCTTTGTTGTTCAACTACTTCACTTTTCGGCTCGTTTTATTATCGTGTACAGGAACCAAACTGTAGTTCAAATGAAACCATCAATCTTTTGAAAGTTATAAATGACCTTAGCGTGTGTAGCAATCCATACCTTCTCCTGGGAGAAGGCTTCATCCTCCCTGATCTATTACCGGAACGCGCAGAAAACAACAACACTTCATTTTACGACGTTCTGAGTGCTCATGAGTTCCACCAGCTTGTAAAGAGACCGACAAGAGGATATTCTTTACTTGATCTCGTGTTCTGTAATTCTCCAAAATTAATTTGTAATGTGAACGCCAGTCCACCTGTAGGCAATAGTGATCACGCTTCAATAACTTTCGAAATAGAGACTACTCGAATCATAGACCCAATTCCAACGGCACTAAATGGATAAAGGATTTCAAACAATGGTAAACTAAGAGATCACTTAACTAACATTGATTCGTTTGGTACACTGAGCGCATTACAATCTGTCGATGGAATGAATGAAACTGATCATCATTCTTTGTCACGTTATTGACCTCTACATCCCACCAGAAAAAGGTTCCTACCTAATGATATACCCAAATTATCTCACAAGAATGAAAGCACGGCTGATTAATTCATAGAACAGAGCATCTTTACCCGGCAATGCCGAAGATTGGGCTAACTATCAGATATTTAACAAAAACTGGACAAACCCTATCATCTTTACGACTTATATCTACTAAAATATTTTCTTCAGAGATAAAGCCGCTTTCTACAGATACATCAGAGCCCGCTCTGAAGGTAATAGTCACATTCTAAGCTTAAGAAACGAGAATGACGTATGTATTTCGTCAACAAGTGATAAAGCAAATCTGCTTGCAAAAGAATTCTATAAGGTTTTCAATAACTCTTCAGACTCTATCGCTGGCCTATCTCTTTCTCAGGAAGGCACCTTACCTTGTTTCCCATAAATGAGTCCGACTTTTTGGTTTAGAAAAGAAGAAATTTTTGAAATCCTAATTAAATGGCCAAGATCTTATTCTACGTCTCCTGACTTTATACCATTACTCTTCATAGAAAATGTAGCAGATTGTATTGCCTATCCTTTGGAACTGCTTTTTAATCTAAGTTACATGAAAGCTGAAGTGCCTCGTAGATGCATTCATCAGTACAATTCCAAAAAAGGTTCAATGACCCAAAAAATATCGGCCAATAGGCATAACGTCAATCTTCGCTAGAGCGTTTGATAAGGTTGTTAAGAAGCACATTCGGACCCATATTGAAGACCATAATATCATTTCAAAGGAGCGATTCGGTTTTATGAAACGGCGTTCAGTAGAAACCTAAGTTCTTAGCTCTCTAAACGACTGGGCAACAGCCCAAAAGAAAGCGGACGGATGTGTTCTTTTTCGACTTTTCTAAAACGTTCGACAATGTTCCACACAATAAATTGCTATGCAAGATGGAAAGAATTGGTATTCATCCAATGATAATGCACTGAATGTTTCTTTTTCGGAAGAGCATACCAAGTTAAGGTTGAGACAGTGTTCTTCGCGGTTTTCTCTTCTCCCAGTGGTGTTCCACACCTATGAACTCACTGAAGCTATCCCACTAGGTTAGGGGTCAGCTGCAAAATGTATGATGTGAAAGTTCATAATGGAGTGGTCGGAGAAAAGCCTTCTCACGAAATCCAAGCCGCGATTAATTTTATTGATAAATGGGCTAAAACTTGGTAGTTCCTTTAGCCTAAAAAATCGCATTGTCTTGTCATTTAGACAAAACATCAGCACAATTTACCACTTTGTAGGCTCAAGGAGACAGATCAAAGGCACGTAACAAACGCTCGTGAGCTGGGCATCCATGCATCTAGTGATCTTAGCTTTGTTTTGAATTATAAGACAATTTTTAAGAAGGCGAATTATCGTATTTACAACTTGTTCAAATTGCTCAAAACCAGTGAATCTCTTGCACTTCTTCAGGCATATAAAACTTATGTTAGGCCTGCTTTAGAGGGTACTTCAGGGTTTAATCCATTCAAAGAAAGACATTGCTCTTCTGACCAGGGAACTACCTGAAGTGTAGGTCTGAACCAGCGATGCGGTGCATATGGGCAGAAGCGCCCCCTCTGAGAAGTAATAATATGCAAGTATCTCGACCCGAGTTCAATTTTGAGCAGAGTTACGGCCCCTGGAATCCGCACCATTACAATGGAGTGGTGAAGCAAGCAAGACGGCTGGTATCTTATCACTCTCGAGTTCATTGCTTATCCGAAGGTGAGTGTCGACCGGACGGCCGAGTGGATAGCGTGGCAGATTTGCGAGTGAAACGTTGGGGGTTTTGATCATGGGTGAGGCTTGTCTCATTTTTGCAAATCTCAATCTCATATTTTGGATGAGAGTTGCGCAGGCAGTGACAACGATGCACGCAAGAAGCCAGTTTGCATAGTATTCACCGTTATATCTACACATAACATAGAACATTATCTTTCACCAAATTTTTCCTTATTTTTCTTATTCTACAGTCTCTCACTAGTTATTCACAAGTCTCTACACGTCCCACACGTAGAACGTGAGCTGTCCCGCACGGGATATGCTGCTCAAGTCTGTATGTACAGACCTAGTAGAATCTACACTGTCAATTTTAGTAAACTGCACGCTTCATTCAAAACAGAACTTTGTACAGAATAATATGTTTAATTATCGCAATTCCTAGCACCAATGGTGCAATGCAACGTAGTGCATGAAACAATAACAACGACTGCAGTACAAACAACGAATAAAAGCTACAGGTTCACTGCAGCCTTCTTCATCACATGATCCAATGTCCCTGGGGAATACACATTGAGCTGGGCTATCAAAAGACCCAGGATGTTCGGCAAGGTACCCGGCCTTGTACCACGCAAACATAATAAGAATCCTGAAGCTGGTATGGCACAGCAAACGGTGAATCAGTGAAATGACCTTAAACGATTGTATGAATTTGCTGTTGCTTGAAATTAACGCTTAAGGATTTCACGGGAGATGAAAACTTGCCTTCAATATATTACCTCTTTTTTGAAGATCGAACGGAAGATCGTGGACAATGACGTGCGAGTGGAATCGCTTAACGAATGATTTGAAGTACTGGAAAAATCCTACATCGGCTGGTTGAATTCGACTCGTTGTTCCAGGGATAATCGTTCGTATAGTCAGATTCTTCTCGACCGGTACAAGAGCTGGCATAGCGTCGTGGTTGGAGAAGCCTGCCCAAGAGTCGAGAAGAGAGATGCATTGGTCAGGTATTTTCGGAAGGAAGACGTTCTCAAAGAATGATAGAGTGGTGGTCGAGCTCATCATGTGCGTGAATCCTACAGTGACGAAAAGATTTTTCGTCTGAAAGATACCCTTTCTAGGAAAGGTACCGTCTGGCTCTTGCAGTTGCACGAACAGTGTCTCGCCGAGCCTTCCCGAAGCAAACAAGAGTGACATCATTGTCAGGCTATGTGTGGTGGCAGATGACGACTGCACTATCCGTATTGTTTCTTTCTCTCCTTTAAATGACAGAGATCTCGGCACCTGTGTAATACACTGCTAAAGAAAATAAGCTTCTTGAGATTTCTTCTAGTGTCTAACTAACCGTGTTTTCTTTGGCCAAGGCTGACTGATCGACATTTATAACGCATTCCAAAGGAACTTTTTCCATCGCATGCCGTATCTCTTCAACGAACCTATTTGCTGCCTCTTCAATTCTTCCTTGGTCAAAAAAGCTTCTCATCTGCACAAATCGAGTAACTCTGCGATTTGCAAGACCGGCATGTTTCTTAAAACTATTGAACCAACTGGGAGAGGCGCAAAAGTTCGTCAAAGGATCTGGCATGTTGTGGTTGATGGCCAAAGCAAACTGCATGAGATCTCTATCATGGATTGACACTCCTAAAAGCAGCAGTATTTCTAATCTTTATGGCATTACCCTTTCTATTTGCAAATAATTTACCTATGTTGATTTTTTGCACCACTTTTTTTGAAGAGCCTTCACGATCAGCCTCATCTTGTGTCTTTTGCTCCTCTTTGCAAGCCCTGTCAGGAGGGAAAATGAAAATACGTTTGGGAAGTTAGCTTTTAATGTCGCTTTTGTAACTTGAGCTTTACCTTCTTTATAGAACCGCTTTAGCTTAAACCAATCGCGTTCGCTACGAAGAAACGCAAACGAGTGGTGTGTGCTCTTGCTGCTGCGACATGATTTCCTTTACGTGGACCAATGGTATTCTGCCGCAGCCCAAACCTATAGATTATCTTTTTAGTCGGCCAGCATTTACATTAACAGGACCTTTCCATTACACCATCAGTACAAGAACGTACCTTATCCTCCGGGACTTGGAGGCCACCAGAAAATGTGGCAATTCCTGATCCACCTGCCTGGTTGTATTCCTCGACCTTCTCTTCATTTCCCATTGTCCATTCTGCGTCCATGCCGTCTTCCTCAACTTCCAAGTGGTCTTCGTCATAGACGTCTTCCAGTTGTTTCCTCGAATGCCTTCAGTATGTTTGCAATTCTTCCTGCCAGCTTCTTCTCTTTCCTTGATGGAGGCGCATCCGATGGAGATCCAAATTCCAAAGTTAGGAGATGGATCACCACACGTGCATTAGAAGACCTGGTGACCAACGGACACGGTGTAATTGACCTCACCTTCACCCAAGCAGTTGCTTATATTCTGTGGCTGTATCTCGTCCCGTGCGGGACAGTTCACGTTCTACGTGTGGGACGTGTAGAGACTTGAGAATAACTAGTGAGAGACTGCCTGCGCAACTCTCATCCAAAACACTCACTGCCTGCGCAACTCTCATCCAAAACATGAGATTTGCAAAAATGCAGAAGACAAGCCTCACCCAGGATCCAAACCCCCAACGTTTCACTCGCAAGTCTGCCACGCTATCCACTCGGCCGTCCGGTCGACACTCACCTTCGGATAAGCAATGAACTCGAGAGTGATAAGATACCAGCCGTCTTGCTTGCTTCACCACTCCATTGTAGTGGTGCGGCTTCCAGGGGCCGTAACTCTGCTCAAAATTGTACTCGGGTCGAGATACTTGCATATTGTTACTTCTCAGAGGGGGGCGCTTCTGCCCATATGCACCGCATCGCTGGTTCAGACCTACACTTCAGGTAGTTTCCTGGTGAGAAGCGTCCAGAACAAATTCACCCGGAAATTCTTTTTAAGATGTTTTGGAACCAACTATGACAACATACCTAGAGATCCATACAGGGCCAAACAGCTTAAGCTACCTTGCCTTCGTAGTAGAAGAAATATGGTCGATATGACCATGATGTTTAATATTCTTACAGACAGAATTTCAATAGATGCCAGAATATTTTTCGGTGCACCTTTGACTACGAATAGGGAGGCGGGAACCTGAGGCTTTATCTTCCTGTTCCAAAATTGCAGGCGAGATCAAACTTCCTCACTTATAGATATCTTAAGAACTTGAACTTATTATTAGGTGAGGATGATAATATCATAATCATGTCTGTGAATTTGTTCAAGTCCTTAATGATACGTAAAAAGTTATGTTAATTGTGCTGTGTTTAATTTTATGTTTGTTGTAAGTTTGTGCTTGTGCTTGTCCTTGTTTATGTGCCATTAGTTATGTAATGCATGACTATGCTGATGCCTGATAAATAAATAATAAATAAGCCAAAAGTTCTGATATTTTATGTGAAGGATGGGCGAGGCGCAAGGCCTCGCAGTAGTGATCTTTTTGGTGTATTTCTGTGATTGCAGGTTATTTGTGTTGTTCATGTATTGTATCTGTTAATAACTATCGTTATTCCAGTGTAATTGTGTTGTCCAAGCAGCAGGATCGGCGTCCTCCTCGCCTGCGCCGGCCATTCGGAGGCGGCGGGGCGGCGCGTGTCCACTTAGGGGGCCGGCCTTTCCCGCGCGCAACTCTATATAAAGGGGGCCCGGGCGCGCCGGGCTCAGTCTTCACTGGTGTCGAGGTTGCGAGCGGCAGGTCTTGGAGTCTTCACCTGGTGCATGGTGGCAAGCGGCCGGTCTCGGAGGATTCTGGTCTGGTGCCAAGGCGCGAGCGGTCGGCTTGGAGCGTTTTTGTCTCGGTGCTAGCTGGCGAGCGGCTGGCTTTGGAGGAGCGGGCACAGCAGATGCGGACGGAACGACCCCTGCTGGTGCCATATTTAGTCAAATAAAACGATTCTTCTGTCCAGTTCAGGCACATCCCTAGACATCCGTCCCCGGGTGAAACACCCTGTTGTAACATAAGGGCCGAACCAAACAACAGGAAGTCGATACCCATATCGCCTTAAGGCCGCGAAGAGCGGATGCAGCGCGAGTCCTGCATTAGACTAGGCGGTGCAGCAGCTCGTGTGGATCGCTGATCAGCGTACTACGCGGCGTCTTCGCTGGAGCTCGGACAGAGGCTCGTTCTGTAGTTGCGTGTCGCAACGCAGCGGTGGGGCGTCCTTGCCTCCGGTCTCTGGCGTCGGCGCGCATAGTGATCGCGGTGGATAGACCGTGATACAGCTGCGCCGAATCTTTGCAGCAGGATTCGCGAGGGTATTCTTGCGCGGATCGTTGCGTGTGGCGAGGTTTGCCCGTACGCCAACGTAGGAAGGCGGTGTAGCGCGGATGCTAGGCACTACGGACATAAGGGTTGAAGACATCGAGAGGATGATGCTCGAAGATCCGTTACAAGCCGAGAAGCTCTTCATGGAGACGAGGATTGAACGCCTGATGCCAAAAGTGGATGAGATCGGTAATAAAGGGCCTGCACAGGTGAGGGACGTCATCGACAAGGTCTCTAGCTCCCCAGCCCTGCTGCGGGTGATACCAGCCAGGTAATGTAGAATACCAAGGCAAAGCCAAAGAGGGGACTGAATCAGCTGCTGAAAGGCACCGACGAGGAGATCAAGGCCCATTGTGAAGGTCTCCATAAAGAGCTCGTGGGGCTGAAGAAACTGGGAGCTGCACTCCTCTTGTTGAAGGCGCTGGCCAGTGAAGCGCGAGACGGACTGGAGCAACGGTTCGGTGATCGAGATGTTCTTGCTGGACAGCGAGGTAGCCCTTCAACAGCGCTTTGTAGCGGGGAGAGACCAGTATGCCAGTGAAGATGTCACTCTCCGTGGTTCAGACGGGGAAGAGTGAGAACACTGGTGGAGCGCCGCGCCACGATTGGCCGAAAGCGCCCGATTTCGACGATGTGGTCTGTCGTGCGGGTTCTCATCCGGTAGCAGCCGCTCAGGGTAAACGTCTGGACGTACACGAGCAACCAAAAATTCGGTCAGAATCGATGTCTGCAAGAAAGGATGAGCGCATCGCCTCCGTCGGCGAGGGCTTTGAGCACGTCGACGACGGGATCGTGCAGAGCCTCAAGAAGGTCGTGTCACGCAGAACAAGCGTTAGGCGCGATGTTCGTGGCAATGACCCTACCCGATCTCAGGGACTTTGTGCTGAAATTCCGCATGATGTGCGGTAGCCTAGGGTGGCGGGATGACATGCTGTCGCATTTGCTGTTGTCCAAGATGGATGGTTGTCCTAAGGCTGTAGCCCAGTCCCTACCCAAGCACGTACGTGAAGGGAGTTTTGAGGATCTGGTAGAGGCGCTCGAGGGCTAGTTGTGAGAGGACGACTCGTCCACGCAGCTGAAGGCCTACCTGGAGTTGACGCGTCTAAGGAAAACTGGGGACGTCAGCACCTATACTGCGTCGAGCTGGAAAGGCTGACGCGAAGTGCGTACCTAGACGGACTGAAGAAAATCTGTCTCGCAGGAGAGCCGGAGAGCTGGTAAGCCAGTTATAACCAACTGGCCGGAATACCTCCAGCTCTACACGGCGATGGAGATCGCCCCGAAGGAGTTGGCCTATGAGATGATGAAGGCCACAGCGCAACGGTGTGAGAGGAGCGCATGGCGTAGGCATGGCTCAAGCTATGCGCGAGAAAATGGAAACGCCCAAGGTCGAGGGCCCTGAAGGACGCGGAGGGGGTGTAACGCAATGAACCGTTCAAGGAATGATCGAAGGGATACACCGGGAGGTAGAACGGTTACCCAGCGAGCCCAAACGCGTCAACATATGGAAAGGAAGTGCCGCAACTGTAACAAGGTTGGGCACTTGAGGAGAAACTGCGCACAGCAGAAAGCAGTGCGAGCCAAGGATGAACTCAGAGTCGGCTGAACCGCAAAGGGAGCCGAAGATCTTCACGGCCTCACTAAGTAGGTGGATATTTGGAGTCACCAAAGCGAATGGTCTCAATGAAGAACTGTGGGCGCGCAAACCACGGCGCAGGTCCAGTTGTTGGGCATGACGCGAACTGCCCGTTTAGACACTGGCTCGCAGGTAAGCATAATACCGCTGCGGATGCTTTTGGATGCACTGCGGGACGGGTAAGATCTTAACGCCGACGTCGAGGAAATATTAATAGATCTCGATCGGAGCAAAGCAGTCTACGATGCTTCAGGCAACTATATGTCGTTTAAAGGTGCTGCTAGTCTTACGATGCTGGTTAGCAAGGGCACGCGGCATATGATTGGCTTATTTGTAACGGCCGGAGGTGACGACGTTATCGTGTTGGGCACGAATGCTCTGAAGTTAGGCTGGAGCGCGACACCAAGCGCACATTCGTCGAGAGGTCAGGCAGAAGTATCCAGAGGAAGGAGGCGTCAGCACAAAGAAACGAAAGCTAAGAAAGCTGCGGTGCAGCAGCGAAGGACAAACGCTTCTGAGGTGTTCACAGTAGGTCGAAGGAGGCCGGCGGAGACAAAGGTTGTCTCGGTACGTTGTGACGAAATGAAGCAAGATGTAGCGCTGCGGTCCATCCGTCCGGATAGGGAAGGTCAGAGTGCCCACATCAAATCCAGATTCCTGTGTCGAATTCCTTTGCGGGAGCAAAGACTTTTCGTGAAACGGAGGTGGTAGGCACGTGCGAATCCACAAACTCGTAAAAAAAGAGGAAGGCTCAGAAGGAATGAACACAGGGGCGTCACTAGTGACGACGAGAATATCTGGTTCATTCGAGGCGGTCTCGATGGAGTTGAAGCAGCAGCTGCAGGACAAAGTCGCAAAGGCTGGGCGGAGAAGGGATGGGCGCCGTCCGAACTTCTCTGTGATGCCGGTTCCAGAACATCGTCGGCAGGTGAGGAGTGTCACATTGGTCGAACCGTGCAGCCGCGAGGGAGCGATACCGGCCCATGGTGCCCACGGGGATCCATGCAAAAGGAGGACTCCTAAAGGACGCGAGAATCACGGCGACGACCACGCGCAAGCACAGGATGGGCCTGCAGCTCACAGACGCAGTCGCAAGAGGGATCGTCGGGAGTGCTGAATCGGGACGATCAAGCCTTAAGGGGCGGCATGTGAAGCAAGGGCGAGGCGCAAGGACTCGCAGTAGTGATCTTTTTGGCGTATTTCTGTGATTGCAGGTTATTTGTGTTGTTTGTTTTAGTATCTGTTAATAACTATGGTTATTCCAGAGTAATTGTGTTGGCCCAGCAGCGGGATCGGATTCATTCTCGCTTGTGCCAAGCGCCGGCCATTAAGAGGCGGCGGTGCGGCGCGTGTCCACTTAGGGGGCCGGCCTTCCCCGCGCGCAACTCTATATAAAGTAGGCCCGGGCGCGTCGGGCTCAGTCGGCACTGGTGTTCAGGTCACAAGCGGCTGGCCTTGAAGTCCGGACTGGGGTCGTACTCGTGGGCGGCTGGTCGCGGAGTCTTCACTGGTGTCGAGGTCGCGAGGGGTGGGCTCGGAGCATTCTTGTCTCGGTGTGAGCTGGCGAGTGGCCGGTACGAAGAGGAGCGCGGGCACAGCAGAAGCGGACGGATTGACTCCTGCTGGTGCCATAAGAATCTAATAAATCGATTCTCCTGTCGGGTTGAGGCCACAACCCTAGACATTCGTCTCCCGGACACCCTTGCGTTACATTTAACGACTTCAAATGTTCAGATCGACCTGCTCTAACCTACCAGCTCCAATTGCAGTGCTTCGTATAAGATGATTGCTTATCATCAGTGCTGCTCACAACTCGATGGATTCTTCCCATAACTATGCGCAGTTTTTTCCTTAGAGTTTTTTGTAGTTTTTTTTCGTTTCCGCTTTTCCATAGACTCTTCCACATGACATTTGTTGAGAGTAAATGAAGTTCCTCCTATTTTTTCCGGTTTTAGCTGTTTCCCGTAGACTCCTCCACATGACACTTCTTACGAGTACTTGAATGCTCTCCTATTCTTGTCCGGTGTTAGCTTCTTCTCTCGCCTATCCTTGTATGGCGTGGTGTTTAGGTGCTTTTCCTCAAAATTTCTCATATTCCCTAGATGCGGTGACATCTTGAGAGCATCTTGAGACAGCTCTCGTTTAAAGGCGTTAAACCATGCCACTCTGGAAAGCTCGGATACTACAGATATTACTGCGACTCTCTTGAGCTTAAGGCAACCATTCATTTTAAAAACTATACCCAAATGCAACCCTAAATAACTGTTGTTTCAACACTCTTACCCAATTTTGTTCTTTACACACATATCTCCGCTGAATATATCCTTAGTAGGCTATTGTCTGGCGTACGTAGTGGCTTAAAGAGGTTCTTGAGAGACAGAACCCGCCCCGGAATGGCTATGCCAGTTGCGTGCCTATTAAGTCGTAGCACACATAGAGGAGCAATCTTTTCATCGTATGTCATAAATTCTTCAATTAAGCCGTTCCCCAATTAAGATTTTTTGCTATTTACTGTTTCGCTGATTTTCTATCATCGTGCAAGTTTAAGTGTTTTTTTTTGCTTTCTAGGTAGTGTTTTAAATTATCTAAGTGGAGCGCAGTAAAGACCTGTTCTTCTTGCCGCATTTTTAGAGTAGCGGGGCTATTAATCTGAACAGCAAATCATTTCTAATTTTAGGTTAGTTTTATGAAGTATTTTAGGATCAGCCTAATTCACGAAAGCATCAAAACCTTTCAGTTCATTATATAATAACTCCGAGCGCCCACTGTGTTCGACAGTGCAGCGGTTGAACGCCCGGTGTTATTACCTATTATTCCATTTTATTTTATGCAGTACAAGTTTACGAACAAAACGCTCAGTCCTCGCATTAGTTTATTATAATTTCAGACATAAATGTTATGTGCAACGACACCAAAAGTAAAGAGGGCAGGTGTCAGCCTGACGGCCGAGCACCACCGAGCCCACACACCACTGTCAACCCATGAGGGCGTTTTCCTGTACTCTCTGGGTTGCGGGGGGGGGGGCTCTAAGTGATGGCTTAATGGGGGTACCGTTAGCCAGTGGGCAAACTCCCGCAGGGTAGTTTTAATGGGGCCCAATAGCGTCGGATAAGACAAGGTTAGGCGTTACTGGGTGATCTAATAAATCTCCCGTGGATTGGCTATCCTTTTCTTCTACGTCCCATCTCCCTACAGGCTTTCATCCCCTTACAATTTCCTTACATCCACGGTGGCGAAAGAGACCCGGTCCCCGGGTCCTAGGTTATACGGGATGGGATGAGCGGTTGATAGGGCTAATCGAATGAGAGAGAGATCAGTTTCTTCCGATGTGTAGAAGGTCATCGCAGTTGTGGTGAAGGTGAAAAGGTGTTGAGTCGTCCTGAGTGGCTGTAAGTATAGGTGAGAGCTGTTACAAGGAACAAAATACAAAAACTAAAAAACTCACAAACAGTGGTGTTATGTGTGACACCGTAAATAAGAAACGGAATGAAGATCTTGAAGTATTGATAAAAGATATACGGGATAATTATTTTCGCGTAGACTAGTTTTTGTTTCAAATAATATTGTTGTCTCGGGGTCTCGACTGCCATTACCCTTGTCTGTCACAGTTACATGTGCATAGTATCACATGCTCCAATAAAGATAAAGATAAAGGAATCTCACACAGTATTAGTATGAGACCGAGTAGTGAGATTTATCATGGTGTCACTGTGCGCGCATTAGAGAAGTAAATAATGCACTCAGATCAAAATCAATGTAGCCCGAGATTAAGGACAATAACTCGTTTAAAAATTGATAGTTGTTAAAACACGTACATTCGTTAGCCACTGTGCCCTTATCATCGCATGTGAAGAAAATTTATGGAACTAGTTTCAGTTATATTACACGAAAGGTAGAGTTAAGTAGCGGATGGAGGTCAAAACATGGTGCTTCGAAGTAAAAGCACTCGTGGTCCGTATAGCTGGAAGTGATAAAGGCTACGAGAAGGAATCCAAAACACTACTCGATATGCATATGCAGCTTTCCGGATCACAAAACAGCCAACCAGGTGGTGATTTGTTCTTCCCCTGGTGTTGGGATCATGGAACAGGAGCTGGGTTACTTGTTGTTAGTTGAAACAACTCCTGGTTGATGTAGAGCTGCTTTTCTCTTCTAGTTGTATAAAAGTAGTGAGTTTTGGATTTGTTGCAAACGTAAAGCCTTGTTTTTGTATATGAAACATGGACACGAATGCTCTTACTAAATGCAAAGACTGAAAGTTTGTCGCCTTGGTTTTATGCTCGAATAGATAATTAACTGATAAATTATTATGTAATTTGCGAAGCTGCTCCATGAAGGTAGTGTGAACTGGAACGAAGGTGACACTATGTCCGTGTTGAACCGTTATAAGAGCGTTTTGCGCTCCTATGTTTATCGATCGCTTCCAACTACAAGTTTAAATGTCGTTAGCCTGTGGCTGATTACTCGAGTATTTTAGAGCTATGCTTAATTGCGTGAAATCGCGCAGTGACGGCATGATTTTGTAACGTAGAAAATTTGCAGGAAGTCGTTAAAAAATAGAGAAGAAAGAGAAAATTAGGTTTCGAAGTCCGCAAAAGAGTGCGGGTTTATGTATTGCGGCCCATTGCTACGAAATGGGTTTGGAAAGTTCATTTGCGGATTTCTCCATGTGCGTCGTGGAGGTTGCTGAGAGTTGTTGTAGCGAGGTTTGCGGACGTTTCTATTATTATCGGGCGCACTAAGGTGATTTATTTTGGCTTCCAGCTGTTCCATTTTAGTATTGACGGCAAGCGCATTTAAACTTTCAAGGAGTTCGTGGTCCTCCGCCCGCTCCTGCTTTTGGATTCTGTCTTCCTTCTCGGCGTATGCTAAGATAACGTCAAAGTTGTCCGATTCCGGAAGTCTTCTTATTGCGCGGCGGATTTCTGGTCCTAGGCCTTTTATAAAAAAAATCTATGGCCAGCCTATATCTTTTTGTCCTCCCCTTGGAATGCCATTTTGGTCTTGGCTACGACTTTTCTTGCGAATTCCGCCACTGGCTCTTTTCCTTGACGCATGTTGTGAAATTCATCACGGATATTGCTCATGACAGCTTGGGACTTGAATTTTTGAGCTAACGCTGTGGTGAGTGTCTCCCAGTCCTTTTTCTGGTCTTCGGAAAGACTTGGTACTTAAGTTTCGCACCGCTGGTTAGGTAGAGAGGCAATAGCGCTTTGGCGTGTTCGTGAGGTATATGAAGATTAGTGACAAGCTCTACATAGTCCTCTAGGAATTCTTCAAAAGTTATGTCGTCGTTGCCTGAGAATTTTCCAACACGGTTATCCAGAAGTCGGCAGGATGTGTACAGCTGGGCGTGATCTAACACGCAAGTGATCATTATCGAAACCTGTGTTTTTATTGGAGCTCCGTAGCTAGTTTTATTACCAGCTGAGCGAAGTCCGGTACGCGTGGGAAGCTTTTTAGAGAACCTAGAGTTTTTTTAGAGAGAGAAATGGTTACCCGTTGTAATGGAAAAGTTTAGTGTTTTACGCTGTATGTAACTCATCAGATGGTATACAAAGTTTGGTGGAAAGAATTTATCCTAGTTTTTAGTTTATACAAGTTTTTTTTCGAGTTGACGTGTTAGTCAACACTTCCTTTCTTACCAAAAGGGAGAAGAAATAAAGAAAAAATAAGATGGCAACAAAAATTTGAGAAGATGAAAAAAATTAAGTGTAAAGATTACGTTTCCTTTGTCCTTATCCTTAAGATTAAGTTGATGCTGGTTGAGTAGATGGGAAGCTGTCACAGTAAGTTGTCGTTGGAATTGGTACTATTGCACCTCCAAAATTTATTGAAGACGAAACGAAACGTGAGACAATTCCGGTATATAGCATGTGGATAGTAAAATATGAAATGAGAGAACGGTGGAGGGAGAGACAACTAGTGTTAATCGTCCTTTGCTTGCTCGTTTTTATTTATTCTTAAACTGTGTATTTTCATCGCCTTACTTCAAAATGAATTTTGTTCTGCGCTTCATTAACAAATACGACCACAGTACATTTATTAGTAGTACTTTACCGCGAGGGTGGCGTAGCCTGGCCAGGACTCATCGTAACACTGTTCAAATACCGGATTAGAGGGATTTTTCTCCCTGTCACACAAATGAACGGAATATATATACTTTTTGCCTCGCGGAATAGAGGTGGAGCAGCGGTGTGACATTGGCGCTCTCTTTTCTGTAAGAGAAAAGGAACAATAGATCGCAAAAATGGAAGAAACGTGGCGCCATAGTATTCAAATAAGGCGACACGAGAGCATTTTGAGCATAAGCAGAAATTTATGAGTTAAGACAACTTGCTGTGAGATTCAATTCTTGCAAAGTGAACGCTTTTTTTAGATACTGTTACTTCACTAAGTAACAGTATGAAAAAAATATAAGAAAATATTCTTATGGCCTATTTTTTATTAAATTGTGCCGGGCACTTACGCAGTGACACTAAAAGGAAGTGTAAAAAACTCACGGAGCACTAACATCTTTTTTTAATTAGAGAGAATACAAATAGAGTGGTGGAAGAAAGGACGAGGAAACCGATAAAAAATAGGCAAAATAAACTAATGCGAGCCGGGACCTCCATATAATAACTCCGAGCGCCCACTGTGTTCGACAGTGTAGCGGTTGAACGCCCGGTGTTATTACCTATTATTCCATTTTATTTTATGCAGTATAAGTTTACGAACAAAACGCTCAGTCTTCGCATTAGTTTATTATAATTTCAGACATAAATGTTATGTGCAACGACACCAAAAGTAAAGAGAGCAGGTGTCAGCCTGACGGCCGAGCACCACCGAGCCCACACACCACTCTTAACCCGGGAGGGCGTTTTCCTGTACTCTCTGGGTTGCGGGAGGGGGGGGGGGGCTCTAAGTGATGGCTTAATGGGGGTCCCGATAGCCAGTGGGCAAACTCCCGCACGGGTAGTTTTAATGGGGCCCAATGGCGTCGGGTAAGACAAGGCTAGGCGTTACTGGGTGACCTAATCAATCTCCCGTGGATTGGCTATCCTTCTCTCCTACCGTAGCCTACGTCCCATCTCCCTACAGGCTTTCATCCCCTTACAATTTCCTTACAATTACTTAGTTGCCTCTCGGTTTGTTATTAATCCCTCACTGATCGTTCCTTGTTTCTTTTACCTTTATTGATATCATGATGATGTCTTTCGCTCTATGGATTGTTACAGTTTTCCCCTCGTGGCACACCTATGAGTGCATGAAGAAAATAATTCATCTGTATCACCTGTATCACCTGTCGTCCCGTTGATCAATGACTTGCTCGAGCGGGCGCCGGCAGCGTCTCCATTCGCCTCTGTCGCGTGCCAGAGTGCTCCAGTGGATCCTCCTCGCTCGAGGGACACGAATAGCGTCATATCGGTCGTTCAGGGCTTTCACGAAGAAGTCCGCCCAACGCGTTGGTGGGCGTTCTGGTGTTCTCTTGACATCCCGCGGAATCCAGTCGGTGACGGCTCTCGTCCAGCGGGTGTCTGCGAAGCTCATTACGTGCAGGCCAACCTAATTTTCGACAACTTGGCCCATGCGACAGTCCGGAGGCCTTCTCTCACTTGAGTGAGTCGTATCACTCCGAGCATCGTCCTCTCAATTCCACGCTGCGCGACGCTGATCGCGTGTTCATCCTGCTTTCGTATAGCCCAGGCCACTGAGGCGTATGTTAGGGCAGGAAGAACAGTGGAGTCGAATAGTTGGGCACGGAGTCGGACGTTCTTTGTCCTTCATTTCCTCCTGCTCAGCTGCGGCGCTAGGTCGTTGGCCATATTGACTGCGCGACCCAGATACACGTAGCTGGAGCATTCGGAGATGTTCATTCCGTTGAGCGAGAATGGGGCATCAGAAACTTGCCCGTTCCTCATGTACATCGTCTTCGTAAGATTCAGCTGCAGTCCAACGTTCCCACATACACGATCGAAGTCGGCCAGCATTCGCTCCGCTTGGCTGATGCCCTGTCATGACTAGCGTGACACAATAACACTATTTTTGTTAGTTAGTTTCTAACCTAAAGAAAAATAGGAAGAAAAGGAAGGCGGCAGGCACCGGCTCAGCGGGAGCAAGGCTGCTCCAATCCACAAATTGAAGGAGACGGACAGCAGAGACAGGACGGGTCCCGACTGGGATTCGCCCGCGCGGCGGCTCAGCGAGAATTTTGAAATGGGCCCAAGAAATTCTTCGAGTTTCGACAGCGAATTTCGGGATCGACTTTCGACTTCTCCACGAGGAACTTCGGGCCTTTTGACGACCATCGGATCCGGACTACACGACTGAATGGCACTGAAGCCCCTGTATTCCGATCGAGGAACCACCGACAACGTGAGCGTGGGGACAAAGGATAACCGGTGAGTCGTCTGACTATTAGTGGACTTAAACTGGTACTGCCATAGCCTGCCATCCTTACCGCACCAGCCTCCCCTGTTCCTCACATGGTGCATCGGCCATTACGGCACTAGGGAAGTTTTAAGAAGAAAACTAAAGGAGGCCGCCAGGAGGGAGGAAAAAAGAAGACTCAGGATTCTAAGAAGAAATTTAAGAAGAAAGTTAAGGACGGCAGGAAGGAAACCAGGGAATTAATAAGAACATAGAAGAAGTCCAAAACCTATTTTGTTTTTGCTTGAAGAAAACTCAATAGGAATTCTATTTTATTGTCGAGTCCGTCTACTGTTCCTAGTCGTAGACAAAGTTAGCTATTTCAAATACTGTTCGTCTTTCAAATTATAACTTCTGGCTTCTAAAGCTAAATAAATAAATCAACAATGTCTCTTTCAATCCGGTCGGCGAAGGCTCGCCTAACTAAGGCGAGAAACTATCTTGGCAAGCTATTCTAGGCTGCCAAGAAGGAAATGCAAGTGCCCATAGAGGGCGAAAAGGAAGCACAGGGGACGCGGATAAAAATTTAACACCACAAACTAGCGCTTAAAATAGCAACTTTAAAAGAAGAAAAGGAAGTGGTGGAAGCCGTGGTCCAAAAGATGGCGAGGGAATTCGATAGCTTACCGGAAGAAGTGAAGACGACCAAACTAAGGATCTGTGCAGACTACATGGTACATCGTTGGAGAAGTCGAAGGACTAATCGTGGCGATGGAAGACATGAGAAAGCAAAGAAGCCTAGAAGAGGAAAGTGCAAAAGGAAAGGAAAGTTCCAGAACGACCGAGGAAAGGGAAGACGAACCAAAAAGTCGAAGAAGATTGTCGATAACCGAACCGCCTCTGGCATTGCCACAAATTCAGATACCGACATTCTCCGGCAAGCTCGAAGAATGAGACACCTACTGGGGACAATTTAGTTCCATAGTCCATGAGCAGGAGCTTCCTTTACGGAAGTTTGCCTACGTGTTGAGTACGCTTGCCGAGGAGGCCAAAGAAGTCCTCAAAGGATTCCAATTCCGAGAGGAAAACTATGAAGTGGCGGTCCAGAGGCTGAAGAAGAAATACGCCAGAGAAGAAGTGGCTATCGAGCAGTTGTATAGGAAAGTAGAAGAAGCTCATGCGAAGGATACAACAACATCCGCACAGAGAAAACTCCTGGATGACTTGTCTGCGATGATGATGCAACTCGCAAACAAAGGACAAAACGTCAACCACAGGTGGCTACTGAGTACGATATTCAGCAAATTCGACGCCTCCGTTAAAGAAAAAGCGCCTGCAAAGCGCGCAAAGCTGCAGTCGTTAGAAGAATGGAATTGGAACAAATTCCAAGAACATCTTGAAGAAATCATAAGCAGGCAGGAGTACATAGAGCGGTCGCCGCAAGTAATTAATAAGGAGGAAAATCCAACTCGTCGGAAGACAAACTATAAGAAGGAAGGACAGTCCAACATGCCTAGTAAGAAGGAATGTATCTATTGTAACCGTACCAACCACGAATCTTATCAATGTCGGACGGTACCTTTCGAGGAACGGCTGCTGTTCCTAACCAGGAGTAAGCTATGTCACAACTGTGGAAAACGGAACCACCTCGCCAAGGAATGCAAAGGTCCTAGCTGTTTCAAATGTGGAAGGAAACATCATCCGTCCACATGTAAAGGAAGACAGCAATAGGGAGAAACAAGAAGGCATGTAGATAACGGATCAAGGCCACAGCCAAGTGCTATTAACAGTAGTCAAAGATCCCCACACTCAAGAGAAGCGACGATGGCACGTTGAGAAAACAGACCTAGAGCCCATCCAAATCGGGCGATGGTTAATGAAATCGAGGAAGACGAAAGGTTCGGAACAGAATCCGATCCAGAGGAGATAGAAGAAGTGTGCCATGTCACAGGAAGCCATGAGGGGAAGAAACGAACAACCCTCCTCACAGGAATGGTGAAGATACTGGGAGAAGAAAAGGATATAGATGTCCGTATTCTACTAGACACAGGATCCGAGCTGTCATTCATCGACACACAGCTAATCAAGGACCTCAACCTCCCAGTTGTGGGCAAGAGCCAGTTGAAAATAAAGAGCTTCGGCCAAACGATTGTCGAAGAAATACAATACCCAGTAACTCAAGTACTACTCGAAGACAAACTGGAAAAAATACATGAGCTACGTCTCTACGGCAGCAAGACCATTGCCAGCAAGGTCAAGAGGCCGATATTAAGTGAAGACGACTGGCTCTTTATAAGGGAAAGAGGTCTAGACCTCAGAGAAGAAGATGCCGAAGAATCCCAACCTAGGATACTACTGGGTTGCGACCTATTATGGGACTTCGTCAACGATTAAGGGTGAAGCTACCGTCGGGCATTTACGCCGTATCCACACTATTCGGATGCATGTTGTCAGGAAGCCAGAGTAGCCAGAACAACTCAACCAAGGAACGGCAAGTTATGTGTACCTCCAATCTCAGTGAAGAAGTCGAGTTGTGGGACACATACTGGAAGATGGACTCCGTCGGCATAAACGAATACCCTGGTCCAGAAAAGACGGAGAAACAGAGAAGCGACGAAGAAGACTGGCGTAACTTCTGCAACACCACCGTCAAAAGGAGTGACGGATATTATGTGAGGCTACCATGGAAACAGCAGCATGAACCGCTTCCTGACAATTACAAGATAGCCCCAGCCAGACTCAGAGGTACATATAACCGTTACAAAGGAGACCCGACGATGATGGAAAAGTACGACGAAGTCTTCAAAGACCAAATCCAAAAGGGAATAATCGAAGAAGTGTCTCCAGAGGAAATACAGACGAAGAATACAGTACACTATCTATCCCACCAAGCGGTTCTGACGCCATCGAAAACAACGACCAAGATTCGGATAGTATTTGATGCTTCAGCTCACTACTCTGGGAAGCCTTCATTGAATGACGTTCTCCATCAAGGCCCGCTGGTCCTACCAAAGCTCTTTGGTATGATGCTGAGATTCAGAACTGGTTCTGTTGCCATCATCTCAGACGTGGAAAAGGCCTTTCTCCAACTTTACTTCACACTTCACAAGGCGGACAAAGATGCGACCAGATCTCTAGGGCTGAGGGACATACACCGACCACCGGAAAGGAACAACGTGGTCGTCTACCGATTCACAAGAGTCACCTTCGGATTAAATGCGTCCCCATTTCTCTTGTCGGCTACTGTCCGCTTCCATTTGGAGAGTAAAGAGAACACGTCACTGGCAAAAGTAATCAATACCAATCTCTACGTAGATAACCTGTTTCTAACTGCTGAAACAGTGGAAGAAGGCCTACAGAAGTACAAGAACTCTAAAAGAATTTTCGGCGAGCTGAAGATAAATCTCAGAGAGTTCTCGTCAAACAACAAGAAACTCATTCAACGTGTGGCACCAGAGGACCGCTCCAAAGAAGAGAAACCAAAGGTCCTAGGAATCAGATGGGACACTACGGATGATATATTAATCATCTCTTGTTCCCTTCCTGATGTCCGAAGGAGCACTAAGAGAAGTGTACTACACCAACTTGCATCGGTCTATGATCCGATGGGCTGGTTATCTCCACTCATGATAAGGTGCAAGGTATTCTTCCAAAAGCTCTGGAAAAAAGAATACGGATGGGATGACAATCTCTTCCCAAACGATCAAGAAGAATGGAAAGCCATAACGGGCTCAGTAAATGGATTCCAAAGGCAGTTCAAAAGAAGATTGTCTCAACATAAGCAACCTCATCAACTAGTAGCATTCGCTGACGCAAGCGCCCTGGCCATGGCGGCGGCAGTCTACTTAACTAGCGGAAATCAACAAGCGTTGTTGACTGCTAAATCTAAACTGCCGTCTATTAAAGTCAGTCATACTATTCCTAAGCTAGAGCTAAATGCTATTACAATTGCTGCTAGGTTATGTCTCACTATATTTCAAGAACTGGCTGATACTATTCATATCAGTGAAGTTAGGTTGCTTCCAGACTCTGAAATCGTGCTGAATTGGCTGTTGAAAAGAGAAGAAAGAAAGCAATCAGGTATTTTAGTTGCCAACAGATTAAAGGAAATACAAAGGATAGTCCAGCAGTTCCAGCACCAAAATATAAAATTACTATTCGGTTACGTAAACACACTGGAAAATCCGGCCGACTGCGCGACAAGAGGACTATCGAAAGAAGAACTAGCACCCCACATTTGGTGGAACGGGCCGAATTTCATCGCAAAGAAACCGGAAGAATGGCCCGAAGAAACCCAGTTCTTCACATTAAAGGACCCAGAAGGCGAGCACCCAGTTCTGCTCACAAGAGAAGATCTCAGCCGACTCTAATCGACTGGAACCGAAGGAGTTCCATGAAAAAACTAATCCGAGTGACCACTTACGTGCTCAGATTCTTGCGGAAGGTAACATCGAGACTCAAGGGGGAAAGAAAGAGTGGAATACTCAAGAAATATCCGGAGATCGACACAGTAACGATCTCAAGAAACCGAATTCCTTCCAGTCAAGAAATGTCGACAGCAAGGAACTTTCTACTCCGGATCCATCAACAGGAAGAAGTCATAGAAGACTTATTGAAGGAGCTGAAAAATCTCAACGTCAAAGAAGACGACAGAGGTTATCTGCTAAGGTGTTATGGAAGACTGAGGAACAGCACACTGCAGCAAGAAGCCAAAACACCAGCACTGATAGCACCCAACACCAAGATGGCTCAACTACTAATCGAAGAAGCCCATAGTCGTCTCCATTGCAGCATAGCACACACGATGAGTAACATCAGAAACCGATATTGGATACCGAAACTACGTCAACAAGTGAAGAAGTTCATTCGGACTTGTGTGAACTGTCAACGATTCAACAATCTCCCATACCGGTATCCGGATTTGGCTGAACTACCTGAGAAAAGAGTAGTCAGAACAAGGCCGTTTGAACACTACTATGTCGACTACTATGGCCCACTGTGGATAAAAGAAGAAGGAACGCCGAAGAAGTGCTATGGTTGCATAATGACGTGTACCTTGACACGTCTCATTCACTTGGAACTCGTAAAGAACAACACTACGACATCGTTCATAAACGCTATGAGACGATTCATAGCTAGAAAAGGAGTCCCGAAGTCAGTAACCAGCGACAACGCTCCCACCTTCCTATTAGGAGCCGAAGTTTTGAAAGAAAGTACAGGACTACCAGCGCAAAACAGCTCCGAAGTCAGGGAACCTCCAGAAGAAATCATCAGTTTCGCTTCAAGCGAAGAAATCGAGTGGAAGAACATTACGCCATTTGCACCTTGGCAAGGCGGATTCTATGAGAGGCTAATACAGTCGATAAAGAGGTCCCTTCAGAAAGTGCTCAAAACGACGATATTGGAAGAAGAAGAACTTCGGACGCTACTAACTGAAATAGAAGCATCTCTGAACTCGCGACCATTAACATATCAGGACTCAGAACTGGACAGAGTAGTAATAATCCGTCCTATAGACTTCATCCAAAAGGACATGATCATTTCCAGCTCCTGGGATCCTCAAGAAGACACCAACTATCTCACCACGCAAGAAGCTTCCAAATTGAGGACCAAGTCCCAGGCAAATGAGGCTTTGAAAGACTCAGTTCAGAGGGTAGACAAATTCTGGGCGGCTTCGCAGGACTATTACCTCAAGGAACTACGAAAATTCAACAAGAAGAACTTGCAAGAGGGAAAAACTTCCGCCAAAACTCCAAGCCTGGGGAGGTCGTGCTCGTATCAAGCTCGAGACTCCCACGAAACTCGTGGAAGCTGGGAAGGATCTCGGATGTCGTGTAATCCGAAGATGGTCAAATAAGAGAAGTAGAACTTCAGGTCGGAGGAGGAGGCACCATCAGAAGACCGCCGAACCTCTTAATCCCCCTCGAGATCCAAAAAGAAACGGGACAACGGTCAGAAGATACTTTACTCGACGAAGAAACACTGGAGAGAGAAGTTCCGGAGCGTAGGAGAGAAGTCTGAGCGTCAAGATCAAGCCTACAATCTTCGTCCTCAAAGAAATCCTAGATATCCTTTCCACGAAGCTGAGTACGAAGTCTACCAGCTGCAAATTATAGAAGAAAGTGAGAAGAATTGTGTCGAGAAAAATATTGCTGGAACTGCTGATAATCTAAAATCCGTAGCTAGTAGTGCTAGTCTTAATGTAAGAACATCCCCAAATTCTTTCAGGATGGCTGACGAAGTTCTGAATAAATGCGTTCCCGTGTCGGACGATAAGCAAGAGGAAGATCTGCTGGACCTTGGAGATTATGAGGAATGGGAGATAGAAGAGGAAGCCACAGGCGAGTCCGACCAGGACAAAGAAACTGAAGAAGGAGACGAGTTGCCTAAGGATGAGCCCCAGGGACAAGAAGCTGAAGAAGCAGACGAGGCCAAAAAGCCGCCATCGGATGAGCCCAAAGGGCAAGAAGCTGAAGAGAAGGAGGAGGTCGCACCGTTGAGCCGCAACGACTTCGCGAACCTGAGCGTAAGGCTTCTAAAGCTAGTCGAAAACATCGGAACCCGCCAGCAGGTGCTCCTGGAAAGCCTAAGGGAGCAGACTGAGGACCGGTTGGACCGGATTGAAAAGAAGTTAACGGTCTAACAGATGGGGACTGAGTACATGCTGGCGGCCCTGTCGGATCAGGCGTATGGAGAAGAAGAAGAGGAGGAGCTGGAGTCGGCAGCTGGTCAACCGGCAACAAGTCAGCGTGAACCGACAGAGGGAGAACCACTTTCTAAGAGGAAGCGGGACGCTTTCGAAGTGCGACTGACCGCGTCTCAACTACAGTCGCTGGCCGAATGCCCGGAAAGGAGGATAGGCGACGCTCCATGCACCCTCTACAGAGACGGCTTCATAATCCGGTGCCGGTTCTTTAGGGCAGAGGGGACCCCCTCAGCCGATGCGTGCCCGATCTACCCCCAGACAGAGGACCGAAGGGCAATCGTCGAGAGCCGTGGATATTGTCTCAAATGCTTGCTGCGGTGCCCGAGAGGAGAATGTCGCCAGCCAGAAAGCTGCTATTACTGTGGGGGTAAATCGCACAATACTGCTTTGTGCACGCTGCCCGAGGAGAGGAAACACTACGAGGAAGTCTTGATGCGAGCACCAGCTCGTCACTGAGACCGAACAACATGCGTAGGCGGGAGTGTCACGACTAGCGTGACACAATAACACTATTTTTGTTAGTTAGTTTCTAACCTAAAGAAAAATAGGAAGAAAAGGAAGGCGGCAGGCACCGGCTCAGCGGGAGCAAGGCTGCTCCAATCCACAAATTGAAGGAGACGGACACCAGAAACAGCACGGGTCCCGACTAGAATTCGCCCGCGCGGCGGCTCGGCGAGAATTTTGAAATGGGCCCAAGAAATTCATCGAGTTTCGACAGCGAGTTTCGGGATCGACTTTCGACTTCTCCACGAGGAACTTCGACCGTAAGGCCACTGCTGGGCCTTTTGACGACCATCGGATCCGGACGACACGTCTGAAGGGCACTGAAAGCCCCTGTATTCCGATCGAGGAACCACCGACAACGTGAGTGAGGACACAAAGGATAACCGGTGAGTCGTCTGACTATTAGTGGACTTAAACTGGTACTGCCATAGCCTGCCGTCCTTACCGCACCAGCCTCCCCTGTTCCTCACATACTCGGTGTTATGAGCACGATGTCGTCAGCGAAGCGAAGATGATGCAGTTGCCGGCCGTCGACCTTCACTCCCATGTCTTCCCATTCTAGTTCGCGCATGACGTTTTCGAGGGTGAAGAAAACGAAGAAAATAAATAAATAAATAAAAACCGTGTCGTGCCCTTGGCTTCCCGGAAAAAATCCGGAACAAATTGGAAGCCTCTTATTGACTCCAAATCTACCGGCAGAAAACCTTTATTTTTAACACGTAAAACAATCACATTTAAAACTTTTTAATATTCAATTCCATAACATCAGTGAACGATAATGAAAGTACACGCTGTCGTAGACACTACTGAAAAAACGACTTATCAAGAATTACAAACCTCGCCTAAAAACCTGAAAAATACTAGAGAATCCTCCGCTAATACCGAAGGAGTACGACCACCACCCCCCTTCGATGCTCGAACCTCAAGCTTCAGCCTGCGCCTAGCTCACTCTTTATGTCAAAAATTGAAAGTCCTGGGATTTGTATACTCCTTTTCTATACTGTCAATATATCGGTGATTGCCTGCTTCCGTTCCTGAGCGCCCAAGTCGAGTTGAGGTGAGGGAGAAACAAGAGAAAGTGATATCGTAACCTTTGTTCCTAAAGTATCTTGGTCCATAGAAATCAGCGCATCTGGCATAAACCGATCGTTGCTGGACATAATCAGAGAAGTTGAAAGTGAACGAACAAATAGGAGGCATCATGACGAAACAGAGTTGCAATCACGAGCAGTCAAGCGCGGTGGCCGAGCATTCAGCACGAACTCAAGTGACAACAGATTGATATGGTACGCTGTACAGAAAGTAATCAGTATCCCCTCCTTTTGAAACCTCGTCATTGTTGTTAATAAGTATTAACGTGGTTTATGGCACTTCTGTATGGAAGAGATATAAAACAAACCCAAAGCTATTGTGTTTTAACACAGAGAATAGTCAGTTTCAGAAGAGCAACTTCGAAAAACCTGCATTAGGGCTGTCTGCAGTTAGGTTCAGAAAATTAAGACCGCATGCGTACCAGGGATGAGCGGATTAACCGTTATCCGTTATCCGTTATCCGGTTTCCGGTAGATTTTTACCTATCCGTTTTGTTGTTTGTTATCCGGGGATTTTTCGCCGGATAACGAACAACAAAATGTGGCAAGCTTGTGATTACTTAGTTCAATATAAGGAATTTTAAAAAAATCGTCTTGTGTTTTTTCCACTGGCAGTCGAGATATGCTTGCAATGCCAGGCAGGTGCCTTCTCAGAGTTCCCAATGCTATAGTCAGGCTAAACTATCTAATTGCTCATAGCGCGTTTTAAAATGCTAAACACTGCCTTGCTCATTTCTGTTTGTGGGGTTTTCACTAAAATATATTATAGTATAATGTACGAGGAATTACTAAAGTCAAAGATGTGGTTGACTGTGCCATGGTAAGAAAGTGGACTTATTGCTGGAAGATCTCTAATACTGTTGATAATAAGTGGTCTCGTCAGATTATGGAGTGGTGTCCGCCTTCCAAACGAACAGTGGGACGACCTAAATCTAGATGGCGAGATGTATTCCAGAAAGCCTTGGGAACATGCAATTGGCAAGAAGTAGCAAGAACGAAAACGAAACGCGAATGGATCGATCTAATGAGATGCCGCATATTGTAAAATATTGAAAGGCATATAAATAAATAAATAAATAAATAAATAAATAATGTACGATCTAAAAAAAACAGTCGATCAGTGGAAAAAAGGACAAATGTCCACATGAGCCACTTCATTTTAAGGATGTGCAAGATACTCCGCATCTGCACTACCTTCTAGCGCTCTTTGAAACTATGTTAGGCACTAGCAGCAATTAACAATTTACCCTTTCCAAAGCAACAGAGAGTTTTATTCGGTCTGGGCAAAATTAGTGTTAAATTTAATTGGAGAGTAAACTAAAAGCGAATCTTTTTAACGACTGCCCCACCAAAGCCCAGAAAGTCCCGTGAGATCCATCCATAGTGACTTCATTGCAGCTGAAGAACATGAATAAAGGTATTAGACGAGTGCCAGAGGCGATACGAAAACGATTTCTAGGTATGACACAGTTTCTATAATTCTACTCTTATGTGGTATGCAGGAGGCACTTCGAGTGCGTATTTGGCTGTACAGTGACTTGCGGTGGTCACCGGATGGACAATTCAGTGCACTATCCTGTCCGTACAAGCCTGGCACCAATTCATTGAGCCCGAAAGAATGGAAGGCTTGGCTGACCTGGAAGGGAAATCCGAACCAAGGACATTGAGAGGAGAGCATGCGACAGGCGGCGCTTCCGACCCCACTACTACGTGCCTTGAAGAAAAAACACCAATAATAATGTTAAAAGTGGCTTATTTGACATGTGACATACAGTGTTACAACTACCGACCTACCATTGGAGAAAGAATGGTTTAAAATCCGGTTTTCAAAATTTTATTATCTGCTCATCGCTAATGCGTACGTTTCTATCTATGTGCCAACGAGGTTTAAACCTGGAAAGATTGTAAGTGAACGGTCATAACGTCGATTCAGGACAAAATATCCTTTCATTATTCTTGATTGTGTAGAAACGAACACAAAAGGATATATTTGCTTTCAAAATTTATCAGGACTGCAGTGTCAGAGTATACTCCCCTATCAGTCCCACCCGGATATCAGAAAAAGAATATCGTTATCATAGGGACGCTCATTTCGCCGTTTACATTTATACGATGAGCCTGGATTTCCGGCAGCTGCCTACTGAGTTTGTTGTTTTTGAACGCTTTGTAATGCAATGTTAATCCAAGGATCAAGCTATTTCTCTTTGATAACGGCGAAATTAAAATAGCCAATCATTCAAAGAAGGTACACTGATTAAATTTTCAAAATGTGTTTTACACTCGCTTTCCTAGCAGTGACTTCTAGACCTCGTCCCAGCATCCACCTCATTGTCTTTTTTTCGGTGCTATGCGCGTAGAGGGTGAGGGGGGGGTGGTAGGAGGTGGCCTTCTACAGATGAGCTTTTGTTCATTTGAGTCCATGTAACAGGATTCCGTGCTCCATCGCCAATCGGTATACGGTAACCATTCGGTGGTGGTGGCATCAGTATCGTGCTAGTCGCCAAGTGCAGCTTGGGGAATTTCCGACATGTTTGCTTCAGTCTGCAGACATCTTTACACGCAGTCATTATGGAGCCTATGACGATGAGCTGATGTAACCCACGTCCTCCGCTTGTCTTTACACGCCAACGACAACAGCGGCGTGGGTACCGGTGTAATGTCTTTGGGTAACAAACCGAACATATAGAAGAGCGCTGTGGCCGCAGTGACCGCTGCTGCAAGCGCGACGCCTACATAGTGTGTGCTGACCAGTGATGTGCGCAATTACGATTTACGATTTACGACATTTTGGATAGTAAATCGTAAATTGTCGTAAATGTGATCTTTGATCATCGAGCAACTGGCGTCCAAACTTATGTAAACCAGGTTACAAAGATTTGCCCGCTTCGCTTTACTGGTCCCATCTTATAGCTCATTGCCACTTTCCTTTTAGAATCGTCCTTTGACTCTCTAATGTGCTGCTGTGACAGAAGAGACCGTCTTGTGCACATTGTTCTCGAATCCGATACATGTCTCCACTTAAGCAACTTTTCGATTTATCTAACGTTGCAAGGGCTGTACTATACAATGTACTTCTATACTCAAACTGCGGTAAAAGCGAGCGCGTAGCATTTCAAGAAAAGGTCCGAACTGGTATTGACAGTTTTGATCTCCATTTCCTGTGATGTGATTGAGTTTATCCACTTAGAATGCTGCAGACTCGGAGAGCAATCGTTCATTGCAGAACTAGCGAATGGTAGCACGAGCGACTGCAGAGATTTACTGAAGTGGTGCAATATTATAAAGTCCTAATAATCTTACAAGTGCAGGCTTGAGCAGGAAACCGGCACTCTACGTAGATTTATGTTGGCGCTATAGCTGTTGTTGTCGATCGATGGTTCAAAACTTGAGAGTACTTTTAATATTACGAAACATCTTCGCTGTCGCAAGTCGGCGGCCCCAGTGCACCGGCTGTGCCGTATACACGTGGGATACCTACCTGCCCCATGGGGCACCCGAAGTTGCCAAAGCCCAGTACTCTCCGAGAGGTGAATTGTTCCATGCCCTGAAGTGCCACTTCCGACGTATGGAATCCCCGGTCCGTCCCTTCACTCCCGCCTGAACTGCATCAGTCGATGCCGTAGTGAATTGGGACGACGAAATGGCCAGGCTCCGCGGCTGGCCCCGGCTGATCTGGCGGATGAGCGCAACCGCTCACAGTCGGCGGGGGCGTCGAATGAGCTGCCGGCTTTGCGCGGGGAGCGGGTTATGCCCGCTCCGGTGTGCGCGCACCGCCCGCGGATGAATGCCGGCGGAGGCGGGGGCAGTCCGCTCGAGGGCGCCTCGCGGAGCACCGCGGGCTTGAACGCCCGCAGGAGGATGGAGGGGGCGCCGTGGTCGCGAGACGCGACATTCGCTGCAAACTCCCTACAATTAATAGAGCTTCCAAATCCGAATGTCGCGCTGTGGTTATTGCTTGGGACCCTCTCACTAAGCAATGGACGTTTAACTACCTTCCTGCAGCAGTCGATCGTTTTCACATGCTGCGTTAAAAGTTTACGTTAAAAACGTTAAAATGGACTTTCACAAACTCAAACTGAACCTGATTTAGTTACCATGTCCGACTTTCTATAAACTTCGGGATGATGATAGATTCGCTGTTGTTGTTCCTTAAACTCGAATCGCCTTCTTCATATATAACCCGGAAACTCAAGCCGTACCTGCGTTCTAGTCAGGGTACGGTCTCCATTGGTACCCTCATGAGCGCTGCTGCCCTGATCGCCCGGCGATCGGTGGTCAGGATAGGTCGATTACTGTCTTCTTCTCATCTTGTGTACGTTCAACTGGTCTCAAATTCCAGTAGTATTGAGGAGACGTTTGGTCGTGTGCTCACACTTAGGATTGCTTCCTTTCAGGCTCTGAAGCCTCGCCTTGAGACCAAGGAACAACAACAATGAACCTGACTTAACTTGAACCGCGTTCTTTCAAACTCACGACTCAAACTGGGTTACTTGTAAACCAAACTAGGCACCTTCTAAATCAGAATTGTCCAGTCTATCGAATAAAACTGAAGATGCCTCAAGGAGGTTGCCCCGGGAAAACGTTAACATTCAAATTTTAAAGCACCTAGAAAAAAACATATCCAAGAAACATGGCCATACTGTTTCACAGCCGAAATTTATTTATCATTCTGCTATAGGAATGTTTTTGGACTTATTTCAAAATGTGGAAAAGCGGAATCTTTCGGTGCTTCACACGAGGAGAATGCGCCGTTTATTCACTTTGTACTCATGGCGCAACCTCGTCGTATGACTCCCCCGCTGAGCGATTTCGTCGTATGACTCCCCCGCTCAGCGATTTCGCCCGCCGCTCGCTGCAGAAGTCTGCGGGGGCCTTTACTCCCATGTGTTCCCAATGGGCTTTTGGCTGGCTAGTATTGCATGAACTTGCGAACGGGAGCTGGCTACGGGGAATTTCCGCTGCTGTAACTGCTGACTATTATTGTAACTACTATTGCGATGAGGTTTTTATTATTAATAGAAACTTAGTGAAATAGTATACTTGGTAGTCTATGATCAATCGTAGAGGCCTCACCTATACCATTTTCATGTCAAAGTTGACATCTCTCACGCCGAATTGGGCATTATTCTAAACAAACTCGATGCTTTTGAAACCAAAGTGGACATCTTCCAAATTAAAACGACCGTCTTTCGGTCAAGCTAGGGGACTTCCAAGGAGAGCGGAAACCTTTTATTCAAGGAAGTTTTGGTATAATTTTCTTTGAAATTTTTTTATTGACATTGCCGAATGAGTGCAATAATTTTTATCATTTTTATCTTTTGAGAAAAATAAATAAATTTATAAATAAATTCATTGTAAAGCGTAATGAGGCAGCAATCATTTAGCGCATCGAAAAGGGATCGCGCCATGCATTCGATTAGCTCGTCGCATTTTTTTACTTGATTCATGGTATGAATGACTACATGAAGCATCAAAGTGAGGATATGTGTGCTCTTTACTTTGCTGTTTTTTTTGTGTCGTTTACAGGTGTAAGCTGCATGCAAGCAGAAATGTCGCTATCAATCAAGAAAACATCGCCATGTCTTAGGGTCGAGGACATGCGTGATACCTTTTCATGGCACGAAAAATGGCCGCTTTTCTGCTCTTTAAAACAAGCTTTGAGCCATTATTTTTCCACAAAATATAGGATAAAAGATAAAGGAACGCATTCCACTTATACGGGATGTCGTGGAGGCGACATGAATGCGTATTTGGCCATACTATGACTTGCGGTGGCCAGCCGATAAACAAGTCAGTGCTTTATCCTTCCCAGACAAGTCTGGAACCAATTCACCAACCCCGGAGCGATGGAAGGCTTGGTTGGCCTGGGCCGGAAATTCGAACCAGAAACGTGGTATCGAATGCACGCGACAGTCGCGCCTCCTTCGACTGTGCTACACGCGCCCGCAAAATAAAGAATTTTATAAAATTTCAAACAATGTCCTCACTTATTAAGTAGATAAATTAAAGCTTCAAAGAAATCATTCGGAAAATTTTCCTTCAATAAAAATTATTCTAACCTTTTTGGAGAGTCTCCAATTCAACGTGGAAGGAGTCCGCCGTTTTAATTTGGAAGATGTTCAGCTTCATTGCAAAACCGTTAGGCCTGGAGGAGTGCCCAATTTGAAGTGAAAATTGTGCATATAGGCAAACACATGGTTCAACAGCAAACAATCAGCAAGAGCGGGACAATTGTCAAATTCCAGCGGTCGCTAATCGGTGCGGAGCCCACGCGAACCGATCCTTGCAAGCTCAATGCGTTTTCGTCGCGCCATCGAGGGCTCGCGGGCGGCGGCGTCACAGCCGCGGCGCGCAGCCAAAATTGAGTAAACGTTCCCGCACCTGGGGAGAACTACAGCAGAACAACCAAAGTCGGAAATTACCTCAGCAGAACCTTCCTCCTGAGGAAGAAGGAACTTGTATCATCGCCTGCGATGGTTCTCAAGCTCTGGCAGGTCAGGAGGCGTGATGCTGCCATACAGTGAACTCACGTCAGTTCCTGATCCACCTGTACATAGAACAGTTGGTCTCTGAATAAGCTCTGTCTCACCTCTTGTACTCACCATCACATCCATTGAACCACCGCATTATTAGGGCGTATAAGTCCTACGTCGTATCGTCCTCGACATTTTGGTGCAACGGCCTAACAAGCGTAAGTCTCCTGTGTCAAAGTCTAATAGCATTGGGAAAGTATAAAGTCGGTCGAATATAAGATCGCACTCTCTAAATCCAAGAGAATAAGCCTCCCGTACGCTGAAGGTACCTGGAGTAGCCTTTCCTGTTTGTTAGTAACAACTTTACAGGGAAATCTGTCAAGGAAATGGCACTACTCACAAGGAAATTAGTGATCATATTGAGATCAACTGCGCTTAACGATTTAGTAATACGCTTCAAAAAGCACGCAGTTAACCAGACTGCGCAATTGTAAATGACAGTAACTGTGAGAAATCTAAGTCTACCACAGATCGCTTAGAAGAGTGCAAAGAAGAATTAAAAGGGCGAACAAGGCCTTCAAAAACTTTTCGAGTTGAGCAATGAGTGCATGAGCTGCAAAGATAAAGCAGAAAAAAAGTTAATGATTGAATTAGAGGGATTTGAGCGAGAATCTCAACTGCACAAGGTTACTGCAGAAGCTGTCGACCTTACATGTATCACCTGTATCACCTGTCGTCCCGTTGATCATCGACTTGCTCGAGCGGGCGCCAGCAGCGTCTCCATTCGTCCCTGTCGCGTGCCAGAGTGGTCCAATGGATCCTCCTCGCACGAGGGACACGAAGAGCGTCATATCGGTCGTTCAGGGCTTTCACGAAGAAGTCCGACCAACGCGTTGGTGGGCGTCCTGGTGTTCTTTTGACATCCCGCGGAATCCAATCTGTGACGACTCTCGTCCAGCGGGTGTCTGCGAATCGCACATTACGTGGCCGGCCCACCTAATTTTCGACGACTTGGCCCATGCGACAGCGTCTCCGATCTTCGAACGTCGGCGAAGCTCGGAACTCCGGAGGCCTTCTCTCACTTGCGTGAGTCGTGTCACTCCGAGCATCGTCCTCTCGATTCCACGCTGCGCGACGCTGATCGCGTGTTCATCCTGCTTTCGTATAACCCAGGTCTCTGAGGCGTATGTTAGGGCAGGAAGAACAGTGGAGTCGAATAGGTGGGCACGGAGTCGGACGTTCTTCGTTTTCTTCACGACTTCCTCGACGCTCTTGAAAGCTCCCCAAGCCGCTCGTTTCCTCCTGCTCAGCTCTTGTGCTAGGTCGTTGGCCATGTTGACTTCGCGACCCAGATACACATAGCTGGAGCATTCGGAGATGTTCGTTCCGTTGAGCGAGAATGGGGCATCAGAAACCCATCCGTTCTTCATGAACATCGTCTTCGTAAGATTCAGCTGCAGTCCAACGCTTCCACATACACGATCGAAGTCGGCCAGCATTCGTTCCGCTTGACTGATGCTCGGTGTTATGAGCACGATGTCGTCAGCGAAGCGAAGATGGTGCAGTTGCCGGCCGTCGACCTTCACTCCCATGTCTTCCCATTCTAGTTCGCGCATGACGTTTTCGAGGGTGGCGCTGAAGAGCTTCGGGGATATGGTATCCCCTTGTCGAACCCCTCTCTTCACGTCAATGACGACGTCGTTGCAGAATGGTGAGATCTTGGTCGTGAATCCACTGTACAGCTCTCGAAGGACCCTGATGTACTGAGTAGGAACGCCCTGGGTGAGCAGAGCTTCCATGACCGCTTCAGTCTCGACGGAGTCGAATGCCTTCTTCAGGTCGATGAACGTGAGGCACAGCGGCAGCTTGTACTCTCGCGACACTTCGATGAGCTTCGTGATGGTGTGTATGTGGTCGATCGTGCTGAATCCTCTCCGAAATCCTGCTTGTTCGCATGGCTGTCCTTCGTCCAGCGTTCTACTAATCCTATTCAGGATGACTCGAGTGAACAGCTTGTAGACTACGGACAACAGGCAGATCGGGCGATAGTTAGCAATGTCGTGCACGTCTCCCTTCTTGTACAGCAAAACGGTCTTGCTGGTCTTCCACTGAGATGAAACCTTGCATTCGGACAGGTAGCGTGTGAAGAGCCGCGCCAAGATGTTGATGAGCACTGGCGGGAGGATCTTCAGGTGTTCAGCTCTGATCCTGTCAGGACCGGGTGCTGTACGTTTCTTCACCGACGAGATGACGTGTCGGATCTCGGAAGGGAGAACAGAGGGGACGACGTATCCATCCTGCGGAAGATGGCATGGGGGCAGGTGGACGTGGCTACCGAAGAGATCGGAGTAGAAGTCGTGGATGACTTTCTCCATGGTCTTTCTGGAAGAGGTGATGGTTCCGTCAGGACGTCGGAGAGCGGTCATCTTGGTCTTGAAGTTGGCGAAGTTCCGGCGGGCATTGCGGATGCTCAGCCCTGCCTCTGCTGCTTCAGCCAACACTTCCGCCCTTCTCTCCTTGAAATCTTCCTTTATCGCCGCTCTGCATAGCTTTGCAAGCTCGGACGTCAGTTGGTAGTTGCCTGACGCTCGTGCTGCTCCACGCTGGCGTATCAGCTCGAGAGTTTCCGGAGACAGGCGTCTCTTGGTGGTATTCAAGCTCTCGGCTCCCTTAGCACTATCGTGGAGATGGTGCACGAAGCGATCGTATTCCTCGTCGACGTTGTCCATGACGGCATCTTCCCAAAGGCCGACAAGAGAGGTGTAGAGATCCCAGTTGATGGTCGTTCTGGGATTCCTCTTCTTGAACTTCGCGGCCTTCTCTCCTTGACGCGAAAAGCGGAACCTCGCGCGAAGGAGGCGATGGTCCGATCCCGTGTAGAACTTGGGGACAACGGAGACATCGGTCAGGCAATACTTGCGATTGAAGATGATGTGGTCGATCTCGTTGTGGAACTGGCCACCGGGGGATTCCCAGGTCCATCGTAGGGAGGGAGGCTTCTGGAACTGCGAGTTTCCATGGATGGTCTTGGTCGACATGATAAACTCAGACAGCCTTTCACCTTGCTCGTTCCACTCCAAACCGTGGGTTCCGATGTGAAGTTCTTCCGGCGACCTTCGTGGCCCGATCTTGGCGTTGAAGTCGCCGACGATCACCTTGTAGAAGGTGTGATCTTCCTTATAGAACTTCTCCAGCTCCACGTAGAAGGCCTCGACGTCTTCGTAGTCGTAGTCGGATGTTGGGGCATACGCGACGAACACAGTCAAGGCTGGCACGGAGCCACATCGCTTCAGTCGCAGACGTCCGATTCGGCTTGTCAGAGACTCGTACGAATCGATGTTCATGGCCAAGTGCGTGTTGACGAGGACACCAACGCCGCCTACTCCCCTGCTGTCGCATGTTCCGAGGAACAGTTCTTCTCCGGAGTCGTAGGCGGCGTGTAGGGGGTGGTGTCTTCTCGTCTCGGTCAGTCCGATGACGTCGTACTTGATCTTCCTGGCTTGCATCATCAGGTCCTCGACGGATGCTTCCGATGCAAGCGTGCGGGCGTTGTAAGTACAGATCGTCATCCTAGTCCTTCTCAGTTTGCGCAGCCTGGTTAGGCCCTGAGATTTTAGCAGCCTCTCCGTACTCGTCCTTCCCATCGCTGCAGAAATGGGGGCTCTTTCGGGGTCAGGGGAATGAGGTCCTTTAGTGCTGCTGTGTTTGACTGGAATACAACACGGGTAGCTAGTCAGGCTCTGTCGTGCGGGCGGAGTACTCCGGGCAGCCAGCCAGACTGCCCGAAGGGACGGGGCGAGACTTAAGGCGGCCTCGAATCGCCTTACATGTACTCCCAGTCTACCGAGTGCAAGCTTTTGGCCGAGCCGACACAGTTACAATCCGCACAGTCACGGACACATCCGCGCACACTGTGCACGAACATGCCGCTCCCACGCACAAGGAACGCGTCGACCCGACACAGCAGGAGCAAGGAGTCCATCCCCTGCATCCCACCTGCGTCTCTGGGCAGTACACGGTCGCATTTGGTTCGCGTTTAATTCCCCTATCCACCACCCGGGGACGCGCCACGTGGCCCTGCGACAAGCGGCCCGAGATCCCTCTTAACAAGAGAGCCCGAAGGCTCTCTATCGAGGGAGATCCGTGGGACCTTACATGTACATACTTTAAAGGCACGTGTTGACGAAATAAGGTGTAGCAAAGAAAGGATAGGAGTCCAGTTTGGGCACTGCTTTCGAAATAACATTGTGCATAGTTTCTGTCACAGTTCCAGTACCCTCAGTGTTTCAAAGTAACCAATTAAATTACGAAAACAATGAAGCTAATATCAGTTCAGTAACAGTGAAGGTAATGCAAACTCATTCAGGTCAAGGAGTACACCGCTCCGTAAAGGCTCCGGAGGTGTCCTTACCAAATTTTTTTTGGTAATTCAGAGGAATTTTCAGAGTATTGGGCAGTTTTTGAGACTCTCTTTTATAAAAACGTGAACTTCAACTCATCGAAAAGATCCTCCGCTTGAGGGAAAGCTTAAAATGTAGGGCAAAATCCGCCAAACAAGGCATCCAGTCACTGCCGCATAACTATGAATGGATGATACAAACGCTGAAGGATTCTTACTGCCACTATTCAATAAATAGGTCATAAATTTCCCGAAAGCCCTATGTCATAGCTGACAGAGCTGTGCACAATCATCGTGATGCCAAACTTTTCACGCATATCATATCCTGCGTAAATTACATTTTTATGTAATTCAACGATTTCGTTTCGGCGTCGCCGGGAATATCATCGCCTGCGATGATGCCCAAGCTCTGGCAGGTCAGGAGGAGTGGCACTGCCATACAGCGAACCCACGCCAGTTCCCGTTCCACCTATACATAGACCAGTTGGTCTCTCAATAAACTGTCTCATCTCTTGTACTCCCCATCACATCTATGAACTACCACATTATTAAGACGTATAAGTCCTACATCGTATCGCCCTCGACGACTTGATTATAAAAAGTTACTCGGTAAAGTCGACGAGCATGGAAGTTGATGACGAGGGAGCAGAGCAGTGAATAATGGAAGTAACCCAGAACACGCGTTAATAATACCTACCTGCCGCTCAAAAGAGAAGTCATACGAATGGGTGTGAAGCAAGTCGAGGAAGTCGTGCGGGTAAGGCCTATGTTATACTTCGGCGACGCTATGCTGTAGGGGCTGCTACGCACTGCGTGTTATACTCCGCAGTGGGTGTTATACTTCCCACGACGTCGGCGTCGGAAGTATAACACCCACTGCGGAGTATAACACGTATACCACCCGCTGCGGAGTATAATACGCGTCGCCGGGCCGACGACGTCAGCGTCGCCGACGTCGGTGACAGCGCGTCGCCGTGCTGTGCACGGCGACGGTCCGTTACCGACGTCGCCGACGTCATCCAAGGGTAGGGCAGAAAATGCGCTCCGATGGAGTGTTGTGATTGTGGGTTGGTTCTTCGTTCCCGGAACTGCCATCATCACCACCGTCCTTCGAATTACGAAATCGAGAAGTGCAAAAGACACCTCTTGCGAACACAAAAAGCACAATTCATTAGAACACTGAGTGTTTGGGAGGGAGTGAGGCCCTAAACCTTAGCTTCCTTCAATTGTCACTTTTCTTCCTTTTTGTGTCCTTCTCAGCCGTTCTGTTCGCATTTTCTAGGCCTATTTGCTTCCTTGTAGAGCAAGTAATACTAAATAGAAATGTGTAGAAAATAAGTAGTGTTTCCTCGCTTTCTCAAGTGGTAATGCAAACCTCTGCGAAGAGAGATAGAATTCTTACTAAAGAATAAGAGTTAAATTTTCCTTTGATCTTCGAGAATTCTGCGTAAATTTTATTGAAATAGATTTAACGAAAAAGGTCTTTGCTAAACCGACGCTTTTTTTTGACGTATGATCGGGATAGAGTGCGCCATGCACTTGTCTGTTATTTTGCATTTTACAATCTATTGATAGTGTTTCGCTTGAATACTTCCTGTAATCCTTTTACAAAGTGACCGTATCGATTGATTTGTGCTTCTTTTAAAGTTTAAAACCTAAAAACACACTATGCCTTGCAAAAAATACAGGGTATCCTAAAAATACAGGTACTTTTGAATGGTTCTAACATCGCTGCTAGTGAAACCTTTGAACACTTATCCATCCTTCTAAAAGCCAAATTTGGTTAGTAAGAGAAAATTCGGCAGATTAACAATAGCTGAGCAGACTACCGTACATACAGAACAAAAAATCATCATCAGGTCTTGAAGCATTAAGAAGAATTAAGAATTAAAATTTCTTTTGAAGATTAAGAAAAGCTCAAAATGTACGCAAATTGGAGGCAGATGTGATCACTTAGCCTTCCTATGGGAGACTGGTTACCAAATGATGACATTGAAAACCCGCTCCGATGCTAAAAATGCGCTCCGATGCTCTCCTGTCAATGTCGTCCCCGACGCCACCACAGAATCTCTTAACGACGTCGCCGACGTCGACCACGCGTCTGTGACGACGTCGGCGACGTCGGTGGTGACGTCAGCGTCGGCGACATCGGTGACGGGCTGTCGGTGAAGGGTCGCAGCGTCGGCGACGCGTCGCTGAAGTACAACATAGGCCTAAATCTCGTCCGCTCCGCCAGCGCATGGCTCACATCGCGGCGTTGCACGCGCGGCTCTCCGCGCGATGAAACGAGTATACTATAGCACACTTTGCAGCGCCGGCAGCGGCAGCCGTGAATAAGCATAGCGGCATCGATTCCCGCAAAATCGATGCTCCTATGCTTAATCACGGCTGCTGCTGCCGCCGCCGCCGAGTGTGCATGCAGCTTTTGCCGCCTCGCGGAATGGGGAGCGGATCGAGATTAGGAATGGTCATCGCGGCTGCGGCAGCCACCGCCGCGCCGTAATTAGCCGCTGCTGCGCCGTCACTGATCGCTGTCGCACGTGCAGAAACCCGTGCCGCGAACGGGACTTCTACAAATTGGGACATTGCTTGAAAGCCGCAGTGATTTCTGCACCAGCTATTTACAAACTCACGTTCCATTTCGCCAGAAATGCCACTGGCTACCTTCTAAGATGTAAAGAGGGGGGGGGGGTAGGCTAAATGATCATAGCTGGCAAGGAAATAGGATAGGATGCTAAAGACGGGATCGAACGAATACCACGGACCACTATGTATGACCTGGATATATTTTTGTAATAAGATGGATCCAAATTAATGGTGGAAATCTAATCTATTCTGGTTCTTCTTCACCTCTACCGCATACCCGCGGATGTCGTCGCGGCTGCGGCGGCGGATGTCGTGCTGGCGGCGGCTGAACGCGGCGGGTCGGAAGGTCTCGTCGCCTCGCGGCATAGGTCGCCGCAATTAGGAATGGCATTCGTAAGTTCAGTCCCCCACCCTCCCGCATTACTCCAGTGACGTAAATGGTGTTTGCGTCTTATAACCTGTGCAACACGTAGAGCAAGCGTGCAAAGAAAGTCCTCAAATTGCACCTGTGTCAAAACAGATTTAGTTCTATGTTACTGTATTCTATTTTATGTTATTTAGGATTTTCATTATGCGTTCACCTCCTTGTAGAATGCTGCATGCTGTCGCTCTCCCCTCCCCCTATGACGCGTACTGCACCCTTCTTCGTCCTTACGCAACCCTCCCAGTTCTGTTGCTAGACTCTGGAAAAAATCGCTACATGTCTGCGTTTTTAAAGTGTTATCAGTATGCTCCAGTCTCTCATTCTTGAGCATTAACGTATTATCCACTTTTAGCTTTCTTGAAGACACTACAGCTTCTCAGTCACAACTCTCGTGGGAGACAGAACCTAGAATGCTCGTAAGTGATCGAACGTCTGGATTAGTCACAAAAGCGAAATGAAGTCTGTAGTCCTATTACTAGCCGTGCTGTGGACGTCCAAGTGAACTAACTGGTCCCGAACCACCGAACATGTCGTCACCGATCCCTCTCCCGAAGCGCGTAGCGCCACATTCTGGGTTCAATTTCTGGTGTTGTTGCTAACTTCCCTGAACAGTGGAAGCAGTGGTAAACATAAGGACCGCTTCCGTTTCGGCTAGGTACGTTTTTGATCCAATAATTACGAACCTCACTTTACCGACTTAGAATTTTTAAATTGAAGAAACTGCAGCGACAGAAAGAGGCAAGGCGCGCCCATGCAAGTGCGATTGCAACACAAGCGACAAGTCCGTTGGGAAGGGAGGGGAGGGGTACTTAATCTGCTTCGCGAACATTGGGGGTAGTCTGCTTTTGATGGATTTTTGATAGCTTCGTGAAGAACGTGTTTTGCGCATTAAGACATCTGATGCCTTGGTTGCTGTCGACCATGATTGATATCGGCTTTTACTAGTTTAATAACATCTCGGCTTCTTTGCCTTCTTCAGAACATGGAAAAATTACAATAAATGATTACACCACTCCACTAAACACAGCAAACCGATTTCTGCTCACTGCCGGGCGGAACAAAAGGTGGCTTTTCGGAATGTTCTTATGGTATCCTTCTCAGTATTAAATATGTGGGCAGAGCCGAAACGAACAAGACTTTTAATGCTTCTGGGCTTAGTGTGCAGCACCGCGCATATGTTTTCGTCAGTTTCCGAAAAGAACGCTTTCGAGCGTTCCAAAGCGGCTTTTTAAATATCTTTTTTAAAAACCAACACGTAGAGCGAGCGAGCGAGCGACTGCTTGTAGAGTGAGCGTTTGGGGAGTTTTATCGGAACTTCCAAGCATCCTACTTAGGAATTGCTCTAACCGGGAACTATCTCAACGGGAGGTCGGGACGGCCCAAGCGCTGTATATGGGCTGAATCGCCTTTCTCTGGAAAACAACAAAATGCAAATATCTCGACCCCAGTACAACTCCGCGTAGAGCTAGGGACGACGGGAGTTGATGTGGTTGATTATGGCGAATCTAATTCAGGAAGTGCAAAAAAGGGGAATCAAGGGGATCGAACCGCAAACCTCTTCGTCTACCACGCCGTTCTCCTACCCATTGCACCACCACTACAAGTTTCCACCCAACTCGACCTCGCGTTCTGAGTGCGAGCAGAGGGCCAACGCCGCCAACGGTCCAACTTCTGTCGTTCCTAACTCTGAGAGTTGTATTGGGGTCGAGATACCTGCAGTTTGTTACTTTCCAGTGGAGACGATTCCGCCCATATACAATACTTGGGCCACTCCGACCTACCGTTGAGATAGTCTCTTGGTATGACTGCCCAGCTTACCTTTGGAGTGCGCCATGAGCAATGCATATAGAATCGAACCTATTATATCAATCGAATGGGCGCGACAGCTTGTAGAGTGAGCGTTTGGGGAGTTTGATCAGAAATTCCCAACCGCCTTACTCAGAAATTGCTCTAGGACTGTCCAGATTGCATTTGGAGTGCGCCGTGAACAATGAATATAGAATCGAACCTATCAGTCGAGTTTACGCAACCGCTTGCAAATTGCACGCGCGAGCGCGTTCGGAGCGCGATTACTCTGTCAAGCGCAATCTTTCCGGCTGCAGCTCCAAGATTTTGTGTAGGCAGCACAAGGTTCCTGAAGCACACTAAAACATAACAGTGTAGCCTATGAATATACTAAGTTACAGCGGTGCGAATATGCAGAAGAGGCTCATGCGACCCAATTTTTTTCCGATTTCGGTGACCACAACGGGAAGAACTAACGGCTTACGAATGCGTAGGCAAACAGATCAGTTAATGGACATCGGATTCTCAATCAGCGCACCAAATAACCCCTAGATGATTTTGGGCGAGGACCAATTTCGAAAATATCGATTTTCGATGACGTCACTGTCCGCGCAGGCCTAGCCTAGGTCGCTCACGCCCTCGATGGGAAATTGTCAAAAAATCGATTTTCCTGAAATTGGTCCAGAGTGACACCATTCGATAGAGCCTTTCGTGCTGAACAGGATGGTTTTATGGCGAGTGTTGAGAACTCAGACGTGGGCAAGTAAGGGCGGAAGAAACTTTGCCGCTGCCCTCCGCCGCTCTGAAATGGTAGATGTGGCTAAAGCAGTTTAAGCCCTACGCACACCTTTGCGGCAACGCGGCAGCCCTATCTTTAAGCATAGGGCAGGGACGCAGAATCGCCGCACGAGGCAAAAGTACCTCAGCCCGGGCTGCCGCTAAACTGCCGCAAACGAGGCAGTGGGAATAATCCTTCGAGGCATTGTTGCCGCATGGCTCTATCAGCACCGCACGCCCATGTCTGGACTCTAGCTGACCGCTGCGGGGATCTAGAGAATGAAAACTGATCCGTCCTTTAAACTCCCCTATCAGCTCTTTCGTTTCTCGCCCTCTATTTTTGGAATGTTGTATTTTGTATCGATGGAGGAAGTTGTTGATGGAGGAATATCAAGTGCTCATCATCATTTCGATGTTCATGGGTAATGCCTCTGTGATGGCGATTGGGGCGCACGTTGAGATTGGGGTGCGCAGGTCCTGAGTGGAACCATTCAGCTTCATCTTTCCTCTGCACTGCCGCGTTGGCGATTGAGCGAGTGGGAGGAGTGTCGCGTGAACTCTACCATTCTCTAGCACGCGGCTGCCGCAAAAGTGTGCGAAGGGCTTTAGGCAGCTGGGGAGCTGCGAGCACTTTATCATAAAGTACTTTAACCGATCTGCTTGCTTACGCATTCGAAGGCCGTTAGACTGCCGCGTCTTCCCATAGTGGTCGACCGAATTCGGAAAAAAATTGGGTCTCACATGCCTCACCTGCATTTTCTCGAACATTCGGGTTTGACGAGCCGGACCGTTCCACCCAAGCAGTTCCCCTCAACAGCCTGGCAACTGCTGCTGCCAACAGAGCCTGCGGTTGCTATTCTGTTGGAACAGCAACAGTGTGTTGCTATCCTGTTAGAGGTTCGCGGGTGCGTTACGTTAGGCCGCTCTCTGGGTTACGGTAGCGGGCCGCGCCGCGCGCCACCGCCCCCGATCACGGTAGCGTGGCATGTTGTTGAGCCCGCCTCGGACGGACGGGTCCGACTGCTGCCGATAGGGACGGCTAGTGACGTCATATGCGTCTGATCAATGGGCGCGCTAGAGCACGAAGTTATGCACCACCGACTGTTGGCTACGCTCTATCGGCTTGGTAGAAAAGGGAGACAGTGAACTACCTCCGCTTCAGCATGTATGTTGGAGAAATACGAAGGTTTCTGAGTGAGCAGATCTCATTCCACTCGAACGTAGTTAACAAACGCTCCCACTTCCTCAGTCTACCAAAAGACGTCAAATGTTCCACCAACATTGTGTACCATTTAACTGTTTCCCTTCTTCTGCGCTAGTAGAAGGAACGCAGTCGAAAGCAGTCGGCACACCCTTTCGCGCCCTAGCGCGCCCAGCAGACTCGGCGACCGCCCGCGTATGACGTCACTAGCCGTCCCTGTCGGCAGCAGTCGGACTCGTCCGTCCGAGGCGGGCTCAACAACACGCCACGCTACCGTGATCGGGGGCGGTGGCGCGCGGCGCGGCCCGCTACCGTAACCCAGGGAGCGGCCTAACGTACGAACCCGAGGTTCGCAACATACTGTTGCTATCCAGGCGCAGTGGCTAGGGTGCTCGGATACGTTCGCATCACTAGGAAGAGGTTCGAGCTTAGCAACACACTGTCGCTATCCAGGTGTCCGCGCCATCATCTCAGCACTGACTTGGCCATGCGCCATGTCTCTGGCGCTCCCACACTGTCTGCGTCTCCCGGTAGTGCGGGCCCCATCGGCCAGGGTCTCCTCGCTCTCGCGTCCTACGCATGCGTCTGTGTTCTCGAAGCGGTCTTGGCGCAATCAATACCGCTGCCGCCGCCTGTCTAGACACTAGACTTATTCTAGCTAGACTAGCGTAAGTCTATTGTCTAGACTCGTCTAGCTTTTATCACATTGACGACAACACGTACTTCGCAGTGCTGAGGGAACGATCGTTTTTTTAAGCTGACCGGTGCGTAGCATCATTTGTGGTGCGCATTGTCCCACAGCACCGCGTTTTTGCCACATCAAATGTGTGGGCTTTCTGGGATGTTGGCTATCCATACTCCGAGAAATGGATTCCTTTATTCCAGGCATAAGATAAAGCAAAACAATAACATTGACAACAGCTTTAAAAGGCTTTGGTCACGAATTTTTGTTTCCATGATAGGGATCTGGGGTCCGGCCATTTCTATTACTTCCGCTCGCTGTTTAGTGTTCCAAAGCTCGAACCGAAAAACGAAAAGACTGGTGAATCAAAGCTGATTTCACTGCAGAATTTTCACACCTTGAAGTGAAAATAGGCTCGACAGGGAAAACAACTGTATTTCGCCTAACTGCGGTTTTCCTTGGAAAAACAAGTGCATATCTGGCCACATACCTGAGTACGTGCTCCACTACATTAAAAAATGTCAAATTAAGTCTAAAGCTATAGAACATAAATTTTTAACGGAAAGATCTTCATGTATTCGTATCGTACTGATCATGATCACTTGACCTGTGGAAACAGTATTCCCACCTACGGCTTCTGCTAAATCCTAGATTTATACGCATCCAAAAACTGCTAAGGGATTGAAAATTTAATGGTCATTCAAACGATGAAAGCTTTTTCTTGTAACACCATGCATAGGTTAAGCTGAAGTTTTTGAAACAACAACATTTTCGACTTTCTCAAAACCTAAGTTTGATTTGAAAGGTGTCCGACCAGAAGGAAAAGTAAAAGTTAAAAAAATTGGGAAGAAAATTGCTTAGCATGGGTTAAACACAACACGATAAATAAATCCAGAATCACCTTGTATTAGCCTTAGCAGAAAAACCTATAAAAATTCAGTTTTACTGCACTACAGGTCAGGTCCACGGATCTCCCTCGATAGAGAGCCATCTGGCTCTCTTGTTAAGAGGGATCCGCTTGACGCAGGGCCACATGGCGCGTCCCCGGGTGGTGGATAGGGGAACGAAAACGCGAATAAAATGTGACCGTGTACTGCCAGAGACGCAGGTGGGATGCAGGGGATGTACTCCTTGCTCCTGCTGTGTCGGGTCGACACGTTCCTTGTGCGTAGGAGCGGCATGTTCATGCACTGTGTGCGTGGATGTGTGTGCGCCTGTGCGGATTGTAACTGTGTCGGCTCGGCCGAAAGCTCGGTAGACTGGAAGTTCATGTAAGGCGATTCGAGGCCGCCTCAAAAGTCTCGCTCCGTCCCTTCGGACAGTCTGGCTGGCTGCCTGGAGTTCTTCGCCCGCGCGACAGAGCCTGACTAGCTACCCGTGTTGTATTGCAGTCAAACACAGCAGCACTAAAGGGCCTCATCCCCCTTACCCCGAAAGAGCCCCCATTTCTGCAGCAATGGGAAGGACGAGTACGGAGACGCTGCTAAAATCTCAGGGCCTAACCAGGCTGCGCAAACTGAGAAGGATTAGGATGGCGATTGTACTTACAACGTCCAACCGCTTGCAACGGAAGCATCCGTCGAGGACCTGATGATGCAAGCCAGGAAGATCAAGTACAACGTCATCGGACAGACCGAGACAGAAGACACCACCCCCTACACGCCACCTACGACTCCGGAGAAGAGCTGTTACTCGGAACATGGGACAACAGGGGAGTAGGCGGCGTTGGTGTCCTCGTCAACACGCACTTGGCCATGAACATCGATTCGTACGAGTCTCTGACAACCCGAATTGGACGTCTGCGACTGAAGCGATGTGGCTCCGTGCCAGCTTTGACTGTATTCGTCGCGTATGCCCCAACATCCGAAAAGGTTGAAACCTTTTACGTGGAGATGGAGAAATTGTATGAGGAAGATCTTCTACAAGGTGATCGTCGGCGACTTCAACGCCAAGATCGGGCCACGAAGGTCGCCGGAAGAACTTCACATCGGAACCCACGGTTTGCAGTGGAACGAGCGAGGTGAAGGGCTGTCCGTGTTTATTATGTCGACCAAGACCATCCACGGAAACTCACAGTTCCAGAAGCCTCCCTCCCTATGATGGACCTGGGAATCCCCTGGCGGCCAGTTCCACAACGAGATCGACCACATCATCTTCAATCGCTAGTATTGCTTGACCCTTGTCTCCGTCTCCTTAGCCATCTGTCTGCACGCGAACGGCGGGCTCGAGTTGGCTGGAAACAGCGATCATGGGGATTAGGCCGCCCCTCTACCCACTGCGGCACCACCGCTCGCTCGTCATCGCTATTTCCAGCCAATTTCAGTGCGCCCTTAGCGCACAGACAGAGGGTTAACACCGCCAACGGCCCAGCTTCCGTCGTCCCTAACTCTGCGCAGAGTTGTATTGGGTCGAAATATTTGCATTTTGTTGTTTCCCAGAGAGTGGTGACTCTGCCCATATCCATAACTTGGGCCGTTCCGACCTACCTTTGAGATAGTTTCCTATGGATGAGTAGCTCCTTATTTGATGCTTGGACGGCGCCGAAACATCAGCCGAGTAAAGTCTGCATAACAGTCTTGGTTTCGCAGCTTTATGAGAATCACCACTCTTGTTCAACAGTATCTCAAGATCCAAGAACCAGCACGAGCCTGAAAAACACACCCCTGAATGGTTACCGTATCATTTAGGTGCGCGTTGGCGGTGGAGCGCAAAATCCTTCATTCCCAGCATCGTCGCTCAAAGGGGGACCGCAGCTGGGTTCTGCGCCCTTCCAGCACAGAAGCGCATACAACTGGAAAATGCGCAGAACACGCCTGAATATGAAGTAGATGTCAGAACTCCTCAAATCTCAACCAGTGCAAAAATGCCGTAACGCAGGAGAGTCGAACCTCCGACCTCCCTGAGCATGACACCACACCCCTAAGCACTGCGCTCCGAGCCACTTGCAGGCAGAGCCATCGCGGGCATACAAGAGACTGCAGCGCTATAAGAGACCCCAGCGCACAGTTTCCGCGCTCCATTGTTAACCGGTATACGGTGACCATTGGAGGGTGCATTCGTCAGAATCGTGTTACACAAGAATAATGAGATGGATTTCTTTTACTGACTTTCTATAGGCGAGCAACTACAAGCCATTGTGCGGTCCAAATACACATGCAGAGAGATATGAAGACTAGAAAAGCGAATATGGATTGTCCCTAAAAGGAAATGGTAAATTAGAATGAAGCTCCATTTTTGCGACGTGCGCGACGGGAAGTCAATTTGGTACATTTTAACCGCACTATTCAGATTTTTAAATAGAGAGGAGGATCAATTCCACAGAAACATTACGAAGGTACCACCACTACAGAAAACGCTTCCAGAAAATCGTTTCTATAAACACATCAACGATTTAATGAGAGCGTCGCTTTCTCCGTTCATCTAGATAGATTGAACCTGTACCCAATTTGATTGTATTCACTACTGTTCAGCGGCATGTATTTGATGCTTTACAACAGTCTATCAGTAAAAACTAAAATACCATTACAGCATGCAACCAATACACTGCAATCGTGGAATAGGACGCAAAATTCGCCACTAAACAATTCTTCTTGGGATGCGCCAGGGCCTTCTCTGACAGTCAGCAATACCAATCAAGGCAGCTTGTATGCATTCTTGGTCTGCACATTACTTGTGGTGACAAGTGCATGAACAATCCAGTGCTTAGTAGGATTCATAGATGTGTCCCACTATATATAAAAGAGTATGCGGTTGTGTCTGTCCTTCCGTCTGTGGGTCCGTGTGTCCGTCCGTCTGTCCGTCCGTCTGTCCATCTGACCTTTCGTAAATGTCGAGTAGTAGCCATCCAGGTTCAGGCAAGGTGTCACCTACGTCGTATTGAGAGGGGTCAGAAGACGTGTCGCCGATGTCACGCAAAGGGCGTTCGGCTTGCGAAGACATGTCACCGACGTCGTTCATCAGGTGCCTGCGTTCAGAAGACGTGTCATCGATGCCGCGCCAGGAGTTTCTTATTCAGACGACGTGTCAACGATGTCGCGCATAGCACGTCCAGCTTGAGAAGTTATGTCACCGACGTCGTTCATCAGGTGCCTGGGTTCAGAAGAGGTGTCACCGATGTCGCGCCTGGAGTTGCGGATTCAGACGACGTGTTAACGATGTCGCGAAAGGCCTGTCCGGATTCAGACGACGTGCTAACGATGTCGCACATAGCACGTCCGGCTTGAGAAGTTATGTCAACAACGTCGTTCATCAGGTGCCTGGGTTCAGAAGAGGTGTCACCGATGTCGCTAAAGGCCTGTCCGGATCCAGAAGAGGTGTCACCGGTGTCGCGCCAGGGGTTCCGGATTCAGACGACGTGTCAACGATGTCGCGCCAGGAGTTCCGGATTCAGACGACGTCTCAACGATGTCGCGCCAGGGGTTCAGGATTCAGACGACGTGTCAACGATGTCGCGCCAGGAGTTCCGGATTCAGACGACGTCTCAACGATTTTCGCGCAAAGCACGCCCGGCTTGAGAAGACATGTCACCGACGTCGTTCATCAGGTGCCTGGGTTCGCAAGAGGTGTCACCAATGTCGTACCAGGGGTTCCGGATTCACACGACGTTTTACCAGTGAAGGTGGGATCAGTAATGGGGGACCGGTGAAGCATGGGGTTCCAGTAAGGGGGACCGGTGAATGGGGGGGGGAGTGATCCAGTGAAAGGGGACCGGAAGAAGGTTGACCAGTGAAGGGGACCAGGTAAAGGGGGAGTGGTGAGGAAGGGACCAGTAATGGAGAGCGGTGAAGAGGGGAGAGGTCCGGTGAAGGAGGACCCATAGAAGGTTGATCAGTGAAGGGGGACCAGGTGAAGGGGACCGGTGTGGAAGGAACCAGTAATGGGGACCGGTGAAGGGGGACCGGAAAAGGGTTGATCAATAAAAGGGACCAGTGAGTGGGAGAGGATGGGACCAGTAATGGGGATGGGTGAAGGATAGGGGGACCAGTGAAGAGGGAACAAGTAAAGGGAGGTCCAGTGAAGGAGGAGCAATAAGTGGGGTACCAGTGAATTACCAGTCAAGAGGGAACCAGTAAGGGAGCCAATAAAGGGAAGACCATTTAAGGGGGTTCAGTAAAGGGTCCAGTAATAGAACCATTAAAGGGGGACCAGTAAAGGAGACTAGTGAAGGGGATCAGTGAAATGGACCAATAAGGGGACCAGTATTTTTTCTCGGTGTCGTCCAACGTGGCAGACGTGGAAGACGTGCTACAGACGTCGTGTCTGGGTGCAAAGCAAAAGACGTGTCGTGGACTTCGTGACACATGCGTCCGTACTCAGCAGATGTGTCACAGACCTTATCCAATGTGCATCCGGATCCAGAAGACGTGCCACAGATAAGTCTTTGCACAGCATTCGTGAGATTTTCAGATGGCTTTTTAAAGGCTTTGTGCAACAACGAGTGTGCGCGTACTTGATTCTTACTTCCCTTTTCTGCCTGCGCATGGGTAAGGGGGTATTGGTAGAGTGGATGGGGGGGGGGGGGGGTAGGGAGAATGAATAAATCGAAGTAATGATATTCCCGTCGGACTATAAACTGCATCGAGTGTTCTACCAATACCGATTGATTTCAATTGTGTTTCCACAGAGTGAGCACTATTAAGGCTCTCCCTCTGTTTATCGCCATGTACGCCACGAGTATTTTAGAGAGTGAATCGCGTACGTGCGATATAGGGTGGGTAGGCCCCACAGGAGCAGTTTTGAAGATTCTGTCTTACCGTATCCCCCCGCGATAGTATTCTATATACCAAAACCGGTTTTTTCCTCTAGTGAATGAGAAAAGGCCTAAAGAGGACAAGAAGACGGTGGTGGTGTTCTATTCTCCGGGTCTGGGGGCGAAGCCCCCGCCCAGACGTTTGACGCCCAGTAGGCCGCTGAACGTCTGGTTGTATATATAAACGACTCTGGAAGGATGGAAGTTAGACGTCTTTCCAACTATTTCACCTGTCCCTAAAGTCACGTAACCCTTCTAGATTTAAGTACCTACCATTGTTGCTTGCTACCACTCCTATGATAGTAAAGCTTCTACACAGGCTCTCCAGTACCACGTCCAAACCTAGATATCAGCAAATTTGTTTTGTTGTTCGTTATTGCCCCAAATTGCCGGATAACGAACCACAAAACGGATAGGCTAAAACCCGCCTGAAACCGGGTAACGGATAACGGTTAATCCGTTCATCCCTGTAGTATATACATATCATGTGTATACTACAGGGATGAACGTATGTATATACATGTATCACCTGTATCACCTGTCGTCCCGTTGATCATCGACTTGCTCGAGCGGGCGCCAGCAGCGTCTCCATTCGTCCCTGTCGCGTGCCGGAGTGGTCCAATGGATCCTCCTCGCTCGAGGGACACGAAGAGCGTCATATCGGTCGTTCAGGGCTTTCACGAAGAAGTCCGACCAACGCGTTGGTGGGCGTCCTGGTGTTCTTTTGACAATGTACATGTATATACATAGTATATGCTTACTTATATTATGCACATATATATGTAGGCACGAGGTGGATATACATATGTGGATTAATTGCTGTGCAAGCATCCTGCAACACTCTAGCAACAGAACGACCCTTAAGCCTAATGGTATACTTCCACAGGAGCGTCAACGTGGTGCAGGAAATCACACCGCGGCCCCTCACCTGGCCAATCCACAACACACACCCACTGCAACAGGTTCTCACCCCAATAGCAACCGTCGAAAGCGTCAGAGGTTATGCTTTAGTGTGCTTAAAGAACCTAGCAATTCCTAAATAGGGCGGCTGGGAATTTCCGATAAAACTCCCCAAACGCTCAGTCCACAAGCTGTCGTGCCCACTCGATTGATAGGCTCAATTCTACATGTATGCATTGTTCACGTACACTCCTAAGGCAAGCTGGAGAGTCTTAGAGCAATTCCTGAGTAGGGCGGCTGGGAAGTTCCGATAAAACTCCCAAACGCTCAATCCACAAGCAGTCGCTCGCTCGCTCTACAGGTTGTCGCGCCTATTGATTCTGTCGGGCTTATATGCATTGTTCTACTGAGATCAATATGTCAAAAGATCGAGCTAGAGCTGCTGAGCTCAAATGTATGCCTCTTTACAAGTACTTGACTTTAAAAAGTTATTTAAAAAACCCCTTTGGAACGCTCCAAAGCGTTCTTTTCGGCAATTCACCAAGGCATATGCGCGATACTGTACCACCGGGTTTTAATGTCCCCATGGGTACGGTCACTTTGCCTTCTAGGGAGGTAAACCTAGTCACTTTGCCTTCTAAGGAGGTAATCCTATCTGCTGCTGACTTTTCCTTAAGTATCCTACAGGTCCGTTTGGTGAGTCTCAGTGAATTACATCCAGTACAGCAGAAGCAAAAGAGAAGGCAACGCAGCACTGACAGAAGGCAAAGGCTGGAGACAGGCGCTCACCACGAGGAAGAGTTCGAAAAAGCGCTCCATTGCGTCCCCTTCATTTCGGGCGATAAGAGCGCGTTCACGATGTTGAGGTGCCTCCGCAGGCATCGCCATTTGGCAGATCTCCAGGATGTGCGGAGGATTACTGCTCTGGTATATTCCTAACGCAGAGCACGCCAGTCAGCCAACGCTACTTGTAACAAGCTGCACTCACGCGTGAGTTTACTTCAACCATCGAACCACTGTCAGATGCTATTGCTCAACCCAGGTGTTTAAACACTGAAGTGCGTGCAAGCTCAGTGCCGGTAATTTTAATGGAGCCGGACTCGTTTACGGCAGTGGTTAGGTGCTCGGTAGGTGGAGTCACGTTTTCGGAAAACGGTGTTCACAATGGTGAGATCTTGCGATTCCGCATACTCAAGAATACGCTCACCATCGGCGACCTGTATCCGAAATCATCATGACAGCTGTACCCGTCCTTCGTAACACCTACGTGCCCATTAGGGTCGCAGCGACTGTGATGATATGCTTTGGCGGTCACTCTGCTGTCTTCTCAAGCAGCCTCCAAAACTCTTCCTTAGCACGATCGGAGCAGCTGCTCTGCGGAGCACACGTAGAGAAGACGTGATAGAGTAACTCCTTAGCGGCGACAACGATCTTCATCAACCAATCGTTAAAGCGCTCGACACTTACAATCGAGTCACGAAATCGTTCGGAGACGATTATTTCGACACCAGTATTGGTCCTGGGACTTTCACATAGAACGGCCTTGAAGCCACGTCCTATGTCCCTTGACTTGCTGCAGGACTACTTCCTCTCCTGCACCGCACAGAAATCGACTCTTCTACGCGTCAGTGCTTCAACCAACTTGCACGAGCGGTCCGTCAGCGTACCCAACGTCAGCGTTGCTACGCGGGTCCTGCTTAAGTTACGAGAATTTCGGATTATTTCTGTTGCCCCCGATGCCGTTCTCACATCAGGGACCCTCGCATACTTTCTACACTCGCCGGGCTCTGCGAGTGCGCGTCGGCTCCAGCGGGCGCCGCAGCACAATCTCGAAAAAGATGGCTCATCATACACCATGTGATGTGACATGGGTCTTCGTAGGTCGGCTTGTCACAAGGGCCTGTCGCCTTCATTCGTGTGTCCGTGCTTACCAGGCGTAGGTCTGAACGGGGGAAATGGATAGTACTACGAGAGTCTCCATCCTTCGTATAGTAGAGAAACATGTTTCGTTTTTGCTCAGTGCTTGAACTAAAAGCGAGAGCTACGGGCCCTCGAAGGCGAGGTACAGTAGCGCACCGTCAGCACGTGCCCACGTGCATGCGTGCTTGCGCGCTGTTGTATGGCCTATGCTATACTCCCGTGGGAGCATTCGCGGGACGTCCGCGGAAGGAAGGTGCACCGCGCACGGTCGTCGTCGTCCCGGGGCGGCTAGCGTCGCATTGGAGCGCATTTTGGCGCCGGATACCGCGGGACGACAGCAGTCCGCGATGCAGTGCACCGCGGACGGCTGCTGTCCCGCGGGCGGGAAGTATAACAGCCCTTTCATCGTCTGTCGGCGGCGATTCGCGGACGGTGGGAGTGGCAAGGCGCGGCGATTGGACAGCTCAGGGATCCGCGCGCGATTCCCGCCCGTTCGCGGATGCTCCCGCGGAATAATTCGTGACTAGTTAGAATATCTTGTCGGCGATTCTCTAAATTTTGTTTCGTTCCTGATATATGTATTCATTGTATGTATAAGGGTGTCCCATAATTTTCTGGGCTATCATACCATTTTATTACAATTTATTAACAAGATAATGACAAAGCGTAGTCAATCGATATATTCTCCATCTGTGGCCACAACCTTTCTCCAACGATTGGCAGAGAGTTGATTGCATTCTCCCAAAAAGAAGCTGTCCTGCTGCCGATCCATTCGTCGATTGCGCACTGAACTTCTTGACGTTGCGAGCATCGTTTATTCCTAAAAAAAGTGAGCAAGACTTCTGAATGCTGCGTAGTCACAAGGGCTGATATCTGGCGAATACGCAGGAATTTTTTCAATTTCGATAGCCTTCGTCCTCATGGTCTCCTGCGTTCGTTTCGCTCGATGCGGTCGTGCGTTATCCCTTAACACACGAATAGTACCGAATCTCGGGTACTTCTCAAGCAGCTTGCGCTTCATTTCCAGCATATCTTCAATGAACAAGTCTGCTGCAATCGTCTGCCCGTTCGCTAAAAGCGAGTAGTGCACGACTCCCCGACTTGTGAACTAAAACGAAAGCAAAACCTTCTTCCCATGTGGAGACGGCTTCGGAAATGGTTCTGGTCTTTCGTGCTTCGGAAGCCACTGGATCACCCGTGTGGTGTTATCGTACATGCACCACTTCTCGTCCTGTGCCACAATCGTGCTTAACCACGCAGTCGTTCTTGAGCGGTTGAGATTATTCTGACAGGTGACCACTCGCTGTCACTTCTGAGACGGAGTCAGTGCATACGGGATCCATCCGGGCAAAACTGCCCTTCTTCCACTTTGCTTCAGGTAACGATGAACAGTGCTATGTGGAGTACTGGTGGCCTTCGATATCGCCCTTATGCTTCTGGGCTTCTGGCAGGTTTCCTCCTGACTGCTGCAAGCACTCGCCGTTTGTTCGCTCCGATAGGTCTTCCAGTACGCTTCTTGTCCGTAATGCTAAACTTTTCCTTCCGGAAACAATTGAACCATGTTTCACACGTTGACTTGCTGCAGGCATCTGGACCTAACAAAGCAACGATACCTTTGTGAGCAGCGTAGGCAGACAGTCCAGAACGAAAGTGATAAAGAAGCAGATTGCGATACGTACGACTTCTGTTTCATTTTCAAGAAATTGCCAAAGTGCGGGCAGTAGGCCGATAGAAGTGACTGATATGCTATGCTATGATATGATATGATATGCCTTGTTATGTCAAGAGAACATCCCATTTGGATCATATATAAAGAAGTTGTAACGCGCCAAACACTCATGGTTCAAATAGCCCAGAAAATTATGGGACACCCTAATATAATGTATCATTGGGTGTACAATGCATGCCTTATATAATTAAATAATTTTTGCTCAAGGAAATTTAGCAAAACTTTTTGAAATTTGATTTCACTACTCAACACGTTGACACATTGGTTGAAATTTTATAAAACTCTTTTTGTGGCGAGGGGGAATAATGTTAGGCTGTCGCAAAATTAATCTCTGTTTCGAGTTATGAGTTTTTTACCCCAAACCATCCCATCTCAGGGAAAGCCACATATACCGTTCGGTAGGTCCTTTTCCTGCTCTTTCAAAAAATATATGTAGAATTCGCTCTAGTTTTTCTGGCCGACTTTCTCCATAGCTCCGTAAAATCATGAAACGACGCGACTATCGAGTCATCATGTTTTACGAATTCAAATTGGGACATTCTGCGGCAAAGGCATCCCGTAACCAGGAGACCAGATCCCGATGCCGATTCGCTTCTATACAAAACGGGATCGTTTGGATCCGCTTCCAAAAGAAGCTTTGAAGAGTCGACTTTGACCGGTTTTGATGAATTTTTACTTACCAGGGAAGGGTCTCAGGCGTAGGTCTGAACGGGGGAAATGGATAGTACTGCGAGAATCTCCACTCTTCATGCAATAGAAAAACATGCTTCGTTCACTCCCTGAACCAGACCTGCGTGTCCTCCAAGGTGGGGTACACTGTCGCATCGTCGGGACGCAGTGAAACACTCAGCGGCAAGCGAGTTGGTGGCTCAGCAGGGTGCGAGGCTGTTTCAAAGGTGCTAGGCCAGTGTTCGACTCCCGTGCGCAACTTTCACACTTTTTTAAATGACCGCTGCCTCCTTCACCAATTTGCTTTTTACACATCTCCTACACATTTATTCCACTCTAAATTGTCAAAAGGGTCAGATTCGTGATGATCACCCCAGATTCGTGATTAGCACCCCATGACCTCGACAACCCTTGCCACCCGTACCTGCTGTGATCTACCGTAATCAGCCGAAATTTCAAAAACGAATGTCAGATTTGTGATCAGCACCCCAAGTAAACTCTCTGGGAGAAGTCTGGGCGAAATCGGTGATTATGGCCTCGACAGCCCGTCACCCGTACCTGCTGTAAGATCATATTTTAATATTCGCTGAAAACCCCAAAACGATGTATAATACAGAAGGTGAGAGAAGTAGGTGAAGCCCAGCTCAAAGCAAATCCTAATTTGAGGATTTAGAGTGGAATAAATGTGTAAGAGACGTGTAGGAAGTAAGCTGATTTAAGTCAGCCATCAAGGCACTACTGCACTCTCACGATCGATCGAGGAGAGGTCGAAAAACGTTTCGCCTAAAACACCCCTAGGGGGGTTATTTGGGCTGCAGATCACGAACCTGACATCCGTTTTTGAAATTTATGCCCATTACGGTAGGTTACAGCAGGCACGGATGACTAGGGCTGTCATGGTCATGGGTGTTGATCAGGAATCTGACCTTTTGACAAGTTAGAGTGAAATAAATGTGTAGGAGATGTGTAGGAAGCAAGTTGATGAAGGACGCAGCGGTTATGAAAAATGCAAAAATAGTGCATAGCACGGGAGTCGAACACCCGGTCTATCAACTTTGAAGCAGCTCTGCAACCTGCTGAGCCACCGGCCGCTTGCTGAGAACCTTTCGCTGCGTGCCATACAACAGTGCGCGCACGCATGCATATGCACGTTCCGACAGTGCGCTACTGTACTCCGCCATCGAGGACCCGTAGCTCTTTTGGTTCAAGGACTCGACAAAAACGAAACATGTTTTTCTACTATATGAAGGGTGGAGATTGTCGCAGTACTGTCCATTTCTCCCGTTCAGACCTACGCCTGAGACCCTTCCCTGGTTAGCTTAACTCACAAAGCGAGCAGTTTCCAGTGGTACCACGAGGAGGAACGGACATCGCCATCCTAGCCCGACCTGAATATTTTGCTCTAATAAGAAGGAGGACAACTGCATGACTTCCAGTGCGGTTTATCTTACCTAATTTAATGACTGAGCGAAGGACTATATAGAGACAACGGTAAGGAGCCTATGTGGCAAGGTCAAGCAGCGACGGTATTGTTGCAAGAAGGGCAACGTTGTGATTAGTTAAGGAGAGAAAATACTTCGATAACATTGGGGCGCAATCTTGAAGGTGTCCTTGTGCAACACAGCGAAATATCAGCATGACGGCCACTCGTGGCACGGTGCATCACGGCTAGGAACCTCAGGCCAAGCGGGAAGAGCAGTGTCCAGCGATAACCCAACAATTGGCAGCCCCCATTGAGCTTGCAGGACCTCACCTGTTTTTAAGAAGGATGGTCTCAGGAGCTGAGGCTCATTCACCCACGTTTCGTACAGCTATGGGGATTGGTGGTTCCATTTCGCCAAACCTCACCAGGGTATCAATTACGGAAGAGCAGTCGGCCAAGGTAGAACGGAATGAACAGTACAAATACAGTTGGCTTTCATTGTGCTCGATAATATAGGACACCACACCACTAATATGCTTCGTGTTTGAGTTGAGCGTGCGTGGGGAAGAAGGCCAGGTAGTCCACTTCAAAGAGAAACTCGAGCGGCCATAGCAATGTGCTCAAGTGACAGTGTATGTGTAAAAGAATCTACTGATACGAGGATGCGTGCAGGCAGAAGATGTAAGCGTTATTGCAGAAAAGAGAGAAGAACAAGAGCTGTTCGAAGAAAAGCAGCAACGACCTGAAAAACCGTAGACAAAGAGGAGAAAAGCAGGTGAGAGACGGCACAATATCTGCGAAAAGAGGCCCGTGAATGCGAGAGTTATCACAACATTATTTTGACTCTGTACTTCCTTCATTAGGTCAAACGAGAACTGCATCTCCCAAACACGAAAACATACGCACTAGGTCGATAGAGCCGATGCTGTCAGAGTCAAACTAGCCGACTTATTAGTTTCAGCTACTCTCTGTTCGACGTGCGCTGTAATCCGAATAAATGTGATAGAAAATTTCGGCAGTTGAGGAGGGTGATTTCTAATTACTACGCATAGATGAAAAACGATAGTGTGCACTGGGTGGCTCAGGTGTCATGATTCAGAGTGAATAGTATACCACAAATGCACTCTAGCTTGTCGCTACATCCATTTGATGGGACAATTTCGTTGGCGTGAAGTTGCGCTGTTGTCAATCTGGTCACCGAGAAAAGAAATGGGCTCGTTGTAAGAGGTGGCACTGGCAGATACACGTATACAGCGAAGAACAGCACTTGATGGCACCGTGTAGCCGCGGCGAACGTCATCTGCACTACTGTTGGGTTTCACCACAGCCCGATTTCAACAGGCGCGATGTGCCGTGTGGTTCTGCAGCAACCACGTTTGAACTGAAAGGGAGTCTCAGATGGATCCTAGTGATTCACGGGTCTGCGCTGAGAATAATCCATGGCAAGCTCTGCGGCAAAATCGCTCCGGCAGACTTCTTCGATATTTATTATTTATTTATTTATTTATTTATGAATACGTCAAAGGACGCGCCACATAAGGGAAAAACAGAAACAACAGCAGAAAGCAGACGAACGATCACAGCAAATCTTGGCGGATTTTCCATGGAAACAAGCGTCGTCCACCTATAGTAAGTAAACACTGACAACAAGAACTCCAAAAAAACGAGAAAAAGGGGAGGTGCTTAGTGCGGAAGAAAGGGTAGGAAGGTAAAAAAAATAAGCGCCTGACTTTTAAAGACCTGAGCGGAGTTTAAGGCCTCCGTTAGAAGTTGGTACATAGGCAGATATCGGCGCTGTCGTGGTACAAGACGATTCTAATCGTAGTGGTGCGTAGCATCCTTGCTCTTCCAGTTGCCTACGGCATCTTGTGGACGTTTGGACTCAATCTTCTGTTGGAACGTCACGAATTATTGGCAGAATCCCCAGTTGCCTCTTCAGCTCGGTCACTTCGACCGCATTGGGAACGCGGAACAAACCCCGCCACAGAAGCCGCAACAGGCCGTTTCCAGTAAAGGAGCTTTGAAGAAACACATTTCGTGCGTACAAAAAATGTTCAACTCCGTTATTCCACTGCACCCCACCATCACCATCGAAGGAGAGAAGGCTGGTACTACTTGTGATGTCTTCGGTAACGTACCACACCATAAGCACTCTTATGACTTTGCTGAGCTGCCGAAATCACAGCCGAAGCATGTGTCTCGCGATCAGGGACGTGCGGAAATTTTTTCGAGAAAAACGGAACACGGAGTAAGGAACGAAAGAGGTCAGAAATGGGCGGAAATCGGAATATGAAACATGGAAACGGAAACGACTCAAAACTCATTATTTCATTTAATTTTCAATAAATAAATATATATATATATATTCAATAAATAAATATATATATATATCCTTTTAATGGTAATATTAACTGAGTTGCCGTTGACAAATTTAGGAAGCGGGCAAGGCAGCGTGTAGCTGCTTTCCAGCAACATATAACAAAAAATCCTTGCAACCGTATCATTACTAAGATGAATTTTTAAATATTACTAGAGTAACAATAGAAGTTTATGCAAAATATTTCTGTAAACAGGAAGAAAGTATTTTAAACCCAATGAATCCAGAAGACGAGTAAGATGCCAGCAATTTCGCCACTCACAACACTTAACCTGTCTTGATTAATGTTCCAGACCTATCCTAATTGGGAGGGGCAGCGGTAGGACTACAGTTGCGTTCAGCATCTCTCGACACGACACCGACTCTCTGAGCTCTTGTGTGCCATACTATCATTTGGCAGTAGCTGAAATTCTGCGACAAACTCAAAGGAGTGTGGTGAAACAAGACACCGCATGCTCTCCGCCGACTAGGATAAAATGCCCCCCATGGAAACATTTTTAGCAACCTAAGAGCGCTCATAGAGCTCTGATCTGGAACTGGTGTTCCAAGCCAGACATATGATTATTAGGAAAAAGGTAAGCGTGCTCCGGACAAGGAATTTGATTCTCGACTCAAGCATTCATGAGGACTTCTTTGGCCTTATACTGTTCGGTAGCACGTCGTTTCAGGGAACGAAAAAAGAATCAAATTTGGTTGTCACACAGTTCCGACATTAGGATGCACCACCGATCTAAAAGCAACACATTCACGGAAAGGTGACGCGTAGTCTTTCTTCAGCCCTTCCTTTATGCCCAAGAGCTAAATGTAGACAGTGCAAAACAATCAATGAATGATGAGTCACCATTTCCGTTCTGTATCCCGGCCCAAAAGAGAGCCAAACACCGAACGGAACGGGAAGACTCAAACAGCCTATAATAGCCGGAGTTCGGAACACCGAACACGAAATTTCCGCACATCCCTGCTCACGATAGTAAGGATTTCCTTTTTCCTGGTGCTTCATTGGTGGCGACCGGCTCAGTGACGGGTCGGTCACAGACTCTGCTGAGATAGAGAAGAGCGGGAAATCTTCGATTTCATCGATCCAGAGGCACTACGACTTTACTTCTCACATACAACGCTAGGTTAGATGCACAGATGAAGACATGAAAAAAGTGGCAAGACCTCCGGAACTTCTAACGGCGCACTTCACCGTTGTCGTGGGCAAAGGTCACGACCCCCCCGTAAATCATGTTCGGGCGGTCCGCGAGCAAGACCCAAACAGCAGTCTTCGATAACACCTCGGCTCGGACGGTACGTCCTCGAATAAACCATTTATCCACTGAACCACCGTGTACCTCGAAAGGGGTACAAATTCGACAGTTGGCCTAACCCGCCACATTTTGGCGCATCGGCCGGGAATTCAGAATAGCTTCTATTCTGGCAACTGCAGTGCATAGTTGGGTGAAAGTGAGCTTCTTTCTACCAAACGTTTTTTGGAGAGCTCTTTTCACTGATCCCACCAGTCTTTCCCAGACGCCACCCATCCAGGGAGCTCCTGGTAGGTTAAAAATCCATTGGATTCCTTCTGCAGCACAGTAGGACATTACCGCGTTTGTGTTTTCTGCCTCGTCTTCAAAAAGACTCTGTATGATGTTTTGACCAAGCTTGAAGTTGCTTCCGCAATCGGATCTGACGTACTTTGGAACACCTTTTCTTGAAATGAATCGTATAAAACTGTCGAGGAACGCGCCTGTACTAGGGTTTTCTACGACTTCAAGGAGGACAGCTCTTGTGGTCAGGCATGTATACAAGCATACGTCGAGCTTCCGTAGTCCTCTGCACGTCCGGACGCCGACTCTCGCCTACGCTTTACCACGATATCATCCATCCCTCAAATATCGGAGCCGTTTCCCGTCGGACAGCGTCACTCGTCTACGCCTTATGGAAAGGGCCCTTCAAACAGATCTAGAATTAAATTGATGTATTATGTTTGTTTTGTTTCGTTGTTGTGCCGGGAGTGTCGTGGACAAAGGTCACGACCCCCGTAAATCATGTTCGGGCGGTCCGCGAGCAAGCGATTGGCTCGCAGCCGACCCAAATAGCAGTCTTCGATAACACCTCGGCTCGGACGGTACGTACTCGAATAAACCATTTATCCACTGAACCACCGTGTACCTCGAAAGGGCTACAAATTCGACAGTTGGCCTAACCCGCCACAACCGTTTCAACGCCTGGCAGTGTTTCCTGTCACCTCAACTATTTTCGATCTTAAGAGATCCCAGCGCTCAAGCAGAAGTCGAAAACGGTTTCAACAACTTCAGATTCAGTTCTTCGCTGGTAAATTTCTTTACGTTCCGCGAGGATGTCTTACACAATGCCATTATTAAGTTGAATAAGAATCGTTAGTAATAAAGTTAACATGGCGTCAATTTGTCCAAGTGTTGCTCGGAAAACCTATGCTATGTACAAATGTGAGGCCTACGTTATAAATGCTTCGGCGACACTGTTGTCGGCGACGTCGGCGACAGTGTTGAGCAAGTGCTATGCCGTGTGTAGCAGCCCGCGCAACACTCTCGCTGACGTCGCCGACAACAGCGTCGCCGAATTATAACAAGGCCGTAAGTGGGGGCGTTTGTTCCCTACGCGATCTCGCCTGCCGCCCACTTTCCGCCCTACCCGCGCCGCCCTATTTGGACAAGTTTGAGACGCGCGAAACCGTCGCTAGTTTGCCTGAAATCGTCCAAAAACCTAACAGCTGATAGGAGACGATTGGGCAGCGCATCTCATGGAAAACTCCGAGGTCATTTTTTAGCCAGCTCGGTTGTGGAGACAGTTGAGTGAAGAAGGTGGACTCGTCAAATTTTCCCCACAACTAGAGACTATGAATGATTTTTATTGTTTTTGTTAGGAATTGGAAGTCTCGTTGAAGGCTTATCTGAATCTGTGCGCAGAGAACCGGCTCTCCGCCCTCTCATTTTAGACGATAAAACAGATCTCGTTATATTGAAGAACTTTCTAGCGGATAATCGCGTTATTTTGAAGAAATATCTCGTTAAGATGCTAGCTGTACTTACCGGAAACAGCGGACGACGCCTAGGTACGGAACTAATATGTCAGTGGTGAAGTTTGTTGGCGAGATGAACGACAAAGCCAATGCAGCGGGATATTACGAGCAGAAACTAGCGAGGCTCCTTCCTCTGCAATTATGGAAGCAGACAAGCCAAAATACTATAACTATGATAACGATGTTAGGCTGGATTGCAGAAAAAGTAGTTGACCAGTTGAAAATTTTTTTCGTAGCCCTGACTATGTTAAAATAGCGAAAGCAAAAATTTATCACGTGAAGCAAGGAACCTGATGAAAATGTTATCATTTATGGTCAACGGGTGAAAGATTTAGTTGCCGACGCTTTTGCCGAAAGCAACCCTAAAACCGAAAACCCGAAAAAACGCGATTTTCGAATGTATTCGAATTCAAATGCTCGAAAAAACGCCATTTTCGAATGTATTCGAATTCGAATGCTCGAAACACTCGTGTTCGAACGCTTAAATTCGAATGCTCGAAATATTCGAGTTCGAACGTTCGATTGCTACGAAATCTGCGTCTAACAAAGTAATCTTTCTTTCCTGCTTCAAGTATCGCAGTAGCAAATAATTTAGCTCCAATCGGAGAAGTACGCGCCCTCATCGGGAACTCAGGGGCCGTATGTTCTTCGAGCGCAGAACTAGGCTAAGGAAGGGACTTCAGATTGTGTGCCATCCAAAATGTTCATGTGGGAAATGCTTTCGGCGCCCAGGGGAGTCCGCATCTGGGTTCTGCCCTCTCCAGCGCGCAACCGCATACAGCTGGAAAATGCGCAGAAAACGCCAGCGAAGAATGTAGACGTCAAACACTCAAATCTCAACCACTCCGTTTTAAAAATCTCGCAACGCAAGAGAACCTAACCCCGACCTCCCTCGCAACGCCACTGTGCCCCACAACGTCTTCTGAATTCGCAGGCGCGTTATCAACATCGGTGGCACGTCTCCACGATTTTCATTTATCGGAAACCAACGTTGAACTGGACACTTTTCAAATCAAAATGGACGTATTTCACGACAAATTGGACACTCTTCTCAACTCCATTGGAATCAACTGAACATCTTCCAAATTGAAACGAGATTTTTCCGCGTTAAACCTGATACTCTCCAAAAGGATTAGAATGATGATTAAACAAAGAAGAATAATTCGTGACTAGTTAGAATATCTTGTCGCGATTTTCTAAATTTTGTTTCGTTCCTGATATATGTGTGCATTGTATGTATAATGTATCATTGGGTGTGCAATGCATACCTTGTATAAATAAATAATTTTTGTTCAAGGAAATTTAGCATAACTTTTTGAAATTTTATTTCACTACTCAACACGTTGACACATTGGTTGAAATTTTATAAAACTCTTTTTGTGGCGAGGGGGAATAATGTTAGGCTGTCGCAAAATTAATCTCCATTTCTAGGTATGTATAGATAAATACGTTTTTTACCCCAAATCATCCCATCTCAGGGAAAGCCACACACACCGTTCGATAGGTCTTTTTCCTGCTCTTTCAAAAAATATGTAGGCGGGTCCTCGAAGGTGGAGTACACTATCGCATCGTCGGTGCGTGCCCACGTGCATACGTGTGCACGCTGACGTATGGGAAGTGGCGGAAGGCTGTGCGGCGAGCAAGTCGGTGGCTCAGCAGGGTGCCACGCTGTTTCACAGTTGCTAGCCCAGGTATTCGACTCAGGTGCTACGCACTAATCTTGCAGTATTTCATGATCGCTGCCTCCTACACCAATTTGCTTCCTACACATCTCCTACACATTTATTTCACTAAAAATTGTCAAATAAGACTTTATTTTGAGTTGTGCTTCATTCACATCTCTCACCTTTTGTATTATGCGAAGTATTGTGTTTTTCAGCGAATGTTAAACAGTGACCTCACAGCAGGTACGGATGACTTGGCTGTCGAGATCATAATCACCGATTTCGTCCAAACTTCTCCCAAGGGGGGGGGGGGTTATTTGAGGGTACTGATCACGAATCGTTTTTGGTTATACGCTGGAGTACGGAAAGTTACAGTAGGTATGCATGACTAATGGAAAGGTCATGGTCACCGTTTCCGTACAAACTTTGTCTATAGGGCTTATCTGGGGTGTTGATCACAAACCTGAACCTTTTGACAATTTAGGGTGAAACAAATGTGTAGAAGATGTGTAGGAAGCAAATTGGTAAAGGAGGCAGGGGACACGAAAAAATAGTGCGTAGCACGGGAATCGGTCATCTGGCCTAATACCTGTGAAGCAGCGTCACACCCTGCTGAGCCACAGATTTGCTCGCCGCACCGCCTCTCGCCACTTCCTGTCATCGCGCGCACGTACGCACATGAGCACGCGCTGACTGCTTAGTGTACCTTCCAGGGTCCGTAGCTCTTTTGTTTCAAGGACTCAGCAAAAACAAAGCATGTCTTTCTAATATATGAGGGGTGGAGATTCTCGCAGTAGTGGAAACCAACCTGATAAAACAGATCTGGGATTATAAGCGATAAGGGTTATGGCAGGTCTTAACGACCGTTGTTTTTATAAGGGTTAGAGAGGTGGCGAAAAGGGAGGTGTGTTATTTCCTCATTGTTTCGTAGGAGATTGCTCATCGGGCCGTTAATTTACTCTATAAATGAGAGGAAAAGCAAGAGAAGGGAAGATGAGGAAGCTGCCATTTATGGGAAAGATCTGATGATGTGACGATCGCATTGAGAAGTCTATTTGCCCAAGCTTTGAAATTTGTAATCTTTACAACGCGTTCAAACGAACCCAAACCAAAAAGAACTTCATGGATTGCACGAAACAATTAGTGTAGGTGATCTTACCGACATATTAGCGATTAATTTATTCCAGTATATATACAAGTGCTCCGACACGCCTAACGGCGTGTCCCGCACTTGCGCGCTTCGCGCGACTTTGTAGCATCACCGACCTAGGGAAAGTAGTTTTTGTAAAGCATAAAATTCGCTAGCATCTAGGACTTGGTGCGTACTTTATCGGCATCAAGCCCTTCACAACTTTGGTACATTCATCATAGACGGTCTTTCCTGACCGGCCAGTAATGTCATTGGTTTGTGCTGCGCAGTACTTCTGCTCCAGGTTGCTCCTCCGCAATCGTTCTCATGCTCAACAGCTAGCGTTTCAAGTTGTCGTTGACATGTCTTCCGAAGCCAGGTTCCCCCTCACTGTTTTCTTCTTACTGGATCTAATTGTTGGTCCGCCTTTACAGGTCTTCCCTTCCCCTCTTTAGTCCCCCACCTTCCTCATCCCAACTGCTGGCCCACTTCTTTGTTTCCACTACTGACACCTACTGGTCTATTCTTGCTAGTTTCTCCGTCCCTGCCTCTCCTCCAGGTTCTTCCTTTCCTTCCTGGTCGCTCTCCTGGTCCACCACAGAGGTCCCCCATACCGCCTTTCTCCACTATCCCCTTAGTGGTCCTCCCATGCTCATGGCAAGGTAGGTGACACGTATTCAGAATCAGGATGCTTGCTGCGCGAAGAAGGGGGTCCGTTTTCTGGATCAAGAAGCTCAGAAGCGCGCAGTCGCCGCTGTGTCGAGCATGAAAGGACTATGCATACGCCAGATTCCTTGTTCTCCGTATGAATTCCCTTACGCCTCCTTTCTTCTTGATTCTCCGTCCTAGTCCCGCCTCCAGGTCCCTTCTTCCAGGTAAATTCCTCCCCCCTCCTCCCCCTCGGGATACTCCTTGCTACTCTACCCTAATTAAGTAGCCCTCCCACGCTCACGATACGAGGACGAGCAAACGCCCATTGTGTGACATCGGTGTCACATCCTCTAAATCCGGTCTCTCTTAATGGTAATGGATCCCCTTGCCTCACCCCCTCGGGACCATACCTATTACTCTACCCCAATTAAGTAGGCCTCCCACGCTCCGTTGCCGGATAACTGGTCCGCATGGCATGGTGCCGAGGCGGCGCGCGGTTTTTCGTCGTGTCGTCTCGCACACTCCACGCCTCCCCTGCTCGTCACACCTCGGAGTCCCTTCCCTAGTCCAATCTGTGCTCTCCTCCGCTGTCGCGGCAGAACTCTGCCCCGCGCTCACTCTGCTCATCTGACTCTCGCTGCTCGCGCGTGACGGAATTTTCCGGGGACCAGTTCAAATGTAATCCCCACGCTCACGACACGACGACGGCGAGCGAACGCCCATTGTGTGACATCGGTGTCACATCCTCTAAATCCGGTCTCTCTTAATGGTAATGGATCTCCTTGCTGATCTTCCTTACTGTCCCCCTCCCCTGATTGGTAACTCCCTAATGATCCCTACATTATGGTTAAACTCTTCTTGGTGTCACCTCCTGGCCTGCTTCATTGCTCTCCCCATCGATCATCACGATGCTCCTCCTGGTCGCTGCCTCCTTATCGCCGTCGGTTCTCCACCCTCAAAGTCCCTCTTCTACCCTTACCCCTTCAGTAGTCCTCTCATGCTAATGGCACGAAGTCGACTTCTGAATCTGGACGCTCAACAACGCGCGTAGGTACTGTTGTGTTAAGCAGTAAAAGGCTGCGTTTTCCCTGCTGCAGCAACATCCCACGTTAAATAGCAAATTTTGCCGGCGCCGTAGATGATGAGGAGCACCTTATTCAGGCTAGATCTCTCAACCGCTTTCCCTGTGGATGATGCGGCGTAGCTCACTTAGGTTAGATCACTCCACGGACAAACTCTTTTATATATAGGTGGTGATGGTTATAGGTGGTGGTACCTTACATAGGTTAGATCATTCGACCGCCCTCGCTGTGGATGATGCGGCGTACCTCACTTCGGTTAGATCACTCGACCGCTCTCGCTGTGGATGATGCGGCATACCTCACTTCGGTTAGATCACTCGACCGCTTTCGCTGTGGATGATACGGCGTAGCTCACTTAGGTTAGATCACTCCACGGACAAACTCTTTTATATATAGGTGGTGATGGTTATAGGTGGTGGTACCTTACATAGGTTAGATCATTCGACCGCCCTCGCTGTGGATGATGCGGCGTAGCTCACTTCGGTTAGATCACTCGACCGCTCTCGCTGTGGATGATGCGGCATACCTCACTTCGGTTATATCATTCGACCGCTTTCGCTGTGGATGATGCGGCGTAGCTCACTTAGGTTAGATCACTCCACGGACAAACTCTTTTATATATAGGTGGTGATGGTTATAGGTGGTGGTACCTTACATAGGTTAGATCATTCGACCGCCTCGCTGTGGATGATGCGGCGTACTTCACTTCGGTTAGATCACTCGACCGCCCTCGCCGTGGATGATGCGGCGTAGCTCACTTAGGTTAGATCACTCCACGGACAAACTCTTTTATATATAGGTGGTGATGGTTATAGGTGGTGGTACCTTACATAGGTTAGATCATTCGACCGCCCTCGCTGTGGATGATGCGGCGTACCTCACTTCGGTTATATCACTCGACTGCTCTTGCTGTGGATGATGCTGCGTACCTCACTTAGGTTAGATCTCTCCACGGACAAACTCTTTTATATATAGGTGGTGATATGTTTATCTTATACATATATTAGCGACGGACATTAAGCGAGGCGAGAAAGTGCGAAGCCCACGTACAGATGGGGTAGGGCACTTGTCGTCAACACACAGGGTGTCGGAAGAAATACAAAAATGTATACACTGCTTGAAAGGTGATAACCTCGCTCACAGTTAAGGTACTCAAGAGATTAAGGACAAGAATGAATGCTTTGAAAAATAGAAATTTTCTCACGTATGATTGGTGTGGATTACATCAAGCGCTCGTCTGAACTCTTCCATTTTACACTCGATTGATTGGGTTTTACTTAAATAACTGTAATTTCTCCTTAAAGAGACCGTGTTAATTATGGAAAGTTCTCAGCGTTTTGAATGCTTCACTCTGAACCACCATGACTTTCTCAAATCTTATCGGATTTAGTCGAAGTAAACACCATTCAATCAGCACACTTTGTCACCTGTCGACTTATTCCATCAGCGAAAAATTTAGGTGGTCGAGATTCTACAAAATCCACGAAAGCTGCTTTGGCTTGGCCCTGATTGTTGAAGGGTTTACCAGCGAGAAAGTTCTGAAAATGTTTGAAAAGGTGTTAGTCGGTTGATGAGAGGTTTGGAGAATACGGAGGCTGAGGCAGAACTTCAACCCTTAATTCGTTCAGTTTTCGAATAGTGATTCGCGAAACGTGTGGGTGGGGGTTATCGTGCAAAAGAATCGGGCCTCTTCTGTTGGCCAATACCGGCTGAAGTTAACGCAATTTTCAGTGCATTTCGACGCGTTCCTTACAGTAGGACTCTGCCGTGATCGTTTGGTCTGGTGCCAAAAAGTTGTAATGGATCACTCCAGCTGCCGACCACCGCACAGTGACCATTACCTTTTGTGTGGAGATTCGCCTTTGGAAAATGCGTAGTGGGATCGTCGTCGTCCACTCACTGTCCGAAACATTTCCTGTTGTCACACAGGATCCACTTTTCATCACAAATGATGATTCGATCCAAAAACTGATCGGTTTTGTTGCGTAAAAGTAAAGAAGAACAAATCTCGAAACGAGACAATTTCTGCCGCTCACTCAACACGTGAGGCACCCACTTTTGCGTCGTCGTCTAGCCCTTTCGCGATCCCGCGAACTGTTTGGGATGGTTCAGCTTCCACCAATTCCTCCAACTCGTCGTCCAGGATTGCTGTAGGTCGACCGCTACTGGGATCATCTACGGGGCTGAAACCTCCGGTACGATATTTACTGAACCACTGGTACGCAGTGCTTTCTCCAACACTGTTAGGCCCCTACACCCGATTGAACTGTCGAGCTGTCTCTGCTACGGATTCTCCCAATTTAAAATTGCCTTAAAATATTGTTCGGGTTTGCTTCTTCGACATATTTCAATAAGCACTTCAAGAACAGAAATATAAAAACGTTGAAACATAAATGAGACAAAGCGAAAAATTCTGTACAGAAAGTAGCATTAATGCGCAATGCAAGTTGAATTTTTGCATAATAATAGATGATTGAAAAATAGTAACACATAACGCTGAGAACTTTTCGGACAACCTAATATTATATTTTAAAGTCCTAACACTTCTGCTAGTGGAACATTCGAAGCTGTTTGAGACTCGTATGAAAGCACAGGAAAGCGAAAATTTTGTGACGTGCAAATGGTCAAGATCGCACTATGCACTATCCTCAAACCTCACATTTCAGACTCGATTGATAGTGCATGGGCTGAATGCTTGTTACAACCTTGTTACTACTTGAACATAATAGCCTGTGCTATGCTTTTTTTAACGTTTAAAACTTGACAATCACGTGAAGGACACGTGATGGACAAGGACACAAGGACATGTGATTTATTGATTCCACAATAACGCGTTCTACACATCTGAGCCCATAACAAGAGTCATGCCGGCTCTAGGGTTTCTTTCAAAGAGAAGAAGTTTATCCTGAAATGCTTCTGGAAATTCAAAAACATCGTCGGAGTGCAGGTGCGATTTAGCGACTACTCCAAAGGACCACCCATTCGTGTGACCTATACACAATCAATTGAGTCTGAAGGTTTCAGACGGGGGCATGGCGCAATCTTGACTATTACACGCCACAAGAATCTCGTTACCCTGCGCTTTAGTATGAGTCTCAACCGGTTCCAAAGCTCCACTAGAAGCAATGTTAGAACCTTTCAATTAGTACTTGAATTTTTTTAAGGATACCCTGCATTTTCGCAACCCGTAGTGTGTTTTAAAGTTTTAAACATTGAAAGAAGCCCAAATCAAACGACACGTTTCTTTAAAGAGAAATTACAACAGGTGTTCGAGTGAAACACAATCAATCGAATGTAAAATGCAAGAATTCAGATGAGTGCATTGCGCAGTCCACACCGCTTGTACGTCAGAAAATTTTTATTTTATTAAGCTTTCATATGAGCCCCTAACTTCTTTAGTACCCTTACCTTGAGCAACATTATCGCCTTTCAAACAATGTATACATTTTTTGAGACCCCGTATTTGCTTTGATGAAATGATCCTCTCCCCCAAAACCATAGTTGCGCCCGAATGAATATTCGAACATTCGAATTCGAATGCTCGAAATTCGTCGCTATTCGAATATATTCGGTTATTCGAAATTTTTGGGAGAGCACAACTAAAGGGGGGGTGTAAAAAGTATTGACACACTAAACGTAGACTTTAGAAATCACAACACATTATAAAATTTAATAAGTTATATATAAAATGTTAACAATGATCTAGCGAACAGAACAGCACCACTTGTATTTTATATGGGTTTCTTTGCTGCGAATGCAGGGACGAGGACGCCGAGGAAAGCCATCGATGGTGCGCCGCAAGTAGTCCACGCCGAATTCGTTCTAACGATAAGCTTTGACCTTCAGTGACTTGATACTTTTGTGCACACAACATGTAAAAGTGTCGCATACTCTTTAAGGACCTCCAATGTGCTAATTTTGGCGGAAGGCTCGCTGCAAGGGAGGCGCAGCCGGCCAGTATCATGGTTTGTGCATTCGTCACAAGCGCCTGTCGTTTTCATGGATACAGGAGTGGAGGCAAATCAGTAGAATTATCTGTATCGATGTCTTTAAGAAGCAACTGCTTTCTTGGCTCAAATCCTACCTCGAAAGTAAGACGTATGTCTTCCAGCAGGATTAGACTCCTGCGCAGAGTCGAGGATTGTTCAGGACCGGTGCCGCGCCTACTTGAAGGATTTCATTTGGACAGAGGAATGACCTCTGTATATACCGGATTTGAATCCGATGAATTACTCTATATGGGAAGTTCTGGAGAACAACGAGCTACTTTCCACTGAAGTATGAAGTCAGTGAAGGATGATCTGGTCAATGCATAAAGAGAAATCGACGTGGACTAGTTGCGGCGCCTTCTCTCGTCGTCTTCGCCCTTGCATTGGCAGAAAAGAAGCCCATATAAACTGCAACTGATGCTATTCTGTTCGCTAGGTCATTGTTGGCATTTTGTATATAAACTTGCTAAATTTTATAATGTATTGTTACTCCTAACGTTTACGTTTAGTGTGTCAATACTTTTTACGCACCCTGTATACTTACTACGAATCTTCGAATGAAGGTATTGCGGTAGTGAAAAAAGGCAGCCATCACAGACTTTCAAGATCTGCAACAAATTGCAGAAAACAAAAGACATCTTTTTGAAATTGTGACGCGTGAGAGGGAAGTAATTAACAACACCCAGTGAATGCAATCACGGAAGCCGTTCAAAACGCACACATTAGTGAATGCTATCTAAATCGAAATCGCCAAAATCAAGGGGACTACCAGCGTCAGCAGTGTAATCAATTACCAAATTCCGTTGTTAGCGCATCGGAAAATTTTTCCAACGTTGGAACAATAATTTAGAATATCACGAACGCGATCCTCAACCCTATAATGATAACGGTTACTACATTAACGGAGGAAATCGGAACCAGTGTATACAGGCACCGCTCTCAAATCCCTAGAAATTACGCTTTTCACAATTACACGAGAAAATATGATGGTCATCGTGATGACTACCGACATCGGGATTGTTCTAATTTTTGGCACAACTGAGAAGTCACTGTGACGACTTATAGATCTTTTGTACGACTTATTATGACGAAGGGGGAAACTATTTGGGTAGTTAAGACAATAAGGGTTAACAAAGAGAGATTTCGCAGAGCCGTCGCGAAAACCCTATTGACGGAGGTCATTTTGGCTGTAAAAATACTTTGCAGAAGATTCGCCGCGATATTACTGGGAGAAAATGAATTACGAAATAGCAAGTCTTGTTCTAAGCCGTGTCATTTACCAGAAGATAAAGTCATAACAATTTCGAAATATTTTTGACATTTTACAGCATATAGCGATGTCCGTAGAACTGATAAGGCCATAGCGATATTCGAACTATGATTAAGACAGGGAGCACACTCCAGCGAAAAACTTGTTTAGAGCTTCCTTTAAACATTTTCAACAGAAAGTCGAAAAATAACGATTTGAAGAATAACGATTTAACATAAACCAAATTCATAACGAATAATCACTTATTGAAAGTGCTGTGCGAGGATACAGTGCTCGAAATGGTATCTTGGAAGAGGAAGTGCGAGAGCGCCTGCAAGAGCTCATGGCTTGTCAGAAGCAGATGGATGCGATGGCGAAGATGGAGAACAAGGACTTCAATCTGACCGCCAATGTGGGGCACGCCGACAACACGTGCCCTAGAGATGCGATGACCAACGGCTCTAAAGATGCGATGGTTCCGAGTAATGCCGGTGGCTGTATGTGGTAAGCGATTCGAGCAATGCCTCGAAGGCACATGATCCGGGGGTTTTACGACCTAAATAGGTTGTGCCACTTCTGTGATCAACCGGGACAGCTGCAGGAATGTACTGAGCGTTAATTTTAGGGCAGACACCATTCAGAAAAAACTGCCCAAACGCCTAAAATCTCGCAAAAAACCTATGCATAAAAATTTGCGTACTGCATGCAAGCCTCCCATTATCGTTCTCTATGTCCATCGACCCATCATTTCAACTCATCATTGGCGTGAATATTCATTTTTTGTTGTTATTTAAAAATTGTTGTATATTATTGTCGAGTCGTAGTGGGTACCGCCTCTTTAAGCCACGCCCCTACATGGGTTGGAAGGAAGGTTGGTAGTCTCCCTAACTGCATTCTTGCTACATGGTTGTTGTACATAATATAGACAAATAACAAAGGTTTGTAAAACCTCACTCCCAGGCAGGAGCATGACATACGGGACCTGAAGAAAACCTTGGCGCTGCAGCTGAAAAGTCCTTTTCTCCAAATGTGGCGTACAAGATTCTGACTCTTGTCTTAAGAGCGAAATCTGTTCAGGATTGAGCTGCAAGGTCAAGGGAAGTGATTGGAAATGCGATGCCTCGATGTGATGGCGGGAACGCGGACATCTCGTTCTCGGCGCGCTCTTTTCCTCGCCGCTTTGTGAGGGCAGTGTAGGGAGCACCTCTCCGCCAATGGCTGTTCTGCCATTTCATCTTTGCATGTAACGGAACGACTGTGCAGACAATCCTCTTACCCCTGCCAAACCTACGGCACGTGTGCACACAACAGCTGTCCACTTTAAATGGGCAAATAACTGGATCCTTATGAGTGCACTCTTAAAAACTGCATGTTGCCACAGAAGCACTATTCCATTCAAAACGCGGTAGCTGCTTACCCGCATACCGCATTTCCAAGTGATTTCTCCAGGGGTCACCTTGTTGCAACTTTTGCAAACAACAAGACTAATGGGCACGCAGGTGGTTGGCTACCCATCAGGAGCAAAATCTGAACTTCACAGTGTGCCCAAGAAGATGAAGGCACAAGATCTTGAGTTCGTACAGGCCAGGAGCAGAATGTAATTTTTCAGAACAAAGTCTAATAATTAACCTATTCAGCAAATAGAATCGGCATCGATGTTTCTCGGAGCTAAAACTAAACAGGAGGTAATACCTCGCTTGATTTTGTAGTAGCTCTAGGTGAGGACTAACTACACTATGCTTTAAGGTGATGAAAATGCTGGAGCCACAGGAATTTGTCCTATTCTATCCAATTCCTGAAGACGAAGACTCATTTGACGCGCAGGTTAGCTTGCAGATAGCTTATAAGAAATCTGACGGAAAGGTGGGTCCTCAGGTGTCAAATACCTTAATTTTTATAAGTGTGTTGATGTATTGGAAACGTAGAGCTTGAATGGAAAATGAAATGAGCTCAGCGAAGCATAATGAACCATTCGCTTCCAAGCTGGAAAGAAAATACGCATTTCAGACGTTCTTTTATACTGTTACCCACAAGACCATAGGTTGGACTGTGAACTTCGATGAAGACGTTGACCAGCCATCATTCGACAACCTCATCGAACTCATCGAGCACTACTCTAGGTACAGGTGGGGCAGATACGTTGATACATTTTCCACTGATAGTGCGCAACTTCCGAGAGCGCTTTTGGCTGTTTGTCTACAACGGACAACCAAAGGAGTCTCTGTAGTGACTTCAGAACTTTGGCCCCGATTCGGTCCTAATGTAGAGTCGAAGCGTGATGTACTGTAACCAGACGTTCAATGGCCTACTCGCTGCCAAACATCTGGCTAACGGTTTCGATACCGTTAGACGTCGGCATGTCTTTATTTTTTATTTTTTATTCGATCGATTTCTATAGTAATTCTTCCAAAGCTCGCACAACAGTATAAATGGTTCGCAGATGGAAAACATCCAGAGTTTTTCGTTCGTCACTTGTCGAGAAGCAACACAGCCGTGCTACAGAAAACAGGTTCGAAAGCCGATGGTCCACTTAATGGTTGGCACTAGTTACGTTTCCAAAATCTGAAGCTTTTTGTTTGTAAAGCGCGCATACCCCACTCCAAACTGGGAATGAGTACGCTCCAGCTGCTCACATTAATGGGTTGTCGTGCCCCAATGGATCCTCCTCGCTCGAGCGACACGTAGAGCGTCACATCGTTCTGTCAGGGCTTTCACGAAGAAGGCCGACCGATAGTCTTTCCACTGAGCGAAAACTTGCTCATTGGAGCATTGTATTCTTAACATTCAGCTGTAATCTTACGCGTCCAACGTTTCCACATCACTCGTATCACTTGACGTCTCGTTGATCATAGAGTTGCTCGAACGAACGTAATCAGTGTCTTCATTCGTTCATGTCGCGTGCCTAAGTGCTCCAATGGATCCTCCTCGCTCGAGGGACACGAAAAACATCATATGTTCATATACCGAACAACGCGCTGGTGGGCGCCCTGATGTTCTCTTAAGATCCCTTGGAGCCAGTCGGTGACGGCCTCGGCCTGAGCTTCGAAAACCAAGAGGGAGTCTTACTGTGACGCTGTTTTGGAGGTGGGTTGGGGCGGGGCGCGCTTTCTTGGTAAATCGTTTTTCCCAACTCTTCCATCTTCGCCGTAGCCACACCTGGAAGCGTTTTCAAGGTGTGGCTAGGTTTTTAAGGTGGCCAATGTGGAAACTCAAACACAGCTTCGTTTCTTGAAGCTAAAAAATGAAATTTGATATTAAAAGTTTTAAAATCCTGATTGTTCTGTTATAACGATGTTCTGTTGCGATTAATGCTCTAGCGCCCGGCGGGAATCGAACCTGCGCCTTCTGCTGACAAGCGGGAATGCTCTACGCCATTGCAACACCGATGCTGTTTGATCGAATGCAACAGCCACACCTCGTGGAACCCATAGCATTCACGGTTGTATCGGGGTGAGCGGGGAACCACTACAGTTAAAATAGAGATCTTCTGCCCTGCCGGCAAATTTCGAATATTAAATACACGTGCTCCGACACGCCTAACGGAGCACTTGGGCGCTTCGCGCTACTTTGCATCATCACTGACCTACGGAAAGTAGTACTTGGAAAACTTGAAATTCACTAAAATCTAGGACAGTTGCGTGCTTTGTCGGCATAAAGCCGTTCACCACTTCTGTGCGTTCATCATAGACATTCTCTCCGGACAGTCCAGTAACACCATTCGCTTGCGCTGCGCAGTACTTCTGCCCTTAGGTGACTCCTCCGCAACCGTCCTCATGCTCAACAGCTTGCGTTTCCGGATATCGCTGACACATCACCCGAATCCGAACGCCAGGTTCCCCCTTTCTCGTTTTTTCCTACTGGATCTAATTGCTCGCCCGCCTTTACTGGTCTTCCCCACCTTCCTGTCGCTAACTCCTGGTCCACTTCTTTGCTTCCACTGTTGACCCTCTACTGGTCTGTTCTTGCAGGTTTCCCCATCCTGGTCACTCCTCCAGGTTGTTCCTTTCCTTCCTGCTCGCTCTCTTGGTCCATCCTGGAAGTCTCCCTTACTGCTCTTCTCTACCACCCCTTAGTGGTCCTCCCATGCTCACGGCAGATGTCGGTGACACGTATTCGGAATCAGCACGCTTTCGGAATCAAATCAGGGAACCCGTCTTCTGAATCCAGACGATCTGAAACTCGCGCAGTTGCCGTTGTGCCAAGCAGGAGGAGGCTTCCTCTGCTGATCACTCCACCCTGCATTGTAGATGATGAGGCGTATCTCATGTACGGTAGATCACTCAATCGTCATCGACCGCTGACTCAATTATATAGTGGTAGATTTTCAGATATTTCCTGGATATCATGTAAATGACAGTTTTCTACCTGAGGGAGCAACATTTACGTCCGAAATTGCAGCCTGCAAATCTTCAAGTGTTCCTTGCTAGTTCTGACTTAAGTGCTTTTCCTACAAACATTTTTGAGAAACTCTTCGAATCGATGACGGAAGCAACCGAAGGATGGACTTGTAGAAAACAATTTTCCTTCTTCTCCAGGAAACAAGATCATAAAGTGAAACAGTGCTCTTGATTTTAAGCCCTGATTAACACACAGTGATAAAATCCGGCTTCTATGATCAGACGTCCCGATTTTACATTGTTATCTGAAAAATATCAAACCCTAATCACATGGAAGCTGCTAATTTCAGAACTTGCTTTTTATACACTACAGGACTTATATAATTTTTAGTTTTCACTGCTCTGTGATTTTTTTCGGAGGCTCTAAGAAAATCTTCGAGTCGTAGCACTTCACGTGTGGCAACTGTGTTCTCTGATATCATCGATCACATGCGAAGGATGGACTTTTCCCGTAAAAAATTTCTATCTTCTGAAGGAAACCAGTCAGACAGTGAAATTGTGTCGTATAAAATTTTAAGTTGTGATTACTGCACAGCAAAAAACCAAGCTTCTTCGCAGCGAACTTCGATATTATTACAGCGGATCGTGTTCAAAATTCTCCTTTTAATGAAAAATTAAATATTTTATACCAAAAGCGGACCAACTCAACAGTCTGGCGCAAAAAATCAAGTTCGTGAACGTTCAGTTTGTCGCTCCAATGACGTTGGTGTAAGGCCGACCAAAGGTCGATTAAATTTGCGACTCAAAAAAATCATGATTTTTTTACTGTGTATTAACGAAGACTTGAGATTTTTTGTGGCAGATTTTTAACTGTATAGGAGGTCTGCTTCTAGTCTGAAATAATTAATTTTTCATGAAAAAAAAAGAAATGTGAATACGATCCCCACTAATCATGTCGAAGAGCGCTGCGACGAAACTTTTTATACTGTAGAAATAATAATCAGGGCTGGGGGTGTGCGTAAATGAATTCCGAAATTTCGTAAATCGTAAATCGTAATTACGAAAAAATCGTCGTAAATCGTAAATCGTAATCCGTAAATCGTAAGAGGTGCCTGACTCATCGTGCATCTGAATACCTTTTTCTATTGTATTAAGGCTAATCGAAGGGAAATATTTTAATTGAGCCGTTTTCAGTTCGAGCTGGACACATTTCTAATTAAACTGGGAGCAGCTAAAATCAATTAACATCTGTCAAATCGAGTGGACAAGTTTGACTACAATCAAAATAAACTACTTGTTCAGAACGCTATCTACTAGGACACTTATACACGGTGCACAAACAAAAAGTTGCACTGCTTGGACGAGCAAAAAATGTGCATCATAATGGCTCGCCTTTAGCTTACATATAAAACTATGGCTTTGAAGAAACAACCTCTACAAGCCAGAGTCAAAACCAATAAAAATGGTTCCGTTCAAAACCAAAAAATCATTTCATCACTGATCAACTCGACGGAAACAGCATTTACACAAAAAATCCAACAAGCATCGCCTGCTGAGTGAGCACATGACACACTCCTATCGTATGGCACAACTGAAGTTCTAAGCCTTTCCACATTCTGAACTGTACCAAAGGGCATTTTTATAAAAGACGAGAAGGAATTGTGTGACATTTAAAATAGTACCATTTTTTCTTTTTGGACACTCATTATAGTCTGATTTTAAACCTTAGATTACAAAAAGGAGGATCCTATGCGGTATTCTTTAGAAGTAGAGTAGAGAAGAAGAGTATTGTTTGAACTGAAAAGGGTTCAACTGATTCGTAGGTGCAAGGTGCATTTTAAACATATATGGAAGACCCATGGTAGAGAAGTCGGAGGAGGAACGACTGTCGCGCGATTCAGAATAGAAGTTCTTGATTCGGATCCTACCACGGCCAACCAACTTTTTCATAGTTCCTCGGTCGGTGACTTGGTACGGGGCTTGTCTGGGAAGGATAAAACACTGACCTTTACGTTGTTACGGATGTTTTGTTGCGATCAAGACTCTTGCGCCAGGCGGGACTCGAACCCGCATCCGCTGCTTTCCGGGCAGCGATGTTCGCCTTACACCACCGGCGCTGTTTGACCGCACGTAACATCGCTGCCCGAAAAGCAGCGGATGCGGGTTCGACTCCCGCCTGGCGCAAGAGTTTTGATAGCAACAAAACATCCTGTAACAACATATAGCCTCTCTACCAGCCGCTCCAGGCTTAAGCAAATGTGGTAAAACTGACCTTTACATCGACTGGCCACCGCAAGTCATTCTATAGTTCAACCCACACTCAAATGAACTCCACGATATCCCATAGAGGTAGAATGAGTGGCGCATCTCAAACAGGAAACAAACTAACGCCGTGCTTTACCCTTCATCGTTTTTTGAAGGCATCTACAACTTCTGGAATGAAAGAACGTCGTTTCACGATACATGGCAATTACCTTCGGTAATTACTTCGCCCACATGTTTGCTTGTACTTGTGAGATTTCGGAAAGTCCAAATTATCACACCACTAATCAATGACTGTTTGCATTCGTCAGCCCTACTCTCCGTTAGCCTTGTGAAATCAAACCATTGAAAAAGGAGACCAAAAGTGTCAAAACCACTTCACTTATTTCTTGACAAAATCAAAAGTTTTGTTTAGGTTGTACCTTGTATGAGAATTCATTCCGCACCATAACGTGCTGTGATAATGAGATCGAAATACGAGTGTTTGATTTTTCCGGCAGCTTAGCTGTTATTCCACAACCCGCCTGCAATCAAGTCCAATATTCCTTAATGGCTTTGCTTCAGTTCCACTCGATGCATTGGAAACAGCAGTTTAAAAATATGCTGAAAAAGTCACAAGTTGACTAGGCGATGGTTGCAGCACAGGATATGGTTCAGCAGACGATCATATTCCTTCCGGTACAAGGCGAATGTGCATCTTTTTCTGTAGACTGGAATGTAGTGTTCTCAGAAAATTACAATGTGAAAAGTGCTAGAGTGCAACCAAAAAAGGGCTAGCCCAGTTTCATCGCCAGGATTTTATAATTCTAATCATTTATTGTCATGGCTCCTTCTCTAGTATAGCTCTGATACTAAGTCGACAGCCCTTGAAGAGGTGAAACGAGGGGTAAGCAGATGAGTTGAGCTCGAGCGCCTATAGACAAAGCTGCGTTTTTCTGTTACAGTGCCACAGCAGAACATAGAAGAGTAGCTAGGAAACAGCAATGAGCTATGGGAGAAGACTTTAAAAGCGGGTACATCGTTATAACCCAATTTGTATCGCGTTATGTGGACGCTGCCATCTCTGCACCGAAGATCAGAGTTACGAAAATGTACGATTTATGAACCAAAATGTCGTAAATGGTAAATCGTAAAAAATTTGCCAAAAATCGCCGTAAATCGTAAAATCGTAAATCGTAAATCGTAATTACGCACACCCCTGATCAGGGCATGAAATTTTATAGGGTACAATTCCACGATGGGGTTGGGAGTACATTATTTCCGTGACAAGTCCAGTTGCGACTCCGTCATCGATTCAAACAGTTTCTCAAGAATTCTTGTAGGGAGAGCACTCAAGTTAATTTTAGCTATTAACACTTGAAATTTTTTGGAGTACAATTTCGGATGTAGATGTTGCCTCTTCAGATAATGAATGTGTTGTATCCATGAAATCCTCGAAAATCTTGAAAGTTGAACTCGTTGTGATTAATTCGAAAACCGCTCGCAAAAGTTCTTTATTTAACTTGTAGAAAAATCGGTATATAAAACGTTCACCAATATTGTGCTTAATCAAACAAATCATTTAACCAATAGAATAATTAATCAATCATTAACGTGTTGTCTTCTGTGAGCAAGTCTCCAGCGTCGAAGCTACACCTGAAAAGGAACCTATCAAGGGTTACAAAAATCATGTAAAAATTTGAAAAAATCAACATAGATAAGAAATAAAACTGTGACGGAGACAAGGGGTGTGAGTCGTACGATGCCCGCTTTCTTACGAAACTCTTCCACTCCGCACTCTTTTGGGACGCAAGACGGAATGGGAATGGTGACACATCACTCATTGATTGTTTTGCGCTGCCGTCATTTATCTCTTGAACTTGGTGGAAATTTTTTCGAAAAAGCGGAACACGGAATGCGGAACGGAAGAATTCAAAAATGGGCGGAAACCGGAATACGTAACACGAAAACGGAAATAACTCAAAACTAATTACTTCATATATATATACATATATATGCATATATATATATATATATATATATATATATATATATATATCCTACTATATATAAAGCAGCAAGCGTGTGTGCGTGCGTGTGTGTGTCGCACTGTCCATCCGTCACACTTGAGTTGGGGCGCGGCAGCCGAACTCGTCGGCAACCGTGCATGGCGAGCCGCAGACGTGCCGAACACGTCCGCAACCGTGCATGGCGAGCCGCAGACGTTCCGAATACGTCGGCAACCGTGCATAGCGAGCCGCAGGCGTGTCGAACACGTCGGCGGCACAAAACTTCGGCCCTGGGGGTAATCAAGGTCGGTGAACATGAATCTGGAATCGACCAATCGATACCGATCGATATTATCCATTTTTTGAGGATGACGTTCAAGCGGCACGAAACTTCAGCCCTGGGGTAATCGAAGTCGCTGAACACGAATCCAGAGTCGACCAATCCGTCTGAACGAAATCCACAAAAAATCGATAAGATCGATCGACAGCGATTGATGCGACGTCAGATTCGTGTTCAGTGACCTCGATTACCCCCAGGGCTGAAGTTTCGCGCCACTTAAACGCCATCCTCAAAAATCGATAATATCGATCGATATCGATTGGTTGACATCAGAAAGCAGAGAATGGAACACTTCGTGCTGCTAATGCTGAGCGGCAGCGACGTTCTCGTGAACGAATGGACGAAGCAGAGGTTGAAGCATTTCGTGCTGCCAATGCTGAAAGACAGCGACGTTCTCGTGAACAAATGAACGAAACAGGAATTGAAGCGCGTTGCGCCGCAAATGCTGAACGGCAACGACGTGCGCGTTCAAATATTAGTCGAGAGGAATAAGGCCGCGCTGTTGATTCTGAATGCCAGCGACGCTTGCGACCATGCCTAATGGGGGTAAGAACTGCTTCACGTGGAAGTAATGCTGGACCACATCGCACTGTCCCACGAAACGCTACTGGCCTTGCACGTTCTCCGCGCGAAAGGCCCCCATCCAATACGCTGGGAAACATGGACCAGGTTTGCAGCGGTTGTGGGGCATTACATTTCTCTGGCGAGAAAACCACGCCAAACAGCACCGTATATAATATGTGTTGCAATCTTGGGGGGGGGGGGGGTTTCGCTGAATGTATTTGAAAACTTTCCAGTTCTTCTGCAACAGTACACCGGTACAGGCTCGGAAAGCATCCAGTTCCTTAAGCACATACGAAATTACAACAACAGTACAGCCATTGCATCAACAATAGCCCAGTTAAAGAATCCGCGTGGCGGAGGACCTTACTGCTTTAAAGTACATGGCCAAATAAACCATCGTATTGGAGCGCTTCGTCCATTGGCGGGAAACGCTCCTCAATGCGCTCAGGTGTTGATTATGGACACTGAGGAGACAGCTGCTGAGCTGGCAGGAAGAGATGTGAACAGAGAGTGTGATCGCGCCACATTTGCCGTGTTGCACCAACTGTTGCAAACGATTAATCCCTATGTGCAAGCGTACCGGCTAGTGGATGAAGTGGCACGAGAAGAAGAGCAGAGGGCAATTGAAGCACAGCGTACACAGAGGCCAGTACGTATGGTTTTTTGCCAACATAATACCGACGATCATCGACGGTATAACTTTGCAACAGCTAACGAGGTAGCTGTAGTTTACGTCGGTAACGATAAGGAGATACCCGGAGAAAGATATGTAGTCGTTTATGAACGTAGCCAAGGGTTGCGTACCATCAGCTACTTAGACAATCTTTGCGACCCTCTTTCCTATCCGCTACTGCTCCAGCGGGGAGAAGATGGTTGGCATGCAGACATGGAAAAGACCGTTGCTGGAAATAACAGACGAACAAGAGTTACGCAGAAAGAGTTTTACTGACACCTGCTGTTCGCCAGAACCGGTACATTCAACCCCCTGCTCCATGGCGGAAAGCTGTCTCAGCAATACGTTGTCGACAGTTGGTTGAAAATTGAGAAGAATCGTCTTAATTACCTCCGTAAGAATCAGAAGGAGCTCAGGTTGGATACAGTGAGGGGTCTCTACGATTATATAATCGGTGACGATTCTCATGACGGCCCACCAGGAAGAAGGATAATTTTTGCAGCAAGCTTCACAGGTGGTCCACGCCATATGATTGCGCAGTATCAAGACGCAATGTCAATTGTCTCAAAGTATGGGAAGCCTTATATGTTCCTTACATTCACCTGCAATCCAAACTGGCGCGAGATTCAAAATAACTTGACGGGTGGTCAGTCCGCATCTGACTGGCCAGATTTGGTTGCCCGCGTTTTCAATCTCAAGCTATAGGCTTTATGCCATGAAGTTTTTTAAAGGAATGTGCCACGAAGTGGCTGCGTACATTTATGTTGTTGAGTTTCAAAAACGCGGGCTTCCTCACGCGCATATGCTCATTACGTTAAAGCAGGAGTGGAAACTAAACGCTGCGGATCAAATTGATCAGCTAATCAGGGCGGAACTTCCCGAATCCGATTCAGATCCCGAACTGTTTGACATAGTATCTAAGAACATGATACACCGTCCCTGTGGGAATCTGAATCCTACCTCACCTTGCATGCGAGACGGTGTGTGCACAAAGAGGTTTCCCAAAAGCTTTCGCAACGTGGATGGCTATCCCGAGTACAGAAGGCGTTATGACGGACGTTATGTCACGTGTCGTGGAGATCGAATGGATAACAGGTCAGTAGTACATTGCCCCTACTTAACTCGCATGTTTGAAGCACATATTAACGTAGAAATATGTGGTTCAATTCATGCAGTTAAATATCTGTTCAAGTACGTGTACAAGGGACCTGACCGTGCTAGAATCCATATCTACCAGCCTAACAATGATGCTGTGAAACTGTTCACGACGAAATTGAAGCACACATCGACGCGAGATACGTGTGTGCTCCTGAAGCTGTCCACCGAATATTTGGCTTTAAGATGCAGGACCGAAGTGATGCAGTGCAACGGTTACTAGTTCACTTACCGGGCTTCGAAGCATTAACATTCGAAGCAGGCGCAGAACAACAAGCACTTAATGCCGCTCAAAGTCGGCTAAGCACTTTGACTGGCTTCTTCGCTATAAACAAAACCTGCAATGATCTTGCGCAGCAATACGGGCGGTTACCTGAAGAAATGGTAGATTCCCGCAGTTTTTACTATTATGAAATGTCTCAGGTTTTCGAGTTTAAAAAGGAGTGGAAACAGAGGAAGAAGCACATAGGTGCACTCGGGAAGATGTATTTTGTAGGGCCACAGGAGCAAGAACGATTCGCACTTCGGCTTTTTGTCCTATATGGAAAGGGTTTTACATCTTTCGAGGATGTGCGTACAGTTGAAGGAACCCTTTACCCGTCGTTTGTATGGGTCGCAAAAGCAGCTGGACACCTAAGAGACGACACATTTTTCGTGCAGTCCATTCAGGAAGCTGCACGCTTCCACATGCCGGCTCAACTTCGTGGATATTTCGTCGCTCTCATTGTCTATGGCTGTTTACAAGCTCCTCTTCCTGTGGAACTTTGGAACAAACACAAAAGGAATTTATGGAAGATTTTTTGCTTAGGAGAATGCCTCATTCCGTTGCAGAATCTAAAGCCTTTTATGACATCGTAGAGCGTATCAGGATTCTAGGTAAGGATTATCGTTCCTATCTTGATGTCGACGTCGCTCAGTTAGACCAAAGCGAAGACCAAGTTGACTATGAGGACCATAGAAGAAAAGGTCAGGCTAACTATATTCTTCTCACCAACGACCAAAAATTGGCCGTGAATGACGTTCTCAGTGCAATCGATTAGCAGCTGGAACAGTGCTTTTTCATAGATGGACCGGGCGGCAGCGGGAAGACATTTGTATACACGGCGGTCTATCACATGGCAACAGCAAGGAAAAACAGATCTCAAATGTCGCTTGGACAGGAATATCTGCCAATCTTCTTCCTGATGGTCGTACCGCTTCCTCAGCATTTCGTTTAATGGTTGAGGACCTGAGCCGTACTTCATCTATCAAGCGGCAATCGGAGGAGGTAAGGTTTTTGAGCAAAATCGATGTCATCGTATGGGACGAGGCACCTATGGCTCCGAAACAAGATCTTGAAGCCGTTAATGCCCTTCTGCAAGATATCATGTAGAATAGCAAACCCTTTGGCGGGAGAATAATGCTGCTCGGAGGAGACTTCCGACAAATGCTGATAGTAGTCGAAAAAGGTAGCCGCTATGATGTTGTCTAAGCCTGTCTTCAAACCTCCTCCGTTTGGCCACTTTTTAAAGTGTATAAATTGACAACTAATATGCGTCTTCAGGCCAACGACCACGAATATAGGGAATGGCTCATAAAGATCGGCAATGGAGAAGCAATATCTGACGAGAACGGCGATATTCAAGTACCACCTCCCCTAATCTGTAGCGGCAATATATTAGGTTGGAAAAAAAGTCTTTTCATTTTTTTCAAAGATTTATTACTTCACAACTACAAAGTCAAATCAATTGAGATAAACTCTATTTTGTTCCACTACACTTCTCCAAAGACTGGGTAATTTTCCAATTCCTCTCGCTTAAAAGACTGCAGTTCTGGAGTCGAACCATTGATGAATCCAATTTTTGAGATCTTCATCCGTTCCAAAATATTTCTCTCCAATTTCTTGCTTGAGAGCACGGAAGAGATGGTAGTCGGTAGGGGCGAGATCAGGGCTATACGGTGAATGTGGCATTACCTCCCAGCCCATCCCCTTTATTGTTTCTCTTGTGAGTCTTGCAACACGTGGTTTTGCATCGTCATGCAGGATCATCACCTTCGACTTCTCCGGCCTGTTTTCTTAGAGAGTTACGAGGACTTTGTGAAGTTGGCCGCAGTATGTGACAGCAGTAAGTGTCTCTCCACTTCTGAGAGTTTGCCGATAAATCACTTCTCTGATATCCCACCAAACACTCAAGAGAATCTTCCTTTCGTGAACATTGGACTTGAGATCAGACTTAGGGCTCTCTCCCTTTTGTACCCATTGCCTTTTCCTCGTAAGTTGGCATACAGAACCCAGGACTCTTCGCCTGTCACAATCCGCGGAAGAAACGATTTTCTTCCTTATCTGGACAGAAGAGAAGCAGCGATGGAGAGCCGTCGACCTTTCTGAGTGTCTGACAGGGCATGTGGAATCCAAGCTCCAAATTTCCATGAAAGCCAAGATTCTTCAGATGGATTCCTACTATCCTATGAGACACTTCGAGCTTCTCTGCCAGCTGACGTGTCGTCCGCCAACTATCGGTACGAAGAAGATGGTGTAGTTCACTGTCGTCCAATCCAGTTGGCCTTCCTGTCCATGCTTTGCCCTCAGTGAATAATCTCCCTTTAAAGACTTTCCGAACCACTCATAACAGGCGCGATGAGTACTAGATCCCAAGCCATATATATCGTTAATTTGGTCGGCTGCCTGACGTGCTATAGATCCTTTAATGAATTCATGAAGAATGCCGTGCTGAAAACGGCCATGAGGTAGATCTGGCATTGAGTCCGGAAGATTGGATGGATAACGAATTACAAGAACAGTCTTAACCTGTGTCCGTGTGCGAACGGTAGACAAGTGTGATAGGATTACGAAATCAGCTATCAACATATCAACTATCAACTTTACAAGGGGAAGGGTAAAAAAAATTCGAAGTGTGAGGAGACTTTTTTTCCAACCTAATAGCAGATGCAATTTTCGGAGATGCTTTTAGTGGGAGGAGCATGGATCTCTCCGAGCTGGCTATACTTACCCCAGAAATGTAGATGCGTTGCGGATCAACGATTACGTTCTTGATCGCCTGTCTGGGGAGAAAAGAACTTTTTTGAGCGAAGATGCACCTACTGGCATGCCTGCTCATGCTTTTCATTTAAAAGTGGGCTGTATAGTGATGTTGCTTCGCAATATTGATGTAAGGAATGGTCTTTGTAACGGGACCCGTTCGATTGTAAGACAAATCGGACGACGACTATTAGTTTGCGAGCACGCTGTGGGCATTCGAAAAGGCAATCAAGTATTACTTCCAAAAATTGATTACTATTTTTCACACAACTTTCCTTTTCGCCTGAGGCGACGGCAATTCCCTATCAGATTAAGCTTTGCTATGACAATAAACAAATCTCAAGGGCAATCGTTTTCCAAGGTAGGAATTGCACTGCACGACCCGATTTTCGCACATGGTCAACTGTACGTAGCACTTTCACGCATAAGGAGCAGCGGCGGAGTGATCATAGAAGCTCCCAAAAATTTGATGCGCAACATTGTGTACAATGAGGTACTTATCTAAACACTTTCGCCCACCATCTATTACAGTCTATTACAAATGGTTGAAATTCTGAAAGTTGTTCTATCTAATAACATCGCTAGAAACCTGAACATTCACCTGTGTTGTGCTCGATGTCAATAGAAGGCGGTAAATTAAGAGTTTTCTGAGAATTACTGAGTGTTAATCACCTGAGAAGGAAATGACGAAAAAGTGAAGATCTTAATACTGCTCTAACGAAGGGCAAACAAGGAAGATCAGCCAATCCATTTCGATTAACATAAAGGTCAGAAGGCCTAGAGAAGAATAGGAAACCCGTACCCGCAGCCATGGCGTCCTATTCTCGGGGTTGGGGGCGAAGCCCCCAACTACTACATATAAGCGAGAACGGTCGTTTGTCTGTGGGTGAGTGAGTGCGTGTGTTTGTGTGAGTGTTTGTTTGCAGAGAAGTGCTGAAGGAGTGTGTTGGGAGGAAGTTTTGGGAAGGGCGGGGGTTGTACAGGGTGCGCCAAAATTATGGCGACAAGGTTTTCAATTCGTCGAGAGAGAAAATGCGGTACTTTCGAGAAACCAACAATGAGATAATCTTTACCAGTCTATTGTAAACTATACGCAACATTGAGATTCGAAGATATCTCCATCGGCATCGATATAGACTTTGAGACGCTTCGGGAAGGCATTGACGGCGGCACGCAAGTAAGGCGCGTTGAGCTCATCGCACGCCTTTCTTCAAAGGATCCACGGGGCGGTGAGGTTTCCCGCAGGCTTTGGCTTCCAGAGCTGGCCAGACCGTGTAATCCATCGGACTCAAATCCGGAGAGTTGGCTGGCCACTCGTGGAAGCTGTTGAATGGCGGAAAGTTGCCTTTGCACCAGTCTTGCAGCATTCTTGCTCTATGAGCTGGAACTCCTTCCTGTTTGAAGGTCCAGGAGGTGCACGTGGGTCTTCTTGTAGACCTTAAGTCCCAGTTTACGAAAGATGCTTCTCAACGACGTCTCCATGATGTCCATTTTCCCGACAACCGGCGGACCGAGCGCGCCGGCTTCCTGCGAATTCGTTCACCTACCCTACTAACGTTGTCCGTAGTTGTAACAGATAAGTGTCTTTTCCCTCCGGATCTATCATCCTCGGTTCCCAGGTTTTCTTAGCGTCTAATGGGCCTACTCATAATACTCTGATGAACTCCAAGACGGTGGTGAATGTAGCGTGCCGAGAAGCCTTGAGGGTAAAGCTCAATGATTTAATAACGGTGGGACGCACGTTTCATTATCTTGAAAAACGACTTATTGTTATGTTCGACTGAGGTAAGCATAAACTAATTGACATTTTTGGTGTCACCGATGTCGCGCCAGGGTTCCGGATTCACACGACGTGCTACCAGTGAAGGTGGCACCAGTAATGGGGACCGGTGAGGAAAGGAACAGTAATCTGGAGCGGTGAATGAGCGGGGAAGGGGTCCAGTGAAGGGGGACCGGAAAAGGGTTGATGAATAAAAGGGGGCCAGTGAGGGTGGGACCAATAGTGGGGATCGGTGAAGAATAGGAAGACCAGCGAAGAGGGAATCAGTAAAGGGAGGTCCAGTGAAGGTGGGAGCAGTAGTAGGAACCGACGAAGGGGAGGGGGACAGTGAAGAGTGAACCGGAAAAGGGCTGACAATAAAGAGGAACCAGTGATAAGGGACCAGTTAAGGGGGGGGGGGGGTCCAGTGAAGGTGATGGACCTGTTTTACCCTATACCGCTATACCATTCTACATAGCAAAACCAGTTTTTTAATGAATGACAGAAGGTCTAAAGAGAAGAAGAAGACGTTCGGGGTGTTCTATTCTACGAGTTTGCGGCGAAGACGTTTGGCGGCCGCCAGGCCGTTGAACGTCTGATATATATATATATATATATATATATATATATATATATATATATATATATATATATATATATATATATATATATATATATACGACACGACACCGACTCTCTGAGCTCGGCTCTCATGTCAGTTTTTCCCGCTTAGTTGCGTGGTCCGCTTTCCTGGAATGTTGGCGCCACATTTCCCGATTGAATGCCTGATCAGAGTGCAACATAACCGTCTTCAAGTCCTGATGCAGCGTATCAAGTCACCGCTGTTTTGGTCGCCCTCGTGGCCGCCTATACCTGGTACATCAAGGTTAAGACCAGTCTTTCGGACGGTGTCATCTTTTGCCGCAGACGAGCTTCGCGCATCTTCTCAATTATCGGGGTGGCACCGAACCTCTGCCGTAAGGAGTTTTTGCGTACCCGATCCAAACGCATAACTCCGGCCGTCCATCCTCGTTTCCATTGCGCTGATGCGCCTTTGCTGCTTCGACTCTTTGGACAAGAGTACAGTATTCGTACCCACTCTATGAGATCTTCGGGGACTCAGTGTTCTCGTAAGGCATACCATATCACTTCACGCGAAACGCATTCAAAAACCCTCTCCAAATCCAGGAAGGCAAAATGCACCAATTTCTGTTTCTCCCTGTGTTTTTCTATCAGAAGACGAACGGCGTGTATGGCATCGACTGTGCCACAACCAGCTACGAACCGCACTGGTTGGTAGAGAGCTGGACGATATCACGAATGTGCCCGTCGACAATCCGCTCGAAGATTTTCATGCTATGCGAAAGCAATCGGATTGGACGGTACTTTGTGCAGTGTGCCGGACTGTCCTTCTTCTTCCAAATCGGGATCTCGTGCTTCTCTGCCAAATATCGGGCACCTTTTTCTCCGCAATAATCTAGTTGAAGAAAGTCGCCAGGCACTTCGTTGGGCATCAGGGTTTCAACTTCCATAAGTCGCCCGCCAAACCATCGGGGCCCGTTGCCTTGCCCGGCTTCATCTTCTTCACAACCGCTTCTACCTCCTCTACGGCGACTTTCCGAACGGGACCGTATACAGGAGGAGGAGGCGGAATGCAAAACTCCACTGCAAAACTCGTGCAAACTCCACTGTGGAGACTTCCTCGATGTAGGTGCGCCATCGGTTCAAAACCATCTTGCGGTCCATGAGTAGATGACCGCTCTCATCGTTGATGCCAAGGAACTTCTCAACATCCTCAGTCTGGCGATGACGGAACTTCGCGAGTCGATAAAGAAATCGCTCGCCATCGCGCGACTCAAGCTTCCCGTTAACATCATCGTGATGAGTGACTCTTGCAACGACTACCGCCTTCTTAGCGGCTTTCTTGGTTTCCTGATACAAACGCCATTTATCGCCTGTCCTATCGCCAAGAAATGCGTGGTATAATCTCTTCTTCTCTCGGACTTTTTCCTTAACTTCGTTGATTTACATCCATGTCTGCTTATCGACCTTACGCCGTTCCGGTTCCGTAGTGCGGAGTTCGGAACGCGCAGCACTGAGAATAGTATCGGTAGCATTTCTGCCATGTCTCGTCGAGGGTCGTTACTGTCGGTGACCGAATGCGCAAAGTCACAGCTGCTTCCTTTTCTTTCAGTCGCCACCAACCACTTGATCCTCAACGGGCCGCTCTGTTCGATCTGCCTAAACATTGGCGGTGTGATCTTCATAGTGCAGATCAGTGTGCGGTGTTATGTGGCGACCGTTTCATACGGCACGACTTCTCGTTCGTGATAAGCCCTTGGTCACGATTTCGCACAAGGACAAAGTCGATCTGAGTTTTAGAATTTCCGCCGTAGAATGAGATAAGGTGGGATTCACGTTTTCGTGACCTGGTGTTCACGATGGTGAGGTCGTGTGACTCCACGCACTCGAGAATACGCTCACGATTACGTGAACCAAAACCGAGACCACCATGACAGCCGTACCCGTCTTGCGCGGCGCCAACGTATCCGCTAAGGTCACCTGCGACAATGATTACGTCTTGTGACGGCAATTTGCTGTCTTCTCATCACGCAAGTTCCAAAGTCCAGCCAGTCTGTGGAGCATATGCAGAGAAAAGATGATACCGCCGCCGTTCTAAAGCGGTCATCAAGCGGTCATTCAAACGTTCCACGCTTACAATCTCGGAACCGTTCGGAGACGATGATGCCAAACCGCTGGTGGTCCTGGGACTGCCACATAGAACGGCTTTACAGCCTTGGGCTATATCTCTTGACTTGCTACAGGACCACATCGCCTCCAGCACCGCACACAAGTCAATCTTCCTTCGCTCCAGTGCCCCTGCCAACTCAAAGGAGCGGCCCGACAACGTATCCACATTCAGCGTTGCCACGTGGGTCATGCTTTCGTTGCAGGACTTTTGGACTTGCTCAGTTTCCCCCGATGCCGTCCTCGCATCAGGGACCCTCGCATACTTTTCACACTAGCCGGGCTTTGTGAGTGCGCGTTGGCTCCCGCGGACGCCGTAGCATTATCTCGTGAAACATTCAGCACCATCAACCATATGATGTGACATGGACTGTTCGTAGGCTGACCTGTCACTAGGGCCTGCATTCGAGTGTCCGTGTTCAGCTTGGCTCGCAAAAGCGAACAGTTTCATCTGACACCACGTGGAGAAACGGACATCGCCACCATAAAATGTCCCCTATAGAAAGCCACGGATCTCCCTCGATAGACCACGGATCTCCATCAATAGAGAGCCTTCGGGCTCTCTTGTTAAGAGGGATCTCGGGCCGCTTGTCGCAGGGCCACGTGGCGCGTCCCTGGGTGGTGGATAGGGGAATTAAACGCGAACCAAATGCGACCGTGTACTGCCCAGAGACGCAGGTGGGATGCAGGGGATGGACTCCTTGCTCCTGCTGTGTCGGGTCGACGCGTTCCTTGTGCGTGGGAGCGGCATGTTCGTGTGGCACAGTGTGCGTGGATGTGTCCGTGACTGTGCGGATTGTAACTGTGTCGGCCCGGCCAAAAGCTTGCACTCGGAAGACTGGGAGTACATGTAAGGCGATTCGAGGCCGCCTTAAGTCTCGCCCCGTCCCTTCGGGCAGTCTGGCTGGCTGCCCGGAGTACCCCGCCCGCACGACAGAGCCTGACTAGCTACCCGTGTTGTATTCCAGTCAAACACAGCAGCACTAAAGGGCCTCATTCCCCTGACCCCGAAAGAGTCCCCATTTCTGCAGCGATGGGAAGGACGAGTACGGAGAGGCTGCTAAAATCTCAGGGCCTAACCAGGCTGCGCAAATTGAGAAGACTAGGATGACGATCTGTACTTACAACGCCCGCACGCTTGCATCGGAAGCATCCGTCGAGGACCTGATGATGCAAGCCAGGAAGATCAAGTACGACGTCATCGGACTGACCGAGACGAGAAGACACCACCCCCCGCACGCCGCCTACGACTCCGGAGAAGAACTGTTCCTCGGAACATGCGACAGCAGAGGAGTAGGCGGCGTTGGTGTCCTCGTCAACACGCACTTGGCAATGAACATCGATTCGTACGAGTCTCTGACAAGCCGAATCGGACGTCTGCGACTGCAGCGATGTGGTTCCGTGCCAGCTTTGACTGTATTCGCCGCGTATGCCCCAACATCCGACTACGACGACGAAGAGGTCGAAGCCTTCTACGTGGAGCTGGAGAAGTTCTATAAGGAAGATCACACCTTCTACAAGGTGATCGTCGGCGACTTCAACGCCAAAATCGGACCGCGAAGGTCGCCGGAAGAACTTCACATCGGAACCCACGGTTTGGAGTGGAACGAGCAAGGTGAAAGGCTGTCTGAGTTTATCATGTCGACCAAGACCATCCATGGAAACTCGCAGTTCCAGAAGCCTTCCTCCCTACGATGGACCTGGGAATCTCCCGGTGGCCAGTTCCACAACGAGATCGACCACATCATCTTCAAATGCAAGTATTGCCTGACCGACGTCTCCGTTGTCCCCAAGTTCTACACGGGATCGGACCACCTCCTCCTTCGCGCAAGGTTCCGCTTTTCGCGTCAAGGAGAGAAGGCCGCGAAGTTCAAGAAGAGGAGTCCCAGAACGACCATCAACTGGGACCTCTACACCTCTCTTGCCGGTCTTTGGGAAGATGCCGTCATGGACAACGTCGACGAGGAATACGACCGCTTCGTGCACCATCTCCACGATAGTGCTAAGGGAGCCGAGAGCTTGAAGACCACCAAGAGACGTCTGTCTCCGGAAACTCTCGAGCTGATACACCAGCGTGGAGCAGCACGAGCGTCAGGCAACTACCAACTGACGTCCGAGCTTGCGAAGCTATGCAGAGAGCCGATAAAGGAGGACCTTAAGGAGAGAAGGGCGGAAGTGTTGGCTGAAGCTGCAGAGGCAGGGTTGAGCATCCGCAATGCCCGCCGGAACTTCGCCAACTTCAAGACCAAGATGACAGCTCTCCGACGTCCCGACGGAACCGTCACCTCTTCCAGAAGGACCATGGAGAGGGTCATCCACGACTTCTACTCTGATCTCTTCGATAGCCACGTCCACCTGCCCCCATGCCATCTTCCGCAGGATGGATACGTCGTCCCCTCTGTTCTCCCTTCCGAGATCCGACACGCCATCTCGTCGGTGAAGAAACGTACAGCACCCGGTCCCGACAGGATCAGACCCGAACACCTGAAGAACCTCCCGCCTACGCTCATCAACACCCTGGCGCGGCTCTTCACACGTTACCTGTCGGAGTGCAAGGTTCCATCTCAGTGGAATACCAGCAGAACCGTCTTGCTGTACAAGAAGGGAGACGTGCACGACATTGGCAACTATCGCCCGATCTGCCTGCTGTTCGTAGTCTACAAGCTGTTCACTCGAGTTATCCTGAATAGGATTAGCAGAACGCTGGACGAAGGACAGCCATGCGAGCAAGCAGGATTTCGGAGAGGATTCAGCACGATCGACCACATACACACCATTACGAAGCTCATCGAAGTGTCGTGAGAGTACAAGCTGCCGCTGTGCCTTACGTTCATCGACCTGAAGAAGGCATTCGACTCTGTCGAAACTGAAGCGGTCATCGAAGCCCTGCTCACTCAGGGTGTTCATACTCAGTACATCAGAGTCCTTCGAGAGCTGTACAGTGGATTCACGACCAAGATCTCACCATTCTACAACGACGTCGTCGTCGACGTGAAGAGAGGGGTTCGGCAAGGGGATACCATATCCCCGAAGCTCTTCAGCGCCACTCTCGAAAACGTCATGCGCGAACTAGAATGGGAAGACATGGGAGTGAAGGTCGACGGCCGGCAACTACATCATCTTCGCTTCGCTGACGACATCGTGCTCGTAACGCTGAGCATCAGCCAGGCGGAGCGAATGCTGGCCGACTTCGATCGTGTATGTGGAAACGTAGGACTGCAGCTGAATCTTACGAAGACGATGTTCATGAGGAACGGATGGGTTTCTGATGCCCCATTCTCGCTCAACGGAACGAACATCTCCGAATGCTCCAGCTATGTGTATCTGGGTCGCGAAGTCAACATGGCCAACGACCTAGCACCAGAGCTGAGCAGGAGGAAAAGAGCGGCTTGGGGAGCTTTCAAGAGCGTCGAAGAAGTCGCGAAGAAGACGAAGAACGTCCGACTCCGTGCCCACCTATTCGACTCCACTGTTGCCCTAACATACGCCTCAGAGACCTGGGCTATGCGAAAGCAGGATGAACACGCGATCAGCGTCGCGCAGCGTGGAATCGAGAGGATGATGCTCGGAGTGAAACGACTCACGCAAGTGAGAGAAGGCCTCCGGAGTTCCGAGCTTCGCCGACGTTCGAAGATCAGAGACGCTGTCGCGTGGGCCAAGTTGTCGAAAATTAGGTGGGCCGGCCACGTAATGCGCTTCGCAGACACCCGCTGGACGAGAGCCATCACCGACTGGATTCCGCGGTATGTCAAAAGAACACCAGGACGCCCACCAACGCGTTGGTCGGACTTCTTCGTGAAAGCCCTGAACGACCGATATGACGCTCTTCGTGTCCCTCGAGCGAGGAGGATCCATTGGACCACTCTGGCACGCGACAGGGACGAATGGAGACGCTGCTGGCACCCGCTCGAGCAATTCGATGATCAACGGGACGACAGGTGATACAGGTGATAGAAAGCAATTTTAGAAACCTAAGAGTGTTTATAGAATTGGTGTTCCAAGCCAGACCTAAGACTTAAGGAATTTGATTCTTGATTCAAACACTCATGAGATCTTTCTGCCCTATGCTATTCAGTAGTACATCGTTTCAGGAAACGAAAAAGAATCCAATTTGATTTTCACACTGTTCCGACATCAGGATGCATTACCGGCCTGAAAGGAACACAATCACAGAAAAGGCGACACATAGCCAATCTCTTTCTTCAGCCTTTCGTTTAAGCTCAAGAGGTAAACGAAGGCAGCGCAAAACAATCAATGAGTGATGAGTCATCAATTCCGTTCCGTCTTCGGTCCCAAAAGAGAGCGGAACACGAAACAGAAGGGCTGAAACGTCCGGAAACCGTAATTCGGAACATCGAAACGGAAATTCTGCACATCCCTGGTACTGACTAGGGACGCGTGATAAGCAGGGCTTCGATGGCGGCTTCAGTTTCGATGCAGACGAATGCGTTCTTCAGGTCGATGAACGTAAGACACAGCGGCAGCTTGTATTCTCGCGACACATCGATGAGCTTCGTAATGGTGTGCATGTGGTCGACCGTGAATCCTCAGCGAAATCCTGCTTGTTCGCATGGTTGTCCTTCGTCCAGCGTTCTGCTAATCCTATTCAGGATGACTTCAGTGAACAGCTTGTAGACTGCAGACAGCAGGCAGGTCGGGCGATAGTTGCCAATGTCGTGCACGACTCCCTTCCTGTACAGCAAGCCGGTCTTTCTGGTCTTTCAATGGGATGGAACCTTACACTCCGACAGGTAGCGTGTGAAGAGCCGCACCAGAGTGTTGATGAGCACTGCCGCGATGTTCTTCAGGGTTCAGCTCTGATCCTGTCGGGACCAGGTGTTGTACGTTTCTTCACCGACGAGATGTCGTATCGGATCTCGGAAGGGAGAACAGAGGGAACGACATATCCATTCTGCGGAAGGTGGAATGGGGGCCAGTGGACACGGCTACCGAAGATATCGGAGTATTGGACGTGGATGACCATCCCCCATTGTCATTGCAGAAGAGGTGGTGGTTCCATCATGATGTTGTAGAGCGTGCTTCATGGTCTTGAAGGTGGCGAAGTTGCGACGGGCCTTGTGGATGTTTCCTCCATTTGCAGCTTCAGCCAACTCTAGCGCTCTGCTCTTCTTAACGTCCTTTTTTTATCGCCGCTCTGCATAGCTTCGTAAGCTCGTACATTAGTTGTCCGTGATGGTCCACGCGGGGTCCCCAAGCTCTCGGCTCTATTGCAATTCTCTTGTAAAGGGCACTCGGAGCAGTCGTACTACCCTTAGATGTCTCGAACTATGAATTCTGGCGCACTTCTGACAGACTGGCATGTGGACTTGAACTATAGCGACATCGGTAGGGGCAGCATTCGTGAGTATTCGTTGCAATCGAGCCCAAAATCCAGCGAGGGTGGATGGTGAAGAAGGCCAGTATAACTGCGCACACATATTAGCCCTTGAGAATGGCTTCCATCTACTGGCAAGCCTGGCTATCTGTTGTTTAAGCATATGAATGTGCTTGTGGGTAAGTGCTTACAAGACCATTATGAAGTTCTATAGTCACGAAGGCGGTAACGATGGTTCAATTTTTGAGACGTATAGCTTTAAACAAATAATACGGGAACTGGATTCTGAGCAGCGCTGCTGTTGTGCATTGCTTTTTCAGATACATCGATGTGGCTACTCAGCAAATGGAGGCATTCCCTTTTCCTGAAGTCGTCGAGTCGTCAGATTCAGTTGACACGGTCTTTGAATTCCCTCTCGAGGAACTACAAAACGAAGCTTAGCTCCATGGCCATGCTAAAAGATCCACAAACAGTCGAAAAAGTAACCGTAAAGATAAATGCTTCAGATTTTGAATCTCGAAATGTGTTCCATTTATTTCTTTGTGCATGGTTACCACCTGCATTATTGTACGCTGCCTTTATCGTCCAAATGCAAGCTCTTAACTGAACGGTCACTTGCCTTTCCACTTTAGCCAGATTCGGCAAGGGCTTGCCCACTTCCATTCTCTCATCTTGGACAGAATATGGTTCAACGACTAGCGTTACAATTGTGTAGAGCGAAACGACTTGACCTGTGCGTGAAGAGAACAAAAGAAGTGAATGGCACAGAATTCTGAAAAATGCCAAGAATTTATGGCTATTTGTCTCTGTAACCGAGTCCACTATTCCTCTTCCACTATTAGGGAGGGGGGGGGCAAAAGTAATGAGACAAATTGAAAAATTCTTAATTTCTTTATAACTCAATTACAAATGAACAATGCTAAGGAATGTGTTCGCCATTAAGGTCAATGACTTGTTGTCATCGCTCAGCCAACTTCCTGAACCCATCCTTCCAGAACTGCTTGGGCCTGTTGTTGATCAACTGCTCGATACGGTTGTCAAGGACTGCTTGGGTTCTTGTGTCCCTTCAGACCAGGAAGTCCTGTAGGCTCAGGAAGTAGTGGTAGTCGCATGGAGAAATGTCTGGCGAATACGGAGGGTGAGGCATGTGAACGTAGCCCTGCTGGGCAAGCCTATCCGTGGTTACTTGTTCCCGATGGGGTGCGGCGTTGTCGAAGAGGGGAACTTCTTGAAGCGCTGCGACTGAATAAGTTCGAGTCGCAGGTCCATCTCTTCCATTTCGTTTACCACGGCCTTGGAGTCCATCGTCGTGCTTTTGGTAAACAGCTTTCACTATACCAGTCCATGGGCGCAGACCCAAAAGCTCTGAAGGTGCTTCTCGCCATGAACATCTCACCGAACGAAGGTCGGTAGCGGGTCAGCAGGCCTCACCAGACTGGCTGCTTGGCAGGGTTAAGGAAGAAGACGTACTTCTCATCCTGCGTGAAGATTGATTGAGTCCAGGCCGCTCGGGGTTGGGAATCGGGAGAGATTTGCGCGACACAGGTCGACTCGTCAGGCTGGGGTTTCGGCATGAGAAAGACAGTGGTTTTGGCATGCCTCTGAAAAGGGCGAAAGTGGTAACTTCTTCTTCTTCAGTAAGTAGCATACGAACATACAAATACGATAAGCACGAAACCAGACTGCAGTCACGAGATATATGGACACGGCATGGAGAGTCTCATTACTTCTGCCCCCCCCCCCCCCCCAACCTCCCCCCTCCCCGTAAAGTTTGGTTGAGCACGTGATCAACATCGTTCAAGAGATATCGAGAGGGTGATGATGTAAATAGCGAGTGAGAGAAGGCCTTCGTCCTTGTTGCATGTGGCAATTGCTCGAAAAGTGGGTATGGCGGCCACGCTTTGCGTTTCTCTGTCACCATATGAACAACAACAGTAAGCGACCTCACAGAATATTGAAATGACACTGGATTCTTCACCCACACAATGCTTAGAACTCAGACTGGAGTGCCTAATCGGGATCTGGCACATTTTGTTCCCTTTGGCATCAAGGACCTCCTTGGCTACTTCTCCGCGCATCAGACACGAGAAGAGGCGTTGCTGGCGCCCACTCGGGTAAGTTTATCTATTTACTCATTTATTTATTTATTTATTTATTTATTTCATATACTCGACAAAGGATGTTCTCGGACAAAAAGCACAGACAATGAGGAACACGGAAATGAGACAATCGCTCCGATTAATAAAGTCACCTCTTTTACTCCAGTACATTGAATCAGTGACATTATGGAATTACTCTTAAGCGTTAGCCGTATTGCAGTGGTCTGATTCTAGCAATATCCGCACCAGTTGGCCATGGTGCCTCTTATGCAAAAAACTTGTCGGAGCTTCGGAACACGGGCAATAAATCTCCTGCGTGAAGCCGACAGGATGGATAGAGCTAGCAGAAAGGGTGCAAGCTGCGGACAACTTGGCAGCTTAATTTTAAAAAGAGAAAGAGTGTTTCCTCTACCAGTGCCTAGTAGAAACCATAAAAAGATGAATAAACACCACCTGAACCGGTTAGAAACGAACGAAAAAGCAGAGAATGCTAGTCAATAAAATGCAATTAAAGAACAGATGATAGAAACTATCCTCCTATCCTCCTATCTACCTATTATTAGGTTGTCCCATAAGTCCCCGCCGTTTTTTTCAACGATTCACTGCAGACTTCGCCGGCGGTCTCTTGCATAGCGCTGCACAGCTTTCGAAAGAGAATGATTTGCTCTATCAGAATATGTATTGCGTTTCTTTTTTCATCATGAATTTTGTCAATTTTTAGGTCGTTGAAGTGAAAAGGGAAAAAGTGAAAAAGAAGCCATTTGCGCACTTGTTCTCTTCACTTAGGTTTGTAATTTTTTGCGCAGTTTTTTATAGCATTTGGAAGATAGTGTTTTGTACTACAAGAATATGTGTTAATGCTATTTGCTCATTTGTCCTTTATTGATTTTTAGGTCATCAAAATGGGAATTCCGACTTTCCAGTCCGAATTTTTACCAAAACTCCGGTTCTGTGGTTGGACTTTTTTGCTTGGTGTTATACGTCGTTTGCAAGAGGATGTCTTGCACAGTAAGAATTTGTGTCGAGTTCATTGGCTCACGCTGATTTCTGACGAATATCAACAACTGAAGAAGGAGAAGGAGTTGTTGGTGAAGACGATTATTCTCTTTTTGGCATTTTGTTGAAATTCAATAGAATTTAATAAACGCGAAACACAGTCAACACCAACCCAAAAAGTCCAACCACAAAGCAGGAGCTTCGGCAAAAATAACCATCCTCCTTCGCACGTCCCAATTTGATGACCTAAAAATCAATAAAGGACAAATGAGCAAATAGTACTAACACATATTCTTGTAGTGCGGAACATTGTCTTCCAAATGCTCAAAAAAAAACTGTGCAAAAAATTACAAACCTAAGCGGAGAGAACAAGGGCGCAAATGGCTACTTTTTCACTTTTCACTTCAACGACCTAGAAATTAACAAAATTCATGATGAAGAAAGAAATGCAATACATGTTCTGATAGAGCAAATCATTCTCTTTTGAAAACTTTGCAGCGCTATGCAGGAGACCGCAGGTGAAATCTGCAGTGAATCGTTGAAAAAAACGGCGAAGACTTATGGGACAACCTAATATCACCACCTATATATAAAAGAGTTTGTCCGTGTAGTTATCTAACCTAAGTGAGATACGCCGCATCCTCCACAGCGAGAGCGGTCGAGTGATCTAACCTAAGTGAGGTACGCTGCATCATCCACAGTGAGGGCGGTCGAACGATCTAACATATGTGAGATATCACCACCTATCATCAACATCACCTATATATAAAAGAGTTTGTCCGTGGAGTGATCTAACCTAAGTGAGGGCGGTCGAGTGATCTAACCTTGTGAGATATTACCACCTATCACTATCATCACATCAACATCACCACCTATCACCATCACCACCTATATATAAAAGAGTTTGTCCGTGGAGTGATCCAACCTAAGTGAGGTACGCCGCATCTTCCACAGCGAAAGCGGTCGAGTGATCTAACCTGAATGAGGTACGCCTCATCGTCTACAACGCGGGCAAAATTTGCTATTGAACGTGGGATGTTGCTGCAGCAGAGGAAACGCAGCCCTTTGCTGCTTAACACAACAGCACCTATGCGCCTTTCTGAGCGCCCAGATCCAGAAGCTGACTTCGTGCCATTAGCATGAGAAGACTACTAAAGAAGTAAGGGTAGAAGGAGGAATTCGAGGGTGGAGAACCAACAGCGATCAGGAGGCAGCGACCTGGAGGAGGCATCGGGATGGGGAGGGTCGATAGGGAAAGCTGAAGCAGGCCAGGAGGTGGCACCAAAAAGGGTTTATACAATAGGGAGGGACCAGTACGGAGTTACCAACCAGGGGCGGCAGTGTAGAGGATCAGCAAGGGGATCCATTACCAGTATGGAAGGTCGGATTTAGAAGATGTGACACCGACGTCGCGCAGTGGGCGTTCGCTCACCGTCGTCGTGTTGTGTAATTAGGGTATCGTAGTAAGGAGTATCCCGAGGGGGGAAGAGGGGAGGAATTTACCTGGAAGAAGGGACGTGGAGGCAGGATCAGGACGGGGAATCAACAAGAAGAGAGCCGTAAGGGAATTCATACGGAGAACAATGAATATGCCATATACATAGCCTCTTCATGCTCGACACAGCGGCGACTGCGCGCGTCTGAGCTTCTTGATCCAGAAAACGGGCCCCCTACGTCGCGCAACAAACATTCCAATTCTGAATACGTGTCAACGACCGTGCCGTGAGCATAGGAGGACCACTAAGGAGGTGGTGGAGAAGGGCGGTAAGGGGACCTCCATGTTGGACCAGGAGAGCGACCAGAAAGGAAAGGAACTGGAGGAGGTGCCAGCACGGGGAAACCAGCAAGAAGAGACCAGTAGGTGTGAATAATTGAAACAAAGAAGTGGGCCAGTAGTTGGGACCAGGAAGGTGACGGACTAAAGAGGGGGGAGGGAACACCATTAGAGGCGGACCAGCAATTAGATCCAATGAGAAGAATCGAGAGAGGGGAATCTGGCTTCGTAAGACATGTCAGCGACAATTTGAAACGCTAGCTGATGAGCATGAGAACGATTGCGGAGGAACAACCTGAGGGACAGAAGTACTGCGCTGCACAAACCAATGACATTACTGGCCGGTCAGGAAAGACCGTCTATGATGAATGTACCAAAGTTGTGAAGGGCTTGATGCCGATAAAGTACGCACCAATCTCCTAGATGCTAGCGAATTTTATGTTTTACAAAACTACTTTCCATATGTCAGTGGTGCTACAAGGTCGCGCGGAGCGCACAAGTGCGAGACACGCCGTTAGGCGTGTCGGAGTACTTGTACATATATAAAAGAGTAAGCGGTTGTGTCTCTCCTTCCGTCTGTCCGTCCGTCTGTCCGTCCGTCTGTCCATCCGTCTGTCCGTCCGTCTTTCCGTCCTTCTGTCCATCTGGTCTTTCGTAAACGTCGAGTAGTAGCCATCCAGGTTCAGGAAAGGTGTCACCTACGTCGTGTTGAAAGGGGTCAGAAGACGTGTCGCCGATGTCACGCAAAGGGCGTCTGAGTTTCGAACATGTGTCATCGATGTCGCGCGAAGGACGTCCAGCTTGAAAAGGCATGTCTCCGACGTCGCGTCAGGGGTTAAGGATTCATACGACATGTCAGCGATGTCGCGCAAAGCACGCCCGGCTTGAGATGACACGTCACCGACGTTGTTCATCAGATGGCTGGGTTCAGAAGAGATGTCACCCATGTCGCGCCAGGGGTTCCGGATTCACACGACGTGTTACCAATGAAGGTGGGACCAGTAAGGAGGACCGGTAAAGGGTTGACCAATAGAAGAGCGGCCAGTGAAGAGGGACCAGATGAAGGGGAACCGTTGAGGAAGGGACTAGTAATGGAACCCGTGAAGGGAGAGGGCGGGGAGGGGTTCCAGTGAAGGGGGACCGGTAGAAGGTTGACAAGTGAAAAAGGGACCACGTGAAGGGGGACAGGTGAGGAAGGGACCAGTAACGGGGACGGTGAAGGGAGGGGAGGGGGGCGGAGAAGGGGGGCCAGGTAAAGGGGAACCGGTGAGGAAGGGTCCAGTAATGGAACCGGTGAAAGGGGGAGGAGAGAGGGGTCCAGTGAGGGTGGGACCAGTAATATGGATCGGTGAAGGATAGGGGACAGTGAAGAGGGACCAATAAAGGAGGATCCAGTGAAGGTGGGAGTAGTAGTAGGAACCGTCGAAGGATGGGGACCAGTGAAGGGTGAACCGGAAAAGGGGTGACAATAAGGTGGAACCAGTGAAGAGGGACCAGTAATGGGGGACTAGTGAGGGTGGGACCGGTGAAGGAGGAGGGGTCCAGTCAAGGGCGACCTGTAAAGGGTTGATCAGTAAAGGGGAGAGCAGCGAAGGTGGGACCAGTAATGGGAAGCGGTGAAGTGGGAGGTCCAGTGAAGGGAGACCAATAAATGGGGTACCAGTGAATTACCAGTCGAGAGGGGACCAGAAAGGGAGCAAATAAAGGGAAGATCATTTAAGGTGGTTCAGTAGGGAGAAGTCAGTGAGAGTGACTAAAGGAATCGGAGTAATGTTGTTCCCGTCGGACTGTGAACGGTATCGGGCGGTCTACCAATAGAAATTCCATTTGTGTTTCCGCAGATTAAGCACTTCGGATGGAAACTCTATCTGTTCCTCACCATATGTAGAACCAGTACTTCAGTGAATGAACCGCGTTACGTGCGATAGGGAGTATAGGTCCGATAGGAGCACTTTTGAAGATTCTGCTCTACCGTATCCCGATATACCATTCTGTATAGAAAAACCAGTTTTTTTACTGTAATAAATATAAGAAGGCTTAAAGAGGACAAGAAGACGGTCGGGGTGTTCTATTGTCCGGGTTTGGGGCGAAGCTCCCATCCAGACGTTTGGCGGCCGGTATGCCGCTGAACGTCTGGTTAATAGTAAGAAACGCGACAAAACAAAGCTTTGAGTTAGTGGAGCAGTTCGGAGCGGACATGTGCGAAGCTGCGTCTTCTTCATCTTCTTCTTCTTCAGCGTTTGTCCCGCTTCGTCGCGGGGTCCGCTCTTCTGGTGTCATGACGCCACCTTTCACGATCATGCGCTTGATCAGGGTGGACGCCAGTTACTTTCATGTCCATGTGTAACGTATCCGACCAACGCTGCTTTGGGCGTCCTCTAGGCCGCTTTCCTGACACTTCCAACCCAAGGCCTATCTTGCGGACGCTGTCTTCCTTTCCACGCAGAACGTGGCCGTACCATCGTAAGCGAGCTTCGCGCATATTGGCCGCTATCGGCGCGACACCGAACTTCTGCCGAATAGCATCATTTCTGATGCGGTCCATGCGGATGACTCCAGCCGTCCAGCGCAGCATCTTCGTCTCCATGACGCTGAGGCGCGTTTCAACTTCCTTAGTCGCAGGCCAACACTCAGCGCCGTACATCGCTACTGGCCGGATGACTGTTCTGTAGATCTTTGACTTCAGGTGCTCTGGTATCTTCCTATCGCAGAGCACACCAGTCAGCGAACGCCACTTGGACCAAGCTGCACTCACGCGTGAGTTCACTTCAACCATCAGACCGCCGTCAGACGCTATTGCTGATCCGAGGTACTTAAACACCGAAGTGCGTGCAAGCTCAGTACCGTTAATCTTAATGGAGCCGGACTCGTTTACGTCAGTCGTTAGGTACTCGGTCTTCTTGACGTTCAATTTGAGTCCGAACATTGCCAGGCGGTCGCACCAAGCTTGCACCTGCCGCTCGAGATCACCTTTATCTTCGCAAGCGAGCATCACGTCATCAGCATAGAGCAATGTCCATGGGACAGGCTTCTGAAGATCTCGCGTAATGGCATCCATGACGACAACAAAGAGGAGTGGAGAAAGCGCAGAACCTTGGTGCACCCCAACAGAGATGGGGAACTCCATTGAGGTTCCAGCTGCAGCTTGCACTCTACTCTTTGGGCAAGAGTAGAGCATCCGCACCCACTCTATGAGTTCCTCAGGTACGTTGTGTTGTCGCAAGGCGTACCATATAACCTCACGCGGTACGCGGTCGAAGGCCTTCTCCAGGTCGAGAAAGGCGATATGCACCGGCTTCTGTTTCTCACGATGCTTCTCTACCAGGAGGCGGGCGGCGTGTATAGCATCAATGGTCCCACAACCAGACACAAAACCGCACTGGTTGTCTGAGAGCTTGACGATTTCACGAATTCGTCTGTCGAGGATTCGCTCGAAGATCTTCATGCTGTGCGAAAGCAAGCGAATCGGACGGTAATTGGAGCAGTCTGCAGGACTGCCCTTCTTCTTCCAAATTGGAATCGTCGTACTTTGACGCCAACACTCAGGCACTTTCTTCTCCTTTACTACCTGGTTGAAGAACTCAGCCAACCACTCAGCAGGATACCAGAGCTTCGACTTCCAAACATCGGCTGCCAGATCATCCGGTCCTGTCGCCTTGCATGGCTTCATCTTCTTTAGAGCCGCTTCCGTTTCCTCCACGGTGATCTTGTGAACGGGACCGTGAACAGAACCCACAGAAGGGATGGCCGGGTGAGGAAATTCCATAGTGGAAATTTCCTCAAATTAATCACGCCATCGCTTCAGCGCCTTTTTGCGGTCTGTCAGAAGATGGCCGCTCTCATCATTGATGCCAACAAACTTTTCAATGTCCTCGGTTTGGCGATGGCGGGTGTTAGCAAGTCGGTACAAATACCGCTCACCATCGCGTGACTCGAGCTTTTCGTTGACATCACTATAATGAGTGGCTTTCGCAACAGCCACGGCTTTCTTTGCAGCCTTCTTCGCCTTCTGATACTTCTGCCAGTTGTCGGCCGTCTTATCGCTGAGAAACACGTGATATAGCGACTTCTTCTCTCTAACCTTTGCCTTCACATCGTCCGTCCACAGCCATGTCTGTTTATCGACCTTGCGTCGCCCAGGCTTCGTTATGCCGAGTTCCAACCTTGCAGCTTGGCGTATCGCGTCGGTTGCTTTCTTCCAAGTTTCGTCGACAGTCGTGACTGTCGGTAACCGTACGCGGGAAATCACAGCTGCTTCCTTCTCTTTCATTCGCCACCACTTGATTCTCGCAGCACCGCATCGCTCAACTTGCTGCATCCTCGGAGGGGTGATCTTAAAGGTGCAGACTAGCGGTCGATGCTGTGGGGCGACCGTCTCATACGGCACGATCTTCGCGTCTGTGACAATGCTTCGGTCGCGATCCTTGACAAGGACAAAGTCTATCTGAGACTTGGAGCTCCCACTATAGTATGAGATGAGGTGGGAGTCGCGTTTTCGGAAAACGGTGTTCACAATGGTGAGATTATGCGATTCCGCATAATCAAGAATGCGCTCACCATCGGCGTTACGAGACCCGTATCCGAAACCACCATGACAGCTGTACCCGTCCTTCGCAGCACCTACGTGCCCATTAAGGTCACCAGCGACTATGATGACATCTTTCGGCGGTACCTCTGCTATCTTCTCATCAAGCAGGCTCCAAAACTCTTCCTTGGCTTGATCGGAGCAGCCACTCTGCGGAGCATACGCAGAGAAGAAGTGATAGAGTCGCTCCTTCGCGGCGACAACGATCTTCATCAACCGATCGTCATAGCGTTCGACGCTTACAATCGAGTCACGAAATCGTTCGGAGACGATTATTCCGACACCACTGGTGGTCCTGGGACTTCCACATAGAACGGCCTTGAAGCCACGTCCTATGTCCCTTGACTTGCTGCAGGACCACCTCGTCTCCTGCACCGCACAGAAATCAACTCTTCTTCGCTCCAGTGCTTCAACCAACTCGCACGAGCGGCCCGTTAACGTACCCACATTCAGCGTTGCTACGCGTGTCCTGCCTACGTTACGGGACTTTCGGACTAGCTTAGTTGCCCCCCGATGCCGTCCTCGCATCAGGGACCCTCGCATACTTTCCACACTCGCCGGGCTCTGCGAGTGCGCGTCGGTTCCCGCGGACGCCGTAGCACAATCTCGAAAAACATGACTATTCATACACCATGTGATGTGACATGGGTCTTCGTAGGCCGGCCTGTCACAAGGGCCTGTCGCCTGCATTCGAGTGTCCGTGCTTAGCTTAGCTCACAAAGCGAGCAGTTTCCAGTGGCACCACGTGGAGGAACGGACATCGCCACCATGTGCGAAGCTGCGTGTGTAAAGGAAATCTGATTTCAATATCGCCTTATAGCATTCACACAGTGAGGGACTATTATCAATTGTGAGCCGTGTAAGGCGAAACTTGACGAGCTCAGTCTTTTAAATGGTCACATCTGGAAAGACGGCTTAAATGAGTGTCAAACTATTAGGTTGGAAAAAAAGTCTTTTCATTTTATTCAAAGATTTATTACTTCACAACTACAAAGTCAAATCAATTGAGATAAACTCTATTTTGTTCTACTACACTTCTCCAAAGACTGGGTGATTTTCCAATTCCTCTCGCTTAAAAGACTGCAGTTCTGGAGTCGAACCATTGATAAATCCAATTTTTGAGGTCTTCATCCGTTCCAAAATATTTCTCTCCAATTTCTTGCTTGAGAGCACGGAAGAGATGGTAGTCGGTAGGGGCGAGATCAGGGCTATACGGTGGATGTGGCATTACCTCCCAGCCCATCCCCTTTATTGTTTCTCTTGTGAGTCTTGCAACACGTGGTTTTGCATCGTCATGCAGGATCATCACCTTCGACTTCTCCGGCCTGTTTTCTTAGAGAGTTACGAGGACTTTGTGAAGTTGGCCGCAGTATGTGACAGCAGTAAGTGTCTCTCCACTTCTGAGAGTTTGCCGATAAATCACTTCTCTGATATCCCACCAAACACTCAAGAGAATCTTCCTTTCGTGAACATTGGACTTGAGATCAGACTTAGGGCTCTCTCCCTTTTGTACCCATTGCCTTTTCCTCGTAAGTTGGCATACAGAACCCAGGACTCTTCGCCTGTCACAATCCGCGGAAGAAACGATTTTCTTCCTTATCTGGACAGAAGAGAAGCAGCGATGGAGAGCCGTCGACCTTTCTGAGTGTCTGACAGGGCATGTGGAATCCAAGCTCCAAATTTCCATGAAAGCCAAGATTCTTCAGATGGATCCCTACTATCCTATGAGACACATCGAGCTTCTCTGCCAGCTGACGTGTCGTCTGCCAACTATCGGTACGAAGAAGATGGTGTAGTTCACTGTCGTCCAATCCAGTTGGCCTTCCTGACCATGCTTTGCCCTCAGTGAATAATTTCCCTTTAAAGATTTTCCGAACCACTCATAACAGGCGCGATGAGTAGTAGATCCCAAGCCATATATGTGGTTAATTTGGTCTGCTGCCTGACGTGCTGTGGATTCTTTAATGAATTCTTGAAGAATGCCGTGCTGAAAACGGCCATGAGGTAGATCTGGCATTGAGTTCGGAAGATTGGGTGGATAACGAATTACAAGAAGAGTCTTAACCTGTGTCTGCGTGCGAACGGTAGACAAGTGTGATAGGATTACGAAATCAGCAATCAACATTGGCTAGTGCGTTTACAAGGGGAAGGGTAAAAAAAATTTCGAAGTGTGAAGAGACTTTTTTCCAACCTAATACAATACCGCTCGCGCTGCACGGTCAAAAGTGGGCGAAAAAACGCAAAAATGGCGTCGCAAAGCGTCGCATGATCATAACTCCTTCAGTTTTAGGTTTTTTGAAAGAACATTGGCACCATTCGAGATCTGCACAAACATGTGTAAAACTTTACCGGAACACCCATATTTTCGCCGTGGGTGGTCCAAGATTGACTGGACGGGCGATTAGAGCAGCTTATTTCCCAGGATATGCGTGCTTTCGGAGTATCTCAAAGATGGCGTACGTCGCCAGTGCTCTGTCATGCCAGGAATGCCCCGAGAGTGGGCCGTGGACAATGCATACAGAATCTAATCTGTCAATCGAGTGGGCCAGCGCATGTCTCCTGCGCTTCTATCTTCTCTCACTGGGAAATGCGAAATCCTCAAGACTATTTCGAACCGTTTGGAGAAGGTTCTCAGAAATTTCCAGTCACCACACTCAGGATTAGTTCCAATCTGTCTCAGCGAAACTTTGGTGTGCGCCGTGTACAATGCGTACAAAGAAGAACCTTTCAATCGAGGGGGGGGGGGGCAGCTTGTAAACTGAGCGTTTGGAGAGTTTTGTCTGAAATTTGCAGCCGCCCTAGTCAGGAGCTGCTCTAAGGCTGTCCAGCGAGCCTTTGGTGTGCGCCGTGAACAATGCATACAGATTCGCACCTTTTAATCGAGGGGGCGACCGCTTGCAAATTGCACGCGCGGGCGTGTTCGGAGCGCAACAGCTTTGTCAAGTTCGAATCGTTTCGGCTGCAACTTGTGAGTCTTGCAGGCAGCAGAACGGTCTACAAGCACATCAAAGTAGAATGGCTTAGCTTAGAAGGGGCCAATGTTAGAGCGGTGCGAAAACGCAGGTGAGGCTTGCGTGACGCATTTTTTTCCGATTTCGGTGGACCACTGCGAGAAGACGCGGGGAGCTAACGGCATTAGAATGCGTATGCTAGCAGAGCACTTAAGGTACTTTACGGTGACGGGATCAGAACTTCTCACCTGCCTTAACTGCCTTAGCCCCATCTGCGTTTAAGAGCGGCGAAAGCTAGCGATTAGAGTTTATGGCGCTCCTACCCGCCCATATTTGGGTTTTCGACACACCTAATAGCACCATTCTGTTCTGCTTGAAAATCGCTATCGAATGCTATCAGTATCGACCGATTTTGGTAAAATCAATTTTTTTTACTGTTTCGCATTGAGGACGTGGGCGCGCTAGGCCGAGCTGCGCGGATGATGACGTCATCGAAACCGATATTTTCGAAATTGGCCAAATTTCCTCGTGCAAACTGCGTGCAAAATCGTCTAGAGATTATTTGGGCACTGATTACAAATCCGACGTCCGTTTTTAAAAATTCCGTCGATTTCGGTAGGTTTTGGATTTTTCTGGATAACTGATGGTGGTCGGGTCAGGATCATCGATTTTGCTCGAAATTCGTATATGGTCGGGGACTTATTCGGGGTGTCGAACACGATGCCGAAGTACATTTGGACGATTACGGGAGGGGACCGCTCATACCGATAACTGAGGGTGATCGGTGATCCTGACCCGACCACCCTCAAACGGGAAGTAACCTGCTCAAGTCCGCGGAATTTTCAAAATCGAACGTCGGGTTCGTAATCAGCCCCCAAATAACCCCTAGACGATTTTGGACGAAGTTTGCATGAGGAAATTTGGGCAATTTTGAAAATACCGGTTTTTGATGACGTCATCGTCCGCGCAGCTCGGCCTAAAGCACCCACGTCCCGCGTCGAAAAATCGATTTTTAAATTGGTCGAGAGTGACACCATTCGATAGAGCTTTTCGTTATGAATAAAACGGTGTTACCGGGAGTGTCGGAAACCCAAATATGGGCGAGTAAGAGGGCAGGAAACTTCAACCGCTAAGTCCGCCGCCCTAAAACGGCAGATGGGGCTAAGGCAGTTTGGGCAGGTGAGAAGTTCTGGGCACGTCTCCGTAAAATACCTTGAGCGCTCTGTTCGAGTGTGCATTTTAAGGTCGTTAGCTCGCCTCGCAGTGTTCCACCGAAATCGGAAAAAATGCGTCTCGCAAGCCTCACCTGCATTTTCGCGCCGCTGTAACATTGCCCTGTCCTAAGCTAAGACATTCTACTTTAGTGTTACAATAAACCGTTCTACTGCCTATAACACCCACATGTGGCAGCCGAAACGATTCGAACTTGACAGAGTTATTGTGCTCCAAACACGTCCACGCGTGCAATTTAGCGCAACAACGGCAGACGCTCTCCGTGCTGTTACTCGCTTAGGTTACAGTTTTCCCACTAGACAAGACTCAATTCAGCATGAAAAGCTCTATCAAATGGTATCAAGCATGGCCCAACTAGAAGAAATCGATTTCTCGATGACGTCATCGTCCTTCCGCCGTGGCCTCGTCCTCGATGCGAAGCAGCCAAAAAAATTGATATTTCCACAATCGGTCGAAATTTATACCGTTCGATAGCGCTTTTCATGCTGAACGGAACGGTGCCATTGCGATTGAGGACTCAAATCTGACCGAGTAGGAGCGCAAGAAACTCTAACCGCTAGCTTAAACTCTAAACTCTAAATCGGCACCTGAGGCTAAGGCAGTTTAGGCAGCTGAGGAGCTATGAGCACGTCATCAGTAGTAAAGTACCTTAGACTCTTTGTTCTCGTACGCATTTTAAGGCCGTTAGCTCGCCGCGTCTTCTCGCAGTGGTCCACGGAAGTCGGAAAAAATGCTTCACACAAGCCTCATCTGCATTTTAGCACCCCTATAGCATTGCCCACTTCCAAGCTAAACCATTCTACTTTAGCGTACT
>OX377205.1:47529047-47613327 GCA_947396885.1 Heligmosomoides polygyrus polygyrus
TCGCGCAGTCGTTTTGGGAAGTCGCTGATGATGGTCGCACACTGCTCCGCTGTAATCTCGTCCCAGGATCTCAACAACGCCGATTTCAGCTGCTCAACGGTGGCGTATCTTGTAGTGGAGATCTTCTGCTCCATGATCGACCACACAGAATAATCACATCGGTTGAGATCAGGCGAGTTGGATGGCCAGATGTCCCTGCTCCAAAACCCTGGGAAGAGCTCCTCGCAAAACGGCGATCGTGGATTTGGCGGAATGCGCTGGTGCCAGTCCTGCTGAAGAGAAAATCCGGTTTCGCCAAAATGGCTCGTCGCCCACGGCTCCAGTACGTCGCGGAGGACATATTGCTGGTAGCTGGCAGCGTTAATTTTGACGTTCTGCTCCATGAAGACCAGCGGCGTCTTTCCGGTAGCGCATATTCCAGCCCACACCATCACCGAGGCTGGAAAATGGCGGGCGGCTGATGGTCCTTGCGGCCGACGTCTTCTGCTGACCCTTCTTAAGCAGCTGCCGGCGATTCTGATGGTTGTGAACCGGAAGGACCGTGAAGATCTTCTCGTCGCGTGAACAGCACCTTCTACAAGCGACCATCGCCGACCAGCTGACGCATTCGCCTGCATTTTCCTCAACCTCTCAGCTTTCATCGCGTCGTTGAGGAAGTGAATACGAGCTACTTTGTAGCTGCGTAATCCCAGCTTCCTCCTGGCAATATGCTGGACTCGTTTCCTACTGATCCCGAGATCCGTAGCCATCTTGTTCATCGATACCTCAGAATTCCGGCTAATGCGACAACGAACCTTGTTGATGTTCTCCGGTGTTGTCGCAGTGGTGGGACGGCCGCTGCGGGGACGGTCCGAGGTCCCGCCAGTCTCCTTGTAGCGTCTTACAATCTTGTAGACGGTCCTTTGTTTGAAGCCGGTTGTTCGAACTATGTCCGCGGTCCTCATTCCCGTCTTGTGCAGCTCGACGACGGTGATACGCTCACTTTCACGAGACATAACGCAAGCACAACTGAAAACGAGAAAACTGGAGCAACAGATTCTAGATCAAAATTGCGCGAGGAATACAACGGAAACAACAGAAATAACAAAAAACCTCAATTTCAAGGCCAAAAGTAGCGCCGCAAAAAATTGCCCGAACTTTTCAGCCACCCTGTATATATATATGTTAACACGTAATTATCATTCACAGGTAAACAGTGTTAAATACCGGACAACATATAACCGAAATAAAATAACCGAAAATAATCACATGAGAATATACAGTGTACATAATAAAGCTTCTTACAGAGAATAAAAACGCTCCAGGCCCGGAGGCGCTGCGCAATCCCCAAGCGACAGCGACACGGACCTCACGGCGTCCGACGAGCTCTCGGGTGGTGCCGTCGGCTGCGTCAACTCCGAAGAAGCGTAGTATAGTTATCATTTAAATCATATTATACATTTAGATAATTTTTCTAAACATTTTTATTACGATTGTATCGATACCTACCCGTGCGCCTTCTAAGAATCCTCCTCAACTGCATCCATCCAAGAAGAGCGCACGTCGCCACCAAAATAAGACCTGAAACACAACCTATAAACTTTTTGTCCGCTCTCGCTCAATACTATTGTAACGGATACAGTAATTTTCTCACCAAAAAGGATCCACAACACGTTTCCTACAGAAACGGGCGATAGAACAATGAGCGAGGGACATCTTTCGCCATCACAAGTTCCCCCTATGCAACCATCATCGCAATAACAAGTTGGAACAAAATCAACTTCATAGCAAACCCCCCGCTCATTGCACCTATCGACGCAAAAAGAGCGGTCGATCGAATAGATAGTAGGATGCGTCATGACTCTCAGACTAAAACATTACATTTCGCAAAGGATCGACGCACAAAACCACAAACGATACGAAAGAAACCCACAGCAAGCGCAAACAAACGAATAACGAAGGCAAACATACGCCGCGCCGTAATTCAAATCACCCCTGCGAATCTAAGTACCCGCTGCGCACATTCGCATTAGAGCGCACTTACTGCAACGATGTACCAAAAGCAACGACAGCTAGAATTGACAGCGATCAATACATCCGGCTAGTACCACTATAGTACAAATACATCTCTAAAAGTGCGATGTCATGTTCACATCACATATGGAAGTTATACTCACTAATTACACACCAGGTTATTCATAACATATAGCACTGACCATGAAACCGAGCGAAAACGTCGTTCCCTTATCATCATGCAAAGGAAACTCCTTCTGCTTCATAATTACATCAAATAGGCTTTGAGACAAGAAATGCAAAACCCTGCCTCGAGAATCAACCAAACCAGAAAACAAACCAGTCGTTGTTCACTGTACCAACATTATCCTCTCTCTTGGTTGTTCTAGTGTTCCAGAATCCTATACCAAGGGGAAGAACGACGAAAAAAGCACCCGAAACTGGTTAGCTGTTTTCTTGGATCCGGACGTTGACTAGCGACAAAGAGTGCCGTATTCCTCACCTCAGCCTTAATCAACCCTTCCCAACAGGAGAAGTCTCTTTCGTACAATCGTCCCCATGTTTCCTGCTGAGTCTATAGCTAGTTTCGCCGATGCGTAAGATGAATGAGAATGCACCATTAAACAAATCATTTAATTCATCAATGACAACGCATCATAGAAACGTATTTACATACTTTCCAAGTTAATCGCAGTTAAATCTACCCAATTGCTTTTGGAACGTTGTCGAATATGCGCTCACGCACCTGAAAACGCGCTCGGCTCACTAATCAACTACCTGCCTCAAAGGTACCGTCAATATATATCGTTTCCCACCAACAATCCTATATAAATATAAATTGACCGCAAATCTTTCCCCCCTTCCTCCACTTGATACAAACATTTCCTCTATTTCAATGCTTCCAGCCATTCCTTACTCTCAGCCGTGACACATCGACGACGGAGGACAACACTGATCTACATCACCACCAACAACGCCAAATCCACCTACGCTGTCCCCTTTTTATCCGATAACCCTCTTCGCTTCTAGTCCCGGGGACAGGGACTTTTTCGAACGGGTGGATGTAAAGGAATAGCGGAATAGCGTAGTATAAGATATTGGTCCCTGCTATCTCGTGTTGGCGCAGCAGCTGGCGGGCTGCCTAAGTGCAACAACAACCGCGCCGTACCACCACCCGCCCGGACCAGGGGTGTGCGTAAATGAAAATCGAAATTTCGTAAATCGTAATTACGAAAGAACCGTCGTAAATCGTAAATCGTAAACCGTAAATCGTAAGAGGCACCTGAACTGTAGTGCAGTACAACTAAATTTCCTGAAGCTTTTTCTACTAACCTTAATCAGATGTGATTCAATATTTATTTAACTGTTGTGTTCTTTTCATCTTAAGCTGAAAATTACACAACAGTTAAATAAATATTTTAGTTCCTACCGAAATATGCATTTCCTTTTTATGTTTTCTTGCTAATAACACATCTTTCAAATCAAACTAAACACGTTTCAGGAAAGTCAAAAAAACTGTGGATTTAAAAACTATACTTAAGCCTATAGCACCCGGTCCCGACAGGATCAGACCTGAACACCTGAAGAATCTCCCGCCAACGCTCATCAACACCTTGGCGCGGCTCTTCACACGCTACCTGTCGGAGTGCAAGGTTCCGTCTCAGTGGAAGACCAGCGTCTTCTGTACAAAAGGAGGGAGACCTGCACGACATTCGTAACTATCGCCCGATCTGCCTGCTGTCTGTAGTCTACAAGCTGTTCACTCGAGTGATCCTGAATAGGATCAGCAGACGCTGGACGAAGGACAGCCATATGAACAAGCACGATTTCGGAGAGGATTCAGCACGATCGACCACATACACACCATTACGAAGCTCATCGAAGTGTCGCAGGAGTACAAGCTGCCGCTGTGCCTTACGTTCATCGACCTGAAGAAGGCATTCGACTCCGTCGAAACTGAAGCGGTCATCAACGCCCTGCTCACTCAGGGGGTTCCTACTCAGTACATCAGAGTCCTTCGAGAGCTGTACAGTGGATTCACGACCAAGATCTCACCATTCTACAACGACGTCGTCGTCGACGTGAAGAGAGGGGTTCGGCAAGGGGATACCATATCCACGAAGCTCTTTAGCACCACCCTCGAAAACGTCATGCGCGAACTAGAATGGGAAGACATGGGAGTGAAGGTCGACGGCCAGCAGCTACAGCATCTGCGTTTCGCTGACGACATCGTGCTCATAACACCGAGCATCAGCCAGGCGAGGAGCGAATGCTGGCCGACTTCGGTCGTGTATGTGGGAACGTTGGACTGCAACTGAATCTTACGAAGACGATGTTCATGAGGAACGGACAAGTTTCTGATGCCCCATTCTCGCTCAACGGAACGAGCATCTCCGAATGCTCCAGCTACGTCTCTCTGGATCGCGAAGTCAATATGGTCAACGACCTAGCGCCGGAGCTGAGCAGGAGGAAACGAGCGGCTTGGGGAGCGCGTCGAAGAAGTCGCGAAGAAGACGAAGAACGTCCGACTCCGTGCCCACCTATTCGACTCCACCGTTCTTCCTGCCCTAACATACGCCTCAGAGACCTGGGCTATACGAAAGCAGGATGAACACGCGATCAGCGTCGCGCAGCGTGGAATCGAGAGGATGATGCTCGGAGTGAAACGACTCACGCAAGTGAGAGAAGGCCTCCGGAGTTCCGAGCTTCGCCGACGTTCGAAGATCAGAGACGCTGTCGCGTGGGCCAAGTTGTCGAAAATTAGGTGGGCCGGCCACGTAATGCGCTTCGCAGACACCCGCTGGACGAGAGCCATCACCGACTGGATTCCGCGGTATGTCAAAAGAACACCAGGACGCCCACCAACGCGTTGGTCGGACTTCTTCGTGAAAGCCCTGAACGACCGATATGACGCTCTTCGTGTCCCTCGAGCGAGGAGGATCCATTGGACCACTCTGGCACGCGACAGGGACGAATGGAGACGCTGCTGGCGCCCGCTCGAGCAAGTCGAAGATCAACGGGACGACAGGTGATACAGGTGATACTTAAGCCTATGCGTGGCATTCCAGCAAAAAGCTTGCATCGTTTGAATATTCATTAAACTCTTAACTCACTACCAATTTTTAGCTTGCGTATTAGTCTAGGAATTAGCAGAAACAACAGAAAAGAAACGAAATTCGCGGTCAATACTAAAAATTAAAAATCGTTTCACCACTGACCAATGCGCCGGTTTCCTGCTCAAGTCTGCACTTGTGAGAATTCTAAAACTTTATAATATTGCACCACAATGTAATAACTCCCTGCGCTCGCTCGGGCTACCCTTCGCCAGCTCCGTTTCCTCCCCGAGAACCTGCAGCATCGTGAGCGGATTAGAAGGGTGAATGCGATAAACTCAATCACACCACCGGAAATGGAGATCACAGCTGTCAAAACCAGTTCGACCTTTTCTTGGAATGCTACGCGCTCGATTTTGCCGCACTTTTTATACCAATTTGCTCAGCCCTATAAAGCACAGTGCAAACCGGTAGAAACAATGATACAGATCGCGAATGTGAGCAGCATTGGTAGGTGGGAGCGCGCCAGCCAATAATAACCAGAGCACTGACCGAACATATGCCAGACGATCGGGGTACCGACGGTCTGCGCCCTTTCTGAATAACATGCCCATTCAATGCGGTCTTATTGGATGGGGCGTTCCCATCTCTCAATGCGCCCGTCTTCGCGACATATACGGAGACATTAGTGGTTTATCCTACCCACATGAGTGCAGCAACTTTCTAGACCCCGCTTCCAATTACGAATGATGTACGATCGTGGATTTTTGTCAATTCCATTTGGTAGGGTTAGCACGTATCTGCTGCAAACAGATTGACTCGACGTTATTACCAAACAGGACGTGAAGCTTGAATATTCGTCTCTCCTTATGTAAGAAACTGCTTCCAATTTCCTTTTATGGGCTGAAATGGAACAACCTTCGGCAGTAGGAATGCGATGTGCCTTGCTAGCTCTGGACCGGAAACGGAGGAGTCGAGCCTCCGCAGTCTCCTAGAAGGAGCTTGTTTTTGATATTGTATTGCAATTGTTTCTCCTCTTGAATTTGTCCGGTTCTAAACGGCAGCCCTCACAATTTTACAGAAATGGAAAAGCTAGTTAGCGAAGAAAAAAGTCGGATTCGAGAAGCCTGTCAACAGGAAGTATTACCTAACACAGTAACACATCAGATGATCAAAAATCAACTCTGAAGGGAAGGGGGAATGAGCTATAAGAGGGACCATTATAGTGGGCACGTCTTTATAACCCAGTCCACATAAATTTGGTGGCCAGTTGGTTGTTGATCAAAGATCAAATTTACGAAAATTTACGATTTACGACCCAAAATGTCGTAAATCGTAAATTGTAAAAAATTCGACCAAAATAGCCGTAAATCGTAAAATCGTAAATCGTAAATCGTAATTACGCACACCCCTGGCCCGGACTATCAGTGTAGGCGCCCGCAAACACAGGGGAGGGGGTATAAAACCGCCCCCTAAAAGATAGGGAGTTGCTCGGGGGTGTCTGTGGATTGGTCGTCGTTATGTAACTGCTCCTATCTTTATTCACATACATCTTGTTTGATTTATAAATCTATTACTATTAATGTGTTCTGTTATGTACTAGGAGACCGAAGAAGTGAGTAGGATGTTATTAGTAATAACCACGCGGCCTCAGGTCCGTTACACTCTGGGATTAAATCCTAGAACCCGCGGCTATTATAGCTGTGGCACGAAGCATCGCGGGAAACAGAAGCCTGTGCATATCGCCTTCCTCGACTTGAAGAAGGCCTTTGACCGCGTACCGCGTGAAGTGGTGTGGCCCTTCGACGATATGGAGTTCCTGAACAGCTTATAGAGTGGGTGCGAATCCTCTACTCTTGCCCAAAGAGTACAGTGCAAGCTGCAGCTGGAACAACGATGGAGTTATCATCTTTGTCGGAGTACACCAGGATTCTGCGCTTTCCCCACTCGTTTTTGCTATCATGATGGACGCCATTACACGAAATCAACACAAAGCCAGTCCCCTAGACACTGCTTTATGTTGATGACGCATTGCTGATGCTATTTTGACGCTTGCAAACATAAAGGTGAGCTCGAGCGAGAGGTGCAAGCTTGGTGTGATCCTTGGAGCGGTTTGAACTCAAATTGAACGTGAAGAAGACCGAGTATCTAACAACGGACGTTAATGAGTCCAGCTCCATCAAGGTTCATCGAGCTTCCACGCACTGCGGTCTTTAAGTACCTGGGATCAGCAGTCGCGTCTGACGGCAAACTGATGGTCGAAGTGAATTCACTGAGTGCAGTTCAATTCAGTGAGTGCAGCTTGGTCCAAGTGGCGCTCGTTGACTGGCGTGCTCTGCGACAAGAAGATACCAAAGCGCTTTAAGTCAAAGATCTACAGGGCAGTCATCCGGCCAATAGCGATGTACGGCGCTGAGTGTTGGCCCGCGACCAAGGAGATTGAAACGCGTCTCAGCGTCATGAATAGATGCTGCGCTGGACGGCTGGAGTCACGCGCATGGATCGCATCCGAAACGAAGCTATTCGGCAGAAGTTTGGTGTCGCGCCGATAGCGGACAAGATGCGCGAAGCTCGCTTACGATGGTACGGCCACGTTCTGCGTGGAACGAAAGATACCGTCCGCAAGATAGGCACCAAGTTCGAAGTGGTAGGAAAGCGGCCTAGTGGTCGTCCGAAGCAGCTCTGGACTGATACGATATGGACTTGAAGGTTGCAGGTGTCCACCCTGATCTAGCGCTGGATCGGGAGAGGTGGCGTCATGACACCAGAATCGCGGACCCCGCTAAGAAGCGAGACGGAAGCTGAAGAAAAAGAAGAAGAAGAAGAGATGGAAGGCTTGGTTGGCCTGGACGGGAAACAAAGAGCACGACAGGTATTTACGATACCAACGGTGTATCAGATGAAAAACACTAGAAAACCAATGATTGTTGAATTATCTATGTTCAAATCTTGTTTCAGTAAAAAAGGAAATGGTTGGTCAAAAATGAAGACTTCATCAGAAAGACCTCAGTAAATCCAAAAAACCAATTTGTAATTAAGTTCCCAAATAAGTTCTGCCATTTTTCCATTTCCTACTTCTCATGACATTGTGCAGTGTGAGTGCATATACTTTACTGTTCACTCCATATGGCGTTTATGTGATTTGAAAGCAAACTCAAAAATTGAGGTGGCCTACAGTGCCGCAGCTCATTGCTTCGAAAAGTAATTCAAGGTTACCAGGTTCCGTTGATGTGCTTGTTTCCTAGTTTTACGTGCTAGAAATTGATATCTGGGCGGAAACGCTTCTTTCGCTCTTTTCAGTGTTTTCAAGTGTTCTTTTCACATAAATCACCGTTGGTACTAAACTAACCGTCCAGCATGTCTGTTATACCGAGAATTTTTCCTCGTATTTTCCTAAGCTTCTCGATCACTGTAAGGCCACTAATTCTGTTAGGGAATCGAAATAACGCTTACACACTCTAGGAGTTACATCAGCTGCTGGAATTGCCTAGAATCTTTCGAGTTCTTCATGGACATAGCGTTGTCTTTCCTGTTCATCTGGTCTGATACAGCGATCGGGTACACTTTCTTCCTCGATTGCAGGTAAAATGCTCTTATCCATGGTCAGTTCAGTTGCACAAAATGCTAGAAGTTCTCTCAATGTGGGATCACGCTCTGCAAAACAACATATACTTCTTCGATTAAATCATATTCTCAATGTAATTGACAACATGTCTATACTCAACACCAAATGCATGACGAATCCTGGAATGGAAACCTTCTACAAGGTTGACAGCACGTATTGTCCTCACGTGCGCATCATGCCATCGTCCGTAAAACTGCCCTTTAGGTGGCAGCCAAGTTCGCTGCATATAGATCATGAATTGGCTTAAGGCACAGTCCTCTGCAACTGGCTGCTCTGAAGGCTGCAACGCTCCGGAACTGGCGTGTAAGAGCTGAGGTAGGAATGGCAAGATCTGCAGCCTTCAAAAAAAAACAGAACACAGCGGCATTTTTGGATGCGGCTCTTCTAATTCCAGGCGCACCTCTTTTGCGCCAGATACACTGTGCGAAATGAAACAGACACCTAAAAAAGGAAAATAATTGAGCAGAAAGCGGAAAAATCGAACGAAAAAAGCTCGTACCCATGAACATCTGCTCCCAGTTCAGCTTCTGCAGAATCGATTGCAGCAATCTCGAAGTCCATCAGAAATTTCACCCCTGGGCGCATCAGAAGTGGAAGAGATGTGTCAAGGTGATCTTTGAGCCACCCTAACACCCTTTAGTACAAGTGTGTTTTCGTTTTTGAATTGATTTTTGATCACCTGAACATCCGACAATACTCTACACCAGTAGGACTCGAAATTATTGAGAACAAAAATGGCATGGTGTGTCCATGTTGAAGATTCACCATAATTGTGTAGAGTTGTGGAGTATTATCTTTACTGCGGAGCGAGCAGGGTATTTGCTTAAATCGCCCATTGCTCTAAAAACACATCTTCAAGGCTCGAAAAATTTTGGATCTATCATTCCGTTTCGAACTTACCAAAGTATTTTCAATCCGGAGCAGTGTAACACATTTTCCCACAAACTTCTACTTCCAAGCATGCGGTATGTTCATCTTCGAAGAGAAGGAATTCTTCTCCATCAGGGGAGCAGACGTCCACTGACGGATTGACATCTCCTAAGACCGTAGGGTTCAACCTATCCAAACGGGTTCTGTTCCAAAGATGCCGTCTTCGGAAATCATCAGCCCACGGACAAGACGTTAGTCATGGTTCTTCTTTTAGCATGATCAAAATGCGCTAAAAACACAGACCGATATTTTAATAAACGCTTTTTATTTTTAGACTCTCACCATATTCTGCTTTTCCAATGGCTTGCTCTAAATCCATACGAGCAGAGGTGGATGTAGAAGTAGGTGTATCGCGCACCTGAAGGCATTTCTTAACTATCTCGCGCTTTATAGAAACTTTGGTGGAGCTCCTAGGCCGGCTGAAGTGACCGAGAAGACGTTCCGTTATGAAGAAGCATTTTTACCTGAAAAGCATGTTTATTCATTTTTCGTCATTTTATAAAAAGAATAGGCAAGAATACTCTTACCTTTACAGTGGCAGGAGCTCCATGTCTTGTAGGATCAGATATTTTCATAGATTGGCAGCCGCTGCTTACCAATCATCAGGATGTTCAAATATAGCAATTGATGAACAACCTTTTTGAGGAGTGCTAAACTTCGCTGGTGTGGATTCGTGCGACATTTTGTGAACTCTATGTGATCCAAATTACTACTTTGCTCTTTTTGAATATGGGGATGAGACATTCTAACGGCTCCACTTGCCACGCCCACGATTTCTTATGCCCTTTCCTCGACGGCATGATAAAAACATTGCATCCCTGTCCACGTGATTACAATGTGTTTCGTTGTAGTGGTTGTTGTAGTGGACCTTGTCGAAAACCGTTCAGTGGCCGAATATATTTTCTCCCCTGGCTGCGAGCATTTTCTTCCCTGGTCGCAGGCATTTTCTCGCACCGGAACAGACGCGGCGCGGTTCGGGCATTTTCTCTCGTAGTCAACGCGTCCTGCCTCTGAAGCTTGCAGACATCGACCTGCCAACTACGATCCAGAATCTCGTGCAAATTTTCGGGCCGAAACGGACACTCATTCGCCGTCGATTCGAGTTCCTACAGTCAACGTGCCTGCCGCTGACGTGCTCCAACGTGCCGTACCGGGAATCCGGCAACACGATCAAGAAGAAGTTCGAGGACGCATCTATGAAGGACGTCTCGATGCCGATTCTCTAAAATGCTTTGTCTTAGTTGCTGGCCTTACGAACCCACCACGGCCGAGATGCGGCTCGCCTTCTCTATCACTTCAGCCGCATAAAGGAAGGTGAGCCTTCTCCAATTTTGGACGACTTTGTCGACGAATGCGAGACTTTCGTCATCCTGAGGTCCCACAACAACCGAATGGAGCACAATGATGTAAAGGCTACATTTCAGAAGAAATAAAAAGCGACTTCCATTACGGAACGTGACATTCCAAAAGCGTACTCCGTGTCGGGAACGACAACCGCGTTGGACACCACCGGCAGCAAAGAAATTTCAGATTCCACGCAATCTTGGCTCGGGAGTGGACGCATCCGGCAGGACCTCCGTGGTAAGAACGTTGCGGTGCCCGTACCTACCCGAAAGCACGAATCAATAGACAAACCATTCGCCTCCAGCTTGATACGGGAGCGGACGTCACCATGATATCCAACCGCACATGGAAAGCCATCGAATTGCCAACCACTGCTGACTCGACAATCCCAGTGAAAACGCCAGACGGCTCACCGATGAAAATCCTTCGATGCCTCAGCGCCAACTTCACTGTTTATGATCGACATCAAAGGCCGGCAAATGGACAAGGAACGTGCTATTACGGAGTTCACAGACCTTCTAGGACTTAACTGGTGGATCCAGATGCCAGAGTATTGTCGAATCAAGGAGCAATATCATTGCAGAATGGCGGCCAATACCCAGGAAATCCTACGCTCAACACCGTCTCACATTTAAAAGACAAGTTCGCCGATGTCTTCAGCCCGAGGCTTGGATATTCTACGAGAACAAAGGCACAGCTGCTCCACAAGCCTCATGCTTGCCCTGTTTGTAAGCAAAGGAGATCAGCCCCATTCGCATCTCAACCTGCAGTGAACGCTGAAATCGACCGCCTGCTTAGCGAGAAAGTGCTAACAGCCGTCGACCACTCAAATTCGGCCCTACCGATTGTCGAGCTGTCGCTGCTGTCCGCTCCTCCAAACGGTCACAAGACTCTAAACGATAAGATGAAAAAACAGTTCAATTGCCACAATGGAGACCGCACAAGAAAGTTCCAAACGACATGGTTTGGGTGTGAGACCTTCGATCAGGCCGATGATTGGCCACGGAAAAATAATAAGCCGTCAGGGTAACGTGCTTTACGAAGTGCTGCTATACGGATGTGCGTAGTTTCGTCATGTGAACCAAAAACGACTACACGAAAAAGCATCTGTCACCATGACGGCGCAGTGTTTCTTCGACATAACAAGTGAAATTCTAGAACGCACTCTGTCATCTACCTAAGCCGGCACACCAGTTTCTACAACGACCTCCACGATAGCAGACGAGGATGCTACAACATATACTACACCGTTGCCCGACGTATAGACGACACTTATGGAACCATGTCATGTGTTATGCGCAATCGTCAGCAGCCAGTTCGCCTACGATTAGATCATTGAAGTCATATGTGTAGATTTCTGAATGTTCTAGATCAATTGTATTTTAAATGAAAGTAGGGTCTGATTGATTGATTTGTTTGTATTCTCTCAAACATACTGCTTATCTTTTTCTCTCGAGTCCTTCAGCTGAGCTGTTCCATACTTATATCGCCGGTAGGCTCATAGTGATATCACATGAATCGTTGTTCAGGAGGTCATGACAGTGGCGACGAACCAATACTTGCCGTTGGACAACGCGTTCATCTACGACGGCCGCACACAGCAGAGCGCAGTGATGTGACAGAGCAGCGTAGTTTCGTCGACCAGTTTCCCGCGGATCCTGAAATGTCGAAAGATTGCCGGGCCGACATTCGATGCTCTGAGAAATGTGTGAAAATATTACCGGTTGTCCTTCAGCACAGGGAAAACGAACTATTAGCAATTTGCGTGAGAACTAGAGGACGCACATATCGTTAGCAGCTTTTGAGTTCTATTGAAATAATCTAGCTGTTTCTATCGTAATAATTTGATGTCCGACAGACAGCAGCAACACTTCCGTGTATATCCATGTATATTCCTTGCTCCTGTGCCTCAAATGCTGGTTATTGTCTCGATAACTGAGCCATGATGGAATAACTATGATGGAATACCATCTATAGTTTTCCGTAAATGCGCGAAGTCTCGTTCAAATCCCTTTGCACACATATTTAACATGTCGCTAATGCTAGGAGAGGTGCCAGATGTTTGGAAAATTTTATAGTGGTGGCGATCCCCAAAACAATGAATCCTAAATTGTTTCTGAATCCCGACCTATAAGCCTGACCCCTACGCCAGTCAAAGTGATGGAAAATGTATTCGACGAAAACCTCTTTCGTGGATTTCCAAATTCCATCCCATTGCTCCACAGCAACATGGCTTTCTTCCTGGGGTTTCAACTAGAACTAATATTCTGGACAGTATCTTTGACTGGAATTTAGCCTTAAACCATGGTTGTTGTACAGATGTAATTTGTATTGATCTCTCTAAAGCTTTTGACAGGATCAATCTTGTAATGTTGATTCATCGTCTTTACCAGAATGGAATTGACGGAAATTTGCTTGAGTGTTTCGATCGTATCTTCACGAGAGATACATGACAGTAAAGATTGGGGAAAAGTTTTCCGACAGATATCATGGTTGTAGTGGAGTGCCTCAAGGAAGAGCTCTTTCGCTCCTGCTGTTTTCATCTACACCATGGATTTGCCTTCAATCTTTCTCCAAAAATATTGGTCTCCAAATATATGCCGATGATATTAATATATACGGATCCTACAATGACGAGAACTTCATAGAAGTGACCGAAAAGCTATCTCGGTGTATAAGAAAACTGATTACTTAGGCTTCGAAGTAGGATCTGTCTGTCAATTTAGATAAATACTTTGTGATGTACATTGAAGTAGGATCAAGGAATCAGTACACAATAAATGGCGTTACTCTCAAGAGCTGTGACGTGTCTAGAGATCTTGGGGTGATGATCGACAATAAACTAGATTTTTCAGGGCACATCAATGAAGAAGTGAAAAAAGCATTCACCTCCCTTTTCTCAATCTTTTGCAATATTCATAGCAGCAACGGCCAAATTTTGTACAAATCATACGTTTTGCCCCATCTTGAGTATTGTTCACAGGCATGGAACCCGTTTTCCAAAAAGCAAACACTTAAACTTGAGAAGGTCCAGAAAACTTTCACGAGACTGGTCTTTTACCGTACTCATCCTGGGTGAAATTCGAGTACAATGCCTATGTCGTTCGGATGACAGAATTGGGGTTGAAAAGTTTGCACAGACGTATCATAGCCGACCTTGTATTCGTTTGTCATATTATTCGGGGCGAAATCAAGATGAAGCCTAGTAAGTAGTGGACATTCATACCAAGTAGTGAAAGAACTGGAGGGTTCAATTTGCGCTATAGAAGAATCCTTAGGCCAAATCAGACGAGAATGCTTCATGCACTTTTCTTTAGAGTTGCAAGATGGCTGCAGCGTCTTCGTCTTCTGATGTTATAAAATGCAAAACGGGCAAAGATTTTAAAACCAAACTAGAAAGAATTAATGTTTTACAACTACTAGGAATCAGAGAACCGTGGAGTTCTTGTCTATGATAACTTTTCCCGTTCCAGGTAGACATATCCGATATGAGAAAACCCCTAGCCTGCTTCTCCGACTAACTGAGTGTTTGCTACCTCTCCGTCCACCATTTGCAGTCGCGGCGTTCTCAAGAGTTACGATTCTCTAAACACCTTATGTTCTCAGCCGTAACACTCATACTCGTAAATTCCAAGAAGACACCGGCAGATGAAAAAAATTGCTTTAAAGATACTCAAGAATATTATTCTGTATTGTTGCTGTCAATTGTATGAGTGTTTTTCAAACCATCATTAAATTCATCAGCTCGTAGCATTACTCATTGTCTTTTCTTCACATTCTCAACATTTCATACATTGTCCTCGCTCTCTCATCGTTTCAGCTTATTGATGGTGTATTGATGATGTTTTGTAGCGCGTAACACTTCATGTGGACCACCCTTAATGGTAATGGCAACGGCATAGAAGCATTAACACGCCGCTATATTCATTTCGCATCTCTCCAATTACTGACTATGAGTTTGCTACGACCTCAAATCTTGCAAAAGATTCCTAAACATTTAGGATCAAAGGATTGAAAATCACTCAGACTGCAGCATGTTTTTGTTTCTGTCTACTGTTGTTTGTTGAAGGCGCACAACTTGTGCAATAAATGAAATGAAATGAAATGTAATCTTAAGGAGGAAGGTGTTGGAGCCGTGACCTGCTAACTCACGTGCCACCAATCCAATGCCAACTCACAAACTTCACGGTATATAAACCGGTTGAGTTCCTTCAAAATGCTTCGTCTGTTGATTACGAGTTCCTGAATAAAGTCTACTCACCAACTGTCTTCCTACAGCCACAACAATGATGTAGGCTGAAAACGAATGGTTAAACTGGGCCATTTGCTCTAGAAAATAATGTGTTTTATCATGCTACAGCGTCTCTCTTCTCCAAGTCGAGTTAGGCGCTCCTCGCCTTCGTATTCTTGTATTCTTTGTGCTACATGACCTGCACGACTTTGCAATGGAGGAAGTCGTTGTACAACCGAATCATCTTGATCCATTTCTGATTACCATCAGCCGTTGTTTGATTCTCTCCCTCTTGATCTTTTGGTTGTGACACTGATCTCGTGGTCACGTGGGTGACGTGGTCTATGTACAGACCGACATAAGGACAAGTGGTTCGGTTCGCTCATTGTATTTTTGCTTGCCTCCTAGCTTTTTTGTGTCTCTAGGATTTCGATAAAGTTTATGTGTTCACTTTGATCAATCGAGCCAAGGAAATCACCTGTTAAAGACCCAAGGTTAGTTGTACTCTTGGATCAATTCTGGCAACTACTTGCCATTGACTATTGTGAGAGTGGAAACACACTGCTTACTAAATTGATTAAACGCCGTGCACCAATCCTTGTCCGAATTGTTGCAAGAACTTCGGCAGATCAACACTGCATTGCCGTGGAGCACGAAACATCAGAAACGAACAAGCTGGAAGCTTTACTTCACCATCAATCACATTGTTTGACCGCTCATTCTCTGTCGCTCGGCTTTTTATAATGAATACAAATTTAAGCAGTCAAAGCCAGTTCGTTAGCCAGAAGCGCCATGTTCTGCAGCAGCTGCCAGTTTCAAGCTCTGAATCACTGCGCCTTGATCCACGTACTCGAAAACATTTGGAGCAGAGAGTAACACTCCCAAGGTTCCACCTGTCGTGGCTGAAATAAAACTACTTCGGGTGAGTTGGAAGGGCTTGTTTTTAACGACGCAACGAACCAGCAAAAAATATGTAGAGCAGAAGACGGTCAAGTACCATTGAGACAAATTTCCATTCGTCGCATTGCTGAACAGAAAATTAACTGGTTTTCTTTGAATGGAATAGCTGTTGTTGATACCGTGCAGGAGGCTAGAGAAATATTGACCGCTGAAAACGGAACTAGGCCTTTCCAAGCAGTGAACGTTTAAACCCCATAAATCATAACTCAATGTGGTTCAAACATAAAGAGACTAAAACTGTTTATTTTGATAGATTCCTTGCAAATACACAGGCCTATGGTGTACTCCCGCGAGAGCGTCCGCGGACGGGCACGAACCGCGCCGGGATCCCTCCCGCACGTGACCACTCGTCGCGGCCTGTCACGCCCGCGGATCGCCGTCGACGGGCGATGTGGGGCTTTATACCTCTCGCTCCCTTCAAGGCTGGCATCCCGAGGAGTCCGGCGTCAAAAACGCGCTCCAATGCGACGGGGGCCGCCCTGGTCGGCGATGACCGTCCACGGCGAACTGTTCGTCCGCGGACGTGCCGCGGATACTCCCGCGGGAGTATACCATACGCTAGTCGGAAGACCACGAATGGACCACGTATACGTGGTCCATTCGTGGTCTTACATATATGATGATTAGAATCAAGTGTTCGACGAGTGAAAACGAACGGATGTCTATTCTTCATAAAATACGGAACAAGTACATAGAATAACACCTCCATTACTCTCAAAATTCGATGAGCCATTAACAGCAATAAGCAAGTGTCTTTTGTGAGGTGGGTTCACACGGGGCAGCTCAAAGATCACGATTTGTTTAGAACCAGAAACCATCGATAGAGTCAGTCTATGGCCCTACTGTGACCGCATGGCTTTTACAGCCACCAGAAAGCTCCTGAGACGAAAAACATTAAGAGCTACGTCGAACAATTGAAAAACACAATCTTCCCACACAGTATTAAGGGAAAACAAAGTATTTTAAGGAAACGAGTTTAGAGCTAACCCTTTTGTAGTCGTTGTCCCTGGTTAGATGGCGAGTGATGTACTCGATTGCCTCGATGGCCTGGGTAGCCTCTTTCGACAATCCAGAATTATCGGCGGCACGAATTTCCGGTACCTTTAATACCACAGTTTAGCATGTATGAATGATCCTAGAGGGATTGCTGTTTTCCGCACCCCTGGCTTTTTATATTTCTTATCCGGTGACCCTTTTAATGTGGAACTCATATTATCTACGCACGTTTCACTTAATTCTTTTCAGTAGTTACCTGTATCCCTCAAAACACTTGTTAATGTTCAATTTCTTCCGCGACGATCTCTAGTGCTCAGTCCATCGAAAATTTTCTACATCTTGGAGGCTACAAAATGCTCAAAATGCTAGCTACGCACACAACAATTTTGGCTTCATGGTTGATTGCCACGAGTACGTTGCCACTTGTTTTGTTCAGGGCTCTAAAGACATTTGAAAAGGAGATCGTTCTTCTCCCAGAGTCAAGCAAGCAATTTTACCATGGCGCCAAAAGCATTGGATTAGAAGGATAAATAACTCTAACCTCGTCGTTGACACGTTTTCCTTCAGAAGGGTGTTCGACCTGAAGTCAAAGTGTTAGATATTAGAAGGAAGCAGTGGTAACTGACCTCATCGAACAACAGAACTTCAAGTCAGAAAAGTACATGGTGGGAAACGCGGGCTCTTGATGGTTGACAAACGGCAACTCTGAGCATCCGGGTTTAGAAGCCGTGACGCCGACATCTGCCATGAGCGTAGGAGGACCACTAGCAAGGGGAGGAAGTCACGCGAAGCGCGCAAGTTTGGGACATGCCGTTGGACTTGTTTCTAATATTTGACCGCAGCGACTCATATGTTGACTATAAAGGGAGCAAGCAAGAGAAACGAACTCACGAAATAGGTCCACCGCTAAGGGCAGGTGTTAGCGCTTTGTAAGGTGACGAGTTGGCGAGCGAGTCACACAGTTAGATTTCTCATATTGATCATTCTACAGTTCTCAATGAGGCCGAATCGGTAGAAAGTCATTCGATACAGTTGAACAACCATTCTGCTTATTCGTCACATATTGTAACGTCTCCACCCAACTTGTCCGCCTTATTCTTATCGCCTTAGCTCCCAGACGGATTCTCGTCATGGGTTCAAACTGCGAACCCAATGTATATGCGTCACTAACTGCCTTGAAATCCTCATGTCCCTGAACGTCCTGACGCACCTCATCCTCTCCGGAACCATTCGACCTCGATGCTTGTCCGCCACGAATCGCCTGCAAAACTCCTCGGAGACCTCGGCGTTGTCGCCGCTCCTCTCGGGCCCGCTTCAGCTCGAGCTCAGTGAATTCCGGACGTCGCATGATGAGCAGCATAGGCAGGTGCTGTAAACTCCGCACTTGACTGAGGTTTTTTAGGCCTATGTTATAATTCGGCGACGTGTTGCCGACGTCGTCGACGCTGTGTTGTGGGGGCTAGCACGTAGCAGCCCCCACAACACAGCGTCGCCGGTGGCGTCGTCGAGAGCTCCGCATGGGGTGTTATACTTCGGTCGCCGACGTCGTCACAGACGCGTCGTCGACGGGCCGTCGGTGGCAGGTCGCAGCGTCGGTGACGCGTCACCGAAGTATTAGGTTGTCCCATAAGTCCCCGCCGTTTTTTTCAGCGATTCACTGCAGATTTCGCCGGCGGTCTCTTGCATAGCGCTGCACAGCTTTCGAAAGAGAATGATTTGCTCTATCAGAACTTGTATTGCATTTTTTTCATCATGAATTTTGTCAATTTTTAGGTCGTTGAAGTGAAAAGTGAAAGAGTGAAAAAGTGCAAAAGTAGCCATTTGCGCACTTGCTCTCTCCGCTTAGGTTTGTAATTTTTTGCGCAGTTTTTTACAGCATTTCGAAGACAATGTTCTGTACTACAAGAATGTGTTTTAGCGTTGTTTGCTCATTTGTCCTTTATTGATTTTTAGGTCAACAAATTGGAGCGTCCGACTTTCCCGTCCGAATTTTTACCAAAACTCCGGTTCTGTGGATGAACTTTTTTGCTTGGAGTTATATGTCGCTTGGAAGTGGATGACTTTCTCACTAAGAATTTGTGTCGCTTTTATTGGCTCACTGATTTCTGTCGAATATCAACAACTTAAGAAGGAGAAGGAGTTGTTGGTGAAGAGGATTTTTCTCTTTTTGGCATTTTGTTGATATTCAATAGAAATCAATAAACGCGACACATGTTCTTATAGATCAAGACATTCTCTTTCGAATTACATTTAAAACCAACCCAAAAAGTTCAACCACAGAGCAGGAGCTGTCGGCAAAAATAACCATCCTCCTTGGGACGTCCCAATTTGATGGCCTAAAAATCAATAAAGGACAAATGAGCAAATAGGCCCAACACATATTCTTGTAGTACAGAACATTGTCTTCCAAATGCTATAAAAAGCTGCGCAAAAAATTACAAACCTAAGCGGAGAGAACAAGTGCGCAAATGGCTACTTTTTCACTTTTTCACTTTTCACTTCAACGACCTAGAAATTAACAAAATTCATGATGAAAAAAGAAATGCAATACATGTTCTGATAGGGCAAATCATTCAGGTGAGGGTCTGAACTTACGAATGTCAGCGCTAATTGCGGCGGCCTATGCCGCAATGCGGCAACTCCTCGGCTACGTCTTCCGACTCGCTGCCTTGACCCGCTGCCAGCGCGACATCCTCCACCGCAGCCGCGACGACATCCTCCACCGCAGCCGCGACGACATCCCAGTGCATGTGGCAGGCGAGAGGTGAAGAAGAACCAGGATAGATTTCAACCACACATTTTAGGAGCCTGCGAATCTTTAAGATCTGAGAGTACTCTCATTAGGCCTCCTTGCAGTCCTACTAGTTTACTTCTACCTGTTCTACTCCCTTTATTTACCTTCTTCAGGATTATTTTCAGCCGTTCTTATGTTTGCTTACATCAATTTGGCAACACCCTTAATTTTTGTCCTCAAGTTTTCCTCATTAGTTTGGATTTATTTTCTAAAAACACTTCCAAGTCCGACACATTGGTCCCTGGTGTTCATTCGATCCAGTCTCCACCTTCCTGTCCTAATTCCCTAGCGGCTATGATCGACTGGCTTCGTCGCTTTCTTTACGATTTAGAAGGTAGCCAGTGGTCTTTTCTGACGAAAGGAAACCATAGTTGGACGAATAGCTGGACAAAAACCAGTGAGAACTTTATGTAAAGTCCAAAGGATTAGTCGACGCGTTCGCGGCAGCGGCTTCAGCACATGCGACAATGATCAGTGGCGACGCAGGAGCCGCTAATTACGGCGCGGCGGTGACTGCCGCAGCCGCGATGACCATTCGTAAGTTCGATCCGCTACCCAGATCATTCTCTTTCGAAAGCTATGCAGCGCTATGCAAGAGACCGCCGGCGAAATCTGCAGTGAATCGTTGAAAAAACCTCGAAGACTTATGGGACAACCTAATATAACATAGGCCTTAGGCACTCGCATAATCCACGACTTCTGATTTTTACATAAAACTGGACTTTGGAAAGCCATGTAAAATAGCGAGAAATACAACTCGAAAAAGGTGCTAGAGCAAGAAGAAGTGGCTTCTGGCAACCAAAGTCCGGCAGTTCCCAAACCGTTGTTACAGCACGTGAACAACATAAATACAGCAGGCGACATAATTAACAAAAGGCACCAACCGTCAAAAACAACGTTCGGACCCACTGAGGCATGGTGTGAGTTGCAGGTCCGCGAAAGTAGACATTTATGATAACGACAGTAACCTGCAGCGGAAAAACTACAATCGGAGCTAGCCCTTTGCGTACAACTGACCATGATTGTGATCATATTCATCACGAACGTCATCAGCAGATATTTGGCCATGAGTGGAATAGTAGACGACGTCGGCGGGAGTATCTGCAGCAGTGATAATATGGACTGTTGTTCAATGACGTAGCAGCAAAGGTGATGAACGAAACCAAACCTTTGACACGAGCAACAGGAATACAACCAAAGCCAGCAGAATGCTGATGGCCAGCGTGATTTTTTCCGATGCTTCACAAGGAAGATAGAAAACCATCATCGATAAGAAAGCCATTAGAACTGTTGGAAGAATGAGAATTACTGTGTAGAATAGAGTCTTCCTGAAAGAGTCCACAAAATTTATTGGAACCTTGAGCGAGTGAAACAGTTAAGCGACGGCCTAAGGTGGAGCTACCAATAAGAGCAAGAGACTCGCTGGAGTTTATCTTCTGGGCTCAAGAGTGCAACAGCCTGGAGCATCCTCAATTCTCTTAGCGTTGGTTTTTTTTTGTAGTTTCCCAGCTTTGAAAGCTAAAGTCGAAAAACTGCGCGCTACCTTCGAATCCTAATCTGATAAGAAATTTTAGATCGATCTTCGATAAGTAGACCGGGAACCTCCATGACATCCCATATGCCGCTAAAAGAGTAGTCGTTCAATTCCACCTGTAATGAAGTTCTTTGACGCCTGGAAGCAAAGCATCGGCTTTAGAAGTTTTTTGAGACACAGACAGTTGCTCAGATATTAAAGCGATCGTATGGAAATCTAGAAGAATAAAATCAACCACCTGCTTCCTTCCCATGAGGTAGGATATCTGCACTTCTTCCTTTTTGAACGTCCACGAGCCAAATGTGAGGGCGCACACCTGCTCTGAAGAGACAAGATCTCCTTCTCTCGTATTCATCCACCGTCTGAAAACTCACCGTCAAACGGAAAGTATTCAACGTCAATGATGCAGCTGGACTTGTAGACGGCAGGAGGGACCCATAACATTTCCCCAGTATGTTCTACGACAACGTTCGAATAGAACGACACCAGATAGTTTCCATCGGCACTAAATGAGTCTTGCAGTCTCCATGTTCTCCCGTCTTCAAACCTTCGCATGATGTTTACTGTTAAATTCTGGCTTCTGTGTCAACGAGATCCCGGCAGCAACCCCATTGGTACAGAAGCAAAAAACTTCACACTATCTGAGTCGTTCGTAGGTAGAAAACTACTAAACAGGACCACCTAACCAGGCAGTCCGAAACGCGGCAAAATATTAGAAGGAGCAAAGCTAAGGTCGGTGTCGCAGGTTCGACCTCCTATGGAATTTCAAGCTGAGACCAGGATCATTAAAAAGAGCTCGCAGTGCTGATTACGAATATGAGTGCAAAAATTGCAAAATGAATTTCCTGAGCGAGTTATGGCCTGCCGAAATCGGGTGGCTTCACCACAGGCTGGCCGTGTGACACAGTTGGCGCGAGAGTGGTGAGTCATCGGGGCTAAGAAGGGCCGGCCAGTTGCGATGGCGGCGCAGGGGTGGCGCTCTTGCTCGTCTGGTGCGACGTCGTTGGTTCAGTTCCCATTGCCGTCGTTATTTGTGCAAATCATAATTTATCTTCGAAATGACCTTTTATTCTGAATTATGACACGCGTCTGGTTAAATAGCCGAGACAACTACCACACATGTTTGTAAAAATGCTTATGTCAAAAAACTGCTATGGTGGCATTTTTATTTACTGTTTTGCACAAATAAAGTCCAAATCATATATTGAACAACTAGAGGTATTTCTAACAATCTTGGGATTGGAACAAAGAAAAAAACGTGTGAAGCAAGAAAGTGGGCAGAATGTATGATGAGGAAGCCTAAAATGTCGTTGATCTACGGCTTTTTCTTTACTCACTATGTCCTTTTCACCATCAAAGCATTAGCATTAGCATTTTCATTAGCACGTTACAATTCATCATCCTTATCTCAACATCCTTATCATAATCTCTCCTCCAAAGTCTCTGCATTCCATTTTTGCAATTGAGAGCTTGTTTTGTTGCGGCGTTATGATTCATTGAATTTTGCTCCAGTGACAAACATGATTCGAGAAACACTCAAGTTCGTTAAATGTTATGTTTTTCTTCGATTCATTCCTTTTCTTGTATAGCGCACAAACATGTGCAATAAATCAATCAATCAATCAATCAATCAAAGGTGGTGTCCATTCTTTTCGCTGAATTTTGGGTGCCAGACGACAACGATGCACCAACTCGTGAGGAAAAGAAGATCGCTAGAAGGTTCGCAGCTCTTCTACGTGACGGTGCTGCAGCTTCAGTTGATGCCGAAACGGATGAAAATTTGGGATCAGATGTGTCTACTGAGGACGACTCCGATTGGGACCATTGCGATGAGGAGAGCGAAGAAAACTCGAGCACCACCCATGGGAATGTTATTCAGTTTGACACCACAGCCGTAACTGCCGTAACTGTCGATGAATGCCAAGGTTGTTAGAAACACCTCTAGTTGTTCAATACATGATTTGGACTCTATTTGTGCAAAATCGTAAACGAAAATGTCACCATAGCAGTTTTTTGCCTTCAAGCATTCTTACAAACGTGTATGGTAGTTTTCCCGACTATTTAGTCAGACACGTGTCATAATTCCCGAATAAAAGGTCATTTCGAAGATAAAATATGATTTGCACAAAAACAAGCACCGGGAACTGAACCAACGACGTTGCGCCCAACGAGCGTGAGCACTACCCCTGCGCTACCACCGCAACTGGCCGGTCCTTCTTATGGATCCCCGATGACTCCCCGCCTTCGCGCCAGCTATGCCCAGATGTGGTGAGACCACTCGATTTCGGCAGGCCATAACTCGCTCAGGAACTTCATTTCGCAATTTCAACACCCATATTCGTAATCATCATTCCGAGCTCTTTCTAATGATCCTAGCCTCAACTTGAAGTTCCGTGGGATGTCGAAACCCTTCCCTAGTAAGAACCTATGCATCGCTTTTGACTTGAGCGCCTGTTAGCTGTAAGCGACGGCTTCCGAGTAACTCTGTGAGCTGGCGCTAACAAGGGAAGGGTCTGAAGCGTATGTCTGAACGGGGGAAGCGAGTCGTGTAGGAAAAATCTCCACCTCTCATTTACTAGCAAAACGTGTTTCGTTTTTGCCAAGTCGTAAAACCCAAGGAGGAGAGGACCCCGAATTTACTTTGGAGTCGCGGGGCAGCGCCAAGAGCGCTCTCCTGTATGCCTGCGATGCCCTTCCCCGCAAGCTGTTCGGGTCACAGAAGAGTTTACACTGGATCCGATCCAAAATGTTCGGATAATTGGATGATTCGGACCGGAATGTTCCGAAAATGTTTCGCTCAGATCCAGTGTATACAGCGGAGTGGCGATGCTTCCTGAGATGGAGAACGCGGGTTCGGTCCTCGTGTTTTGCGCCATTCTACTAGCGATCGGTTGAGATTTGAGGGGTCCTGACGTCCACACAATTTTCGGCCGTTTTCTGCAGGTTTTTCCATCCATCAGCAGAAGAAAGAAACCTCGTTGCGGCTTAGCCGTTTCTGACCGGTTTTCAACCACAAGAGGAAGTGACTTTGAGAAAAACCGTCCTGCTGTGGCTTTCAAAGAAACCAGGTTACGACGTCGCGCAGACGGCTTTGAGCCAGCTTTTCAACGCTTCAGTGGTGTTGAACGTTCATACATCATTACGTTGGATGTCTTTCGCATTGACTTGTGGATAAGAACCGAACCACAACAAGGTTACTCACTTGCGCGCTCCTTCTCTGAAGCATTCCCACAATCCACTGCGCCCCGATTCGCACTCAAGTGAGCGCTCCGACGCAACTCCATCGTAAATTCGGCCTCCCCCTCTTGTCCGGTTTAACGACTTGACAAAAACAAAGCACACTTTTACGCTAAGTGAGTGAAGAGATTCGTTCTATATGACTCGTATTCCCAGTTAAGACACGCTTCAGACCCTTCCCAGGTGTCACCTGTCTACGTACATTTCATCAGTGTTTAGGTAAAATACAAACTCAATGCGGTTACACGAATGCAGTTGCGAAAAAGATTGTGCAGTATGTAGACAACAACTGATTCAAGTTTTGTAGCAAACAAACAAATTTCTGTACTTGTTGAATAGCACGATGTCAGGAAGCCAGACTTTGTCAGGCGGCACTCGGATCGTTTCTAAATGCAGGTCGTTTAAACTAAATTCATGGAAGAAACAACTTGGTGTTTACCGATATTTCCGTAGATTCGTGGATCCCACTGCATCTGGTAGTCCTTCCAACGCTGAAAAATGTTTTGAAACACCTCAGAAATTACTAGCTTTAAGAAGCTCGTTTGAATTCTGTACGCTTTATGCACTTTCCACTTTTCGCGCAGCTCATACAGGAATACTGCATGCACATAAGTTGCCCAAATAATCATAGAAATCGAACCCCTTTAGCTACTGCAGAGTGCTGATGCGTACCTCTTAACAAACAAATAGTCTACATTTTTGTCTTTGGGTCTCCTTATTAGGAAAGTTTCTCGGATGTAGCACTACTGGAATCTTCGCGAAATTGATGTAGTGGGTTGCGCCAGGCTTATGAACAACGGCATATTTTGACACTTCTGTTTGCGCTGCTTGTGAGCAAAATCTCATTCCGAACGACTGCTGGGTGTGCTTGTTCTGACCGTGCGTGTGCGAGCGCTCGGTGCGATTCATGACCCACTCTTGGACTCCCTATCGAATTCTCCTTCCAGTGCGCTTAACCTGGCCTTCTGACAGCTGCAGCGTGACTCATCCAGACTCTTATCTCACACTGCGTTATTGTTGGACGCAGAGGATGCAGTGTCAACTAAGAGGATGTGCCTTCAGGGCCGCACCCTAACTTTGAGGTTTATACTCTGGGCGCACAGTGTCGGAAGAATGCAGAGGGAGATGGGAAGCTTGGCAGAAAAAGATGTCTTCAGAGAGTGGGTGACCTGGTGGGCAGTGCCAGCGCCGTCTGATGATGGCACTTCTTCGTGGGGATAGATCAGTCTTTCCGAGGGAGTGCTCCGATCTCTAGGAAACCTCGATCCCGAATTGTTAGGCATAGGGATCACGCAAATACCGAAAATTCAAAGCTGGATTCTTCTCGCATGCGCAACGCTAGTGAGGAGTAACGCTCCCCCTAGTGTTACCTGTAATTTTTCTATTTTGTATATACAGTTTACAGTTTTACAGTTTGTTACATCTGTAAAAGGCAGATGTGAGAAAAAAACAAACCAACAACAAGGAAGTAATTCAAGAAAACGCACATTGGCACACAAGAACGAACACCGAATCGGGAAAGGTAGTCGGTACTACTTATTGATTTATCTCAAGAAGCGTCATATCTAAATAATGCTCGCGCTTGAATTGGTTTATTGATTAAGCATTGGGCATATTTTTCATGAGCTTTAGATACGCACTTCCTGCTCTATACTTGAAAGTGTTGGTATACAGTCTGGTTTTTGGGCGAGATAAAGTGATTTTTAGTAGACCACCTCTAGTTCGTGAATCAGCTATGGCAAATAACATCTTCATGTCTACTCCTTTTCTAGTGAGCCTATGGTATAACAATTTATGAACCATACACACACCGAAGAGAAACAAGCGATGGAAGTTCTATATGTTCACTTCTGGTTTTCAGTCAATTTGTACTTGTCAAAGCTCACAGTCCATGCGCATTTTAGCGTGCATAAATAAATAAATATAAATCTACCACGGATTTTGTCTTTGCCGCTAATATAATGTCGATGCTACAATGAATGTTCTAAGTCATAGGTAGTGAAGGTGCAGCCCTAATGTTTATACAGTCTAGAATAAATCGTAGAAAGCTGAATGCAAGAGGGTTTCTATGCGCTCCATGGAAAGGCGCTATTTTAGTACCTCCCTTGGAACCTCTTAGAGGAAATTGCGTTTCTCCTCTGTAAAGTTGATTTCAAAAATGCGTGCAAATCTCTAACGTTCAACTTCGTGCAAGAAGACAGCACGTGCTTCCTACTAATAAAAGTAACAAATTCGTCGTGTTACAAGCAACCATAGGAGTGGCGCTGTAACTAAAGTACTGCGAGTTTCACCGCCATTCCATCGACGTCAACGTTTCTGACACATTCTGCATGTATGCAATCGTCTTCACAGGGGAGGGATACCTCGACTACAGACTCGCTAGTAAACCTTTACCATTGTTGGCCAGACGTTGGTGTGCATGATCTGGTTCTTCTCGTCGATGTTGATAAGCAGCACCAGCGCCAAGCTGAAAGCTACCTAAATGGAGTAACGATTACGTAGCGCTTAATTGTAAGCGAGGTGCAGTGGGGTGCGTTACGTTAGGTGTCTCCACTACTGTAGAGGGCGGAGCGACGCGCTCGATTACCGTAGGCTGACCATGTGCCGCGCCTCGGACGAGGTTTCGCTGCGAAATGAGGCAAGCTGAACAGAACTCATATTTCCGCATTTCTTTTACGTAAATTTTGGATCCCTGATTATAAAGACGAAATGGCGAAAGAAGCAACACATCAAGTTCCTTGATTTTCTACACCTCCTTAAACGGCTTCGTAGGCTTCGCTCAGGCCATGTCGGCTTTTAAAGCTTCCTATGCTTCCCCTTGCTTGTTTTATAGTTTGTTAGTTGAGTGCAGCCTTTACTAGCACGTGGATGTGGTTAGTTCGATCTCTATTGCCTTCGCTAAAGTGTGTTATTGGGCGAACCCGCACCAGGAGTCCCTCAGCTTCCCAAAGCATATGAAAACTAGAAGATCAAAAAGAAAGAAGGGCAAAAAACCAGTAACGAGTAACGAGTAAAGTCTTTACTTTCCACCTTCAGAAAACCTGCTTCGCGGCGCACAGCCTACTCTGTTCATCCGTTATACCTCGCCCGGGCAGACTTAACAACCCGCTACGCTACAGTAATCGAGGGCGGCGGCAGCGCGCTACCGTAGCTCAGGAAGACACCTAATGTACCAACCCAGGTGCAGTGCTTTCAATCGCTGCCATACAAATGTACCAAAACGGGGTTCGTACTCAAGGGTAAACAGCACAACTAGATAATTGTGGCAGCTTTGGCATCTAGCAAGGTAGGACCAACCGATGCTGCCCTCCGCCACGTGCTACCAGGTCTGCTACCAGAAAATAGGAAAAGCGGGTGCGGAAACCACATTTTAACGGACTGCAAACACCCAAAGACACAAGCCCTGCCTCGTCGTGGGTCTAGACATAAAGTTGCGAGCCAGTGCGCCCAGCTCAGGCTTCACGAACCTCGATGGGAGGAGAAGAGGCGTTCGGTACCGGTCGAATCAGCGAGTTGTAGCCGTTGAAGAGATCGGTCACCAGCCGATCCTCGTCAGACGAGCATAGTGCGAGCGCCGCCCACCCTAAAGTGACAGTCGGAGTTCGTTCTGCTGAAGCTCTCTTCTTCCCCGCAAGCCAAATGACCTACCTTTCAGTTCATATCAGTGAAGTTTCCCGATATGAGCCGGTTTCGGCACATATTCCGTGGTGAGAAATTATACGAATGTTGGGTGCTTATTACTATCAACTATTGGATCTAAGCTAAGCCGGCGATAATCCTTAGGAAGTGCACTTCTATGCTGTCTTCATGCTTGCACTAATAGCAACAAAAACTTGAAACGTTTATTGAATCGGTTGCATACAATCAAAAAGATCGCTGCCTATAGTGTAGCTGGAGCAGTGAGCAGTTCCTCCGTAGAGTTCATGTACTTCGCGTTCAGTTGCCTGATGATCTAAATTTAAAATTGTCATTATAGCTAAACCGAGGCCGATCGAAGGGTTGCTAATTGGATCCTTTAGTGACATCGGGACACCTTTCGTAGCCTCGGAAGTGGAGGACAGACAATCTGAGGCTAGCCGCTATCAATGCTTATAGAAAAGCCTATATGTCTCCTGTAATATATTATTTGTCTTGCTTCACATTTAAGTCCCATGCGGTTAAGTAGAGTATAGTTAAATAGAGCAGTGAATCGGTTCTCTAAGAATTGTTCCACCCTTATTCCGAGCACTTATTTACGACGTACTCACCAGGAGACTCTCCCAGTACTAGTTCATGAAATGCTGGAGTTTCTGAAACGACAACGGTAACCGCAGTATGGAGCAAATGTGAAGGACCCAGATCAAGCACATTCGGTGCTGTTGATGCAGGCCATTGGGCGTAAACCTTGTAGTTGACAAGCATGGCCTCCACCAAAATTGCCGTTAAGGAACTATGAGCTTCTATTAGGTTGTCCGGAAAGTTCTCACCGTTTTGTGTTACTATTTTTCATTCGCCTGTTATTAATTGAAAATTCAACTTGCACTGCGTATTAATGCTACTTTCTGTGCAGAATTTTTCGCCCTACCTGAATAAATAATTTATGTTTCAACGTTGCTCCAAATTTCTGATCTTCATGGATGGTTCAGCAGATTTCGAACCGGAAGTTTCAGCCGTGCAGCATGGGCACCCTTCAGTTCGATTTGCGAAGTCACCGATCGGGTCAATGATGCAGCCTCAGGGCCTCGATATTCAACGCCTCTGTACTACCTGCGATGTGTTACGCGACGGAAACCTGGCGCGACAACAAGACAATCGCCAGAGCAATGCAAACTACGCATCGTGCAGTGGAGAAATGTCTTCTGAGGACAAGCCTTCGTCAGAAATGGCAAGAAGGCCTACGAAGCTCGGAGCTAAGGGAGATGTCGCAATTAGCAGATCCGCTGCAGTACATGAAGAAGTTCATATATCGCTGGATCGGGCACCTGCTTCGACGAAAGGACGATAGATGGCGTCTCCTTGTCACAGAATGACTCCCAAGAGACCATAAGAGATAACTGGGACTGGGACAACCGCCAACGCGGTGGGCATGCTCATTCTCAAAATCTTTCAGAGAGCGGAGTCTGCCTCACTGGATGCAAACTGCAGAGATCGAGCGATCTGCAAGAGTTGTGGTTCCCGCTGAGAAGACAAAAGGACCATCAAAGTATGAAAGTATCAAAGTAAGTAAGATTTTAGCCTCGAAGACGACTCCCGTAGCGGTCGACCTAGAGCAATCCTGGACGTCGAGTTGAAGGAAATGGTGGAAGCTGAACCATCCCAAATAGTTCGCTGGGTCGCAGAAGAGCTAGACGTCAGTAAAACTGCTGTTGCAGATGCTTTGAAACGCCTTGGGAAGGTTGAAAAGCCCGAATAGTGGGTGCCCACGAGTTGAGAGAGCGGCACAAACTGTCACGTTTCGAGATTTGTTCTTCTCTACTTTTACGCAACAAAACGGAGCCGTTTTGAATCGAATCATGTGATGAAAAGTGGATTCTGTATGATGACAGGAAACGTCCCGGACAGTGGTTGGACGCCGACGAACCGTCTAGGCATTTTCCAAAGGCGAACCTGAAAGGTCACCGTATGGTGGTCGACGGCTGGTGTGATCCATTACAACTTTTTGGCACCAGGCCAGTCGATCACAGCAGAGTCCTACTGTAAGTAAATAGACGAAATGGACCGAAAATTGCGTCAACTCCAGCCAGCATTAGTCAACAGAAGAGGGCCCGATTGTTTTGCATGATAACGCCGGCCCACACGTTTCGCGAATCACTATTCGAAAATTGAACGAATTAAGGGTTGGCGTTCTGCCTCACCGCCATAGTCCCCATACCTCTCTCCAACCGATAATCACCTTTTCAAACACTTTCAGAACTTTCTGTTGGAAAAACCTTCACCAATCCGACCAAAGCAAAACAGCTTTCGTGGATTTTGTCGAATATCGACCACCTAATTTTTTCGTTGATAGAATAATTCGACTGTCTACCCGTTGGCAAAAGAGTGCTCATTCGAACTACGCTTGTTTCGACTGAATCCGATAAGATTTGAAAATTTTGTGGTAGTTCAAAGTGGTGTTCGGGTCTGATCCTGTCAGGGCCGGGTGCTGTATGTTTCTTCACCGACGAGATGGCGTGTCGGATCTCGGAAGGGAGAACAGAGGGGACGACGTATCCATCCTGCGGAAGATGGCATGGGGGCAGGTGGACGTGGCTATCGAAGAGATCGGAGTAGAAGTCGTGGATGACCCTCTCAATGGTCCTTCTGGAAGAAGTGACGGTTCCGTCGGGACGTCGGAGAGCGGTCATCTTGGTCTTGAAGTTGGCGAAGTTTCGGCGGGCATTGCGGATGCTCAACCCTGCCTCTGCTGCTTCAGCCAACACTTCCGCCCTTCTCTCCTTGAGATCTTCCTTTATCGCCGCTCTGCATAGCTTCGCAAGCTCGCACGTCAGTTGATAGTTGCCTGACTCTCGTGCTGCTCCACGCTGGCGTATAAGCTCGAGAGTTTCCGGAGACAGGTGTCTCTTGGTGGTCTTCAAGCTCTCGGCACCCTTAGCACTATCGTGGAGATGGTGCACGAAGCGGTAATATTCCACATCGAGGCTGTCCATAACGGCATCTTCCCAAAGGCCGACAAGAGAGGAGTAGAGGTCCCAGTTGATGGTCGTTCTGGGATTCCTCTTTTTAAATTTCGCGGCCTTCTCTCCTTGACACGAAAAGCGAAACCTCGCGCGAAGGAGGCGGTGGTCCGATCCCGTGTACAACTTGGGGACAACGGAGACATCGGTCAGGCAATACTTGCGGTTGAAGATGATGTGGTCGATCTCGTTGTGGAACTGGCCACCGGGAGATTCCCAGGTCCATCGTAGGGAGGGAGGCTTCTGGAACTGCGAGTTTCCATGGATGGTCTTGGTCGACATGATAAACTCAGACAGCCCTGCTCGTTCCACTCCAAACCGTGGGTTCCGATGTGAAGTTCTTCCGGCGACCTTCGCGGTCCGATCTTGGCGTTGAAGTCGCCGACGATCACCATATAGAAGGCGTGATCTTCCTTATAGAACTTTTCCAGCTCCACGTAGAAGGCTTCGACCTCTTCGTCGTCGTAGTCGGATGTTGGGGCATACGCGACGAATACAGGCAGAGCTGGTACGGAGCCACATCGGTTCAGTCGCAGGCGTCCGATTCGGGTTGTCAGAGACTCGTACGCATCAATGTTCATGGCCAAGTGCGTGTTTTACCAACGCCGCCTACTCCCCTGCTGTCGCATATTCCGAGGAACAGTTCTTCTCCGGAGTCGTAGGCGGCGTGTAGGGGGTGGTGTCTTCTCGTCTCGGTCAGTCCGATGACGTCATACTTGATCTTCCTGGCTTGCATCATCAGGTCCTCGACGGATGCTTCCGATGCAAGTGTGCGGGCGTTGTACATAAGTACAGATCGTCATCCTAGTCCTCCTCAATTTGCGCAGCCTGGTTAGGCCCTGAGGTTTTAGCAGCCTCTCCGTACTCGTCCTTCCCATCGCTGCAGAAATGGGGGCTCTTTCGGAGTCAGGGGAATGAGGCCTTTAGTACTGCTGTGTTTGACTTCCATACAACACGGGTAGCTAGCTAGTCAGGCTCTGTCGTGCGGGCGAAGAACTCCGGGCAGCCAGCCAGACTGCCCGAAGGGACGGGGCGAGACTTTTGAGGCGGCCTCGAATCGCCTTACAATGTACTCCCAGTCTACCGAGTGCAAGCTTTTGGCTGAGCCGACAAAGTTACAATCCGCACAGTCACGGACACATCCACGCACACAGTGCATGAACATGCCGCTCTCACGCACAAGGAACGCGCCGACCGGACACAGCAGGAGCAAGGAGTACATCCCCTGCATCCCACCTGCGTCTCTGGGCAGTACACGGTCGCATTTGGTTCGTGTTTTCGTCCCCCTATCCACCACCCGCGTACTCGCCACGTGGCCCTGCGACAAGCGGCCCAAGATCCCTCTTAACAAGAGAGACCGAAGGCTCTCTATCGAGGGAGATCCGTGAACCCCCCCCCCCCCCCGCCAGCGCTCATCAACCCCCTTGCGCGGCTCTTCACACGACACCTGCCGAAGTGCAAGGTTCCATCTCAGTGGAAGACCAGCAAGATCGTCTTGCTGTACAAGAATGTGGAGACGTGCACGACATTGGCAACTATCGCCCGATCTGCCTGCTGTCCATAGCCTACAAGCTGTTCACTCAAGTAATCCTGAATAGGATCAGCAGAACGCTGGACGAAAAACAGCCATGCGAGCAAGCAGGATTTCAGAGAGGATTCAGCACGATCGACCACATACACACCATTACGAAGCTCATCGAAGTGTCGCGAGAGTATAAGCTGCCGCTGTCCCTTACGTTCACCGACCTGAAGAATTCGACTCCGTCGAGACTGAAGCGGTCATCGAAGCCCTGTTCACTCAGGGCGTTCCTAGTCAGTACTTCAGAGTCCTTCGAGAAATGTACAGTGGATTCACGACCAAGATCTCACCATTCTACAACGACTTCCTCATCGACGTAAAAAGAGGGGTTCGGCAGGGGGATACCATATCCCCGATGCTCTTCAGCGCCACCCTCGAAAATGTCATGCGAGAACTAGAAGGGAAGACACGGGAGTGAAGGTCGACGGCCGGCAGCTGCACCATCTTCGCTTCCCTGACACGACATCGTGCTCATAACACCGAGCATCAGCCAGGCGGAGCGAATGTTGGCGACTTCGATCGCGTATGTGGGAACGTTTGACTGCAGCTGAATCTTACGAAGACGATGTTCATGAGAAACGAATAAGTTTCTGATGCCCCATTCTCGCTCAACGGAACGAACATCTCCGAATGCTCCAGCTACAGTACCGTCGGTAAACATTCGCCAAAACGCGGCCGGCGGCGGATTAATCCGCCGTTTCCGCCGCTTTGCCATAACTCCCTTCAAAGTCGATTATATTCAATGAAATGCATATTGTTAGAATCAGGACAACATGATCTTCTCAATGGCCTAAAGGTTTTGACAAAATTTTAAAATTTTTGAGACCGAGATGACCTAAATTAAGCGAGCCTGTAATTATCTTGACCTGACCCACATTCGCTCCTGAGTCTCGCATAATTATGCCCTCTGGCAAGTATGGATCCGCCCAGTAGAATTTCTAAAATTATAAGCGATATCGAAAATGTATTTCATACTAATTTTAGGTTTTGCCTCATCAAGACGATCTGTTTGATATCAAATTTGCCTACCTTGGCTCAATGTACGTCATTCCATCCATTCTCAACTGCGGTTTTTCCATTTCGCCAAGTAGTTACAACCGTTTCAGTTTCGTCCTAGGGCTGATTTTTGCTAGATTTTTCGATTGTGAGGTGTGGATTACAAATATAGGTTTTAGGCTTACTTTGATCAAAAGTAAGACAGTAATCAGCCACCAGATTGGCAGTGCGACGTTCCAAGGAGACATTGCCTGCAAGGGCTACTTCACGCGTGTGGATCTGTGTTTCCACGAGGCAGATCAGTGTGAAAGCTGGAAAAGTGGTGAGACACCATGCAGAGATGCTACCTCACAAACACGATGGGGCTGGCAACTCGCGTCTTGGAGTTTCACTCTCTTGAAAACGCAGTTTCCTTCAAATCCAACACTGGGATTTGACACTGACGTCTGTCCACACCTCGCGGAGGAGTTCCTACCATTTAGCAAAAGCCATATTTGCAATATCTTCCGAAAATTTTTTCACTCGACCTCAACCTAATTTATTACTTGAGGTAAGTCCGATGCTGGAGCCCAGACTGCTCCCGTAATTGCGGTGACCTGACCTGCCCCACCAAGCATCTCCTTTAGACATACAGTCGCTGCTTCTCTTCTCTCACTACTCACACTAACCCAACACAGCGTCAGGCTTGAGGTTCGAGAGCCAATGGGTGAGGTCGTACTGTGACGTCGTCTTTTATCCGGTACGAGGTATCGTACTCCTCTTCCCTTTGACAGAGGAGTTTGTTGTGTTTTTTCATAGTTTCTTGTATACCTTAAAAAACTTAACTCTTTTAATATTGGCAGTCTTTAAATCAGTGTGGTCCGCCTCAATTTTCGCAGATTCTACCAGGATGTTATGGACGACACATTTTCTACCAGGAGGGGCGACACCTGCATGAGAAATTGTGCTCTATAAAATATCAAGTGCTAATTACTAGTGATCACTCATGCGTGTACTCGTGCTTTCCTCACGAATGTTATTTGATTTTCTGTTTTTTGTTTTTCTCTTCACACAGTAAAAACAAGCTTCGAGCTTCGATATAATTTGGTGGCCGTCTACAAAATTGTCGTTGTTTATGAAAACAAAATTATTTCTTTCCTAAAGCAGACAGCATATATAACTAAACTTTTGTCCTTAAATAGACTCAAGTTTTGCTAGATACATAGCGAAAAATTATGAATATTTGAAATAACCTTCAATATAATCTGGGCCTCGATTTTTTCTATTCCAAAAAAGGGTCCAAATAATAAAACCCCAGTGATCACACAGAATATCGCTGCATAACAACTTAATCTTTCTCAACACTTTAAAGTTTTTCCTTTTGACAGGAAAAAACTATTTCCGTGACAAGTTAATCCTTAAAATAGGACCGTCGAAGTCAGCGATTGCTGTTGTCTACACTTAAACTGTCGTAAATCGGGAAGCTTGTGGAATGTCTTAATTTTTCGTCGATTTTTGTCGAAAATTTTTGTGAAGTACAATTTCGTTTTCTGGTGTTGTTTACTACAGATGGGAGACAATTATTTCCGTGACAAGTCAACTCTCCAGTTCCAACTCGGTCATAGATTCGAACAGCGATTCAGAAAAATTTTAGTAATTAAAACACTTTTCATCAGTAATCGATATTTTAAGGAGTACCAACGGTTAGTGTGAGTAGTGAGAGGAGACGAGCAGCGATTGTATGTCCAAAGGACATACTTGGTGGGGCAGGTCAGGTCACGCAGTTACGGCAACAGTCTGGGCTCCAGTATCGGACTTATCTCAAGTAATAAATGAGATTGAGGTCGAGTGAAAAAATTTTTGAATGATATTGCACATATGGGTTTTGGTAAATGGTAGGAACTCCTCTGCAAGGTGTGGACAGACGTCAGTGTCAAATCTCAATGACGGATTTGAAGGAAACTGAGTTTTCAAGGGAATGAAACTCCGAGACGTGAGTTACCAGCTTCATCGTTTTTGTGAGTTAGCACCTCTGCATGGTGCTTGACCACTTTTCCAGCTTTCATACTGATCTGCCTCGTGGAAACACAGATCCACACGCGTGAACTAGCCCTTGCAGGCCATGTCTCCTTGGAACGCCGCACTGTCAATTTGGTGGCTGATTACTGTCTTACATTTGATCAAAGTAAGCCTAAATCCCATATTTGTAATCCATAACACACAATCGAAAAATCTAGCAAAAATCAGCTCTAGGACGAAACTGATACGGTTATAACTAATTAGCGAAAACGGAAAAACGGCAGTTGCGAATGGATGGAATGACGTAAATGGAGCCAAGCTAGGCAAATTTTATATCAAATAGATCGCCTTGATGAGGCAAAACCTAAAGTTAGTATGAAATACATTTTTGATATCACTTATAGTTTTAAAAATTCTACTGGGCAGATCCATACCTGCCAGAGCTCATAATTATGCGAGACTCAGGAGGGAATGTGGGTCAGGTCAAGATAATTACAGGCTCGCTTAATTTAGGTCATCTCGAACTCAAAAATTTTAAAATTTTGTCAAAACTTTTAGGCCATTGAGTAGATCATGTTGTCCTGATTCTAACAATATGCATTTCATTGAATATAATCGACTTTGAAGGGAGTTATGGCAAAGCGGCGGAAACGGCGGATTAATCCGCCGCCGGCCGCGTTTTAGCGAATGTTTACTGACGGTACCGTGTATCTGGGTCGCGAAGTCAATATGGCCAACGACCTAGCGCCGGAGCTGAGCAGGAGGAAACGAGCGGCTTGGAGAGCTTTCAAGAGCGTCGAAGAAGTCGCGAAGAAGACGAAGAACGTCCGATTCCGTGCCCACCTATTCGACTCCACTGTTCTTCCTGCCCTAACATACGCCTCAGAGACCTGGGTTATACGAAAGCAGGATGAACACGCGATCAGCGTCGCGCCGCGTGGAATCGAGAGGACGATGCTCGGAGTGACAAGACTCACGCAATTGGGAGAAGGCCTCCGGAGTTCCGAGCTTCGCCGACGTTCGAAGATCAGAGATGCTGTCGCGTGGGCCAAGTTGTCGAAAATTAGGTGGGCCGGCCACGTAATGCGCTTCGCAGACACCTGCTGGACGAGAGCTGTTACCGACTGGATTCCGCGGGATGTCAAGAAAACACGGGGACGCCCACCAACGCGTTGGTCGGACTTCTTAGTGAAAGCCCTGAACGACCGATATGACGCTCTTCGTGTCCCTCGAGCGGGGAGGATCCATTGGACCACTCTGGCACGCGACAGGGACGAATGGAGACGCTGCTGGCACCCGCTCGAGCAAGTCGATGATCAACGGGACGACAGGTGATACAGTTCAAAGTGAAGCACTCAAAGCTCTGAGAAGTTTCGGAACAACCAAATAGAAGATGGGTCAACATGGTTAAGCCACCAAAATGTTTCTATCACCTATCAGCCTGATTACCTTTCGAAGCAGCCCTTTTTCTTTGTTCCAAATAGGAAAAAGCTTGGTTATGCTAACGCAGTGAAGCTACTCAATCGTTTTGTGGTGCACCACGGATTCTACCTGATTTGGAAGTCGAAGAAGAGATCAGAATGCGTATTTGGTCTATGCTATGACTCGTGCAGACCAGTCAATGAAAGCGTCAGTGCTTTGCTCTTCCCAAACAGGTCTGCTACCAATTCACCGTCTCCGAAGGGTTGGAAGGTTTCTGGGTGGGGAATCCGAACGAAGAGCCTGGTGTCGGGTGCACGTCACAGCCGGTACCTCCTCCGACTGCGCGCCACGCGCCCCCACACTACTAATGTGCAATGGAGCGCTTCTGAAGCTACGCCGGACACATTTTCGAATTTTAGTAGGCAAACGAAAACGAACTGCGCAATAATCAAATGGGTGAAATGATTCGTTTTCGAATGCTGTGTCGCTGTGACATCACTCGTTGCGTCATGGCAGAATTCAGCGTCACATCGCTCTTGAAAAGGAGAGCACCAGAGGCTTTTGGGTTTCCTCCACAGTAATTCTTTTTGTCGACCTTAAATGTGGCGCGCGTATCGATTTTGGCCAAATCCTAGAAAAAATTTCCAGCACTTCGGTTAGTATTTATACACGTTTTCTGTCAAGAGCGGCTGCTGTGAATTATCCGCCACTTCTGCTTCCGATCGACCCACAAACTATGAAATTAACAAGTTAATTAAATGAAAAAGTAATCTGTGATAGCTTGATGACATTAAGACTCCGACTCACTCGTGAAGCAGTGGTGCCATGCTTTCCTACTATGAAGCTGATTTTCAGAGCCTCACCATGTTCCTTGATTAGTTGATCACTTCTGCCTCCCATAGAAATGGAAACACAAAATTTTTGCTCAAATTAAAGGTCCTAAAACAGGAGTGATTCGGTCACCGCAGGCTAGTACCTTGTAGCTCGAAGACTACCGTTCCGAACTATTGAGCTAGTTGCTGCTGAAAATCATCGCCAAAACTTTGGGAAACCTCCAGGCGTAATGAATGACTGTTGGCTAAAAATGTAACGCTGGCTTTAGGTCACTAAAAATAAATGAGGGAGGGCTTCTTATGTGGGTGATCATTGTTGGAGTGACGATTTTGATACGCGAAAGCCCACTTTTTCCTGGTCAACGAAGTCGAAGACGTGTGGAGCTGAGCAGATGATCCCGAGTGTCCCGCCCAACGTCACGCCGAAGAAGAGAAGTAGAAGGAGTCTGTCGATCACCATCGCCACATACTTCCAGTCATCTCTTATCTGTAATCAAGTTCCTTCCTCCTTTGGAGCCACATTTCGTAATCTGGAAACACTTTTTTGCGTGCAGGCTATTCTCAACTAAGTTGTTGAGTACGGATGGTCCGCAAGCAGGAAAGGGAGCACATTTTCAGTAAGTTTAGCAGAAAGTATTACTCCACCTGTAGTTGAGGCTACCGACATTAGATCTTTTAAAAGGAAACAGGGTAGTTCGCAAATACCTTCTAAATTCCACACCTACTAACGCTTTCTTTCTGCGCTGATCTCCTTTCCCGCTAGCACCATCTCGTACCTCAGCTCTCTTCATGACAAGTCCAGCCCTTGTTCTGTTTTTTGCTAACCAGAGTAATGCGCGGAATTCTCAGTCTTGGAAGGCGGGCGTGACCTCAAATTCGTTTTTTTTCTGTTGTAAGCCTGATACGGTTGGGCTGTCAATGCACAGTACAGGACGCGTCTTTTAAATAGACGCCGTAAAACCACGATTTTTCGGTTTATGTACCTTTTTGACAACACTCGCCTAAAAGTCGTCTGTTTGAAAAACCAAGGGCATATTTGAGCTCAGGAGGTCGTGCTCTATCGCTCCGTATACATATTTCATATCAAGCGTAGAAATGTACGAAATTGAAAACTTGCGCTCCATTGCGAAGGGTGGTCGTGGACGAGTTGTCAGTCGCAAACCGTCGAAAACCGTTGCGTGCTCACAATCACTCTAATTTGAGCAGCTCATTTGCAAGGACGTGCATGTTTTCAGATGTCTCAAGGATCGCGTACGCTGTCAGTGCTCTCTCATGCCAGAAGTCCTCCGAGAGTGCGCCGTGCACAATGTATATAGGAACGATCCTATCAATCGAGTGGCGTGACCGCTCGCAAATTGCACCCGCGGGCGTGTTCTGAGCGCAGTAACTCTGTCAAGTTCGAATCTTTTGGGCTGCAACGTGTGGATTTTATAGGAAGTAGTAAGTTCAAAAAGCGCGCTGAAACATAGCGACGTAGCTTCTGATTGGACAAAGCTACAGCGGTGCGGAAATGCAGGTTAGTCTTGTGTGCCACGATTTCTTCCGAGTTCAGTCGACTACTGCGGGAAGACGGAGCGAGCTAACAGCATGCAAATACGTGGGCGAGCACGCGACTGAAAGCACATTACGACGACATGCTCGGAATTCCCCAGATGCCTAAACTGCTTTAGCACCATCTGCCATTTTTGACGGAGGGCAGCCGTGAAGTTTTTCCGCCCTTACTCGCCCATATTTGAGTTCTCGATACTCTCAATAACACCATTCTGTTCAGCTCGAAAAGCTCTATCGAACGGTATCAATCCCGACCAATTCTGAAAGCATCGATTTTTTGGCAATTCCGCATCGAAGAGGAGGGGCGTCGGTCGCGTCTTATGGACAATGGCGTCATCGGCAATCGATATTTTCGAAATTTGCCAAATTTCCTCGTCCAAATTCATATAGGGATTGATTGGTGCGCTGATTACGAATCCGACGTCCGTTTATGAAAATTCCACCGATTTTGGCATGTTGCAGAGATTGGTAAGGTCAGGGTCACTGACCACCCTCAGTTATCGGTATGGGTAGTCTACTGCCATAATCGGCCAAATAGACTTCGGTATAGTATTCGGCACCCTGAATAACCCCTTCCCTTCGAAGATGTTTGAGCAAAATCGATGTTCCTGACCCGACTACCTACAGTTATCCAGGAAAAGATCCAAAACCTGCCAAAGTCGGCTGAATTTCCAAAAACGGACGTCGGATTCGTAATCAGCGCACCAAATAACCCCTAGATGGTTTTGACGAGGACATTTAGCCAATTTCGAAAATATCGATTTTTTATGACTTCATCGTCCGGGCAGACTCGGCGAACAGCGCCGTCGTCCTCGAGGGAAATCAAGAAATCAGTAATCCTAGAATTGGCCGAAATTGACACCGTTCGATAGGGCTCTTCGACCTGAACAGAACGGTGCAATCTCGAGTGTAAAAACTTAAATTTGGGCGACTAGGGACGGAAGAAACTCCACCGCTGCCCATCTCAGCTCTAAAATGGCAGCTGGAGAGTTATGGGCACTTCGTCGTAAAGTACCTTAAATGATTAGCTAGCCTACGCATTCGTAGGCCGTTAGCTGATCGCGTGTTCCAACAGTTACTTACTTACTCCCCATTAGCGGGCGTCAGGTTTGAGGGCGGCCTCGAAGCCAGCGCCGCTGTGGGTGCCGTGGAGTGGCGGGAATCACGGACAATGTTCTGCCATGCCAAACGATTCACCTCATTCGCACGCTGTAAACAAAAGTCTCGCTTACTCAAGTCATCTTGCACTTGCTTTATCCACGCCTTCTTCGGAGCAACTCGCTGGACTTTTCACCCGTTCGGTTTGGTCCTCCACAATAATTTGTTGGGTATACGCTGAGCTGCCATTCGGTGAACATGTCCAAACCTCCTCAGTCGGAGTTTCCGGATTTCGGATTCAATGGTGGGCTGATTGCAGCAGGACTTTCGTATATTTTCATTCGTAATACGATCGCGAAGTGAGACGTTTATTATTCGTCTGAGGCACCTCATTTGGAAGGCTTCTAGTTTCTGCAAGTCAGTTTTCAGAAACACCCATGTTTCAGCTCCATAAAGCAATATTGACATCACAATGGATCGAAACACTCTCATCTTCGTTGTCAGCGATACGTTGTGTCTCCTCCATAAGCACCATGTTAGTGAGCCGAAGGCCGTCGCAGCCTTACCAATCCTGCTGCGAATCTCCGTGGAGCATGAGATTTTGTTCTGCTGTACTAAAGAACCAAGGTATTTGAACTCTTCTAGTTGTTCGATCTGGGAGTTGCTGAGGCAGAGTGTGCAGGGTGAGCCATCGGTTGTGAGCGCTTTTGTCTTTTCAGCGTTTATGGTCAGCCCGTAAGAAAGAGCTACTATAGCGGCAATCTCTTGAAGAATTTCATTTGCCTCAGCTTCACTCTCTGCGAAGATTGCACTATCGTCAGCGAACATGAGGTATGTGACGAATTGATCTCCAATTTGAACTCCTTGTCGTCCGCTAAACACTTCCCGCATAATTGCATCGACCACACTGTTGAACAGCAACGGTGACAATACACATCCTTGCCTCACGCCAGATCGTAATGTAAACACATTTGATGCTCCTTCTCGAATACGCACAAAGCTAGAGCAGTTGGCGTAGGTCTCCTGCAGCAGTCGTATGATTTTCGGTGCAATATATTCTGATTCCAATACCTTCCAAAGAGCTGGCCAGTAGACACTATCGAAGGCTGCGCGGAAGTCTATAAATACGATGATCATTCGTTTACCACATCGTATCGCTCCTCCATTATCTGCCGAAGAGCGAAAATCTGATCACGGCAGCCTCTTCCCCGACATAAGCCGGCTTGTTCCTCTCTGGCGACACAGTCACGTTGCTTCTGCAGCCTCGCTTGGAGTACTCTTGTGAACACCTTTCCTGTGACAGAAAGCAGACTTATTCTACGATAGTTTTTGCAGTCACATCTGTCACCTTTTTTAGAACTGGTATTACAATGGCCTGCTTCCATGCCATGGGAATCTTCTCAGTTCTCCAGATTGACTTCAGCAAGGCATGTAAACGGTTAATCAGCACATCTCCACCAGCCTTCAACATTTCAGTCATCACGCCATCGATTCCGGCAGCTTTGTTATTTCGTAACAGCTTTATAGCTTCAGCAACCTCTTCCCTGGTAGGTGTAGTATCCGATGCGATTGCTTCTGGTACAAGGACCAACGGTGGTGCAACTTGAGGGTCTCCTAATGTAGCGTGGTTGTACATTCTCTCAAAGAATTCCTTCCATCGTTAGAGGCGCTCTTCAGGTGATTTTGTGAAGCTTCCATCAGCCTTTTTTATATTGTCGTTTGTCGGCTTTTTCTGGCATGTAAGGCGTCTCAGCGTATCATAGAGAGTTTGGAATTCCTTTATGCGGGCTGCAACCTCTTCATGCTCAGCTACAGAGTTCCAATAAGCTTCACGCTCGAGTTTAAGCTGGCGTCGAGTCTTACGATTGAGCTGGGAGTATCGTTCACAATTCACAAGTTTTGCATTTTTTCGTTGGTCAATGAGATCCATGCACGTTTCTGAGATCCAGGGCTGTGTGCGGTGCCTAAGAATTGGGCAAACTTCTTTTGCGCTTTTACATATGGCACTCGTGAACCGCCTTTCTTCTTCATCTACGTTGCACTTTTCCGCGAGTGACGCAAAGCGATTTGCCAGCTTTATTTGGAATTGTAGTCGGGATGTTGGCTACGCGAGGATCGACCAATTCCGTCGTATGGTACGTGTAGTGCTTCCTTTTCCCTTCTGCAGTCGGAGCCGCATTCTGGCAACACGAGATGGTGATCAGATCCGCAACCTGCACCACGTTTTACTCGTACATCTCTGATAGATGTTCTGAAGCCCCTTTTGACGAGGGCATAGTCCAGAAGTGCAGATTCATTACCATTTGGTGTACGCCACGTTAGCTGACTGTTTATGCTGGAAGATGCTATTCCCGATCATCAATCCATTTCCGGCAGCAAATGTCAGGAGCCGGACACCATTGTCGTTCACTTCTCCTATCCCATATCGTCCAAGTACCTCTTCCCAACCATCACGATTTCTGCCAACATGAGCGTTGAAGTCTCCAGCAAGTAATATCACATCTGTTTTGGGGACCAAATCAATAGCCGCCTGCAAGTTGCTGTAGAAGTCGTCTTTTTCGTCATCTGGGCTGATCTCCGTTGGGTCATATACTGAGAAGATATGTGTTCGAACTGTGCCAGCGAGCGTCAGTACTGCCAATCGACTGGAGATTGGATGAAACGCTAGTACGCAGTCAGTTGTCTTTTCGTCTAACGCAAATCCGACACCTTCCGCATGCTTGTCGCCGCCTGAGTAGAATAAAGTAACTTAAGCATTTCCGTGGGTGACACGTATCTTCATTCGTCCTGATCCAATGAGCCGTAACTCTGATAGCGCAGCTATACTTACTTTGTACCTGACGAGCTCACGTGCGATAATCTCCTTCTGTCATACTTGATATGCCGTTCGGTCGTTCCACGATGCAACAGTGACTTCTCTTTTGGGAGTAAACATCTTAGCCGTATAACAGTGTTGGACTTTACACCGGCGCCCCGGTTTCGAGTCATCAACGCCGGCGCATCGGCTGCCCCGGATGCGGTGGCTTGAGTTGATGTCCTATCACGATTCTCCATGGTTTCTTACCTGATTTTTACGGTCCCTCGGCAGGGGACCAACCCTCCTCCTTTACCCAGGCTTGGGACCGGCAGCGGAAGATCAGACTTCCACAGGCGGAGTTAGTTGTTCCAACAGTGATCGACTGAAATCGGGAAAAATCGTGTTACACAAGGTTTACCTGCATTTTCGCACCGCTGTAGATGAATTTAACAGAGCTATTGCGTTCAGAACCACAGCCTCGAGTTCAATTTGCGAGCGGTCGCGCCCACTCGATCGATATGTTTGATCCTACATACATTGTGCACGGCGCACTCTCGGGGGATTGCTGGCATGATAGAGTACTGGCAACGTACGCCATCCTTGAGATATCCCGAAAACAAGCAAGCACTGGCAAATAAACTGCTTCAATCGCAAAGAGAGAGACTGCTCCAGTCATTCGTACTGGCCACCCACTGCGAAATGGCCGTGGTCTGGTAATGTTGTATAAACATTTGTGTAAATCTCGAAGAGACAAATCGATCTGTGCCAACTGTTTCTCAAAAGACCTCAAATTAGAGGAAGTGTGAGCATGTAACGGTTCCCGACGGTCTGAGATCGACAACTCGTCCGCGACCGCCCTTCGCAATGGAGCGCAAGTTTTCAATTTTATTCATTTTCATGGCTCCATATGAAATACGTATACCAAACGATAGAGCTCTACCTCCTGAACTCTAATATTCTCTTGGTTTCTCATACGGGTGGCTTTTAGGCGAGTTTTATCAAGAAGAAGTAAAAACCGCAGAATCGCGGTTTTTGCGGCGTCTATTCAAAAGACGCGTCCGGCACTGTATTGCAGCACAGTAGGTTAGCACCGTAGCTCAGCTTTGGACAAAGCTCCAACCTTCTTGTCGTTCATCTCAGCCTTCATGTGCTCGGCGATGTACGCGATCGCCTCGACGGTTGTTTTCATCTCCCGGCTGATTCGCGCTGCGTGCGTCTCCATGTTCCTATTGACGTCATCCAGGCACGACTCCTGCACTCTCTTCTGGAACTGGTTCGCACTAGGTGGCAATCAGCAGCACAGTATTCTCCGCGCGCTGAGAGACGAACCTCCTCGGGTCGTCTTCGCTTGAGAGACAGCTTCTTCGACAGCGTTCGTCGCCACTTCGAGCAGTTCTGATGGTGGTTCTCCTAAACTGAGAATGGCTGACGAACTTGAGAGGTCTTGAGAAGGAAGACTCGTCAGCAAGGAACGCACCGGCTCGACAATCACGGGCTCCTGACGCGCAGTCCTTCCCACGTGCAGAAACGGCACCATAGTCGCCGCCACTGACGGCATCACCAGACCTGAACTATTTGCTTCCGTCAGAATTCGTGTCATGTGATGTCCATGGCGTGTTGGAAAAGACAGTGATGAGAAAGAAGTGGTGCTGACAGCATGAACAGATGGTGAAGTGCAGTAAAAAATGTTAAGTTCTGAACAGAAGATGTTATGTGCACTCGGTTCTTGCCTCCTTTGCCGTTCGAGTAATCCGCCTCAGGATCTGAGTGAGACACGATGAGAGGTTCCAATTTACAATTCAAGAAGACTTGCTAGAAAAGCTGCTACACTATTCGGGTTCAGAATTGAAGCATGTGCGCATATTTATTCCTCAACGCTTACTCTCATGGACGACTTCGTCCAAATTAACGGTGAGACTACTGATGCTACTCAATGTCGAATAGTGCAATATGGTACACTCTCAGTCTAACAGTTCATTTACTATTGAAATGCTCTTTTGTTATCACGAAGATCAGGGACCGGATTCATTAACGACTTACATAGATTTGATAGAGAAATTACAGCGGAAACTCCTGAAAAAACGCTAATTAACGCGACTTATCAACAAGCGATGTGGAGAAATGTTGGCGTTATCAGGATTTTCCGCTGTAATTTCTCAGTCAAATCTCTGTGAGTCGTTGATAAATCTGGCCCTAGATCATCATTTTTAAACACGGCACGTCTGATATGAGTGAAGCTGCGGTCCTGCAGGTGTTAAGGACGTCTGCGGAGGAGAGTTTTACTAACCTTCTCAGTGCCCTATTTGCTTTCAAATTTAGAAACAAAATTGAGGATGATTTACGCCTCTGCTTGTCTAAACTACCCGTTCCAGTCTACCATGCTCGTAAAATCGTCATTACTCGAACTATGAGTCGCGCTTGTACTGGAAGATGCCTGTGCCAGTGCTAAACTAAAATTCGGCACCACCTTCTCTTTCAGAGAACGCATCTGAAAAATAGAGCGCACTATGGCCCGGACTAATGAGAAATCTTAGCACGCAAAAAAGCCTTCTGATGCGCGTGAGGTATAGCCTGGCGCCCAAGCATCGACGCACTCACTTGCGTCGAATATCTCGGAAGCGGAATACTCCTCCACGAAGTACCCGTTGAAAATAGGAATTCTCTCAGGTCTCCTCATCATCAGCACTCGCGGGAGAAAGTCGAGGAATATTCGTCGAACATAGTCAGGCATCTCGTGAGAGAGAGCACTCCGAAAGTAGACGTTCACTATAACCACGGTCACCTAAAAGGCTCTTGATATTGATCGAACTGAAGCAGGAACCGAACGAGAGACACCTGACCACAACAGTAGTTATGTTGAGCACGAAAGCTAGCAGAAGATACTTGCCCATGAGTGGAATATTCGACGTTGGAGGGAGGATCTGAAGACCACGTTCGTACGACTTCTCGCAATCGCGGAAGATGGCCCTACCTTGGATACTAGCAGGAGGAACACAACAAGGGCGAGCAGTAGATTGATTGTCAGCGAGATTTTCTCCGCAGAATCGGCGGGCAGGTAGAAGGCCATCATCGACAAAAAAGCCATCAGAACCGTAGGGATGATCAGGATAACTGTGTAGAAAAGAGTTTTCCTGGAAGAAGTAAAGACGGAAAGAGTCGCCACAACTGTAGTGATGCCATAATTGCAAAGTTATCGTACCTTCTGATCACCACATGAAACACGATTTTACTCTCCTTTGTTTCCTTTTTGTTGATGAGGTATCCAGGCACGTCTTAAGAAACGATTTGACCAACACGCACATCTTGCTTACAATGCTCAAGTTGGACACATTCCAGGAATGGAAGACGATGCTGCACTGTGCAGATGCTAGAGCCTAACCAAGTTCAAGGCGTTAAAACACTCAGCAGAGAAACCTTTTGAACGAGAACGTTTATCTTAGGGGCGGGTTTCACGAAAATAACCTAACCAGAGGTTGGACCGTAAGCCAACAACAAGGATACTCTGACAATCTTCCATTCTTCCAAAACAACACTGGCTGTCGTTAGGAATCTGCTTAGAATATTGGAGAAGAGTTTGTCTTCAGAACGATGTCGGCGCACCAACCAACACGTCCTACGACTGTGCAGCCCGAGATGTTGGCAAGATTTCATCTTGCCTTCCTTGCAACTGAAATGCTTTGAGCACTGCCATGTTAATAGCCTTACATAGAATTGAGCTGTTCCACCTAGTTAGGGTGGTGAACTCCCACAATCCAACCTAAAACGGCGGCCGACGAGCACCCGCCAACAGGATCGCACAAGCATCATACCGTAGTCCATTTCCTGAGGGACTGCATGATTCCTTAGATTTGTTGTGGAGAAGGGGTTGTTAGGAGCAGGAGCGAAGTTGTCGCAGCGACCAAGGCCCCCGACATGCAAGACGTCAGAACATTGTTGGATCGCGGCCAAAATGCCGAATGCGAATGGAAAGATAAGAGCCCGGCAATGACCAACAAGTTCTTACCCTTCCCTGACCTCTGTAGACCTCTGTTCAGGTTAAAGGACCGACCATCTGCCACACTACGCTCCTTGCGTGAGAGCTGGCCTTCCACCTCCAGTTCATTACTTGACCACTGCTTTTGCCTATAGCTGCACTTCGTAGCGACCTATTAGTTGTCTGAAGGGGAGCAACACGCAATGCTCCTCTTCAGAGACGTGAGGTGAGGGGTCAAAACATGAATCGCAAAAAATAGTGATATTACATCACATCCTTTGCTCCTATTCAGAGAACGTCGGCCGTTTTCCCCATAACAACTCCTAGAGGACTTTCGACTCACACCCGCATTTCTAGTAGATGTTGCTGCTACGTTTAAGTTCCCTTGCTAGAAAAACCAACCGATCACATCCCAAATACCACTGAAGGAGTAGTCCGTGAGTTGTACAGCTTGAATGTTGTTGTACCAGTTGAGCACCACCTGCAAAGCTATTCCATTACTCCACGAATCCACTGGGCTATTGCAGTTTCACCTCATCTAGATTGTACGTCCAAGAGCCGAAGACAAGTGTGCAGCTTTGCTCGTCAAAGGGAAACCTGAAGCACAGAGGTTAGCTGCAGAAAGTATGATTCGTCTGGGGGGACTTGGCGCAGAAATTTCTGGCATTTCTGTCACAATCACTCGTTGTTGTTTTTTTTCGTAGAGAGAGCCAGTTACTCACAAAAGCTCGTAAAATAGGGAAGATTCGCGCGCAGCTTACGGCCAGAAGAGGTAATGCAACACCATGGCGCTATTTGGAAGAAGGATGGGTGGAAACTTTTAAAAATTTTCCCAAGCAACAAAAAATTGCACTGGTCAGGAAATAAAAACACTACACGGAAAAACCAAATTCGCCAGAAGACAGAAAAATCAGAAAACAGAAAATTTCGAGTTTATCATCTGAGCTATCTATTTATTCAGAGATGCCTTTTTCTAGTAGCAAATGCTTTCGTATGACTAGGAATGTTGTCTTAGACAAGCGGCCTTACCTGCTACCGTTTGTATAATAGGTTGTCCCATAAGTCTTCGCCGTTTTTTCAACGATTCACTGCAGATTTCGCTGGCGGTCTCTTGCATAGCGCTGCACAGCTTTCGAAAGAGAATGATTTATTCTATCAGAGCATGTATTGCACTTCTTTTTTCATCATGGATTTTTTCAATTTTTAGGTCGTTGAAGTGAAAAGTGAAAAACTGAAAAAGTAGCCATTTGCGCACTTGTTCTCTCCGCTTAGGTTTGTAATTTTTGCGCAGTTTTTATAGCACTTGGAAGACAATGTTCTGTACCACAAGAATGTGTGTTAGTGTTATTTGCAATTTGTCCTTTGTTGATTTCAAGGCCATCAAATTGGGAATTCCGGCTTTTCCGTCCGAATTTGAATATTTGAATATTGAATATTTGAAACGTTTCTGTTTTAAGCTAATCGTTTTATACAATTTTCACGTCAAATCGGACACTTTTCAAATCAAGTTGAGCTCCTCCCTAATCAAAGTGAACAATTTTCCCACCAAACTGGACACTCTTCCAACAAGGAAAGGTTCCCAACTCATGGTGAGCTTTTCTGATGCTATTTTGGCAGGATGTAGTGCCCTGTGAGCGGAGTCCAGAAACACAGTTAGTTTTTGCTGAACCCTTCTTTAAGGACCTGAAAAGGAGGTTTGAAAGCATGCGCGCACCTACTATCAACCTCTATGACAGTACGAGATGTACCTGGTGACGCAGCCGGTAGCGCTGCCTCATCGGAGCACACCGTCGGGCTTTTCAGTTGGAGTCCTAGCGCTGCCAATGTTCCTGCACGTATTAGTTTGTTGTTACGCTTTCTCATGATCACAGGAGGCAATTTTAGACCATCAGTGCTTGCAACAAATTTCATTATACTACCTCTAACCCGTAGCGCCTCTTCTTCCTGACAGTCGATATCTCCACATATGGCATCCAGGAGGAGTCCTTTCATGGCATCCGCAACCGCAATCTCTCTCCTTGTTGGAGAAGTGAAATCGGTGTGAAGGTGTAAAGTAGTCGACCGACAACACGTTCAGGTGAGAACGACATTTTTAGTGCACTTATGTACCGATGTGGCCCGGGTTCATAATATTCAACCGGAAGATAGGCGTATTTTTGTGAGCAGTTACGGTATCGGTGGTGATACGGTATGATATGGTTCTGGTAGGGATATGCATAGTTGAAAAACTAGCACATATGAAGGCGCAAATAGACAGCCCTGGTTTGTTGTAAGCATTGGTGGTCAAAAATTGACTCCCGGGATCATGGTAAAGCGTAGTAACAACAACTAATATGCGCAGAAGTGGTGGCAGTAAGCGGGCTCGAAGAGAAAAGCCCGCCGGTGTGCTCCTATAACATCCCGATGGTGTCGTAGAGGTTGATGAGTGTTGCGCACACGTCTTCACACCTCTTTTTAGGTCTTTAAAAAAGCGTTCAGCAAGAACTGACTGTGGCTCCGAACTCCGCTCGCATCCTGCCAAAATAGCATCGCAGAAGCTCGCCATGAGTTGGGAACCTTTCCTTCTAAGCAAATCGCTTTTGAAACAAACTGATCATCTTCCAAATCAAAACGAGCGCCCTCCAAATCAACTCTCCAACACGGCTAGAATATTTTTTTGTTCAAGGCGTCATCAGCACCTTCACCATATCAACTAGGCACCAAAAAATGCTGCGTTCCACTCATCTGAAATCTGCACGTCGGGATATCCAACGTAGGCTTGGGAGCCCCATTGCCCAAAGTCTTATGAATGCCACGCGTCCGAATAGCAAATGCAACTTGTCGGTCATCAATTCCCCTTTCACTGCGAAAAGGCTCTATTTCGGGTTTTTGCATCTGGGAGGCTAGTATGCCTATCTTGAAAATAATCTCATGCAAAATGCAGTTGATGACGCCATGTTAGCCATATTGAAAGGCCGTCATGATACTCATGCGCCTAGCACTTGCGCGGCTCTAAAAAGCGTACGTGCACATGCTACCGCGTGCATTTCAAGTCATGCCTCAGCTAAACTTAAGTTTCATTTACCTCGTTCACCACATTTTCGCAGTTTTTCACCATTAATTTTTCTACCAGGTCAATTTTGAAACTAAAAACACTTGATTTTCAAAATTTCTTTGCTGTTCCCATGTTATGTACATTGCACATTAGACAGAAAAAACGACCATTTTGTGGCGGAAAAATTCTAAAGCAAGTAAATTTGTGCAAGGCAGAATGCGTGATGCTTATACTCAGACTTCACTACTGTATTACAGGCTTACATACTCACAGTTCTTGTACTTGCCACTGCTACTGCATTTCAGCAGAAACAAGAGCTCGTAATGGTACAACTAAGAGTACCAAGAAACCATTTGAACGACAGCAATGCGATCACACTAGAGATCGGATCAGGCGATTTCTACTTACAAGAGAAGACTCTGCTTACTTCAACGAGAGATTATATTAAATCGCTTCTCAACAAGCTAACCTGTTTCGTAATATAAATGGGCAACATCAACATTGAATACTCTCGATGAGATCATTGAAATTCTTCCGTCATTGACTAAAACCCGAAGAAGTTTTAAATAGTCTTCACCAGCGCGGAGAGGAACGAGGTCTCTTGCTTCACGTGCTTTGAACAACAAATAAAGCTGTTTGTCATCATTATGATCATGAAATAGAAAAGGCCGGTTTCCAGCTCCTGGCCTGTCGCGTGCACCCGATACCAGGTTCCTGGTTCGGATTTCCCGCCCAGGCCAACCAAGCCTTCCATCCCTCCGGGGTCGGAAAATTGGTGCCGTACTCGTCTGGGAAGGAGGGAACACTAACTTGACCTGGCCTCTCGGCTCGGCTGGCCACCCCAAGTCATTGCATAGACCACATAGGCATTCAAATGGCCTCCACGATATTGCGTGTAATTAGGATGCGTAGCGCCTCTCACAAAGAAAAGGATTAACGCCGTATGTTTTCCTTTATCCTTTAATCTAACATTTCGTCAGTAAGTTCAGACGGTAATTCTAATAATCCCAAGAAATTTGATGTTACTTTTACGGCAGAGTACGAATTGGTATTTCGACAAGTTCAGAAGAAAGCCCACGCCTTTGAGCCCCGAAACCACATAAGACACTTTTGAATCCACATAGACACTTTTTGCTTTCTTCCATCTTTGACGCTTCAGTGTCAGTTCTCAGAGCAGTGCAAACAACTCGCTTCGCAGCACGTGGATGAAGGTGTAAGTTCGTAACGAAGGATGCAGCAGTGCGGCATCTTCCGAGGCTGTTGCACTAAACAATCATCGTATTCTCTGCGAAAACTATTTCGCTGTTCGCCGTAAATAGGTGCAAATTTTGAGAGCGCCCACAGCGCTACCAAATTCGACACGATGCTTTCATTCCGTGAGCGTTAATTCTTCCCTTATTTTTGAACCGGGCGTTGCCAGCTACAGAACCCAATGGCTACATGGCATCGCGGCCCTGATTCTTTTGGTAACACGTTAAATAGTGGCTGATAGATCTGCATGGTAGAATAGTGGAGAGGCTAACCATTCGACGTCTATGCGACAGCTACTCTTGAACATCGCCGGAGGCACCCATGTGACGTCCCCATTCGCCTCGACGAACGCATTCGATCGGAACGACACCTCGTAGTTACCGTCAGCACTGGAACACACCGAACCTATTACACACCTGTTAGTGTATTGTTCTTGTTGTAGCCGTTAACCAAGATTGCTACGATCTTCTTTATTCGGCTTACGTTTCGGCGAGTTTCGCCTTCTTCAGAGCCTGGAATAGCCGATATCATCTACAAGACTATCAGCCCAAACATCATTTCATACTACAAGGTACTAGTCTTGAGGAAAAACAGGAACGTGATCCGACACCACAGTTTCAACGACTAAGCTCAGAGTTGGATGCCGAAGCGGACCACCAACACCCGCAGATGGACGTAGACGTGGGTGAATGAGCTTTGGCCCCGAGACAAACCGACTTAATCAGCTGTGGATAAGATCACGAAAATCGAAACCCACAGAGCTGTGCGAAGGGTGCCAGCTCTTGTGTTACTGCCAGGCACTCCTCCTTCCGGTTGACCCGAGGACTCGTAGCTGCGATCTACGCTTCTAATGTCCTGCGCGCCGATATGTCACTCTCTCGCGCTAAGATCGACACTGAGACCTCTATCAGCGCGCCAGCATGGCATCGAACCCTGTTTTCCCCCCAAGGAGTCTGGACTTTACCTTTTCTAAGGCCATCCAGATGCTCTTTTATTCTGACACAGAGGGGTCATCTTGTCTCCCCTATGTAATTCTCCCCACATTCATTACATGACATCTGATAGACCACACCCGATGTCATACAGTCACCTTCTTTCCCGTTAGGGCACACAACGCAGGATGGTGTGAGACACATCCTATCGTAGATTCGATTTCTAACCAGTTGCATTTTTAAGGTGCTAGGAGGGATGTCAATAACCCTCACCACATCGTGGAGATCAGCGTTACGAACACATCTGCGTATCTTCGCACTTAATTTGTCTGAGATGAAAGGCACGCAAAAGGGTATTTTCGTACGTTCTTCCTCTTGGCGAACAGCGTAGCTGGCTTGCAGCCTGCGTGCCGTACGCCAGTGCTCCCTGGATACCCATTACTATATTAAGAGCCATATTCGTCGAGAACAGTTTCTGTTCACAATCAGACGAAACTGATGTGGCGGTTCGAAACATATTTTTAATGATGCTCTTCTTTGTACTAGAAGGGTGAGCAGATTGGCAGTGAATGAGGATGTTTTTGTTACTTGGCTTTCGGTACCACCGAGTTTTGATAATCCTGTGAGCAAGGTGGACTTGGACGTTGAGGAAAGCAAGCCAACTTTCCGTAGGTTTTTCGCGTATGAGCGTTATGTGCTCGGACTGCTGATTCAACAGCTCAAAGCAAGCATCCATCCCATTCTGAGTGGAGCACAGTATAAAGCAATCATCTTTTATCTACAGTAAAATATAGGGCATAGCAATCATCTATATATCTACAGTAAATATAAGACACCTTGGAAATGAAAGCCACAGCTAACACAGGAGCCAATCTCTGTCCCATAACCAACCCTCTAACCTGTTTGTAGTACTCTCCTGACCATCGGAATACGTTACACATAAGGCACTCGCTAACTAGCGTCATTATCTGATTTACACTCAAGCCATAGAGATTCACACTTGCTTGGTGTTTTGTGAGCATTTCAGAAACAGCCTGCAGAGCGCTTTCTCTAGAGACATTGGTATACAACGCAGTAACATCGAACGATTCCATGACACATCCTTCCTCCGCCGTGGTCTCGCGGAGTTTTTGCAGAAAAGCACTGGTGTTTGGCAGGTGTGAGGGCACAAATTTAAGCAGTTGAACCAAAACCAAGTTTAGCAACCAAGAGATGCGATCAGTAGGGCCATCGACTCCTCTTATAATTGGTCTAACCTTAAAAGCGGAAGGATCTTCGATGGTAGCACCTTCCGGAGGCAATTTATGGGTTTTGATGAGGACATATAACACTGGACATGTGGGTAGTTCACACGTTAACCGTGTTATTATGTACCTAGGGAGGTTCGCCGACTTCGCGATCTCGGTCCACTTTCGATTTAGTCGGCGATATTGCACAGTAAATTCCTCAGGAGTAGTCGCATTATAGATAATGCGATCTTGAAGGGGTAATCTCGTGATCGCCCTATCCATCTCCTGGGACAATACTACGAACTCCCCACCCTTGTCACTGATTGTGACTCTTAATGACCGGAAGTAACTTTTTTCTTTACTTCTTTGTGACTGCATTTTTGCTCCATGCTCAAATTGCTTCTTATCCTCTTTCCTATAGTACGCCGCAGTGCGGTTAGAACGGAAGTGGCTAAGATACGAAACTTTGTATCTACCACACTGTTCGCTTCCTGTGACCTAAGATAAGCCGAGGGAAATGGTGGAGGTGGTATCGCAGGGGTATTCACAATACCGTGCCCATTATCCCGCATATTACTGTTCGTCGTGCCGGGCAGCCGATCGTGCAACGATTGTAGGTTGCCAACTATCTTGCGCGATTCGATACAAGACAGATGTCGACTCGGAGCGAAGCTAGGACCCAGGTCCAACACGGACAGTGCGTCGGTCGATAGGTTTACGTTGCCAAGTACCGTGACTCATGCGCGGTGCACTTCACCTTCGTCAACTCCAGTACTATGGTAAGAATTAGGAAACAAAAAGCTATTAGCCGCATTGTCACTGCCAGAGCGGTACTGTCCTATTAACCTCAAGAACTTCTCCTGTAATTTTACTTTGATGTTAGAGCGGATAGTGTCGCAAATGCTTCTCGACTGCTCCACTATTCTCCTCCAAAGGCGAACAGGCACATGCCTCTCACAAGACAATTCTTTAGACAAGCACTTCGATAACAGCGAATACATATGATCCTGTTACATATGTACGGCACGCAGGCTGCAAGCCAGCTACGCTGTTCGCCAAGAGGAAGAACGTACGAAAATACCCTTTTGCGTGCCTTTCATCTCAGACAAATTAAGTGCGGAGATACGCAGATGTGTTCGTAACGCTGATCTCCACGATGTGGTGAGGGTTATTGACATCCCTCCTAGCACCTTAAAAATGCAACTGGTTCGAAATCGAATGTACGATAGGATGCGTCTCACACCATCCTGCGTTGTGTGCCCTAACGGGAAAGAAGGTGACTGTATGACATCGGGTGTGGTCTATCAGATGTCATGTAATGAATGTGGGGAGAATTACATAGGGGAGACAAGAAGACCCTCTGTGTCAGAATAAAAGAGCATCTGGATGGCCTTGGAAAAGGTACAGTCCAGACTCCTTGGGGGGAACACAGGGTTCGATGCCATGCTGATAGAGGTCTCAGTGTCGTTCTTAGCGCGAGAGAGTGACATATCGGCGCGCAGGACATTAGAAGCGCTTTGGATCGCAGCTACGAGTCCTCGGGTCAACCGGAAGGAGGAGTACCTGGCAGTAACACAAGAGCTGGTACCCTTCTCACAGCTCTGTGGATTTCGATCTTCGTGATCTTATCCACAGCTGATTAAGTCGGTTTGTCTCGGGGCCAAAGCTCATTCACCCACGTCTACGTCCATCTGCGGGTGTTGGTGGTCCGCTTCTGCATCCACCTCTGAGCTTAGTCGTTGAAACTGTGGTGTCGGATCACGTTCCTGTTTTTCCTCAAGACTAGTACCTTGTAGTATGAAATGATGTTTGGGCTGATAGTCTTGTAGATGTTATCGGCTATTCCAGGCTCTGAAGAAGGCGAAACTCGCCGAAACGTAAGCCGAATAAAGAAGATCGTAACAATCTTGGTTAACGGCTACAACAATGACAATACACTAACAGTTTAACAACGCCATGCCAAGATTTATCGAAAGTCGAACTTGGGCTATTACACACCGTCGAGACGATATTGGAGGTCGCAGCTGCGTAGGGAGTCGCGGGTGCGGAGCCAAGGGGCATTATCCCGTGCTGTCTCTCAGAGGCATTGTTGCGTTGTTACCCACCAGGCAGGGAACCCAAATCAGAGTGCGACTCCAGTTCCTTTTTTCGAAACCGAAAGTTGCGCACTCCATATTCGCTGCGCTCTTATCGCTGCGTAACTCGAGTGCTTTTTGCTGAGGGACAGCGTGTCAGCTGTTGGCATGCACGCTCCTCGCCCACTTGCCAGGTTTCTTATTGAAATAATCTGAAATAATCACCACCATTGCTTTTTGCATTGCATCATCATGCTGTCTGATGACTATTGCGTCCGACTTCGTCGTCGTCGTCTTCTTCTTCTTCTTCTCCTTCAGCGTTTGTCCCACTTCGAGGCGGGGTCCACTATTCTGGTGTGGTGACGCCACTTTACGCGATCAAATGCTTGATCGGGATGGATACCAGCAATCTTTAGGTCCACATGCAACGTATCAAGCCATCGCTGCTTCGGCCGCCCTTTAGGCCGTTTTCCGGGCACATCTGTGTTAAGGCCAATCTTCCTAACAGTGTCACCACTAGCTCGAAGAACGTGGCCATACCACCGAAGGCGAGCTTCACGTAACTTGTCAGGAATTGGAGCGACACCAAACCTCTGGCGTATTTCATCGTTGCGAATACGGTCCAGACGCGTAACACCAGCCGTCCATCGCAGCATTTTCGTTTCCATTACGCTGAGGCGAGTCTCAACCTCCTTGGTTGCAGGCCAGCACTCAGCTCCATACATCGCTACTGGTCGGACGATGGTTCTATAGATCTTCGATTTAAGGCGTTCCGTTATCTTCCCGTCGCATAAAACGCCTGTCATCGAGCGCCATTTGGACCACGCTGCGCTCACGCGCGAGTTCACCTCGAACGTCAGACTACCATCAGACGCAATTGCAGATCCAAGGTACTTGAAGTTTGTCGGTCGTACTAGCGCAGTGCCATTGATCTCAATGGACCCGGCTTCGTTTACGTCTGTCGTCAAGTACTCAGATTTTTTGACGTTTAGCTTGAGCCCGAACATCGCCAAGCGGTCGTACCAAGCTTGCGCTTGTCGCTCGAGTTCGCTCTTCTCTTCGCTTGCAAGCATTACGTCATCTGCATACAGCAGCGTCCAGGGGGCAGGCTTCTGAAGGTCTCTCGAAATGGCATCCATTACGACAATGAATAGGAGCGGGGAAAGCGCAGAGCCCTGGTGAGCACCAACGGAGATAGGAAACTCCGCCGATGTGCCGGCTGGCGCTCGCACACTACTCTTTGGACCAGAGTAAAGTATGCGCACCCACTCAATAAGCTCTTCGGGAACACCGTGTTGTCGTAAGGCTTACCATATAACCTCACGCGGAACACGATCAAATGCTTTCTCTAAGTCGAGAAAAGCTATGTGCAGCGGTTTCTGCTTTTCGCGATGTCTCTCTACCAGAATACGAGCAGCATGTATGGCATCGATGGTGCCACTGCCCGCTACGAAGCCACATTGATTGGTGGAAAGTTGGACGATATCGCGAATACGTCCGTCTACAATTCGCTCGAAGATTTTCATGCTGTGCGAGAGCAAGCGAATTGGACGGTAATTCGTGCAGTCCGCAGGACTGCCCTTCTTCTTCCATATCGGGATCGTCGTGCTTTCCTGCCAACTGCCAGGTACCTTCGTTTCCGTAACAACCTGGTTGAAAAACTTCGTTAGCCACTCAGCAGGACTTCAGTACCTCAACTTCCATAGGTCAGCCGCTATATCATCGGGGCCCGTTGCTTTGCCTGGCTTCATCTTCTTCAAAGCCGCTTCCGTCTCCTCCACAGTGATTTTCTGCACAGGACCGTACGTAGGAGGGACGCAAGGGATGGGCTGATGGGCAAACTCTTCTGTCGAAATTCTCTCGAAGTAGTCATGCGCCCGACTTCGTCGTTTTGTACAAAACGGCACTTCCCAGTCGTCATATGTAGTTTTGCATTTGCTACCTACCATTTCCCATCTGAAGTTCGAATAGGCCCATCTTCGCCATCGGTGAATTAGCAGAATAATGTAGCACTGACTTATCTTATCCCAGTGCACGTTTTTCTTGGCTTCGAGGTAGAAGCGGAGCGCGTGACCCATCCCACAAAAGACTACAAACGCTTACATTTATTGGGTTGATCGAAAAGTCTTGCGACACTGCACACAATATTGCAATACAATACATTACAATATGAACTAATATACAAAAACTCAGTCCATGATATATTCCCCATCCAAGTCTAGATCCTGACCCATCTTTCAGGCAACCTTTCAATTCCTTTCCGCCAGAATTCCGAGGGCTATGAGGAAAAGAATTCAGAAATCTCCACTTCAAGTTGACGTCGATCATCGAACTCTCCACCTCGAAGATGCTGCTTCAGAGCTCTGAACAAGTGGTAGTCAGAAGGAGCGAGGGCTGGAGAGTACGGTGGATGGGGCTGAACTTCCCAGCCTTACTCCTGGATTTCCTCGCGACTCCCTTTTGCGACATGAGGACGCGCGTTGTAATGCAGCAGTGGACATTATACATTGGATCCGATCGAAAATCTTCGGGTAATTGGATGATTCGGATAACGGCGATTTTGCGGACCCCGGATTTTTGGATGATTCGGATAACGACGATTTCAGTAACACCGGATTTTTGGATGATTCGGATAAGGGTGATTTCGCGGACCCCGGATTTTTTGGATGGTTGGGTTAGAGATATCTGAATCAGATATCTGAAAATGATTCATTCGGATCCAGTATAGTGGACATCTTCCCGATCCGGACGTTTTTGGCGCATGGCGTCGCCCAAGCTCTGGGGCTGGGTAGCGCAAACAGATGCTGTGGCTGTGGTCTCACAATCCAGCAACTCCCACTAAAGCATGCCTTCTGAGTCCCACCAGCAACACAGAAGAACCTTGTTCTCGTTCGTTTCTTTTCACGTTTCGGTCGTCTTGGAGCCGGTTCTCCGCGTGGGAGCCATTGGCTCTTGCGGGTGTGGATAACATAAAGAACCCAGCTTCCATCACCAGTAACAATGTCCTTCAGAAAGTGCTTTCTGTGCGGGCGAAAAAGCAGCGACTCAGCAACACTGATTCGGCATGCCTTGTCAGAGTCCAGCAGCTCATGTGGTACAAAGACGACAGGACTTTGCAGCCCCCAAGGATCTCCGGCTGCCTCACAACGGTGCTTTACGCACATCCAAGTGTCGCCGCCAATTCGCGAGTGGTTGAATTTGGCTTCACCTTGAAGGCTTCGCGAAAGCTGTCTTCTTCCACAACAGAGGGCGTCCTTGACGAGGTCGACCTTCGAGAGAGATATCTCCAGCCTTGAAGTGCTGATACTAAGGGCCACTGTGAATGATTTCCTCCTTGAATGCAGCACAGATGTTGGAGGCCGCAGATGTTGCGGAATGGCTTTGCAGAAATTCGTAGTAGACTATAGGTCGTAGGATGCAGCTGCCTATCGTTGATATCGTTGCTGTATTCGTACTCGGCGAGGCCTTATATATTCTTGAGGAAGCTTCGAGAATTTTCTCTGACGTCACCACACAAGATCAATACTGTAAGAGCTTCAACAAATTTAACAGGCAGTAGCGTAAAGTGTTGCAAGACTTTTCGATCAACCTAATATATATATACTTCGCCCTATACTTCATATTTCACCTTATTGTCTCTCTAATGCCATGTAGATTTGAATAATTAGAGTAGTGGTTTCCAGACTTAAAGAACTGATAGTAAAACGTGTCCTTATTCTATAACAAATTCTTCTTGAAACTGACATCAAGTCGCTGTGCATCGCGTTCTCCACTCTTCGTCAGCCCTCCGGTCAATCTTATGCAGCTGCCGCTCTGTTGTTTTACTGTTGAGATAATTATCCAGTGAGGCGTGTTCGTGGCGCGTCCTTCGGTGATCTGCCGCCCTTCTTTTCCGTTGGCGTGCCTTTTGATGCTCTTGAAGCTGCGAGGGAATGTGGATCGTTGCCGAGATTGTCAGGATGCAACCCACGCATGCCTTGGCGAGTTGGCTTGGAGTCGTTGTCCTCGGAGGCAAAAACTCTCTTCGCAGTGGAGTGGATGCGATTTGCGCATGAAAATTGCATTTCGCGGTATTTAAGCGGAGCTTTTCTCGTTGCACTCGTATTCGAGGGGAATATTTATTCAGTTTCAGTGCAAAACAGCAATTTCGCATTTCCTGTAGCGACGTCGCACTCTTCCACCCTGGTGCTTCCGTGCAACGAAGGAGCTCTGTGGTTCCATCGGAAAGGTCTTTCTACGCAGCCTCCGATGCACAGACAGGCGCTGCACGCGTAAATGCGTTAATTGAACAGCGAGCTTGTTCTTTGTGAGGATAAGAGTCGAGGCATGCCTTCTCCAGCGACCAAAGCCCAAACGCTTTGCAGCTATCTTCCGCGGAGAATCTGGAAGTCTGCCGAATAACCTGGTCGGTGTTTATAGCAGTTGGCTAGAGCCGCGTCTAGGGCATGCCATTCTCGCAGCATAGATTGCACCACAATAAGACTCCATTGAAATTACCCTGTTCTTGGTGTTCTTTTGTTAGCCTGTAGCTTTAGTGTTCTTTGTGTTTTTTACCTATAAGCTGCTCCACGAATTATAAATTACGCCCACACTCCAGCAGAGTGGTACCTGTCGAGCAACAAGCCTAGTGTGACGCTTAGCGCTTAATGTATGTTTCTGTACCACATCGATGATCTTTTTCAGTTCGAGTTACGACCTCGAATAAGTAGAGCACATGCAGTTTTCTCATCGTCAGAAAGTGTTCTCGAGAATGAACTGCCACTGTCATCTGCGCGGCATGGGCATGGGTTCAGCTTTGTCCTGGAAAGCGAACCACCACGGAAAGCCTGAGCGATTTTGAGCGCAAGGGCATCAGACATCTCTCTCTCTGGCGGTGCACCAGGCGGCCAGGGTGTCATGGATGGGTCCCGCTTTTGGCAGCCTCAGGAGTATCGCCCGCGAGCTGCCACGAATCTGTCATCTCCGACTGCGAGCCGACAATAGGGCGCGCGGCGCTGTCTTCGGCGTCCGTCCATCGACAACCACGCTTTATGAGATTTCGCTGCCGCCTGATTGTTCCCCACGGAAATTCGTCAATTTGCACATGCGGAACGGGCATGTCTCCTTAGAATTGTTGATTCGAGAGGCGGCGAGGACGGGCAGCGGAGGAGACACGAAGTTAGAGGACGCGCACTGCTGACACGCACGTGGGCGGCCGACCTCCCGTATCCAAGTAACGGAGCACACTTACTTGTTGAAGAGCACAATGTCGGGTAGCCAAACCCGGTCCGAGGGCACGTGCAGATTCGTGATGTTGCCTGAAATGAAATGAAATGCTCGTGAAGGGCTTCTTCAGCAGTTCTGCTTCTTCATCCTTATGCACATGGCCCCATTAGCGATTCTCGCCCTATATGACGCGACATTCTACCACACCCCACAGTTTGAGAAAACTGGTGTCTACTCATACTGTGCAGACAACCTTGAAAAAAGTCGTTGAAAAATAGAAGGAAGCTCAGAGTTGAGCACATTGAAAGTTGAGAAAAGTTTATATGAGCAACTTCTAGCTTTTTACAACTTTCTTCTCTTGCGAGATCGAACAGCGTACATTTGAGCGCCGCGGAGGCATTCCGAAGTTTTTGAGGATTCAATTTTGCCTACCATTAGCAACGAGAACATTTGTTTGGCCCGCACGACTAGCGATAACGCGAAGGTGAGCTCAGCTGTGTCGTGCATGCTGGCGCAAATAAGTAGCTACGAGCATCAAAAACAGCACATGGAAGCTAAGAACACCGAGCCTTCTCGTTGCACACCCCTCAGGTAGCTAGATTCCTGCTCACTAGGTTTCAAAGCGTCGAAAGGATATCGTCAATAAGCCAGAAATGATTTGATAGAAAACAGCCTTCGCCCACAATGCGAATGGAAATGTAATCCTACTGAATCCAGTATGTGGAGAAGCAAATAGAAAACTTTCGCTACTACACCTATGTCGCTACCATTTCCAAGAAGTGAGGGTTCATAGCTCTGAATACAAAGAAACTCTCTTTACCGTAATCCACTGGATTCCACCGCAGCTGAAAGTCGTTCCACTTCATGGTTAGCCACACATTTGTCTGCAGAATTTGATTCTTCTCGTCCTAAACGAATCGCATATAATAGGAAGGGCAAGCGGCAGATCTCCTCAGAGCCTCATGCCTTCATTAGCATTAGCGTGCTACACAATAATGCCAAGAGCATTGCCTGAACCATCGTGATTAACTACCGCCGCCTTCATCGAGTTCTTCATCATCAGACACGGTAACGGCAATCGGTAATAGGGGCCCGCTCCTCAGGCCATGATGATGATCCCGAAAAGCACATATTTTAGCCAAAACGCGTGTACATGAACATGTTCATGCACTTTGGCTGATTCAAATTTTGATTTAGGCAAGAAGAGGCGCGCTGCTCAGGGATATTAAAGTAACGAAATACTAAAGCACTAAATATTTCATACTAAAAACACTAAAAGAAGACCAAGACTAGATCACTTAAGCGATAAAAAATAAGAGATAAAGGGCGTTAGTCAATCCCTTTGTGGGATACGCCGGTAAGGTGGTAAGCACCATTAAGGAACTTAGCAATAAGGACGAAATTCGCGGAAAAACCGTTTCTCAGGAGAGCATTAACTGGATTCATCGTTAAATGAACGGTGAGCTCCCGCAACGTTCAACTCGAAATTACGCTCCATAAGAAGTGGGTTGAAAAAACACTCATGCACGAAAAATACTCTGCATTTCAAAACAAGGGAGCACGAAAATTTGTGGCAGGTACCGCAGAATAGATGCTGCTCATTGGAAGGACAACTAAAACGCTTCTGTTAGCGTCATTTCGAGATTTTTGGTGAAACTCTCTATGTAGGAAGTAGCCACCTATTCCCATATTTATATCATTTATGCGGTTACGTGGAAACACTTGAAAAAGAACAATAAAAAAAGCGCTCTCAAAGCAAATCAAATGATAGGTTTATAAGGGAAACCTCAATAAAAAAGCACAACAAGAATTTGCAATAACCAACGGTGTTGTAAAGGAAAAAGCAAATCAAAACAATTCAAAAACCAAGAAGTATTGAAATGTTTATGTTTAAATTCTATTTTAGTGAGTGAAGAAGTGATTGACAAATATGAACCAGTAAATAATGGAATGAAATACCCCGGTAAAATTTATTGCCCAATTTGTAAACAGGTTATTAAAACATCGATTTTTTCATTTACTACACATAATTTTGAAGTGCATACACATAAATACAGAACCGCGCATACCTTTTGGTCAATTCCCGAAAAAAACGCTTTGGAGCGTTCCAAAGCGGCTTTTTAAATAACTTTCTTTGAAGTCCAGCTCTTGTAAAATGAAGCATACATTTGAGCTCAGCATCTGGAGCTCTATCTTTTGACATATAAACTAATAGAGTTGAACAATGCATATAAGCCGGACATAATCAATCGGAGTGGGCGCGACAACTTGTAGGGTATGCGACAGCTTGTAAAGTGAGCGTTTGGGGAGTTTTATCGGAAATTTTCGGCCGCCCTACCCAGGAATTGCTCTAAGAACGTCCAGCTTGCCTTTGGAGTGCGCCGTGAACAATGCATACAGAATCCAACCTATCAATCGAGTAGGCGCGACAGCTTGTAGGGTGAGGTTATTAGCTCGAAGAAAACAGCCTATCTAGATGTGCGAAGCGTATAACAAACCAATTAGCTTCTGTCTGTCTAGCCTACATTGAGTTTTGCAATTCCATCGACTATGGCGCAGGTTGGAGGGGTGATGCTAAATTGGACGCGAGGACGTATTCGGAGCGGGATAATCCGGTCATGTGCGAATCTTTCCGGCTGGGACTTGTGGGTTTTGTAGCCAGTATAAAATCAATGTTTTCGAATCTAGCCAATTTGGGCACCATTCGATAGCGCTTTTGATGGTGAATTGAACAGTTTTACTTACCAGGATACTATATCAACGGTAGGTCGGAACGGCGCAAGTGTTGTATATGGGCAGAACCGCCTCACCCAGGGAAGTAACAAACTGTAGGTATCTCGACCCCAATACAACTCTGCGCAGAGTTAGGGGCGAAGGAAGTCGCGTGTTGGCGCCCTGTTGATTCACGTGCTCCACAGCTGACGGACCCGAGCGGGATGAGGGCTCGTATCGCGACTCACCAAAGTGCATAGGAGGCGTAGTAGGGAAGAGCTCGGGTTCGTGAGCGAGGGTCGGGGTTTGGATCCCGCAGACTGCGTGTGTTTTGCACTTTTGCAAAATCCATGTTTATCATATAGGTAATCCACCTAGGGGTATTATAGTGTTATAGAGCATGTTTACATATAACTATGCTTTAAACTACAGATTGGCTAAAATGTTCACTTCTGTGTGTCACTTATTTTAAGCCTATTTTGTGTGAAGCTGTAGTTATGCAACGATAGATAATTTGTGGCACTAGTTAAAAGTTCCGACTTACCGACAAGACTTCGGTCAAAAAAATTTTCGCTGAAACTTTGTCTAGGGGTTATTTGAAGTGCTGATCACGAATCTGACATCCACTTTTTACGGTTCGACTGGATAATATAGATACAGGAAGGCACAGGATTACATTCTTAAAGTTTCTGCCGGTGACGGTAGGAGAGACAGAATCGTGAAGAGCGGATGTCAGATTCGTGAACAGCACCCCAAATAACCCCTAGACAAAGTTTCAGCGAATTTTTTTTTTTGACCGAAGCCTTGTCGGTGGAGTTGGAACTTTTGACTGGTGCCACAAATCATCTATTGTTACATAACTACAGCTTCACACAAAATAGGCTTAAAATAAGTGACACACAGAAGTGAACATTTTAGCTAAACTTTGAAGCATATGTTGTACGTAAACATGCTCTATAACACACTATAATACCCCTAGGTGGATTACCTATATGATAAACATCATTTTGCAAAAGTGCAGAACAAACGCAGTCTGCGGGATCCAAACCCCGACCCTCCGTTCACGAGCCCGAGCTCTTCCCCACCACGCCACCTGGGCACTGCGCCTACAACTCCCTAGCTGATTAAACTACGTTAGCCCCAGCTGCCATTTCAGGGCGGCAGAAGATAGCGGTTAGAGTTTCCTGCGCTCTTACTCGCCAAGATGAGTTTTCGATACTTGCAGTGGTACTTTTCTGTTCAGCATGAAAAGCGCTATCGAATGGTGTAAATTTCGACCGATTTTGGAAACATCGATTTTTGGACGGTTTCGCTTCGAGGACGAGGCCGCTCAAGGCCGCGGCTGAGGGACGATGACGTCATCGAAAAACGATATTTCCGAACCGGCCCAAGTTGGTTACCATTCGATAGCGCTTTTGATGGTGAATGGAATGATGGTGCTTAGAGTGGCGCGAACTGTGATGTGAGCGAGTAAGAGCGCAGGAGAGCGGTCGACTTGAATTGGAAAAAATCATGGCCCACAAGGCTAACCTGCATTTTCGCAGCGCCCTAACCTTGTCCAATGATAAGCTACATTACTGTGTTTCAGCACACTACTAGAACAATTTGCTGCCTACAAAACCTACGAGCTGCAACCGGAAAGGTTCAAACTTTATAGAGCTATCGCGCTCAGAACACGCCGCGCGCGCAATTTAGCACAACAATGCTCGATGTTCTCCTCGCTCTCATTCACGCAGACTAGACAGTTATCGCTACTCCCAGTAGCGCCGTTAAATTTAGCATGGAACGTACTATCGAATGGTATAGAACTTGGCCAGATTCGATGACGCTGATTTTTCGATGACGTCATCGTCCCTCTGCCGCGGCCCAGAGCGCCTCGTCCTCGATGCGCAAATGTCAGCAAATCAAAATTTTCAGAATTGGTCGAAATTGATTCCGTTCGATAGATACATAACGGTACCATTGCGAGTGTCGAAAGCTCAAGGGCTGAAGGAGTAAGGGCGGAAGAAGCTTCACTGATGCCGTCCCCCACTCTACAACGGCAGTTGCAACTAAGACAGTTTAGGAAGCTGAGGGTCTGCGAGCATGTCGTCGTAAAGCACCTTAGGCATTCTGCTGGCCTACGCATTTCTAGGCCGCTAACTCCTCGCGTCTTTCTGCAGAGGTCCACTGAAGTCAGAAAAAATCGTGTCGCAGAAGCTTAACCTGCTTTTTCGACCGCTGTAACTTCGCATATTTAGAAGCTACACCGCTGCACTTTTGCTTTCTTATGTAACGTTCTACTGGCTACAAAACCCACAAGTCCCAGCCGGAAAGATTCGCACATGACCGAGTTATCGTGCTCCGAATACGCCCTCGCGTCCCATTTAGCATCACCCCTCCAACCTGCGCCATAGTCGATGGAATTGCAAAACTCACTGTAGGCTAGACAGACAGAAGCTAATTGGTTTGTTATACGCTTCGCACATCTAGATAGGCTGTTTTCTTCGAGCTAATAACCTCACCCTGCAAGTTGTCGCGCCCACTCCGATTGATTATGTCCGGCTTATATGCATTGTTCAACTCTATTAGTTTATATGTCAAAAGATAGAGCTCCAGATGCTGAGCTCAAATGTATGCTTCATTTTACAAGAGCTGGACTTCAAAGAAAGTTATTTAAAAAGCCGCTTTGGAAAGCTCCAAAGCGTTCTTTTCGGGAACTGACCAAAAGATATGCGCGGTACTGTACCTTGTTGGCGGGCATCACTCCACCTGACGCCAGGTGACTCGAGAAACCCAATAACTGTAGTACCTACAGTTCCGCAGCTCATCGCGTCGAAAAGTAGATCTAACTGATCAGGTCCCGGTGATGGGTTGTTTTCTAGTAAAGGAAACCTTTTACACAGTATAAATTGAGCTCTGAGCAAAACGCTTCTAGTGTTCCTTTGAGTGTTCCTTTCACATGGAACAACTCTGGTACTGAGTTCACCGTTGAGAGTGCATACAGTAATGTACGAAGGATCTTCCTCGTATATGAGAGAGCTTCTCTGCCACGGTAACGCCATTATGTCTGCTAGTGAGTCCAAGAAGCGCATGCACACTCTGCCGGTTTGTCAGCGAGTGGTATTGCCGCGAATCTTCCGATGTCTTGAAGTACAGGGTGCTGCCTGTGCTGTTCATCCCTACTCACCTTATCACCTTGTGTTTTGTTGTACAGGTTTGAGCGCGCTATCGACATCGGCTCAATGGTTGCGGGTATCCACTCGCCGTTGCGCGAGTTTTCTCTCTGGCTGCGGGTACTTTCTCGCATCGACACGGGCGTGGTTCGGACATTTTCGTTCTTAAAGGCCTGCGGTGGCCAGCCGTCGTACAAGTCAGTGCGTTCGCCTTCCCTGACAAGTCTGGTATCAGCTCACCTCCGTGGAGGGAGCGACGTGAGGCTTGGTTGGCCTGAGTGGGTCTCTTAATCATTAAACTAACTCAGGGTGTTCATGGCAAGCATCGTCTATGCAGAATATACATACACTGTTTAACGAAGCCATAAAGTAATCATACATCTAGGGTTTGCAGATGCCATTTGCATCAACGGCAGATTTTACTGAGCGTCCGGATAAACTCCATCACATTTGCTGTACATAGTTGTCTCTCCTTTGTTCCCCTTTCTAATATTAATAAGATTATTAATAAGAGCTCTATTCTGGCTCCAAATCTCAGGTAGAAAGGCAGCAGATTTGTGTCCTACTAAATTCAAAAAATTTCAATACTTCGTTATCACCATGTTTTGTTGCAACCAAAACACTAGCGCCAGGCGGAGGCCGAACCTGCAACCCACTGGTAGGAGAGATACAACGCTACACCACCACTGGCCTTGTTTGATCGAACGCAAAATCCACACCTGGGAGCAGTTATGTAGCACTCATGCGTGTACAGAGATAAGTCGGATATCGGCATGGAGCCAGTTGGGCTGCAGGTCTTGACAGAAATGATCAAAGTCGCGTTCTCGAAGCCTCAAGTGGATGTTGCTGAGTTCATAACCTGGAACAAGTTCCTTCAGTTGCGATCAAAGCTCTAGCACCTTGCGTGACTCCAACCCGCACCCCCGCTTGCTGAGCAGGATGCTACGCCATTACACCGCCAGTGCTGTTCGACCGTGCTGATATCAGCGGCCGGCTATTCCCGACATACGGGTGAGGCTGATTGGTTCCACGAGGTGTGGGTGTTGAGAACCTGGCTGGAGTGACTGTTTATGGAAGAGCGTGTTGTTTCCTTCATATGCTTCAGTGCCGAGCGAGGTGGATCAATCTTGAATTACCTAACGCTTCGATCCTTCTTTGCTCGCGTAAAAACTGCTAAACGAACGGGAGATTCCTTGGATCGGGATGGAGTTTATCGGGTTCGAATTCAAATATTCGAATCCAATATTCAAATTCGAATATTGAAAAATTGCCTTTTTCGAATCCATTCTAATTCGAATATTCAAAAAACCGCGTTTTTCGAATATATTTGGATTCGAATATTCGAAATTTGCGCACATTCGATGAAATTGGAGTATTCAAAAAATTTCGAGAGCATAGCTACACTGGATATCAGGATTTCGAACCGTTACCATGCCTGGCTTCATCTTTGTCAGACCGGCTCCTGCCTCTTCTATGTGCTCTTCTAAACATGGCCGTATTCTGGAAGGAATGGCTCGATCTGCGAACTCTGTCGTGAAGATTTTCTTGAACTGCTTGCGCCATCGATTCGGGACTACCCTGCCCATTAACAGATAACCATCTCGTAGCTGATGCCAAAGGACTTTTCAGCAACCTCGATCTGGCGCTGACGGACCGCGGCGGGTTGATGAAAATTCGTTCGCAGTCACGCGACCTAACTTTCGTTCGTATGCGTCATCACGAAGAGTTGCTCTTGCAAAGTTCGCTTTCTTCGCTCCTCGATACAAACGCACTTGTCTGCCGTCGCATTCTGCTTAGTTTCTCAGCAATGCGTGATGTAACCTCTTCTTCTTGCCGATTTTTTAACGTCGTTAATGCACAGCCATGCCTGCTGACCAACCTCACGCCGTCCCGGTTGCGTGCAGTGCAGCAGTTTGCTCAGCGCAGCGGTCTTCTTAGTGCAGATTAGCGCTCGATTTCATATGGCGACCGTTTCGACGGAACATTCCTCGCGTCCGTGACGTCACACTCTTCATTAAACGACGCAAAAAGTAAGTGGGGAGCGAGTTGTTTCCACATAGTGTAGCGATCACACACTCCGTTGCAAATCAGGCATCTATCGACTTTGGAGGCTGGTAACGACCTTGATGGACTTTCTATGTACAACGAAGAAAAGTGCTCCAGATTCTTCAGTCAAGTGATGTGCGCCAGTCCGCGGCGTTGGAGCATATCAGGTCTCACAAGGGAAGGTTGCCAACTCATGGTGAGCTTACGCGATACTATTTTGACAGGATGTAGGGCCGTATGAGCGGTGTCACAGTAGTTTCTGCTGAAAAAGACCTGAAAAAGAGGTGTGAAGGCGCTTGCGCAACTCTCATCAACTTCTGCGACACCTCACGAGATGTGCCTCGACGGCGTAGTCGGACCTCGTACGAGCATTCTAGCGGGTTTTTAGGTTCGGCTCCGAGTGCTGGCAACGTTTTTTTTCACGTTTTAGTTTATTGTTATTACGCTTTCTCATGATCACAGGAAGCACTTTTAGACCATCAACGCTTACAACACTCCAAGGCTGTCTCTTCGCGCCTTTATATGTGCTAGTTTTTCAACTAAATATATCTGTACCACCACCATATCATACCGTATCACCAGTGATACTTCCATTTTTTTAGATTTCCTCATAAGGACACAAACAATTTGCAATTCAGTGCTACCGCTATAAAACGAAAAGGTGGAAATTGCGTTTTCGAGATTTCATGCTTGCGATCATGAGATTGTATACGTACTACACCGTTGGAGTTGCCTGAGCCCATCAGAAATCACACGGCAGCTCCCTTTATGCCATCCCACAGTGCACATTAAGGTCAGCTTTGTGTACGCCTCGTGACGGAACTTCTGCTGTCTCACCATCAAGCAGGCTCCAACACTATCATTGCCTCTCTCGGGGCAAAAAGTATGCAGAGCGCACATCAGGAGGAGGTGAGCCGTAGCCGTAGCAGACAACGATCTTCATCAAGCGGTTATTGAAACGCTCCAATCACAAATCGGATACGTTTGAGAACGACAATGCCGACATCGCTGGTGCTCTTGGGACTTCCACACAGAACTGCCTTAAAACCTCGGCTTATGTCGCTAAGGCAACCTTTCTTCGCTTCAGCGTCTCTGCTAGTAACGTGCCCTCCTCATTCAGTGTCGCGGGCCCTGTTTACATCGCTAGATTCTTGGGCAAACTCAGTTTTTCTTCTTCTACCCCGATGTAGGCCTTCCGTCACGGACCCTCACACACTATTCACACTCGCCGTGCTTGGCGACTGCGCGTCGGCTGCCGCGGACCCTCGCAAAACATAATAACACCATGTGACATGGGAATTTCGTAGGCCGGCCTGTCACAAGGGCCTGTCGTCTGAAGTCGGGTGTCCGCGTTCATCTTAGCTCTCAAAAGCAAACAGCCTTCTGTGGCAACCGTGGAGAAACGGCCAGCACCGCTAAGAAGGAGGCTTCTGTCGTCTGGAGTCTGCTTTGTCACCGGTCATTCACTTTCACCGAAAGCGGATGCAGGATGTTTAGGTCCGAACACTGAATCTTCGCCATAGGCCCTCATCGGTTCCCGTTCCTAGGGGGGGGCTAATGTCGCCCTCGATAGCCCTAATTTCTCGCGCGGATGACCGCATCTTAGAAAGTGAGTTATCAATGCCCAGACAATATCCTCTTAACTTAGAACCACCACATTTTTTCTAACCGCTCAAATTTTCAACTAGAAAATCGAAAACATATTTTTTGGCAGAAGTCAAAATGTTATTAGGTTGAGACATAAATTTTGCAACAAAATTTGTCTTATAGCAAAAATAAAACTATACCACAAAAGAAAAAATGATTGACTTACACGAAATAATTGCCGTTATTCTCAATGAGTTTCTTCCATTACTTATCAACTGAGTGGATTCCACGTCGGTCGAATTCGGTCGGTCTCGACCTACGAAGTCGTTTGCCACCGCCATGGCCTCAGCGACTTCGGCGAAGCGCCTACCATGGAGGAAGTGATTCAGCGACCGAAGCAGATGGCAGCCAGACGGCGCAATGTCTGGGGTGTATGGTGTCTGCCCGTTTTTGGTTCAGCCCAATTCCTAAATTTCTGCCAGCGATTGAAGTACCGTAATCGGTTGGCTGTTGCCCTGGTGGATGAAACAATGGCTCGTATCGACTTCTTTCTCCACTAATTTTTGCTGGAACTAGTCGAGTTGTTGGCAGTAGCGAGCGTCGAGGATGGTTTGACTAAGTAGAGCAGCTCCCTGTTCCCTGGACCACTACACATCCACCAAACGCACAACAGGACCTTCCTTCGGTGGAGCTCCGACTTTGACGCTAGAACCCCAGCCCGTTGCGTTCCAGCTATTCCTTTCCAGCTTTGCAGTTGTAGTGAAGCATCCGCTTTTTATCGCTGGCAAGGACTCGACCCAGGCCCCTCGCTTGAGCCGGTGCAGGAGCTCTCGGTAGTGGGAACCACAGCGATTTACTTGGGTTTGACAAACATGACAAAGACGATTTTGGCGAACTTCAATTCTACTGCAGCCGACGAGCGGTGGTTCTTTGGGAGGCGTGGAGAACGGCGGTCAGTCCTTGTGCGGTTTGAAAAGAATTCGACTTGATGGGTTTGCGCAGACGCCCTTTGTTTACAGTGTTGATCTTCCCGGAACTGGTTTGCTTTTATTGTCCTTCTGGGCATAAAGGAACTGCTGATATCACCTCCAATAATTTATTCGGCTAGGCGTGAGCTTGCCGGTGACTTCTTGAATGTGCTTGACCCCCGTCGCTGGGTTGCTGCCGAGCTTGAACTAATTGAAGATGAAATCACACACTTTTTCACTTTGAGTGGTCATCGTTCTCGTGAATAAAACTTTTCAACAGTGCAAGGAAAACTAACGGTTCATAACTAAAAATAATCGATAGGAGACAAGCTTTCAAATATAATATAAGGATGCTTCAGACGATTATAGCTATCTTTACCGACTCGCCAAGGCTCGCTGTCGCCAAGCAGAAGACATCGAAAAGTTCTTTGGTATTAACGATGAGAACGGCCATCTTCTGATGGATCGTAAGAGGGCTGTGAAGCGATGGCACGACTACTTCGAGGAAATCTCGAATGTAGAATATGAACATCCTGCTGTTCCTTTTGCATCACCTGTATACGGCCCCGTTCAGAAGATCACAGTGAGCGAAACTGAAGCAGCCCTGAGGGAGATGAAGTCAGGCAAAGCCACTGGTCCCGATGACCTGCCAGCCGACCTGTGGAAGTCGAAGGGCTGGTGCCCTGCTGACTGGCTGACTGAGTTTTTCAATCAGGTTGTTGCTGAGAAAAAAGTGCCTGAGAGTTGGCAGCAAAGCACGACTATCCCGATTTGGAAGAAGAAAGGCAGCCCTGCGGACTGCGCTAGCTACCGTCCGATTCGCCTACTTTCGCACACCATGAAAGTCTTTGAGCGAATTGTCGACGGACGTATCCGGGATGTCGTTCAGCTTTCCAATAATCAGTGTGGTTTCGTTGCCGGCTGTGGGACGGTTGATGCCATACACGCCGTTCGTCTTCTGCTAGAGAAGCACCGCGAGAAACAGAAACCGGTGCATTTCACCTTCTTGGACTTGGAGAAGGCCTTCGACCGTGTCCCGCGAGAAGTTATATGGTACGCTTTGCGACGACACGGCGTCCCTGAAGAGCTTATTGAGTGGGTGCGCATCCTCTACTCGTGCCCAATAAGCCGAGTACGAGCACCAGCGGGTACCTCGATGGAGTTCCCGATCTCTGTCGGAGTGCACCAGGAGTCTGCGCTTTCCCCACTGCTCTTCGTGGTCGTCATGGATGTAATTACACGAGATCTCCAAAAGGCAGCTCCTTGGACGTTGCTGTATGCCGATGACGTCATGCTTGCATGTGAAGACAAAGCCGAACTCGAGCGACAGGCACAGGCGTGGTGCGATCGCTTAGCATTGTTCGGACTCAAGCTAAACGTCAAAAAGACGGAGTACCTGACGACGGATGTGAATGAGCTCGGATCTATCGAGATCAATGGTACTGAGCTCTCACGAGTCACATCTTTCAAGCAAGTATCTCGGATCAACAGTTACGCCCGATGGCAGCCTAAAGCTGGAGGTGAATGCGCGCGTAAGTGCAGCCTGGTCCAAATGGCGGTCGTTGACTGGGGTTCTCTGCGACAAGACAATACCCGAGTACCTCAAGTCGAAGGTTTATAGAACAGTCGTCCGCCCAGTAGCGACGTACGGTGCTGAGTGCTGGCCCGTAACGAAGGAAATTGAAAGCCGCCTCAGTGTAATGGAGACGAAGATGTTAAGGTGGACGGCCGGAGTAACGCGATTGTACCGCGTTCGCAATGACACCATACGACAGAGGTTCGGTGTCGTCCCGATAGCCGACAAGTTGCGCAAGCTCGTCTACGATGGTATGGCCACGTCCTTCGCGCTAACAACGACACTGTCTGTAAGATTGGCCTGAATCTTGAAGTCCCTGGAAAACGGCCCAGAGGACGCCCGAAGCAACCTTGGCTAGACACGTTGCACTTAGACTTAAAGATAGCTGGTGTGCATCCCGATCAAGCATTTGATCGGGAGAAATGGCGTCACCACACCAGAAGAGCGGACTCCGCCACCAAGCGGGACAAACGCTACTGAAAATGATGATGATGATGCTTCAGACGATTTACTTCGAGTTCCAGATAAAACAAAAGTGTTGCAAAATTTATGACTTCACCTAATAGTTTTATTTATTTATTGATTTATTTGCCTACCAGACGTTCAGCGGCCTAGCGGCCGTCAAACTTCTGGTTGTGGGCTTCGCCCCCAAGCCCCCAGAATAGAACAACCCCATATTCCTCCATTCTCGATAGGTCGACACTGTTTACGATCCGACGGCAACATTACTCCTCCGAATCCCATAGTCACTCTCTTTCGTTTCCTCCCCCCCTCTCTTTCTCTCTAATACTTCCTTATCTATGTGCTGGCAAAGAAACGGAGTGAGAGTCAAGCACCACATATGACACTGAGTCCGAACTCACGTGCCACCAAGTTGCCGCGACATCTGTGACATTTCTGCACCACGACACACGTACCACGACTTCTGTGGCCCATCTTCAGAAACCTGACGCACAATGGAGATATTGAGGACAAATACTGGTCCACTTATTCCTCCACCTCTAGAGGACTCCCTTTGGTGATCCCTCTTCAGTGGTGCTCCTCCTGCTGGTTTTTGCTCGGAATCCCTACGAAAGTTGGACGACATCTTCAGCACGTCTTCTGAATCCCTACGCTCCGCAGTTGGCCCCCATACTTGGTTCATACGCTGATGCGTTGCTCGCTGAATATATCGTATACTTGGACGATTCGCCGCCTAGAATATAGTTCCCAGCAGTCGCCCATGGTTGAGCTCAAAGAAAGCACGGCTGGCATACGCCGCACGCCGTACCGCTATTAGTGGACTCCCTGATTAAATTTGTACTATTTAATGTGTGATAATTTTTCATGAACTACCTTTATAATGGTGTCCGACGACATCGTTGGACATTGTCCCACGCGACAAAAAAAAAGTGTCCGACGAAATCGTCGGACAATGTCGTGAAAGGGTTAATAAAGCAGTTTCAGGTAAATTTTGAAAAGCTAATTTGATGCATCTGCATGTAAAGGCTGAAGTGCCTGAATGGAGATTTAAAAAAAAAATGGTGGTCAGTAGAAAAACTGAAAACTCCACACGTACGTAACCTTCAGGTCTAAACCGTTTCTCCAATTCAGCTTTTGCTTTTCACTCTGCATCGTCTCTTGAACTGGACTGGAGATAGGGATAACCTCGTAAACTTTTTGTAAAGTTCTGTAGTTCCAATTGATATAAAAAGTGACGACAATGGGTAATGGCTGCATGCGTGGTATAAAGCAGTAAGTGAGCAACCTACCTCACCATTTAAAGCGTGCAATTACGGATGGGAAAATTGCCATGCAGATGCGAGGCCCTCCTCCCGGAGGATTCACCCAAAATCTTGTTCCCGCCCAGCAAATCAGGCTCGTGGCACACTTTGAAACAGATGGCCTCGAGTCCAAGTCTATATCTGGACGCTCACGCAACTGAAGAGGCTCTAGCGCTAAAGAACGCTTCAACGATGTGACGAGCAGGACTTGCGTTCAGTTCCGCCGTCTGGGACTGTTACCCCTAACTACTGTTAGGACGCTCATTCTCTAGCATTTTGCTGCTTTGGCGGATCATTCCCATCGTGCGCTCAACATTCGGAAAGGGAATTTGCATCAAGCAATTGCAGGAGTTCGGTGTGCACCACTTACCACGTTGATCAGCAGAATCATGGCGACACCGAAATCGACCGTCACCGGAGGGCTGAAATGGCACGTATTCGGAACAACTGGCGTGCTCACTCGAGGACCTTTTTCCATCCTGATTCGAACGGGCTCATGTCTATTACAACATCACATGAAACATGCTGCTGCACTTCGGAGCCGCTAAATGGTGTAATATGGGCAAAGGCGCGTTGATACAAGGGATAGGCGGAACTTCTGTTTTCTGATTTCCTGGCCATTTTGTGCAAATTTTTCCTTTTTCTGTTTTCTGGGGAAATGACCAAAAATCTGACCAGAAGACAAAGCATAACGCTAGGTACAAAATGTTGTCGTAGCACTCCAATGACAAGAATTCATAGAATGCCATAAAATCATGAAGGACGGAATGTCTCTGAAGTACTCAAAATTACAAGAAGGTGGGTGACATTCTGGGTGTGTATGTACAAGTAGAGAGTTTCGGAGCTTCTTCATATCATATTTCACGCCCTTTTATTTATTTATTTGTTTATTGTTTATTTATTTATTTATTTATTTATTTATTTATTTATTCACGCCTTTTTAATCTTGCTTCGCCTTCTTTCCAATTTCATCAATAGTCTAGACTATCTAAGACTTCTTATAAAACGCTGTGTTAAGGCTAAAAAGCTAGTGCTTAAGCTTTATTTAATTATAGATCAGTCAAAAAAATTCTTCACATAGAACGGTGTTTATAAACTGAAACTGTTTCAAAAGTTAAGCGCATTGCACATCAACCCAAGACCCATAGTAAGCCCCATGGTCATTCATATCATATCACTGGAATCATACTATTTTTTGGATCCAGAATGGAATCAGATATGCGACCATTTTGAGCGGGCGCCAATTTTTATATTTGTCTCTGCCCAGTGCCAGAGTAGCTCAATTTGTCGCTTGAGAGATATTGAGAGCGTCATATCTCTCGTTTGACTTAACCTACGGCGAACTTCTCATTCCGATTCTCCCCTGTGAAGTGCTGATCCAGAGTTCATCCTGCTTTTGTAGTGCCTAGGTTTTGAGCCATACATTGCTGCAGCAAGGGACGTGGAGTGAAACAGGTGGGCACTGAGCCTGACGTTCTTCATCATCACCACTTCTTCAGCGATTCTGAAATCTCCCAAAACCACTCGCTTCTTCCTATCCATTTCTATATCTGCGTCGTTGCCGGATTTACGTTGGCTTCTGCGCACGAACAGAGCTGTGTTGGAGCAAAACATTTCCTTCTCAGGATCAGAGTTCCGCAGAAGGATCTGGTCACGTACGAGTGACAAACTTTGACGAGAATCACGTTTCACGTGTGGTACCAAATATCCGAAAAACCACTAAAATGGCGCCATCCTATGATGGAAAAAGGATATTCCTGCTCCACTCCATCGTGTCCACACGGGCATATTCGAGGAGGCACCTTCACCAAAAATTTGTCATTACATTTGCACTGAGCTCCAGCCAGAATCTCGTGTTGCTCTATGAACATTCACCCCAGTACATACCATTCTAAGCCTGCTAATGGTCTTGTAGCACCTAGGCTTTTTTAAGGAACATCGGTTTGTTGCACTACAGTTTTTTAACAAGGCGAGACTATTCAAAGAAAGTTGCGACCAAAGAAAGAGAATTAGGCATAAAAACTCTGGTGCAACAAGTAGTAGTCTACAGCCCTCAGTACAGTTTTAGAGCATTTCGCGAGAGTGTCTCTCAAAACTCACACAAATGGTCAAGTTGGGTTGAAACATGCGAACAGCGGCGAATGAGCCTCCTCCCATTTAGTAACTCTAAGGAGTAAGCTTTTTGTTCGTAGGACCAGTCACCCGGTGAACCATCTTATCTATTAGGGGGGGGGAGGGCAAAAGTAATGAGACAAATTGAAAAAAATCTTTATCTCTTTATAACTCAATGACAACTCAACGATGCTGAGGAATGTATTTGCCATTAAGGGCAATGACATTGCTGCCGTCGCTCAGCCAACTTCCTTATCCCATCCTTCCAGAATTGCTTGGGCCTGGTGTTGATCAACTGCTCGATATGATTGTCAAAGACTGCTTGGGTTCTTGTGTCCCTTCCGACCAGGAAGTCCTGTGGGCTCAAGAAGTAGTGGTAGTCGCATGGAGAGATGTCCGGCGAATACGGTGGGTGAGGCATGTGAACGTAGCCCAGCTGAGCAAGCTTATCCGTGGTTACTTGTTCCCGATGGGGTGCGGCGTTGTCGAAGAGGAGAACGCTCTTGAAGCTGCGAATGGATGAGAGCGAGTCGCCGGCCCATCTCTTCTATTTCGTTCACCATGGCTTTGGAGTTCATCGTAGTGCTCTTGGGAAACAGCTTCCGGTAAGTCGATCCATGGGCGCAGAGTCAAAAGCTTAGAAGGTGCTTCTCGCCGTGAACATCTCACCGAACGAAGGTCGGTAACAGGTCACCAGGCCGCCTCACCCAGACTTGCTGCTTGGCAGGGTTAAGGTAGAAGACGTGCTTCTCATCTGGCGTGAATATTGAGCCCAGGCTGCTCGGGGTTGGGAATTGGGTGAGATTTGCGCGACACAGGTCGACTCGTCAGACTGGGTTTTTGGCATGCTTCTGGAAAGGGCGGAAGTGGTAACTTCTCAGATGGGCTTCAGTAAGCAGCATACAAACATACAAATACGATAAGCACGAAACCGGACTCCAGCCACGAAATATATGGACACGGCATGGGTGTCTCATTACTTTTGCCCCCCCCCCTCCTAATATAATGCCTATTTCAATCTAAATATGATAGGTAAGATCCTGCACCATTTATATTTCTCCCCTGTACCTCCTCCCAGCTCCAACTCTCGAAGAACCAACGTTTCACAATAAGCTCGTGGTATTGCAGTTATTGATGTAACAGTTAGGATCATTGCTGTGATAGAGAATTAGTAGGTAATGTTTCATAGTTCAATTATCAAAATTGCCTGGAATCCTGAGCTAAGACCTAATTACTATTTTAATAATTTTAGTGAAATTAGAATATAATACGAATCCATATAAACATGCTGAAAGAACGCATCTTTGGATAAAGTAGACAGCTCGCATGATCATTTCGAAATTTTCTGTTCCCTGGCGTTTTCAGCTTTTCTGTTTTCTGACTTCTGCTTTCTAATGAAAGTGATTTCTTGTTTTCTGTGTTCTGAGGAAAATTTCAACATTTCCGCCCATCCTTGGTTGATACACATTGAATACAACCGTGCAACGAGCTGTTGGCAGTCTAAGTTTTTCACGACGTTAAACCCTTAGGACTCATCCATTGGGCTTGCTCTGCACTTGTTCTCAACTTGCCAATCCCTTTTGTAGCTGGCTTGGACCATAATTTAAGCTCTCTTTAATGCACAAGAAGGAAACACTCTAAGTTCTAAGTGAACTGGTCCTAAAGCAACTAACAGGTTGATACGGAGACTGGGAGCCAAGCAGCCGATGGCAGGTAATTCGTTGGTGGACTCAATTGGCGGAATGTTTTTTGATTCGCTGCCACCATGCGAGAGCCAACCCACCTGCTTATGTTCTGCACGGGGCGAATTAGCGAGTTGTAGTCGCGAAAGAGATCTATCACCAAGCGCTCCTCGTCTTCGCCATAGTCGCTGAAATCGGCTGAAACAAAACGTGTACACAAGGACAAAGCGAATCCTTTCAATTTTGGGCGAATACAGCAGGGTTACCTGCAGCTCTGACATGCTAATTTGTTTATACTAATGTACTATCTATTTTAGATTTTTTTAATCAATGCCAACCTTTTCCGTCTATGGTCATTATAAAGAAAATTATAACGCGCAAATTGAGAAGGAAAGTGAGTCTCGTTCACCAGATGCCCTGGTTGCAAAGAGGAAAATCACGGAACCGACTTCTAGAACAGACACGTAGGTCAAACCGATGTTTGGATGGAACAGGCTAATTCTTCTAAATGTCGACCATTTCGCACGCTCCAAGCGTCACCAAGTGAAGAATCTGTCAACTCATGGAGACTCTGCGATCTGGAAAACTACAACGACACTCTACAACGACAGAGAAAAATGTAAGCGTTTTAAAGTTAATTTTAGGAACACAGTGATGACTTCGTAGTGTGTCAACATTTCTAACATTTCGAGATTCTGTAAAGGGGAAGCAAGGCTTTTTTGGTCAAAGGCAGCCCGCTTATCAGACTGAAGTTTATCGAAGGCGAACAAACGATAAGTCGGCCCTTCAGCTTCTTTTGCATCTGCTTTTTGCTTCGATGTGGACAGTCAGAACTTGAGAAGAACTGCAACCCAAGTGCTTGCAGACGTACAGAAAGTGATTTTCCTCGATTCCAGCTCCTCTGGCGTGAAGCCGTGGCCGGGAGCGTGCTCCGAGGTGTTCGCATCGCAGGCGACATGACAAAACCAGAACAGCAAACAGCCGAGTGTCAGTTGCAGCATTGGACGGGCATCCCGTTCCGGACAGCAGGCCAGGAAAATGTTCTCACGAAATGTGAGGAAGTAAAAATGAGGCGTGGGAAAGAGCGACACGCCCATTTTCTCTCGGAAGTGGGTGTGGCTGGCGCACCCATGGGGAATTGGGAAGACAGACGTCAAACTCCGTGCAGACGTTTTGGAGTTAGCGGGTTTGACAAAAATCGTCGAAACAGAATCAACCGGAATGTGAGAGCTTCGTCGTATTTCCAGGATGAGCTGCTGGCAGTTGCTCCTCTATGTATGTATCTTGGCCTTCTCGCAAGATTTCTCGCATTTCGCTTGCTTTTTCTTCCGCTCGTACGCACTTCAAGCCGTACTCAGCAGAAACAGAGGCTTGAAAAAACCTGACTCAGATGTTCACCTGCTTGCAACACCCTTTCTCGACGAGCGCCACCACCTTCAGAAGCTTAACAACTGTTCCGAGAAAATCGCCGAACAAAACGCAAAATCCTTTCCGATTCAATACCATATGCGTTCTCTGCTGACTTCTCCAACATAAGAAATACGCGATAGTCTTGATGAACAAGGTTGCAACATTTTGCTAATAAAGGATAAAGGATAAAGGACGGCGTTACTCAATCCCTTCTGGGATGCGCCAGCGCATTCTACTTCTACGGGATGTCGTGGAGGCGACATGAATGCGTATTTGGCCATGCAATGACTTGCGGTGGCCAGCCGATGAACAAGTCAACGCTCTATCCTTCCCAGACAAGTCTGGTACCAATTCAATGACCCCGGAGGGATGGAAGGCTTGGTTGGCCTGGGCGGGAAATCCGAACCAGGAACCTGGTATCGGGTGCACGCGACAGTCGCGCCTCCTCCGACTGCGCTACACGCACCCTCATTTTGCTGATAATATTGTATAATATTGTAATATTGCATACCGCAACATGCTGAAGTTGCAATTCGAAACGACACGATAATCTGCTCTTCATAACTGTTACACATCTATGCATCAACAAACTGCTGACTTGCTGTCATGCTGGTGTATTTCGAGAGAGAATGGATTAGAGCTGTTGATAAGGTGCATTTGCGCTTTGCACCATTCTCGAGCACCTTCGCTCTTTTTCCAGCCTTTCTGTTGTTGATGGGTATTTCTTCTCCATTTGGCCATAAGCACGGGGCGAGTTCAAAGGCTTTGACTGCCTTCACAGCTTGGCTGGAGAAATCCGTGCTTAGAGCACCACCAGCTTCACGTACACTCTAGAAATTGTCATTCTTCCCGTCACGGGGATATAAGACTTCATAACGGCCCAAATGAGCTCCAAATCACAGTTGGAGTTGAAGTCATGTCGGAAACTTCTGGACCTTTCCAATACTAAATGTCGTAAAGCGTAGGCGGCGATCAGCAGTGGCGTGCTTTTGAATTATATAAATTTATTGTCCGATCAGCAAAGATAATGCAGGAAAGACTTTACTCAGAAAGCCGTTCGCGAACAACCGCACATTCAAAAAGTTATTATACATTTCGCTGCACATAGTTGTTAGCGGACCAAACGGCAGAGCCGTAAGTGAGTCACCTATTCACGCTCTGCATTCTGTCACACCCTGCATCGGTGATGCAGCCCCGGAACACGACAAACAATGATGGCCTTTGTTGTGGAATTTTGTGTACAAACAGCACTTTTGGAGTAGGCAGCCGGCCTCTCACGAGAACTGATATACAACCCGGCTCACCAGGAACGTACTTATGTAAAAAGAGGGGCAAAAAACATTGGCAAATCTTGAAGTATGTTTTAACCTTTGTTGTCCAAGATATGCAAGATATGTAGGGAGGTCATAGCACCGAAGTTGTAATAGTACAGGGTGTCACAATGAAGCGGAATGGGAACTCTTTCTTGTTTCCAGCAGTTGTACAACAGCAGCAGCTCACCAGATGCCACCGTTGAGGTCGCGCTACTTCTATCCAAATTGGCTGTCCATGGAGAGAAATGTGAACTTCTACATAGCTTAGTACTCAACAGATCTAGTAAATAGGAGATTTCTGGTGAACAGACATGCACGTCACGTCACAGGCCGCGTTGGAGATATAAATATACGTAGTGTCACACCACTCCCATGCAAGGGCATACAGGGTATAAAGGTTTGTTGAATAGTGGCGGTTGAATTGTACGGAATACAGTGACTTGATGTGGACAGCACGTGAGGAATTATTTTGGGCCGATTATATTCATAAAGCTTTCAGGGTTCTGAAATCAGATGTTAGCTTCCCCAAGAAGGTGTAGCTTCATTCAAAAACTATTGCACTCTGGAAGTCGGACTGTCCAGTATACGGCAGTGGAAAAAATATGCTGTCAACTGGTGCACGACGGCCCCTTTCTGTCCCCTCAGAAAAAGCTCTTCCGTTTACAATGTCTCAAAAAGTGCAGGGAACTCACTTAAGGACCTAAACCTGTGACAAAAGTAAACTACACAAATTAGTTTTAAAAATTGAAAAAAATTAACTCTTTACATAAATTACATGAACTTCTGATCGAACGTAACCAATCTAGAGCAGAGACTGCGCAGCATTGCTCTAACAGATCCGACATGCTTTCGTAGATCCTCACCTGGCCGCAGCCCATCCACATTATGTACAAGTGGGACGGCACTTTTTGCCCCTCACTTTAAGCAACTTGAAACACCTATTGATGAATTCCAACAAGGGAGTGACATAAACGACATATTTCTCTTGATAATCTCACCACCTTTTCGTCGTTTCCTTCTGCACCCTCTCTCCTTGCCTTCCAGGTATGTCTTTCAAGTGTGTGTGAGGGCAAAAAGCATTCAAAAATTGCAAGTAGCTCCCGAACCTCACCTACCAATCCTTTTTGATACCGCGCGGTCTTTTGAAAAATTGCTGAAGTGTTATTATCGCTGTGATAAAGTGCACTTAAACAAGATCATGACAAACTCACAGCCCTATCTGAGTGTGAATGAAAAATGTACTACGTAGGTGTATAAGGGTAAATTCTCTACCAAGATAAGAGATGACAGAGAAGAATAGAAATTAGACGAAAAGTTGTACTCTATCAGAAAGTTGCACTCTATCGACAATTAAACCTTACCGATGCATCCTCTAGATAAATTTGATAGCCAGCTGAAATCGCAAACTAGCGTGAATCACCTACCCAAAGCCGCTTTCCTTCTCCGTGTCTTGTCGATAGGCTGGGACGGGCAGCAATGACGCTTACAATTAGTCTTTGTCGTTCGTCTGACCGTACTGGCTGGAAAAGCTTCGTGTGCACCAAATTTGCGCCTTTCTCGCGAGGAAGCCTAACTAACGTTTTAGAGAGTGCTACTTCGACCTTGCGCAAGGTCCAGCTCTTAGCGACTCTCCAGCGGTGCTTGCAGAATACCATATCGACCTGGGGCCACATTCACCAACGATTTATAGCAATTTAAGGGAGAAAACACAGCCGAATGTTTCACCATATCGCTTGATAAGTCGCGCTATCAGAGACTTCGACTGTATTTTCTTCGTTAAATTACTGTAAGTTGTTGATGAATCCGGTCCCTGATGTAAAAGTTGACCTAAACGGAAGCACCTATGACGCTGGAACATCAGTCGGACTCTGCTCGAGTAAATGTCGTTGGGCTGAGCATCAATTATTCGAATAAAGCCTTTACGCGGCGCAGATCGTTTGTTGGTGCTGCTTGCGTAGGATTCTGAAGGGTTCGTCAATGAAGGTATAACAAAGGAGTCGAATACACGAGCACAGAGCCGGACGCCCTTCGTCGTCTTCTTCGATGTTAATGAATGCTGCTCGTTCGCCTTTTCCCACCTCCAATGGATGCCATGTTGACTTCACGACAGAAGTCCCTGCCTATCAACGGGTTCATTCGTGCATTCTCGTTTCACTGTGCATGCGTGGAACATCAGAAGCTCTTCCACTCTTCAGGAACATCCCTGTTAGATACGGACGAAATCCTTGTTCGCACATTGATGATCAGCACTCGCTCCGTCTGCTACGAGCACGACTTTGTCAGCAGTAAGTGGCGCCGTTGTTGGCCTTCGATATTTCACACTTCCCATTCCGAACATCACATTACGTTTTCTGTGGAACCCTTGAAGTGCTTCTGTCCTGTGGTGTCACTTTCACAGGCAGAGAACTGTGATGGTTCCATTGAAAAGTGGTAAACCCTTGATCGCAGATCTGTTGTATAGCTCTAGCAGTCCCCTCTTCCCTTCGTCCCGAACGATCTGCTTTCCTGTGCGAACTCACGTCGCCTCTATATTCGCTTCTTCTCAGCATATTCATTCCAGATTAGCCATTAGTGCTGATTCCAGATTGATCAGATTTACTCTGCGCACGCTGAAACCTTCCCTGAACGAGCACT
>OX377205.1:47613527-47652164 GCA_947396885.1 Heligmosomoides polygyrus polygyrus
ATGACAAAAAATGGTGTATTCCTGATGCCTAAGGGTTTGTACGGTGTCATTTCTTAATCATTTGCAGGATTATACAGTTTTAGTCTATCAGCGTGTATGGTTGGTTCACGACGACCATCTTGAACTGTTATATTGGGAAGATCGATCGAGGTGATTGGAAAGGGACCTTCAAACCGAGGTACGAGTTTATTTCCCACTTCTTTTCTCATTAGAACGTGTTGTCCTATTTGGAAGCTTGAGGGGTTTGTGCGTTTTCGCAAATTATAGTGGTGTTTTTGAGTTTCTTGAGCGGTTTATAGAGTAGCCTCAGTTGTTTCCCAAATGCAACGCAAGATAGGGGTGAGATGGTTAGCGTAATCGGTTTCGTCGGCAAATTTTCTTACTGGTAATTCTAGAGAGGCGCGAAATATGTTGGAGGGTTCGAAACCGTGGATTGTGCTATGCGGGTAATGTTTGGTGGAGTTTTCGGCGCAGTTGTAAGCGTCGATGGCTAAGTATAGGATGTTGTCCCATTCGTCTTTACGTGTAGCCAGAGCCGTTGAGATGAGTTCTTGAATTGTTTGGTTTCCGCGTTCTACTTGGCCGTTACTTTGGTGATGATAGGGTGTGCTTGTGCTATGAGATATTTTGAGAGATTTTAAGGTGTCTCGGAAGGTCTCTCTCATAAAGTTCGAGCCTTGGTCTGTGACTAAGGGTGCGGGTGGACCAAAGCGTGACACTACACGATTGAGAAACTTTGTTACGGTGGATAAAGACTTTTGGTCTGGTATAGGCTCTGCTATAACAAATTTCGAAAATGCGTCAACGAATACAAGAATAAATTTGTTATCGTTGGATGTTTGTGGTATGATAATGTTTGTGGTATGACTCGTTGATAAGGTATACATGGGGGTCTTTCCTTTTCTGACATTGGGGACATTTTGTCACTATAGATGTTACGTCTTGCGACATTTTGTTCCAAACGGCTATTTGTGAGACAGCACTAAGTGTTTTCTTGACGCCGAGATGGGTCATGCCAAGTTGGGAGGAGTGGACATGTTTGATTAGGAGAAGTTTGAGTTTGGAGTCGTCTGGCAGGACGAGAACAGGGTCCTGGTTAATTTTGTAAGGGATGAAGTATAATACTCCATCGCTGAGAAAGTAGTTGAGGAACGCTGGGTTATTGAGGTTGTTTGTGATGCTTTCTATTAGAAAAGGTGTGCGAAGACAATTTTGTTGTTCTTCGCGTACTTTACTTGTGGTGAACAACTGGGGTGTTATGGTGTTGATTAACATAGTTATACTATTTATGGGTGGATGCCTTAAGAGAGCATCACAAACTACGTTTTGTTTTCCGGGGCGGTAATTTATAGTGATGTCAAATTCTTGCAGTGCGATTTGGTATTTTGCTAAGCGACCGGTGAGGTCTCTTCGATGAGGAAGAGTGTTCAACGGTGCATGATCTTTAATTACTGTGGTTTGAGCGCCGTCTATATAAGGTCGGAATTTCTGAACTGAAAACACTAGTCCTAGTGCTTCCAATTCTATAGCGGGATAATTGGCTTCGTGTTTATTTAGTGCGCGGCTAGCATATGCAATAACGTGCGTGCGTCCGTTTTGTTCCTGTTTTAGCACGCCAGCCATGCCTAATGCTGAGCTGTCAGTTTCAATTATGAAGAGGTATCCTATTTTGGGTGCGACGAGTATCGGTGCTGTGGTTAAGGCTTGTTTGAGGGATTGCATTGCTTTTTCGCATTCGGATGTCCATTGGAACGTTTTGTCCTTTTTTGTTAAGGCGAAAAGTGGGGCCGCAATTTGAGCAAACCCGTGGACGAACCTGCGGAAGAACGAGCACGTTCCTATAAAAGCCTCAACTTCGGTTACGTTGGTTGGGGTCGGATACTTGTCGATGGTTTTTGTTTTGTCCAGGTTAGGTTGGATTCCTTCCTGATTGAGGACGAATCCCAGGAAGTTGATTTCATTGCGTGCGAAGTCGCGCTTTGATGCTTTCAATTTCATTCCTATGTTTTCAATTTTTCCAAGCACTTCGTCGATGTCGGCGAGGTGCTGGTCTGGCGTCTCGGATGTAATTATGAGATCGTCGATGTATATGAAAACTTGGGCTCGCAGGTATTTCTTGAAGTTGTCCATAATGCGTTGGAAGCTTGCGGGAGCACCTTTGAGTCCCATGGGCATGCTTATGTATTCAAATGCGCCTAGAAAGCATGCAAATGCTGTTCGCTCGCAGTGGTCGGGTTCCAGGGGTATTTGATGGAAACCTTGTTGGAAGTCGAGCGATGTATAGAAGCATTTGTTCGCGCACAGATTGGACTGTTGGGGCTTAGTAATCGCATTAGGACCCCGGAAGTCAATTATGAAACGCCAGCTAGTAGTGTCTTTTTTCTTTACCAATACAATGGGTGCGCAAAATGGTGAAGATGACTCACGTATGATTTCACCTTCCATCACTTGTGCTATTTGCCTTTCACTCTCTTGACGCTTTTCTAGTGGGAAACGGCATACCTTGCGAGTAGGGATGGCATGATTAGGTGTAAGGTCTACGCGATGCTGGATAGGTCCGTTATATTGACCCAGATGGCAGTCTGGTCCAACAAAAGCGTTTGAGTGGTTGTGCAGAATCATTTTCAATTTGGCTAGTTATTGATTGTCGAGGATGGATATGCTGAAGTTAATTTGCGATGTGACATCGAAACTGGCCTGTGGTGTGGTGCGAATTTTTGGTAGCGCGCTTTCCCAGTTGACTTCAGGTGAAGTATAGGGGGTGTTGCTAGATTGTATGTTCGCGATTTGCATGTTAGGGTACTTGATGAGGTGCGCGTTGGCAATATTCATGTTTTTGTACAACTGAGCTGTATTGGATGGATTGGTTACTAGACTAAAACAGTTGCCGTTTTGCTTAGGCGTAACGAGCGCGCGTGCGACCACGTAGAGAGAGTCGGAAGGACGTCGATTGTCCTCGATGAAGAACGTGGAATTGTGACTTGGGGAAAAGTTATCTACATGCGCTTCAACGTAGTTCTTAGTGCGTTTTTCTAGGCGTAGTGAATTAATTATGCGAACTTTATGAAAAGTTGGAATTCGTAGGATTTGCCTAATATGGTTTATGCTGTGTGGGGAGTGTCTGTTCCTATGGTGACGGTTTGGTTATACATATACAGTGAAACTTTTATACCATTTTGGTTGAGACTTCTAATGAAGTCGGTTCCTAATAGCATAGGTGCAGGGCATTCGTTATCACGGGAAACGTGCAGTAGGTGTAGTAGTGGATATTTGCCTATTTGGATTGGTAGGATCATAGTTCCTAATAAGGTAACTGCAGTTCCGTTAGCTGTTTGTGCCTGCGTTTCTATATCTGTGATGCTGTGAGAGAGATGACGAAATTTGCGTGCTATAGATGCCTTTATGTACGAGATAGAGGCACCACTATCCAGTAGAGCGGTTACTGGAGAGCGATTGATGTTAATAGTGATGTATGGTAGGGAGTTATGCGATAGGTTATTAACACTGTGTAGTGCATAAATCTTGGGGATCCACAACGGTTCACGAAGAACGGAAGTTTCGTGGGTTTGTTGCAGTGAATTGATTTGTCTATGGGAGTGGTGGCGCTTCTGTGGAGCAAGAGTGTGTGCCAAGTTTAGGAGAGTGTCAGCGGTTGCTGTGGTAGTTCGTTGAAGACAATACATTTTGATTGCGCAGTAACAAGTCCAGACTAATATGGCAATGATGAAAGGCGGCAAGGTTATCCAGAAAGCGAGAGAAGTGAAAGACCATGTTATGCGTTCCACGTTTTCCGCAAGCTTGTTCGTTGTAGATTGGTAGACGGAGCCTACAGAGTCCGTAATTGACGTGCCAGCGTTGTCGAGTTCATTAAGGGCGCGCATACTTCCACCAGTTATCGGCTGTCTTTTCGCAGAGAAACAAGTGATAGAGCGACGACTTCTTCTCTCCCACTTTTGCTTTCACGTCATCTGTGCACAGCCAGGACTGTTTGTCGACCTTTCGTTGCCCAGGCTTCGTAGTGCCGAGTTCCGACTGTACAGCTTGACGTATCGCATCGTCGCCATCTTCCAAGTTTCGTCGACAGTTGTGACCGTCGGTAAGCGCAAGCGAGAAAACACATCTGCTTCCTCCTCTCTCATTCCCCACCACTTGATTCCTGGTGCAACGCATCGCTCGACCTGCTTCAGCGTCGGAGGGGCGGTTCTCAAGGTGCAGATCAGCGGTCGATGCTGTGGGGCGATCGTCCCATACGGCGCGATCTTCGCGTCTGTGACAAGACCTCGGCCGCGATCTTTCACAAGGACAAAGTCTATCTGAGTTTTGGTGCCCCCACTATAGTATTAGATGAGGTGGGAGTCGCGTTTTCGGAAGGCTGTTCACTATGGTGAGGTTATGCGATTCCGCATAATCAAGAACACGCTCACCATCGGCGTTACGTGACCCGTATCGGAAACCACCATGACAGCCGTACCCGTCTTGCGCAGCGCCAACGTGTCCGTTAAGGTCACCAGCGACTATGATGACATCTTTCGACAGTACCTCTGCAGTCTTCTCATTAAGTAGGCTTCAAAACTCATCGTTGGCTTGCTCTGAGCAGACGGTCTGCATAGCATACGCAGAGAAGAAGTGATAGAGTCGCTCCTTTGCGGCGATAATAATCTTCATCAACCGATATTCAAAGCGTTCGACGCTTACAATGGAGTCACGAAATCCTTAGGATACGATTATTCGGTCAGCACTGGTGATCCTGGGACTTCCACATAGAACGGCCTTGAAGCCGCGTCCTATGTCCCTTGACTTGCGGCAGGACCACCTCGTCTCCTGCACCGCACAGAAATCAACTCTTCTACGCTCCAGTGCTTCAACCAAGTCGCACGAGCGGCCCGTGAACGTACACACATTCAGCGTTGCCACGTGGGTCCTGCTTACTTTACGGGACTTACGGACTAGCTCTTTGCCCCCCCCCCCCGATGCCGTCCTAGCATCAGGGACCCTCGCATACTTCTAACACTCGCAGGGGCTTTGCTAGTGCGCGTCGGCTTCCGCGGACGCCGTAGCACTATCTCGAAATACTTGAACTGTCATACACCATGTGATGTGACATGGGTCTTCGTAGGCCGGCCTGTCACAGGGGCCTGTCGCGTGCAATCGAATGTCCTTGTTCGGCTCGGCTCGCCAAAGCAAGCAGTTTCCACTGGCAACACGTGGAGGAACGGGCATCGCCGCCAAGCCTTCCATCCCTCCGGGGCCGGTGAATTGGTACCAGACTTGTCTGGGAAGGATAAAGCGTGGACTTGTTCATCAGCTGGCCACCGCAATTCATTGTATGACCAAATACGCATTCAACTTGCCTCTGCGACATCCCGTAGAAGTAGAATGCCCAGTGCATTCTAAAAGGGATTGAATATCGCTGTTCTTTATCCTTTATCCTTAACGACAAGTTTGATCGTTTTCTGAATAGATACCATAGTTATGTCGGAAGAAAACTTCTTGAAAAACCTGGTTATTGTCGTAGCTGTTCAGATTTTATGCTATTCCTCCCAAACAACATGATTTTGTTCCTGGTGTCTCAAATTGTACACGCTTAGATGTCTTATTTTTAATTTCACCCGGGCCATCAACGTCAGGAGATCTGATGGTGTAATATATTAGGTTGTCGGATTATAAATGTCGCTTTGCTCAAAATATATGTAGTAAAGCACATGGTGTAACTTATCGAATATTTAAAGGGCTATCCACCACGAATAAAGAGGTACTACTTAAGGCCTACAAAACGTTTGTAAGACCCATCGTTGAAAGTGGAAGCATAACGTTTTCACCGCATAAGAAGAAGGATATCCAGTACGTCGAGAAAGTACAAAACAGCTATTCTAGAAAAATAATCACCAGATATAACGGATCCCTCCATCCCCAGGTTCCTAAAGATTCTATTCGAAACAGATTTTTAAATGTTCACTCTTTGTTCTCTAGAAGAAATATGGCCAACGTCTGTCATGTCTACAAACTCCTCTCTGGCAAAATAAAAATCAAACTCGCGAAGTTTTACAAGCTGCGGCCTTCTATAACAAGAGGAAACCCACTGAAAATCTGGTATCCGAAGCCTAAAAACGGCATTAGAGCTCACCTATTCACGGCAAGGGCAGGCTCCGCATATCTAGCGTTAAGGAGTACTATAAATCCAACTCAAGACAATTATCAATTGTTTAAAAGACTTGCTGGGAGAGCCCTCCTCAAATACTGATGTCGTGTTTTTGTTTTTGTTTTGTTCTGCTTGCATGTTACGGTACCTTTCGTTTTTTTTTCTTCCTTTTTTCTGTTTTAGTTGAACAATTATACCAGTTTTACACCGCTTTGATTTTTGTCACTATCTACCTGTTCGATTGGGTGGCATCCGTGTTTGTTGTTGTATCTCACGTCCATCTTAAATGGTCGTAATAAACTATTACTACTATTAAAAAGAAATTTCGCTGCAAGAGATGAATGGACATACCTTAATACAAGAGAGAATCTCCATTACTGTGCTCCACGGTGCATCGAACGGAAAAGATGATATTCTGATCTGAGTTATAAGGCGGGTGAGATAGAAGTTGCAAGACCAACTCTTCAATTTTTTGCAGCGTGATATTCGCGGCGCGCGGTCGAGCGTTGTTATGGAAAAGTTCCACAGCTGCTGTGTCCACTCCTTGTTGACGCAGTGCTTGGTCTACGCAGCTCAGTTGTTCTTTGTAAAGATCTACCGTAACCGTTTGGCCTGGCCCAGCCCCTCAAAATGCACCACACCTCTATTGTTCCACTAAGCACAGAGCATGATTTTTTCCGTGAATGTCACGCTTCGTCATTGTCTATGGAATCTCGCCGGGGCTCAGCCATTGCCGCTTTCGCGTGGTATTGTCGTAGTGGATCCGTTTCTCATCCGACGTCCGATAGATTCATAGAAACCGTTCTTCTTGGTTTTGCGTATGAGAGTTCCAGCGACTAGTGTGGCCTTGTTCCTATCTCTGAGCTAATGCGGCACCCATTTTTCACACTGATTCGACTTTCTGATTGATTTTGCAAACGATCGACAATGGTAGAACGGTGACGATGGTAGCTCTGTTCGAGCTCACATGTAGTTTGAGTTGGATCCGACTCGACAACCTTCTTATTCCTGGCTATCCAAAACTTCAAGACGCCGTTAATGTTCATCGTCTTCAAGGCTCTAATCACCGTCTCGGAAACCATCACTGGCATTCGCGTAATAATGGAAATTCGTTACCAAATACTTCAGAGAAGATGCGATGAGATTCTGCAGCAGTTCTTCCTTGCTTGAAGTCGTACAGCGAGCAAACCCGCGCTCGGTTCCTTGGTCGATCATCGTTGATAAAAATTCATCAAAAGGGTCAACGAATCGGAACGAAACTGTTGCGAAAGATGTTTTCGGAAATACTTGTTAAACATATGAAGTTACATGATTCAAGAACTAACAATAGCAAAGAAATGACAAATCGAAAGCAGGCGACCTTTATAATCCGGAAATTTAGTACGTCGACTTATCAAAAACTTATCAAAGGCATTTGATAAGGTTTGTTATCAAAAACTATTAGAAAAACTAGAACGCCATGGAATACAAGGAGCTTTTCACAACTAGGTTAGGCGTTGTCTTGAAAACAGAGACATAACAGTAAAGGCTTTACAAAGGCTGTCCTTGAGGTATTCATGGGTAAGCGGGGCTCCTCAGGAAGCCTGTGGTATTTTTGATTTACACCATGGACTCCCAACATACACTTCCATCAAATTTTAAGATTATGCCGGTGATATCAGAATTTACGCTGTGTGTGATTCGGCTAGTTGTTGGGAGGTTCAAGCGGCTCCTCAGAGCTCCACAGGAAAACTGTACGTTTCGGCTTCTGAATGCTGAATTCGACTGAATCTATGTAGATAAGTGTGCCGTTATGCACATAGGAGGTGTCGATTCGTCTCACAAATAGTTGTCAGTATGTTGTCAAATGTCAGTGGTATCAAATTGGCATCATGTAAGATAACAATGAAAGCTAAAAATCTTGGAATCATCTTTGAATCAGGCCTGAAATTTTTAAGACAAACAGATAACGCTGCTAAAAAAGCAATTATTGCTCTACTCTCTACCCTCCGTTGTATCAATGTTCAGACGAAGCTATACTGTTACTTCTTTACAAGTCGCGCGTACCTTGAATATTGCTCACCCGTCTGGAGCCCACACCTTCGAATGGATATTCGTATGATTGAGCGCGTTCATCAGGTATTCACGGTCTTTTTTTTTTGGGAATCGCGTAGCCTCTCCCAGTAGCAGGCAAATTATTCCGAGCTTCTCTGCCAACGTAAGTGTTTAGAGCGTATGTCTGAACGAGAATAGAGCGAGTCATATAGGAAGAATCCACACCGCCAGTGAGTATAAAAATGTGTTTTTTTTTCAAGTTGTTAAACCCAAGGAGTAGGGGGCTTTTGAAGTTAAGTGGAATCGGTGCCTCACGAGTTCTGGGGTCTCTTATACGCCCCTGCAATGCGACTGCCGGCAAGCGGCTGGAAGAGCAGTGGACGGTGACCGTGCTTCATGAGAGAGAGCTTCCATTCTTCTGGGCTGCTGCATTTTTGCATCTCTAATGATGAGATTGGCTGAGATTTGAAGGATTCTGACGTCTATACCATTTTCAAAAGTTTTCTTTGCGCAACCGCATGCTGTGGTATTCAACATGATGATGTGTAAACGTTCAACACCAGTGATACACAGGCAAAAAGTGCATGAAGCAAACTTTTGACAATATGAACAGCGTATGAAAGCTACGGGTCCTCACAGTTTGCTTCCCTACGTGGACCAATGACGTCGGGAAAAACCATCCTGCTCAAGTTTTCAAAAAAAAACTAGGATGTGACGTCGTAGAATGAGCTTTGAACCAGGCATAAGTAGCCGGTTCCATTCAAGGATGGCACAGGAGCACCAGTGGTATGACCTTCAATGTCATTGTAACAAATCCGCTCTCATTCAGCTACACGAATCTTCGAGAATTACCTCAAGGATGTTGTTGCTTTTTTGCAGGTCAGAAGGAAGGTCATGCACAATGACTTCCCCTGACACTTGACTTGAGGTTACACTGTTGAGTAATTATAAAATTTTAAGTGATTTTAAGTACAGATGTTGAAAGGATGACCACATGTTGTAGTTGCAATGCTAGTTGATCTAGAGTGTCATTGTTGTTTGATGTGTGACTACTACTGTGTGACAGGCGGCCCCGTGGGCCCTATATAAGTGTTCTGACTGTAGATGCATTCGGTGGTTCATTATCTCTTCAGGTGCACGGTTTTTTTAAATCATTTATTCTTACTATTCTTATAAGTCACATACGACGAATTAAATATCATTTGATGGACTGCGGTTACGGAGAGTAAGATTACGAAGTCCGAGCGGAGCGTGCAGCCGTTCAGTCTGGCAGCCCGCTCCGCAATCCGCCCGGGCCGCCCCAGGGGGCGGCTTTTATAACGGTTTTTCGTGAGCCAATAAGGCTGTCGTTCTCACACTAGTTGTTCAGTATTCTTCTGCCTAATAAACCTCTATTCCCGTCGTCGGCTCTTCTTCAGTGGTGATCAGGATTTGCAATCGACTCCGCGATGCCGTCGACAGCCGATCCTCCACCTACGTCGTCAGAGGCCGCTCTACCGCCCTGGGGCCGAATTCGTCAACGACTTACGTATATACGTATTAAATATCACTCGATGGAGTGCGATTACGAAGAGCGAGATTACAAAGTTGCCGCCGTTCAGTCCGGCAGCCCGCACCGGAATCTGCCCGGACCGTCTCAGGGGCGCTTTTATAGCGTTTCTTCGTGAGTCATTCACGACACTCCGGCGCCTCGAGGTTCCAGATTACGGACTGATTACTTACGAAAGCCGCGCATCTAAACGAAAGCAAATTTTCAAATTTGCAATCATTAGTACGCAGCTCTATGCCTTCCATTCTACCGAGGAGACATAAGGAAAGTATGTTCTTCACAGTTGGCTTGACACGGGTTTACGTTTGTTAAGGATCCTCCGGCACCGAGTAAGATGAATACTGACGAACTTCCGATGAAGAACGGACCGTGCTCGGACGATTTCAGACAGAATTCGAATTCCATTCAATTGACCATACAATATAAGGAAAAAATCTTCACAACCACAGATCGGCCACAGAGATAAATATCAGCCATAAATCGACCATCCTTGAATTCAATCGCCTTTCAGTGTCATGTATTGCTGCCAGGCCTGCGTGAGTCATCAAAGGTTAGCTGCAAGAGTAGATAGGATTAAACTGTCAATCGATATGGTTGGTATTGATTTCCGTTCAATTCATTGCACTTGCGCTGACGATTTCGATGACTCGCTTACGTCTTAAATCTCTACATGAATGTTACGATCACTCAGTCCGTATTTGGGTTCATGAAAGAACAAAGTGCTGACACGTGTCCTCTCATTTCCATTCCTGCTTGTGTGCAATAATAGCAGGGCACTTGTTTGCAGTCATCTGCTTTCGATGAGGTAGATGGAAAGTGTTGCTGAAAGCACCGAAAGCAAATGTGCATTCCTTCATGCGGTTTTCGCGCTTTTGAATCAATGTGTATACATCGCAGTCCGTTGCGAATTGATGGTATTTGAACCGCAGGGAACTTGCAAAGTCCCCTTTTGACGGGTGTTGCCCTTCGGATCGGTCGATTTCTCCAATAGGTCCTTTTCCACAGGAAGAACGTTCGTATAATCTGCCATGTCAACAGAGCCTTCAGCTGATTTTCAAGTCGTGCGATGTCGTGGCGTGCTTTCCTCGCGGCCGGCTGAATAAGCGAATTTCGACTTGTTGTTCCGATTCCTTGCTTACTCTTTTACGTTTTTCTACCATTTTGAGAACGATTCCGATTGCATCCCGTAGCGAAGCGGTTTCTGCTTGCAAAAGACACTAAAATACTTTTATTTAAGTTAAGACTACCGCTATTTACCTCATTTTCGATCGCATCATTGTGGAGGGTTTCGAGCTTTTCGTGCAGTTGTTTAACTAATTCTTGTACAGCTTTCATCGACTGCGCAATATCATCAACGGGTGAAGATAGGTCTTGCCCAGGCGGTTCGGGTGGCTGATCGATACCATTATTTGCGTTCGAGGTGTCCACTAGTTCGTCTTGTTTTCGGTCATTGTTGTCGTTGTTGTTACCTTCCCTCATATTCTAAAAATGACAAATGAGGTTGTGTTAAAATTTTAATTTAGTGAATCTGCGAACATTTCCGAATTCCGAGCTTATAAATGGAATGAAAAAGGAGGGGCGTGATACGCATTGGAATGGTGAAAATATACAGCAAGAGGAATAGAGCAATCAAACATGGGAACTGCATATAAGGAAGAAATGCAAGACTTCTTGTTTGCATGGGATTTTTTTTTGCATTTTGAACAGAGCATATGCCTATTATTAATGCGTGCAGTAGAAGTGGAGTTGCTACGATTAAAAAACACACGGTAAATATTTTAAAATGACATTAAAAAGATTTAAAAAATATCAGGGAGCGAAAATTCTGAACTATCGTCGAATTCTATGGGAAGTTTGACACGTTGCGAGATGTAAGGGAATTTTACAAAGGGTCGGATGAACTGTAAAATTGCAGAGACTTCTACGATTACGGTATTAGTTCTGCAACAAACTTTACATATCTCATTTATATTGGCGACGCTGAAAGAAAATTTAACAGTTGTACTTTTCTTTATGCGAGAGCATGGTAGTGCAAACGATTGCGTTGGGCACTCTAGTTGAGCAAGTGCCCAGTCAATACTTGATTGACAAGTGAATGTTGCAGATGCACCTTCGGTGCAGCTGTAACATCCAACCAATTTCGATGTCATAATAGAGCACGTATAGGATTTGATAATGCTTGAGATACGAGATTTCGAAATGTTGAGCGAAAGAGAGATCTCGAGCATGCAAGTTTAGCACGGACGACTGGGAACGAATTTAGTTGGGGTGACTGATCAGTTATGAAGTTGGGGTACGTTAAGGGAAGAGTAGTCTTTAAGGTGAATAGATCATTGGGACGACTATTAATGCAGTAACAATTAAATTCGTTTTCAGCGGGAGTGCAAGTACATTTTCCACAGGTATCTTCCACAGAACATTCATTGAGATAACTGTCATTGATTGATGAACACGTATACGATAATTTCGTGTTTTCAGATATCGTAGCTTCTTGGTTTCGATGACGGATGAAAAGAGAATTTAAGAAGGGTATAGGCGGTACAGCTAGGTTAGTTACCAAAGAGTTTCATGGAAAATAGTTTTTTGCGTATTAGGAGAGAGCATGAAGGTGAACTTATGGTTTTTTTCCTCCTGACCTATTAATTTCTTACGTCAAATTAACAAGTTCTGACCACGATGGGCAATTTACGGCTTCGAATGTAGCATTGTCAATATCTTTCTTATAAAGGCGATAAAAGAGACAACCGGGTGAGAGATAGCCGCAGTCGCATCTCCAAAACTCGCAGGATTCCGAACAGTAGGTTACACCAGGGAGTTCATATAGAAGTGTACTGGCGGTTACTTTAGCGCATTTGGCCAGAGCATGAACCCATGTGTAAACATCGTTTTCTAGATTAAACTTTAGTGATAGTATTACTAGTAAAATACAGAAAACCGTTTTCCGTTAACCCTATATTGACTTGGTTTAAAACGATTTTAATTTGTCCCGAACCTTGTGAAGTTAACACAATGCATGCTTCCTTAACTAAAGGATTTATAGCTATGTTTTCTACCGTAGAACATTCACAGATATTGTTTGAGCGTTGTATATTTTCCGAGTTATGGTGAATGGTTGCTGACAAGCAGAGACTGATGACAATAACGAGCAAGCGATGACAATAGTGACGACATTTAGTCTTTTACGAGTAGTAAAGATCATAACTAAGGGTAACGCATCGTCTGCGTTTGCTTCATGTTTTCGGTAAAAGAGGGATGCGATTAAGGTAAAAATTTTACGAATGCAAGAGATCAATTTACGACAGAAACAGAAAGACAGTAGAAAAGAGATCACTGCAAAGTAGAGGAGAACGGGTTGTAAAAGCGGAACGTGGCCAACAATCGGGATTCTTGTTATCATTAGTGAACAAAAGGTACATGATATCATTTCTAAAAAGCGACTTGGAAGACAGTAGGATGATCCAAAGTGTGCGCTCCCCTAGTATTTTGCTTCAACGTGAACGCTGTGCTGGTGTAAACAGACACTGGCGGAGGGCATTACAGTCGCTCGTTGCTGTAAAACGCGTGTTTCCACGCAGTGGTGCTCAGGCCTCTATATCGGAGAACGGCATCAGATTACGAACACTAATGCCTCCTTAATACAGTCAATTTTTAGCTTTCGATGTTTGGTGGAAGAATCAACAGGAGCGCATAACGGGGCTAAGAGTCCAAGAATTGTGAAGGCTGTGAAAAGCGGCGAAGGTACGCGGCTAGGGCTGAGTCGGAGATTCGCTATGATATCGGGATCGTCGGAGAAGCGAACGCATTTTTCACAGCTCGTGGCGGTTGTTTGCAAATACAAGCTGTGTTTCCCATCGGACAACTGGGACTGCTTTTCCCGTTTTCTGATTTCAGCGTTTCTATGAAATCGTCTGTTACCGTAAGTTTGAGAGGGATGAGCATGTTGATTGAGCGCTTGATAGTAGTGCCGTTTGGACGTCTGACGGTTGCCGACCTCACCATGTCGTCAGCTCCACGATGCAGTTGCGCATTGATTCCCAATTCCCATTCTCCTCGAGGTTGGGTTTCGTCCATTAACATTACGACTGCTCCTATATGGGGTTCCTTTTGGGTAGATCTCTTTCTGGAGTTTTCTGTAGGCATTTGTAGCAAAGTTGTGAGATATGTGTGCGACCACATCTTCCAGAACTTTGCCAGTGTTTCTTTCGTTTCGCTTAGGAGTTGATCTGCGTCCGATGAGTTTGACATGAGTCTATATACTACGTCATAGTCAGGTTCGAATTTCCATGGTGAACTTTCTGCAAGGGGATGAACAAACTCGACTGGTCGAACAGGATTACTATCCCGAAATTCTGAGGAGACATAAGTTAGAGGTCGACCATTAATTATTGCTTCGCATTCGATTACGACTGTATTGAACTCATCATCTGAGACAAATTTACGCTTGATTGTTTTGCACAAGCAGGATTTTAATAGTCCGATTAATCTTTCATAAAAACCGCCTTTCCAAGGGGAAAGAGGCGTAATAAAGTTCCACTGTATCCCATGATTTGCCGAAAGTTGGCTACATCTTCCGATGATCTAGAGGTGGCGAGCAGTTGTTGGGCAAATTCATTACCCGCTTTAAATGTGGATGTGTTGTCCGATGTTGTTGTGCGAGGGGTTCCTCTTCGAGAGATAAACCGACGAAGTGCGCGTACGAATTCTACAGCTGATAAGCCATGAACCATATCAATGTGGATTGCGCGTGTACTCATACATGTGATCAGGCAAATCCATCTTTTTCGTGAAAGCTTCACTATACTTTTACCGTAAATGGCCCTGCATAATCTATTTCGACGTGTTCGAATGAACGCGATATGCATACGCTATGTTCAGGGAGCGGAGGAGATACAGGGAATCTATATGGCAATCCCTGAACCCTTTTACAGGTTATACATTTGCGAAGGACCTTTTTTACAAGTTGGCGTAATTTTGGAATCCAATATTTTTCACGCAGTTTTGCGAGCGTTACTCCTTGATGACCGCACTGGTTATGAGCGTGCCTTATTAGACAGTTGGTCAGAGCGTGATTTGGTAAAATTAGTATTGGATTTATTGCATCGAATCCTAAGTGGGAGTTGGCGAGGCGTCCACTACATCGAAATATGTGATTTTTCGATATTAAGCTGAGATTTCGATACGAGCGCATTTGGTCATGAGAAGCTACTCGATAATGATCACGTATGAGCACGTTTTTAGCCAGCTGCATATCTTCAGCAGTAATTGCATTGTTTTCGGTTACCTGGTAAAGGTCTGGACATTCCGAAGAGTCCTTGCGTCGTAATACCTTGACTTAGATATTCCTTTGATAAATTTTAAAACTATCGCTGTGGATTTTAGGCTTTGTCCAATTCGATAATCCGTACCTGAAAACGGGATCCTTCCCCATTCTGTCACAAAACAGTTGGGAGGACACATTCAGTTCATTTCATTTCGCATTTCTTAACTACAGACCATTGCGTTTGGTTATCTTGAAGGAATGGTGGACCGTTCCAGAATACGCCGTGGTGTAAAGTTCTGAGCCGCTTAGCCCTCTAGTTGCACAATCTGCTATATTGTCTTGCAGGCTAACATAATAAAAGTTACTTTCGAGTTTCTTTCGCATCCACGATTTATGAAGAGAGCTTATTTTCCGTACTCGGTTGTTTACGAATGTACTACAGTTTCGACCAGAATGAATCTGCAATGGGCAATGTTACTATCTGAAAAAAATTGAATTTTCTCGAAAATGATGTCGAGGTTGTTCAGAATAAAATCTGTTAACTGTGAACCAATGAGAAGCGCTAAAAGTTCTAGTTTTGGGATGGTCGCTGTTTTCTCACCTGTAAGGTACGTTATTGGAGCGAGGCGATACCTGGTGCATACTATATGACTTTTGATGCTACTTTGGCTAATTGTACGAAGAAGATGCGTACAAGCTGCGTATGCGTTACATGAGCCATCTACAAAGGTGCATAGTTCGTATTTGCTAGTTGAGTGAAGTTCATATAGATATCGGTCTAAGCATTTCGAGAAGTTCTGTCCGCAGTTGCAAATTCCTTTCCATGCAGCATCGCCTTCTTGCGAAAGGGGTTCATCCCAATCATACCCTTTTAACCACAGCTTTTGAAGGAATATTCTTGCTGGGATCAACATAAGGATTAAAAACCCGGGAGTGTCCAAGATAAGGTGTATTGCTTGGAGTACAGATCGTTTCGTAGCATTATTACAGTGACGAAGTTTCGACTGTAGGATACGTTGATTCGTTTCCGTATTCTAGGGAATGCCTGACAGTTTCGTCACTGTAGATTTCGATCTGCTCTTTTCTGCAAATTGTGACCTTACGTATTCATTATTCGTTGCAAATTCTCTTATATTCATCGACATGTTTTCAAAAATGAGCTTACATAACCGATATTTCAAAACGGCTTCTTCGACCGTGTCCGCTCTTAGGACTATGTTGTCTACGTAAAGATTACGAGATATTTCGGAACAAAACTCGTGTTCGCTACGTTCGAGCATAAATCGGATGGACATAGCTAATAACGAAGGACTTGTCTTGGTTCCGGAACGGACTCTAATGAAACGAAGTTCCCGAATATTACCAGTAGAAGGTGGTTTGCTGGTATCTTTCAACCACAAAAACCGGGTCGCATCGCGTTCCGATTCCTGAAGACGAATCATATGGAATGCCTTTTCAACATCTGCTATTACGAGATTTTTTCCGAAGCGGATTCTGAAGAGGATTCTTAACAAAGCTGGCAATAGGATAGAACCCTTGTAGAGTACTTCGTTCAAAGAGAGTTGACCCAATCTTTTCGAGCTACTATTCTTACCTTTGTCGTGCTACTAGTGGGCTTTATTATCGCCTGATGGGGGAGCAGTATATGGGACAGTAATGTGATTCTAGAATTTGCGATACGTCTTCGATTATATTACAGTCCAGCTGTTCTTTTATTGTCGCGCAATAGGCAGACCACTGTTCTGGCTTCCTTTGCAGTGAGGTGAAGAGCTGGTGAAGACGACTAAGCGCTATTTTATAGTTATCAGCTCCATACGATTTAGTTTCCAAGGAAATCCTACGAAAATTTCTTTATCTCTGACTTCAATGGTATCCTAGAATTGTTGAAAAATTTTACGATTTTCTTCCGACTCTGGAATAGGTTCAGTGATTCCGAAATTCTCAAGTGCCCACATTGCTGATAAATCGAGGTTATCTTCTTCCGGATTTGCGACTGCCATTTGTACTTCGCTGTGATTACATACTATAGGCGTGCTTTCCGAACCGGCGACCACATGTCCAAAAACTGTTGGTACGACTAAAAGACCTAAAGGCTATCTTAGACTGGATTCGGACCGTCTGACTGCGTCGTTATAAAAGTCGATTCCTATTAGTATTTCCGGTGTGATTTCGACATCCGAAAGACTGAGGAACTTAGAATCAAGTGGTTCATTGTTGCATGATGATAGTCAGCATCCGATAAGCGGGATATTGAAATGCGTTCGGTTATAGAGCTTGAAATAAGGAAGGTCATTTTCAGTGCCTCGCTTTTTACTCCCAAAGCGATAGCCGTGACCTTTCTGGATCGCTTCTTTTCTTGTCTTCCTCCAAAGGTAGTAATGATATAGAAAGATTCCTCGGAGAAAAGTAGCTGTAATTTGTCTGTAGGTTTGGAAGAAATGAAGCTCCTAGTTGATCCTGTGTCCAGGATGCCATGAACCCTCACGCTTTCCCTAGTTTCCGGATTTCGAATAACTATTTGTGCAAGTCAAGAAAGAGAATCGTTATTAACATTCACTTTATTTACATGGACGACTTCTTCTGATTCCAAAGGGAGTCTACGCCAGTGGAGTCCCATGGTTCTTAAGTTGAATTGGTATGAACTGGCATGATGTCGTTTCTACTGACAGAATGTGAATGCCTGGGTGTAGGCGACCTTGTACGTCTTAGAGATGCTGGGATTGAAGTATCAGAAATGCCTTGCACTTACGAATTGAATTCCTTCTAGCGACGGAAGGAGACCTTGACGATTGTTTAGTTTTTGATGAGTGACGGCTAGTGGACCTGCTATGAGATCTTCCTCTTTCCCATTCCCAAGAAGATGATCGATTGCGCGATGGAGAGTTTATAGTCCGGTTACGACTTGAGTTCGGAGTTGGCTTGCAAAGAGTGATGTTATGGGGACCTCCAAGTTCCGACAAGGTGGCTTATCATATTACGAGCTACGATGTAATGATGAGAAACATTTTGAAACACTTTTGTAGTGTTCTGATTCTTTCTCTTCGTGCGTCTATTGTCCTATATCAAGAACAGTATTTAAGTTTGTGCAGCACTCTGCAAGCCGCGCAAGAGTAAGTTACTGATTGCGTTCGATGCGTTTTTGTATAGAGGAGAGTTGACCTTTTGGGGGTGGGGGGTGCTAGCACTGAGGTGCTTTGGGCTTGTGTAATTTCTTGTCTTCTAACAATAGTGCGAATTTCGGACATCAATTTATCCATGGCCCAGCTAGAGGAGTCCTCATACTCCTTTGATAATAGTTCCTTCTGAACGTTAGGTGGGAATTTATCTCGGACCTTAGTTTTGTATTCGTTGCGTCTATGGTATTTTCTCCAGCTGTTCCAGTAGCAGTTTAGTAATAGTTACTACGGAATTGTTCGTTGAGTTTCTTAGTAGCATCCTTATAGGAAGCACCCTTACGCGGGAGATATTTTAAGGCACGAGCAGCCTCTCCTTTGCATTTATCTAAAAGAATAGTTAGCTTTTCGATGTCTCAGTGCGATTGTTTATCAACTAGTTCTGAAAAGATTTCCCAAAACGCTTCGAACTTCTCGTCGAAGTCCGGTATGCGATGTCCCCTTTATATCAATGCCATGGTATACCTTGAAAGATACTATTATTCGAAAGGGTTGCGAATGGGCTGTTGATAGGTGCGGTTGAAGAAGATTGTGTATTGCCTTGTTGTCGCTTAGATTTTCGTACTCATCCGAGAACGACACTCTCATCTTTTGCACTGCAAGCTCAGTTAATCTCATTTTGAGGTTTTGAAGGAGTTCGTAAGCGAGGGTAACAGTATGTTCCCCATCTTGGGTAGCCCAGTACGATTCAAATTCTTGCTTGGAGTTTACATCTTGATCTTCATATTGGCATTGTTTGTGATTGAGACCTTCGATAGTTTCGGCATAGAATGTAGTAACAGCTTCTATTTTCGTTTCGAGCTTACTCATTACGGAGGTTACCAATGAACGATGAGTACGAATGAAGACATATAAGTCTTTACGAATGGTGGGGAATTCCCAACCTTCCTTATATTTTTCGCAATCTAAAATGATATGTTTTACGTCATTGAGATGGCGTGTCAGCCTTTGCTTTGCGGTTATTAAAGACCTATCGGTTGGCGTAGATGAAGAAAGAAGGATGAAGAGCACGGCCCACTTCTATGAATGAATGTTTCGCGAGCAGTATCTCTCGGTCTTATATAGAGAGTTGGGGCGGGTCTGGAATGCGGCAAGGTGTAATACAACCGTATTATTACACCAAGATTCTTATCGCGTGACGACTGACAGTGTAAAGTGCGGCCCAGTGCGCGTGCGGATTTGGCATGTACATTCCAGAAAGGTTAGCCGCTTCAATACAGGCTGCGTAATCGCGAATAACTTCTTGCGTCTTGAGTTCTGCGAGCCTGACCTTGAGATTATGTACGACGTTGCGAGCGCTAACGAGGATGAGCGTGCCATTTTTACGCTTCCAGTAGATATTGAAATTTTCGAGCAGTAACCTTTTATTATGAGTAGTTTCAGTTTTGTCTTCATTCAAAATTGTAACAGTTTCGACATGAATGGAGGCAACGGTGTCGGTTTCTATTTGAAGTTTTTCGATTAGGGAGTTTAAGATAGGCCTTTGCGCGAAAATATAAGTATCTGTCTCATCTCGATTTTCTGGAAAATTCCAGCCGTCTGCGTATCTTTCGCAGTAACGCATGATACTACTGAGACTTTGTAAATGTCGAGTTATTCTTTGCTTTGCGCTTGCGACTACTGCTTCCGAAAAGGTTTGGTCTCTGAAATTGTGCATGAAATGAAACAGTGGCGAGATGGTGAACGTCAAGCGAATCTGAAGGTACTGTATGAGCACCTTAAGCGGGTTGAAAGGACGAAGAGGCGCTTAAATCCGCTCCGCAGTGCTGTAAAGTACGTGAATCCGTTCCGCGGTGTTGTAGAGTACGTGAATTTCTGTAATTCAGACGCGAGACTGTATGCGTACGCTGTAAAATTTCCAGGAGCACGCTGAGAGGCAAATTCCGTTCTCCATTACACCTTATTTTGATATATTATGTATATTATTACGTACTGTGCCTCTAACCTACATGAATTAATTTACAAACCAATGCCAAATGACTCAAGTAATGAAGTTATCCTTCCTTTGGTATAGCGTCACGAATCTCTCATCTTAGAGCCCTCGACCGGAATTCTGGTGTCCGACGTACCGCGTGCACGATCAAATAAGCGCTAAACACCTAGGCGACTGGCCTCCTCATAAGGAGCACCCGGACGAGACTCAGACACCCGACAATCTCGCGCACTTTTGTTGTTAAATACATGTAAACGAAAAATGGATGTAAACGAAAAGTTTCAGAGGCAAGAATTTAATTTGCACACCTGACTAGGTGCGTGAAGTTGCCAAGGAATGAGATCATCCGCCGGCAGTGGTTGATATCTCAGACATTATGGCGGGTGGACCGCAGACCAAGTGCCGGTCACAATCTCGACCACAAGCGGTCGACAAGACGAAGTGGGCGGTACTGCCCCGAAACACCCGCCGTTTGCCCCGAAATATCCGCCGGTCCACCGGCGTTTGGCAACCTAAACGTCTGCGGTCCACAACCACTGATGGTCTGCGGTTCATAACCACCAATATGGATATGACTGGCGGTTCACAACCTCTGATGTCGACATGCCCGGCGGTTCATAACCACAACCTAGCTTGTTTAATCATGGCGTGCTGTTCACACGATTCCCGCATCCAGCCTGGCCACATGCTGCCTTTGGAGGTGGTAATACATTCTGTAGAATGTACTACCACCTCCAAACGCATGGTGGACGCAGTTTAGCTGAGGAACTCATCCGAAATGCGGGGATGAACTGCAAACCGCGATGGGAACTAAAAGTTCGATCGAACGTGTCCTTTACATTATAATATAACATCTTTCTTCACAAAACGTACTTTATTATCTGACGAACGAAACATGAAAATAAATATGACAGACAGCAAACACAACACATAAGTCAACGAAATGTAGTAACTAATAACTAACGTAACAGAAGACAAAACGGTTCAGTCATAGCTTGGACGGACCCAGGGGTTCTTAATCGCAACATCAGCTTGCTAATATTTGGCTAAGAAGCTCTTTTGACGCTGATAAGAGGACCCTCATATAAATTCAGATTGGATGATGGTGGGGCATGGAAGAGGGTCTGCATCTGCCTTATTCCCAGAACTAGGACAGGATAATAAAACGTCTGTTCCGACGTTGTACCTAAAACCATCTTACTAAGATGGTGGTAGGAAGATGAACTCCTCTTGCTCTGAGTTCGCCCGATACCCGCGCATTCCGTGCCAGTAACTGAATCTTGAGATGAAACGATGTGGTGGGGTTCCCACTGGAAGGAGAACAATGCAACAATTCTACCGCAAATGGTACACAAAACATAATCACGCCTAGGTCATGTTCATATCCCACGACAGGAGCGATGGGAGCGAATCCTGGCGACCAGTCCCTCTTGCCACTCCTGTCGTGGACTATGAACAGGGTTTCGGAGGAAGTGCAACCCCTAACCCCTGACGGTCCCTCTTTTTGACCCTGGTTTTGTTCGTCTCTCAATGTGTCCTTCCCAGAAAAATGCCTCCTCCACAATAACTCGCAGGCCATACAGAGATCATCGAAAGGAAAGAACATTGGAATCGTAATTTCCGGACCCGTGTTGAGACATCTTGCCGTACGACGGCAGAAGTTGGGCACAAGCTCGAGTAATACTCGAGAATAGCACGAAGTGACGTAGGAAACCTGGTATGCAATGGTTATCCGAATTGAAAGAAGTCGCAGGAATGCCAAAATGCATTAGGAACGCAACGAATGTAGCAACTAATTGAACTCCGCCCTGCTTCTGGCTTCTGACCGGTTGCAATGTATGGCTCGCTCGAAACAGATTTCCGTTTCTGGAAGTAATACAAATTAAGAAACACACTCATCACATTATGGAACGTGGCACTCACATTTGATGGAACGAGTGAGTTGTCCTCAGCACGGTATCTGTAGCTCCTCACATCAGTTCTAAAAGAAATTTCACGAATTAGATAGTGTAAGGTTCGGGCACTGAATAGCTCGAATATATGTAATTAGCAAGGAAACTCACAAGGCCCGACCGATCGCTCTTCTTATTAGAGAGCTCCATTCAATCCTTGACGATCTTAGCTCCTTCAGAACGCGTCCACGATCGGCGTCATTGTCGCCCAATTTGCACCAGAACCTATAGCTTATTCACGTCATTTTAAAAATATTGTTGCAAGGAGACTTAAGGGGATATGAAAGCTCACAGAGATGGTTGGGTGAGGAAGTGTTCGACATCCAATTCGATGTCCTCGTGACCGAGGCCGATAGCATCGAGAATGAAGTCTGAATCACTTCAAGTTGGTCGCGTGTCAGAGTCATTGTGGCATTTCTGGGAAGAAAGAGAAGATACGAACACAAGGGACGCACCGATCATAAAGTTGACAATGTCCTCTGGTAAATCCCTTAGTTTGCGTCCTTCCCGTGTTTGCCCGTTAATCGACAGGCATAGCGCTGGATTTCCATCACAGGATTGCACGCCTAAGCAACAGAATGAAACTGTGAATGCAGCTGTATGCGGATATGGCTTTGCCTATGTCCTCTTACTTTAATGAAGTAGAACCGACAGAAATCCATGATATGGGTGAAGTGGTCGTTTTCGCCGCTGCGGGTGGGCCTTCGCCATCGTTCGAGAAGAAGCCTCAAGTCAGTAGCCTATAATGTGTCATTGCCATTCACCTTCAACGCTTTGTGTAAACTCTTTCAAGACACCTTAAACGGTGGGTTTTCCTCCAAACTCCAGGATTTCGTGAGGTTTTCTGCGCTGAGCCGACGATTTCCAGGTAAAGTTTTGTGGGCTTGTTCCGCGATGTAGCTGTTTGCTTTTTGTAGAGCGCATGACAGCGTGGCATTCTGGCTCAACAAGGCATCGATCTGAATGCAAATTTGATGGCCAAATAGTATTGGGTGGGATCCCTCTAGGCGTTTTCCGGTCCACTCACTGTTGTAGCCATTCCGGCGATGAGATCAGTCTGATCACGAATAGCGCAGCATAACGCGCGGACTACAGCTGAGTCGGACGAAGTCGGTAGAAGGTGGACATGTTCTTGGTGGTCCTTTATCGTATCCATGTTCACGCGACATCCTTTCAGTCTCTTGACAAGAGTCTCCTATAGCGTAATGAACGTGATCCCACAGCCTCTAAGAAACATAAGTGGCGAAAAGTGGCACCTCATACTCAGGTCCGACCTCAACACTATTTAGCAATTTTCCCAGCCTCTTAAAATCGATCATGTTGTTGGCGTGTCTGTGGGCTTCTCGATAGCCGAAGGCAAAAGCTGCTGGGTCCCTATCCAGAAGCTAACATGGCGAGGCCATATGATAGATTTGAAAGATTTCGCACTAGACCTCACTAGTGAAAGAAGAGCCAGAACTAGATAGTTTGGTGTGAGGTTACTAAAGAATCGCAGCCCCTCTTTGCGACAACGACTCAAATGGCAAGGCTTTATCTCTTACATGCATCTTGTCACCCATTTAGATCTGAAGAGGCGGTGGAAAGTCACGATTGGAGAGATAGCTGATAAGCAGTGTCCAGACTGCTCTAGGAAGGAAGGAATCAAGGAATCCTAGGATTTCCTATGTCGAAATCAAACCTGTTTTCCCCTACTTAGGGTTTATGACTCCTGGATGCCCGAAATCAAAAGCCTCATTATCCTCCCAGCAGGGTGCTCCGAGCAAGTGCCCTCTTCTTTACGCTTCGTGGTCCCACTCTTAACTTCGACTTCGCTTTTGCTCTAATACCATTCTAATCCCCTCCGGGCTTTAATGGTTCCGTTCTATGTGTAGAAACTTCAAAGCGAAAGTTTCGCCGGAGTATATCGGAGGGGAAATGATGACTTGAATTTCCACACGTCTCATCGACAGCGGTCGATGCATTCGGCCCCGAATGCAGGTACCGGTACCTGCGATACGGTGCCGGTTCCTGGGGAGTCACGAGGCAGCGCCTCGTGCCTCCGCTGAGGTCAGCAAGCGCCAGCGTTGACGAAAGAGGGAGGGCCCCGGCTAAACCCGGGGGACGGTCAGGAGGTACACCCGCCCCCTGCTGAGGAGCGTGCGACCTTCCTCTCATCTCCCTTGCTAACCCACCCCCAACCCCCTAGGCTTCACCATGAGTCTAACGGCTGCCTTACGAAGCCTTTGACACGCAAAACAAAAGTTTCCGGTCCGCAGAACAGCGGCTGTACCTCCTGACGCCACGCCCCTCAGCAAGGGGCGGGTGTACCTCCTGTCGCGCTGCCGGCTAGACCCATTCCGGCTTTTTCTCGTCTAGCGACCCCACCCGCGCTCCCATTCGAGAAAAAAGAGCTGAAAGCAAATCCATTTACCGCTGTGATCCGCGGCCTAGGCCATACAGCAGCCGGCGCAACACGTGGACGGAGTGGCGGCCCTTGGATTCGACCGCCATGAGCATATTGAGCATAGCAGTGTTTGGTGACGTGGAATTTCCCCCATTGTACGCGTACGTACGTGTAGGTATGTGCAAGTTGCACCGAGAGAGCCTAGGTCAAACGGGTAAAAACCCGTAACTTTTTTCGAGTACACTGATGGACTGCCCCCCTCCGTCCATTAGTTGCGCCCAGCAGCCGTCTACACGGCTCACATGGCGTCAGCAGTGGGTCTTCAGCAAGTAGCCACCATTATTGTGGCTTGTATCGATCTTGCTGTAACGCCAAGGACGCTGAAGATCTAGCGTAGAGTGAAGACCCAGTTCTTGGATTTCATTTCCAAGTTTCGTGTTACCATATCACGTCTTCCTAAATTGAGGAACGTTTTTGTGGCTCACGTAATCCATCCGTGCAAGGTTAGATCTCTAGGATACCACATCAGACATTCACACATTTCTTCGGTTCTTCCAAGTCCGACCTAGATATAATAGTTAAAACGACCCACGACCAAAGCTCAAACCAAGCCGTCATAGGGGCTACCATGGTTCTAATCGCTTTCCAGGGGCTACCAAGGACTAAGTCAGCTTTGCGCGCTTCAGTTCCAACACTTTTCCTGTAGAGATGAGAGCATATGGTGGATTCTGATTGTTAAGTCCAAGACCGATCAGGCTAGAGTAGGTACTAATGTCGCCATTAAATTATACCTTACCCAGACTACTATGGTAGCGATCCTGAAAATTAAAAGCCATCTGCTGGCACAGTCTTCTCTTTTCAGTACACGCAACGGAGGCAAGTCAATGGGGATTTTGCTGCTCGGGTTATTAGGGCAGTTACCCACTCAGTAAGGAATGGAATCGCCAGTGGGAGAATCATGACAGTTGGTAGTTGTAAGCCCTTGGAGACAATTAGATGCAGACAGATAGATTATATAGATTTAGATGAGACATTTGCGTGAAAGAAACGACGCGTAGCGTATGTATCTACCCTAGCACATGGACGTGACGCATAACGACGCATAACGAGAACGTAGATACGCACGACAACGAGAGACAAACTCTTCTCCCCGTTCTAAGTGTGTTGGAACTTCAAAGCGAAAGTTAGGCCGGAGTATGTCGGACGGAGGCGAAACGGGATTCACAAACGCTTCGCATTCGCTCGCATTTCGCGAGACGCAGCGCGACCGCGCCGCGCCCCTCTCTGCGCTCCGTCGACAACTCCAGCCCGCCGGCGCACCCGGCCCGGCCCTAGGGCTTCTCTGTCCATGGGCGTGGAGGTTGAGCTTTCCTACGGAGCCTACAATACAATCGGCTGCGGGACATTATGTATGAATGGTCGCCGCGGACGCGGCGGATAGCGCGGCGAGCGCGGCAGAAGACGTCGCAATTGGGTGACTTCAGCGGCCAGTGATATCTAGACCTGCCTCAAAACTTGCACATCAAGTATTAGAAAGTGTACACAATGTCAGTTTCACTGCGATAGTGTGTCATATTTTCAGCTTTTCCTGAAAAGGCATCATATAAAATAGAGCCTTAGACCGTTGTTTAGTTTTATAACTCGAACTCAATTTCTGAACCAGACCATGTTTTCCCGCAGTTCCTGCAACAGCAGAAAGGGATATCCACAACTCAAACCTGGCGTCTGCAACAGGTCACGTTGCACAGCTCACACGACCGCAGCGGAGCTCATCGGGCACGCGACAGTCGTCATCGCGGGCGCGGTGACCATTCGTACATAAGGACCGCCCTCCAATACAATCCTAGGATTGTATTGTTGCCGCTACCGTAATTTAGTGTTGGGCGCGCCAAATATTCTTCGACGGCGGTCCTTTAATCAGGCACAAATCACAACTCCTTTCCTTGATAGACCTATGGGTAATTGGGGACGTCGACCGGCGCAAATCGGGTCGGAGGGGGGGGGGGGGGAGGGGTCACCTCCTAAAAGTGCCACCAACACAAAAACAAAGCGACAAAACATATTGATAGTAAAGAATAGGTACAAACAATGGTCTAGCTCTGTTCTGTGCTCTCCTCCGCTGACGCGGTAGAGAGTACAGATTTGGGCAGGGGAAGGGACTCCAGGGTGTGGCTCGAGTGACGCGCCCATGTTAAATTACCTACATCCTGGAGTTCCCTCCCTTGCCCCATTCAAAAGCATATAAAACACGGATATGTAAACGAAACAAGTAGATAAGACTGCATTTACATTCGCTGTATGTAGCTACTCGCCGACGCAGGCCATGTTGATTGACCCCCCCCCCCCCGACCCGATTTGACTAGAATCTACAATTCTACTAGAATTTGGATTACGGAAAACGCAGTGCCGACTTACCGTAATCCAAAATTGCGTAAGCGGTGTGTTGTGCAGTCACGACATGTCTTGTTTGACGGGATTTTCACGCGATGAACAAGGAGCAGGTTTTGGGAATAACTTCCCTGCTGATTAAAGATAAGAAATGGTGCGGAATTGTCCAGATATTTAGTATAGAACCAGTTTTATTGATTTGAGTTTTATTGAGATGATGTCCAGGCACTGCCGTACGTGAGGTAATTTAAAGGACCGCCGTTGAGGGATAGTTGGCAAGCCCCTACGCCAAATTACGGTAGCGGCTCCTTTGGATTGTAGGCTCCGTACGAAAGCTCGTGGAGGTTGTGGAAGCTGTGTGTTGTTGCTCGCGCTTGTCTGGGAATTCTTGGGAAGAAACCACTGTAAAACCGGAAAGTAGAAAACAAAACCTGGAGTAGAAAAGATACGTCGTGGTAATGAACTCATCCACAGCTGTCTTGTGAACCGCAGACCGAACGGCCCTAATCAATCTAGCCCTGAAAACGGCGGTCACTCCGTGTTTGTTTCGGGGCAAACGCAGGGTGTTACGCCCATGCCACGCCCCCGCCGGACGTCCGCTGTTTGGACGGCCAGATTGATTGTGGGCGGTTCGGTTTGCGGTTCACCCGATGGATTGTCTGAGATGAGGTAGGATCGGCAACAGTTTAGATACTACGAGATCTGACGTTCGAGTGAGGTTTTACGAAAGAGTTTTGGAAACCGCGTTTCGAAGATACCGTTCCTTGCGTGGTAGGGGTTGAATCCCCGATGCACCATATTTTGACTGTAGGTGCATTCGGTGGTTCATTATCACTTCAGGTGCATGGTTTCTTACAATCATTTATTCTTACCATTCTCACAAGTCACATACGACGAATTAAATATCATTTGATGGACTGCGGTTACGGAGAGTAAGATTACGAAGTCCGAGCGGAGCGTGCAGCCGTTCAGTCTGGCAGCCCGCTCCGCAATCCGCCCGGGCCGCCCCAGGGGGCGGCCTTTATAACGGTTTTTCGTGAGCCAATGAGGCTGTCGTTAGGGCTAGTTGTTCAGTATTCTTCTGCCTAATAAACCTCTATTCCCGTCGTCGGATCTTCTTCAGTGGTGATCAGGATTTGCAATCGACTCCGCGATGCCGTCGACAGCCGCTCCTCCACCTACGTCGTCAGAGGCCGCTCTACCGCCCTGGGGCCGAATTCGTCAACGACTTACGTAACTTTAAAGAAAGAAAGAATTGTAAGCTTATCAAGCGATATGGTGATTGATAAGTCGCGTTATCTAAACTTTTAAAGCGGTTTATCGCTCACCATATCGCTTGATAAGCTTACAATTCTCCGTTAAAGTTACGTGAGTCGTTGATGAATCCGGCCCCTAGTTGGCAGCAGTGCTGTCCGTACTCCAACAGCAGAACCAGCAGATGGTTGCTCCGATGGAAAAGCTGCTGGAAAACAAAGCTGCCTCTACCACAGCGGCTGGTATACCCCTCCCCTCTCCCGACCCGATGACTAGTCCATATCGCCTGAACCGGTCCTTGAAGGCGGTGTCGTCGTCGTTGTTGCAGAAGCTGGGTGACCTCGTCAGAGATCTCCCAGCTTCTGCAACAACGAAGACGACACCGCCTTCAAGGACCGGTTCAGGCGATATGGACTAGTCATCGATGATCGAGGTTCGTCGCTGCCTGACGATCACAAACGCAACCTATTACCTGACAAGCTCAACAGACATGCCTACAAACTTATTTCGACTACATTCTACCACTAGATTCACGACAGATCGACCTCACTACCACTGTGGACAAGCTGATCAAGCTGTTCACACCTAAGCAGACTCTGATTCGACGACGTTTAGAATTTCTGCAGTAAACATACGAGCCACTGACTACGTCGCACGTCTCCTATCGAGACTTCAGCAACAGAGTAAGGAAGAAATTCGATGCTTCAATGAAATACGTTGACCGCGGCTCTCTGCAGTGATTCTCATCAGGACTGACCGATTCGTCCCACTCTGACGTCCGCCTCCGACTGCTGAATCATCTCAACTGCTTGAAGAAACGCGATGCATCACCTTCCCTAGACGACTTCGTAAACAACTACGAAACCTTTGTCGCCTTCAGATCCGACAATCGCACAATGGAATCAAAGGAGGTGAATGCTGTACATCACATCAAGTCAAACGGAATGCATAGACGGCGTTTATCCCGGAAGGTGATGTTTCGCCACCGATCGACATCACGAAAGCTACAACGCTACAAGCTACAAGTTCAACTTCTACTACCAGAAGAACGCGCTTTTCTCCAAAGAAGTCGAGATCCCGACAACGTAATATTCTTTGCAACAATACTTCATCAGGGATACAGGATGCTCGCACCTACATGAAAGTGGAAATAAACGGTTTTTCTACTAGGCTCCAGTCTGGACACTGGATCCGAAACAACCATTCTTTCTCGTCGAACATGGAACGAAATTGGATCCCTAACCATCAGTCGTACTGCTACGCCGATCTGGATGGATCACCAAAGCACTTCGTTGGACTATTCAGGGCAAACTTCACCATATTGGATCGTCACCATGGAGCCACAACGGGACAAGGAAACTGCTACGTCACCGAAGCAACTGACCTGCTTGGACTAGAATGGTGCGTCGAAATGAAGCAGTATCGCCAGATCAAGGAGCAGTTCTACTGCCGACTAGCCACTCAGTGACGTCCGGAATGAAACGGCGGCCTTCATTAAATGTAGCTTCGCTGATGTATTCTTGGCTGGCCTTTGACACTGCACAAAGGCAAAGGCAAAGCTATTTCTTGCACCTGACGCCCAGCCTGTCTATCGTCAGAGGCGTCCTTTACCCTTTGCTTCCCAGTCCAACTTCGATATGGAAATCGGCAGACTTCTGGCTAAAAATGTGCTGTCGCCAGTTGACCACTCCAACTGGGCAGCTCCTGTAGTGGTCGTGAAGGAGAACAATTAGTCTCTGCGCGGCCTTCTCCACTGGACTCAACAACGCTTTGATGGTTCATTAGCATCCGGTGCCTATGGCCAAAGAAATAATCACGAAACTCATCGGTGGCGAGCTTTTCTCCCAGATCGATCTAGCGGACGCCTACCTTCAGATCGAATTGGAAGACGTATTGAAGGAGCTACTCGCCATAAGCACACATCGCGGTCTGTTTCGCTACACGCTTGCTGTTCGGGGTAAAGTCAGCTCCATCCAACAGATTGTCGACTCGATGATATCCAGATTTCATGTGGGTGCTTACCTGGACGACATCATCGTGACCGGAAGGACATCCGAAGAGCATCGTCAAAACTTGGAAGAACAATCCAAACGAATCCACGATTACAGATTCCGTATTCGACTGCAGAAGTGCCATTTTATGATGCCAGAAATGAACTACCTTGGCGTCATCATCGACAAGAATGGATGCCATCCTGACCCAGAGAAAATCCGTTCCATCACTGAAATGCCACGGCACCAAAATGTGGCCCAACCCCGATCATTCTTAGGAATGATAAACCACTACGGCACGTTCTTTAAAGAAATGCACAATTTTTACGTACCCCGCTGGAAGCACTTCTCAAGAGGGATGCTGAATTCAAGTGGTCACTTGAACAAGAAGAAGCCTTCAAGCGGGCTAAGGAAGTTATTGCCTCCCCTCCACTCCTCATCCACTACGATTCCAAGTTGGAAATTGTGGTAGCAGCTGATGCATCCGACTACTACAGCGTTGGAGAAAGGGCACAGAAAAGGCTAAATTTCATGCCAGCGGACGCCTGAATGAATCGGAGAAAAAGTACGGTCAAACAGAAAAAGAAGGTCTTGCACTGGTCTTTGCTGTGCGCAAGTTTCATCGCTACCTGATCGGACGACAATTCACACTGCTGACGGACGACAAGCCATTGTTGACCATTTTTGGAAGCAAACAAGGTGTTCCGACTTACACCGCTACCCGGCTTCTTCGGTGGTCGCTGATTCTTATAGGCTACGACTTCCAGGTCAAGTACAGATGGACAGTGGGCTTCGTGCAAACGGATGCGTTGTCCAGACTGATCGCGAACAATCACAGTCCACAGAGGACCTTGTCATTGCCACGGCAACAAGAACAGCCGAAGCAGCCTGCCGTTCTGCGCGCAAAATCCTGCCCGTCGAAGATCGCTGAAGAAAGCGCACAGAACGAAACTCTTTGTGAGGTGATGGACTTTGTCCGAGTAGATTCTGGGCCACCAAAGTCATCCCATGAAATAGCACGTTACGCCAGCCTTTGCCATTCACTATCGTCGGACCACGATTGCCTCTTCTTTGGACCCCGAATCCTCATCCCGAAGAGTCGACAGGGTCGAGTATTTGATCTTCTGCATGACGGACATCCCGGAATCACGAGGATGAAAATGCTTGCCAGCGGTATGATTCTGCACGGAATATCCTCCACGGCAGCACCGCGCTCTGCTCAACTTGCCTCATCTCGTAGTCAAATCCCGTAGGTGGTGAGCGCGGCGAGCGCTTCGCTCCGCTCCTACAGTAATGAGAGGCACCTAACCTAACGCACCCCGAAACTGTCAAGAGGCAGCAAAGAAGCCAGTAAAAGCGACACTTTTCTCTTGGCCAATGGAAACGGAACCGAGGGCAAGAATTCACATCGACTATGCTGGATCAGTCAGCGGAAGATGTTTCTCGTCGTGATCCATGCGTTCTCTAAATGGCCTGAAGTAATTAAAATAAAATCGATTACAGCTAAGGCCACAATTCGCCAGCTTTCCGGACTCGCTCAGTTCGCGGATCCGAAAACACTAGTGTCGGACAATGGAGTTCAGTTCACCTCAAGACTTCTGCGAAACCAACGGCATCGAACACGTCCGATCGCCTCGGTTCCACCCTCAAATGGAGAGGTCAAGCACTTCGTCGACACTTTCAAGAGGACGATGAGGAAGATGGAGAGCCCTGAAATGGGCACGGACGCACTTCAAAATTTCTTGGCAGTGTATTAGAGAACGCCATGTCCATCAACACCTAACGGACGGTCTCCAGACGAAAACTTCTTGCAGAGGAAGATTTGATCGTCACTGTCTCTGCTGATCAATCAACAACTGGAACACGGCGAGAAACTACCCCATGGAAGAGCAATTCAACCGCCACCACGGGGCTAGACCCAAACCTTCGCACAAGACGAAGTAGTATGGATGCGTGAGTACTGAAGGCATCAAAGAAAACGGACCCCTGAAAGGATCGTTTCCCGTCATGGCAACGCCATATATGATGTACTCGTCGATGGCACTATCCAAAGACGCCACACAAATCAACTGCACCACAATATCCAGCACGGCGTTGGTGGAAAACAAACCAATTTGGACGATCTTCTCACGAACATGTTCACAACTACGTCACCACCTACGACAGCCACTACAACGGAGCAGCCGGTAGCGTCGGAACCAGGAAATGGATCGGAGCCGGAAACGACGGTACAAGGAAAATAACTGCTTCAACGCGTGCGACGACCTCCATGCCGACTACAAGTGGACCTATCATTACGATGGTATACATAGCTTACCAGATGAATCATTTGCGTTGTTTCAACTTTACAATTTTCATTTTAGTACGGAGGTGTTGAGAGAAGGATTACCACATGTTGTAGTTTCAATGCTAGTTGATCTGGAGTGTCATTGTTGTTTGATCTGTGACTACCAAACTAATCAATCAGGCGGCGCCGTGGGCGCTATTTAAGGCTGTCGTTCTCACACTAGTTGTTCAGTATTCTTCTGCCTAATAAACCTCTATTCCCGCCGTCGGATCTTCTTCAACAGATGTGCACGTGATTTTATCTAATTCTATTCGATTGCTGTGGCGATTAGTTTAGAGCTGTTAAGGTTCTGAGAGATTATACAAAAATAATTTACATATAGATTTGCAACTGATTTTATTGGAATTAAATGCGCTTCATAAGCGGCTTCATGTAACTGAAGGAGCCGACGTCGGCTGGCTGAATCTGGCCGGTGGCACCCGAAGGTATAGTTCAAATACTCATGCTCTTCCGTCGACGTATAGTAACTAGAATCGCCGCATGGCAAAGATGAGGGAAAGAGTGTATCAATGGCAGTTTAGGTCAATTTGCGGGATCCACAGACCTCGCTTCACATTTTAACCACCTTTGGTGTCACATCCTGGTCTCTTTTAAGAATCCGAGCAGGATATTTTTCTCGAGGTCGTCAGTTCATGTACGGAAACAAACTGTGGGGGCCTGTAGCTTTTATAAGCTGTCCGTATTGTAACCAGTGCTGATTCATGCATCTTATGCCTGTGTATCACTGGTGTTGAACGTTCATACATCATTATGTTGAACGCCACAGCTGCGCAAGAGAATCAAATCCCGACCTCTTTCGCATGAAACGACGTCACTATCCATAGCGCTCCGAGCCGCTTAGCTGCAGTGGCGTCCAGGATGTACAGGAGGCCCCAGAACTCGTGAGGCGCCGATTCCATTGTGACTTCAAGTATCCCCTACTCCTTGGGTTTAACGACTTGGCAAAAAGAAACACATTTTTGTGTCCAAAGAGATGAAATTGACCTCTAATAAATACTAGATTTTTAGACAAATTAGTAGCGCAGCGATGAGTGAGTGAGCGATGTGTGTGTTATGCGCGTGAGTGCAACTTGGTCCAAGTGGCGTTGACTGACGTGCTCTGCGATAGGAAGATGCCAGAGCGCTTGAAGTCAAAAATATATAGAACTGTCGTCCGGCCGGTAGCGATGTACGGTGCTGAGTGTTGGCCTGCGACCAAGGAGGTTGAAACGCACCTCAGCGTCATGGAGACGAATATGCTGCGCTGGACGGCTGGAGTCACGCGCCTGGACCGCATCAGAAATGATGCTATTCGGCAGAAGTTCGGTGTCGCGCCGATAGCGGACAAGATGCGCGAAGTTACGATGGTACGGCCACGTTCTGCGTGGAGAAGAATACAGCGTCCGCAAGATAGGCCTTAAGTTCGAGGTGGTAGGAAAGCGGCCTAGAGGGCGTCCGAAGCAGCGCTGGTCTGACACGTTACATATGGACTTGAAGGTTGCTGGTGTCCACCCTGATCTAGCGCTGGATCGGGAGAGGTGGCGTCATGACACCAGAATAGCGGACCCCGCTACGAAGCGGGACAGACGCTGAAGAAGAAGAAGTAGCGCAGCGATGGCTTCAATGCACATTATCCAAAGACCAGCAACAGCGAGTTCTATGTGATTTTTGACACCTCTTTTATTATGTACAGTACCGGACGCGTCTTTTGAATAGACGCCGAAAAAACCGCACTTTTGCGGTTTTTGCGTCTTTTTGCTATAACTCGCCCAAAGGTCATCCATTTGAAAAACCAAGGGTACATCTGAGCTTAGGAGATCGAGCGCTATCGTTTAGTATATACAATTCATATGAAAGATCAAAAATGGCCAAAATTGAAAACTTGCGCTCCATTGAGAAGGCCGGCCGCGGACAAGTTGTCGGCCGCAAGGCGTCGAAAACCGTTACATGTCCACAATTCCTCTAATTTGAGGTGTTTTGAGAAATGGATGGTACCGTTCGATTCGTCTCTTCGAGATCTACACAACCATGTATACAAGTTCGCCAGATCACCGCGATTTCGCAGTGGGTGGTCAAAAATGACTGGAGCAGACTTTTTGCGATTGGAGAAACTTATATTCCAGGGCTTGCATGTTCTCGGAGCATCTGAAGCATGGCGTAATGTGCTTTGTCATGCCAGGAGTCCTCTGAGAGTGCGCCGTGCACAATGCATATAGGATCGAACCTATCAATCGAGGGGGAGGGACAGCTCGTAGAGTGGGCGTTTGAAGAGTTTTTATCAGAAATTCGCAGCCGTCCTACTCAGGATTTGCTGTACTCTGTTCCGACGAGATTTTGGAGTGCGCCGGGAGCAATGCATATAGAATGGAACCTATCAATCGAGTGGGGCAACCGCTCGCAGATTGCACGCGCGGGCGTTTTCAGAGCGCAGTAACTCTGTAAAATTCGAATCGTTTCGGCTGCTAGTCCTGGGTCTTGTAGTCAGTAAAACGGCCTAGTAGTAGGCTAAAGTAGAACTGGGTAGCTTAAGAAGCGGCAACGTTACAGGGGTGCGAATATGAAGGTGAGGCTTGTGTGACGTATTTTTTCCGATTTCGGTGGACCACTGCGGGAAGACGCGGCAAGCTAACAGCCTCAAAACGCGTCGGCGAACAGGCGGTTAAGGGTACTTTGCGATTGCATGCTCAGAATGCCTCAGCTTCGTAAACTGCCTTAGCTTCAGCTGCCAGTTTGAAGCGGCAGAAGATAGCAGTTAGAGTTTCTTGCGCTCTTACTCAGCCAACATTGAGTTTTCGACACTCGCAAAGGAACCACTCTGTTCACCACGAAAAGCGCTATCAAATGGTATCAATTCCGACCGACTTCGGGAACATCGATTTTTCGACGGTTTCCCATTGAGGACGAGGCCGCTCGAGACCGCGGCCCGCGGCAGGCGGACGGTGACGTCATCGAAAATCGATACCTTCAAATTGTGCCATGCTTGATACCATTCGATAGAGTTTCTCATGCTGAATTGAACGGTGTTATTAAGAGCAGACAGAACTGTAATCTGGGCGAGTAAGAGCGAGGAGAACATCGACCGTTACTGTGCTGAATTGCACGCGCGGCGTGTTCGGAGCGCGATAACTCTGTCAGATTCAAATCTTTCTGGGTGGAACGTGCGGATTCCGTAGGCAGTAATATGGCCTAGTAAAGCGCACAAGCACAGCAAATTATCTTACGATTTGGCAAGGTTACCGCGGTGCGAAAATGCAGGTTGGGCATGTGTGACACGACTTTTTCAGATTTCGGTCGACCGCTGCGGGTACACGAGGCGAGCTAACGGCATGCAAGCTCGTGGACGAGCAAAACAGCGAAGGCACTTTAAGAAGATCTGTTCCTAACTCTCCAGCTGCCTAAACTGCCTTATCCCCATCTGCCATTTTAGAGCGGCGAACGGCAGCCGCGAAGCTTCTTCCGCCCTTACTCGCCCATGTTCGAGCTTTCGAGCCCCAGCAAGGGTACCATTCTGTTCAGCTTGAAAAACCCTATCGAACGGTATCAATTTCGACCAATTTTGAAAACATCGATTTTTTGACAGTTTCTCATCGAAGATGGCCGCGCCAGACGGACGATGGCGTCATGGGAAGTCGAGGTCGGCGGAATTTTCAAAGACGGACGGCGAATTCGTAATCAGGGCCCCAAATAACCCCTAAACGATTTTGGACGAAGTTTGGACAAGAAAATTTGGCCAATTTCGAAATCGTCGACTTTCGGTGACGTCATCGTCCGGACAGGCTCGGCGAAGAACGCCCTCGTCCCCGAGGGAAACTGTGAAAAAATCAATTTATCCGGAGTTCGCCGAGATTGATACTATTCGATACAGCTTTTCGAGCTGAGCAGAACGGTGCCATCTGGTGCGTCAAAAACTTAAATTTGGGCGAGTAAGGGCTGAAGAAACTTCGCCGTTGCCCTCTGCATCTCTAAAACGGCAGCTGGGACTAATGCAGGTTAGGCAGATGAGGAGCTATGGACACTTCATCGTAAAGCAGCTTAACTGCATTGATAGCTTTCGTAGGCCATTAGCTGATGGCGCGTCCCCACAGTGGTCGACTAAAATGGGAAAAAATAATCGTGTCACACAAGGTTTACCTGCATTTTCGCACCGCTGTAACTTTATACAACAATAAGCTACGTTGCTATGTTTCAGCGCACTTCTTTACATTCTACTGCTTACAAAATCCGCAAGTCGTAGCCGGGGTGCGAATATGAAGGTGAGGCTTGTGTGACGTATTTTTTCCGATTTCGGTGGACCACTGCGGGAAGACGCGGCAAGCTAACAGCCTCAAAACGCGTCGGCGAACAGGCGGTTAAGGGTACTTTGCGATTGCATGCTCAGAATGCCTCAGCTTCGTAAACTGCCTTAGCTTCAGCTGCCAGTTTGAAGCGGCAGAAGATAGCAGTTAGAGTTTCTTGCGCTCTTACTCAGCCAACATTGAGTTTTCGACACTCGCAAAGGAACCACTCTGTTCACCACGAAAAGCGCTATCAAATGGTATCAATTCCGACCGACTTCGGGAACATCGATTTTTCGACGGTTTCCCATTGAGGACGAGGCCGCTCGAGACCGCGGCCCGCGGCAGGCGGACGGTGACGTCATCGAAAATCGATACCTTCAAATTGTGCCATGCTTGATACCATTCGATAGAGTTTCTCATGCTGAATTGAACGGTGTTATTAAGAGCAGACAGAACTGTAATCTGGGCGAGTAAGAGCGAGGAGAACATCGACCGTTACTGTGCTGAATTGCACGCGCGGCGTGTTCGGAGCGCGATAACTCTGTCAGATTCAAATCTTTCTGGGTGGAACGTGCGGATTCCGTAGGCAGTAATATGGCCTAGTAAAGCGCACAAGCACAGCAAATTATCTTACGATTTGGCAAGGTTACCGCGGTGCGAAAATGCAGGTTGGGCATGTGTGACACGACTTTTTCAGATTTCGGTCGACCGCTGCGGGTACACGAGGCGAGCTAACGGCATGCAAGCTCGTGGACGAGCAAAACAGCGAAGGCACTTTAAGAAGATCTGTTCCTAACTCTCCAGCTGCCTAAACTGCCTTATCCCCATCTGCCATTTTAGAGCGGCGAACGGCAGCCGCGAAGCTTCTTCCGCCCTTACTCGCCCATGTTCGAGCTTTCGAGCCCCAGCAAGGGTACCATTCTGTTCAGCTTGAAAAACCCTATCGAACGGTATCAATTTCGACCAATTTTGAAAACATCGATTTTTTGACAGTTTCTCATCGAAGATGGCCGCGCCAGACGGACGATGGCGTCATGGGAAGTCGAAGTCGGCGGAATTTTCAAAGACGGACGGCGAATTCGTAATCAGGGCCCCAAATAACCCCTAAACGATTTTGGACGAAGTTTGGACAAGAAAATTTGGCCAATTTCGAAATCGTCGACTTTCGGTGACGTCATCGTCCGGACAGGCTCGGCGAAGAACGCCCTCGTCCCCGAGGGAAACTGTGAAAAAATCAATTTATCCGGAGTTCGCCGAGATTGATACTATTCGATACAGCTTTTCGAGCTGAGCAGAACGGTGCCATCTGGTGCGTCAAAAACTTAAATTTGGGCGAGTAAGGGCTGAAGAAACTTCGCCGTTGCCCTCTGCATCTCTAAAACGGCAGCTGGGACTAATGCAGGTTAGGCAGATGAGGAGCTATGGACACTTCATCGTAAAGCAGCTTAACTGCATTGATAGCTTTCGTAGGCCATTAGCTGATGGCGCGTCCCCACAGTGGTCGACTAAAATGGGAAAAAATAATCGTGTCACACAAGGTTTACCTGCATTTTCGCACCGCTGTAACTTTATACAACAATAAGCTACGTTGCTATGTTTCAGCGCACTTCTTTACATTCTACTGCTTACAAAATCCGCAAGTCGTAGCCGGAAAAATTCAAATGTGACAGAGTTATTGCGCTCAGAACACGCGCGCGCGTGCAATTTAGCACAACAACGGTCTATGTTCTCCGTGCTCTTACTCGCCCAGATAACAGTTCTCGCGACTCATAAACACCGTTCAATTCAGCACGAAAAGCTCTAAGAAACGGTATCAAACTCGACCCATTTCGGAAATATCGATTTTCCATGACGCCATCGTCCGTCTGGCGCGGCCATCTTCGATGAGAAACTGTCAAAAATCGATGTTTTCAAAATTGGTCGAAATTGATACCGTTCGATAGGGTTTTTCAAGCTGAACAGAATGGTACCCTTGCTG